>JAKSZU010000025.1:20959056-21559890 GCA_026018925.1 Tupaia tana | reverse complement strand
ACTCACTTTCCTCACATACAGTTTACTTCTAATTATTCTTTGTTGGTTTCTTCTTCTTTTGTCCCTTTGCGTTTCAAGTCACATGGTTTTTCTACGGTTAAACTGCTAACCTAGCAATACTATTTTATTTTTTGTCCATTTCAACTTGCCTTTCTTAAATGAATGTTCACTTTGTTTTTATTTCCCCTGAAATTCCTTCTAATTTTCCTTTGGTATTTCTTTGAAGTTTATTGTTAATGAATTTTTTACTCATTTTTGCTTTTCTGGTAAGATACTTAGAAGACTTTAAAGGTTGGATTTGGGCAGACACACCTAAATTTTCCTTGATGCAGAAACGTATGCCTGATTTAAATCTCTCATTCAGTTATTGTTTTTACTCCATTCATTATGGAGTGAATGAGTGCATGTGTGTATGCAAGAGAAAAGCACTCTCCTCAAAGCTCAGTCATGCTGGGATCACCTCCAGTCCTCCCACCAGCCAGGACCCTGGCTAGTCACAGGCATACCTTGCATGTCTTTGAAGCCACCTACACCAGGGACTCAAACCATGACCAACATGCGACCTTCCAGCTCCACAGTACAACTGGGCCATGAGGCTGCGACCACATAATCCTTTACTGGATCTACATTCGATGTAGCCTTCACATTTGTATTTACTGAGATTTTTTTGGGGGGGGCGTACTTAAGATCTGTGTTAGTTAGGAGTTCTCTAGGGATACAGAGCCAACAAATTTTATAAAACATACACAGAGATTTTATATACATACATATATATAAACATATACGATATGCATATATGTGTGTGTGTGTGTGTGTGTGTGTGTATGTGTGTGTGTGTGTGTGTATAAAAGAGTGTGTGTGTGTGTGTGTATGATATACAGAGAGAATTTCTTATAAAGAATTGCCTCACATGATTATGTAGGCTGAGAAATCTCAAGTTCTGCAGTCAGTAAGTTAGAGACTCAGGAGAGTTGAAACTGGCAGTCTCAAGACCCAAGAAGTACTAATATTTTTGTCAAATCTGAAGAAAGATAAAGACCTATATCCCAACTCCAGCAATTTGACTGGAGTTCCAACTTATTTGTGGGATGGTCCCACTTTGGTTCCAGTCATACTTTCAACTGATTGGATGAGCCCCATTTATATCAGGGAGAATAATACAGTTCGCTCAGTCAAATGTTAATCTCATCCACAAATATAAACAGATAAATCAAATGTGGTATGTCCATACAATTAAATAGTATTTCTTTTTTTTTTTTTTTGAGAGGTTTTTCGTTATAGGGCGCGTGCGCTCGCCAGACAGAGAGAGACATAGAGACAGAAAGCGAGAAATCACCCCCCAGGGGGGATGGTCACGCCGCAATCCCTTCTCCTCCATTCTCCTCTCGGGATCTTGGGCACGCACGCACACGCGCCCGGCGTGAGTTGTAAGCCACCGGGCCCGAGACGCGAACCACGGTCGACTACGTGGGAGTCCAGCGACATAGCCATTACGCTAACTGCTGGTTCCCAATAGTATTTCATTTTAAAAAGGAGTGAGATTATGAAACATACCACAACATAAATGAGTCTTGAAGAAATTATTTTGACTGAAATGTCAGACACAGAAGAACAAATGCTAGGTGATTCTCCTTATATGGGGTACTTAGAGTATTCAAATTCATGAAGACAGAGAGTAGAAAGGTGGTTGTCAGGCCAAGGGAAAGGGGGGAATAGGAGCTAGTGTCTAATGGGTACAGAGTTTTGTTTGGGAAGAAGAACACGGTTAGGAGATGGATGGTGGTCATGTCTGCACGGCAATCTGAATACACTTAAGGCCATGCGACTGTGCACCTTTAAGTGATTAAATGAGTAAACTTTACGTTGTGCGTGTCTTCCCGCAATTTAAAAATAAACTGTATGTATACACCTAAATCTTTCTCAGTCAAGGCTTTCATGATTTAGCTGCCATCCTTACACACACACGCACACACTCTGTGCATAACTGAGGCTCTATCCCTGCTCTCCGGGCCATCCTGGAAGGGGCCCTGCGTGTACAGAGCCCTGTGTACTTCCTCACATTGATTTCTCTTCCTCCTGCACTTCAGTCTCCTTCCTCATGCTGACGCCTCAGTCTAGCTTTAAGGTTTCATGTCCTCAGTGAAGCATGTCCAGATCCTAGTTTACAATTAAGAATGAAGTCAAGGACTTCTTAATATATACCCTGTGCCATGCTTACTTACACCTTGATTTACACTGTATTTACTTTTACTCTTGGTAGAGATGAGAGTTGGCATTTGCTTTCCTCCATTGGATCCTAAGCTCCTGGCACACAGGGTGTCTGACTTCTGCTTTCTTCCGCCTGGTCCTTCCATAAGGACTTGATCTGAATTTGAGAAACCTCATTGGTTACCTTTATGATGGGTTCTTGCTTCCCCTTGCTTTGTAATTGACAGATAAAACTCAATAGTAGTTAATGGGCATTATCTGTATTTGAAAATGGTTTTAAAAGTTTTGTGTTTGTTATGGTTCTCTCCTTTTTCTTTTCTCTAGCTTCTAGAATTTTGTATTATTTACATTAGTGTCACTCAAAGTCTGAAGAGTTGATCTTGCATTTTCATTTTTTAAAAATATGGAGACAATATTATTTCAATTTTTATGCATGCAAGAATTCACAAACAGAACAATTTTTCTCCAGTGGATTAGCTAATGATAATAATAGAGTAAGTGGCAATTATAGACCAGATAGCTCTTTTTTTTTAAGGTAATTTATTTCTTCAGTGAGTGAGAAAGATAGACATAGAGGGACAGAGAAAGAGAAAAATAGAACGCCCAACAGAATCTTGATAGTGTGATACAACCTCGTCCTCAGTCATCCTTAATCATGGGCACATGCCTGGCATACTCAGGGGGGTCTCTGGATACAGTCCTGGAACCTTGACATAGGAATCAGCTTCAGAGAACATTATTGTATTTTACCTCTGCACCATTGCCTGGCACAATGGCTAGTATGTGTAGATATAGATATATAGATATATAGATAGGTATAGATGTATAGATTGTGTGTGTGTGTGTGTGTGTGTATGTGTGTGTGTATGCATTCAATCACTGTATACCATTACAACTTATAAAATAAATTTTACCAACACAAATACACTACGTATTAGTCCAGTTAAAGATATTAATGTATATGTTTCAACACTGATAATTTTCCATTTTTTGTGTCCTTTAAGTGTTTTGCTTCTTTATATTTCCTTTTGATTCCCTTCCTCTCACCCTCCACTCTCCTCCCACACTGTCTCTAGTATCTACAATTGTTCTCCATGCTATCATATCTTCCATTATTTAAGCTTCTTTCACAGAATGCAGACATTGGGTATGTATCAAGTGGGGACATACAATGTGTCTGGCTTGCTTGGCTTAGTAGAAGATCTTCCATATTCACCCACTTTCTGTCAGATGCCAGGGTCTCCTTTGCTGTGGCTGAGTAGTATTCTGTAGTGTATATGTGCCATACTTTTTCAATTCATTCATTTACTCGTGAATATTTGGGTCAGTTCCATGTCTTCACAATTGTGAATAGTGTCACAATAAACATGGATGGGCAGGTACTTTTTCAACTGAGTGTATTCCTGTCTTTGGGTAGATACCCTGCATGAAATTGCTGGATAATATGGTGGTTCTATTTGTAGATCTTTGAGGTATCTCTGCATTGCTCTCCACGGTGGTTGTACTAATTTACATTCACATCACTAGTGTAGGAGAGTTCCCTTTTCACCACAGTCTCACCAGCACTTACCACCTTTCATGTTTTTAATCTTAGCCATTCTGACCAGAGTTAGGTGGTATCTCATTGCGGTTTTGATTTGCATTCCTGTGTGATAAGAGGTGTTGAACATTTTTTCATATGTTTTTTGGCTGCTCATATTTCTTTCATGCAAGATATTAAAATATCAGATATTAAGGTGAATGACACCACTTAACTGGTCCAATTGTTACAGAAATTGGAAATACTATGTAACTAATGATGCATGGCAGAAACTCAGGCATTTTTTCATATTGCTCTACACACTCTTCGTTACCCTCTGCAAGTAGACTGTACCCTGAAGGCCTGCGATGCACCATCTTTAACAATGATGGCTCCTAATCACACACCTGATGTCATGATAGTTCTAGATTACACAGAATCACTGGTTTATTTTTTATTTATTTATTTTTTGATAGGTTTTTGCTATAGGGTGCATGCACTCTCCAGAAAGAGAGAGACAGAGAGACAGAAAGCGAGAAATCACTGCCCTGGGGGGACGGCCATGCCACAATCCCTTCTCCTCCATTCTCCTCTTGGGATCTTGGGCACACATGCACATGTGCCCGGCGTGAGTTTAAGCCACCGGGTCCGGGATTTGAACCACGGTCAGCTACATGGGAGTTCAGCGACATAGCCATTACACTAACTGCTGGTCCTAGTGGGGTTATTTTTAATAGGAAATTGTTTGAAGAAGCTGTGCCAACCCATTGTGTACATTGTGTTGTTCCTCTAGCCCTTTCTCAGCCCACAGGTTGGAAAGGTTTAGCTCAGGCTTGGATAGCTTCATAGAGCAGAACTAAAGAATCAGTTAAATACTGGAGCCTGCCAGCTTTTGCAGTGCCTCTCCACCGACAGGCTGAAATTCAGAATCTTTTTATCTCTCTAGACTTCATTGCTACAATGACCATTCATGCTCTATAGTCCACTTGATTACATTTCTTTCTTTTGAACTCCTTTGCTGGTGTCTTCTCATCCTCTGGAAAAAAAAAATCCATATATTGAAACAAGTGCTTCTTCTCTCCAGCCAGCAAGGAGGCAGCAATTTCTTACAGCATGTTATGGGAGGTCTAGTGACTGTGGGCAGAGAGGAACCTGTAAGCATGATGACCCAGATGGACACAGAGGGTTACAGACCCTTTGCAATGTACTTGAACCACTGAAGAAAAAGGAATGACTCTTTTTCAGGCAGCCCATAGTTCAATATTGACAGGAGTGTTAAAAGAAATTTCAGATCGCCTATTTCTGCTGGCTAGAAAGTCCTGTAATTGTGGCAGGCAGGGGGCAGAATGCCTTTGGTGACTAAAAGTGAAAATACTTGATCTGAACTCTCAAAGCCTTTGTAGATATTTCTATCCAGAGAAGAGCACCAGGGCTACATTAGCAGAGTCCTTGAGATGCGATGGAGGAGTCAATGCTATTTTCCTTCTGGCTGAGAGAAATGGCAGAGGCTCTTTGCAACAAATGATCATAAATTGCCTGAGTGTCTCTGAGGCAATGAGAGGACTTGCATGTTAGTGCTAATGCAGGCTGCTCTCATAGTTTTGAGTGGTGCTTGCTATTGGGAAAAAATAAGGGCCTAGGAAAAAAGCTACCAATACATGTCTGTAACCCTCGAGTAAGCGCGATCAAAAGTAAAAGGTTTTCAGCTCTAAAGTTACTTTAAAAATAGATTCTCAAAACTCAGTAATCAAATCAAGAGGGGACCAGAGCCTGAATGTAAGATCCAGTGAAATTTGGAAATTGGAAAGTGAGAGAATAAACCACATCTTTAGCCAGAGGTAAGTCTGGCTGTCAACCCTGCCTTGTATCTGCTTCTTACTTTTGTTTTGCTTTAAATTCTTGTACAAGGCCATGAGAATCACGTTACAGAACTGCGTAATCGAAAGGCATACATACATTTCAAGTTTAAGAGAAAAATTCTTATCAGTGCTGCTTAAGGCCATTTTCTTTCATCTTGAAATTCTTTTCTGTTTTTAAGACTTCTTTATTTAATTTTATTTATTATTATTATTATCAGTATTATTTTAATTTGCTATAGGGCAGATGTGTGTGTGTGTGAAAGAGAGAGAGAGAGAGAGAGAGAGCCACAAGGTTTGGGACTTGAACTGGGGTAGACCATGTGTACGTTCAGCACCTTAACCAAAATGCTACCTTTGTCCCCAATCTTGAAATTCTTTAGGCATACAGTTTAGGTCATCTTTAAGTCTCCTAAGCTGTAGAAGTCCCTGGATCTTTGATTGACTGACTGATTGATTGATTGGCGTCTTTTCCTCTCTTCCATGACACAGAGAGAGGCAGCACAAATTGGGTCTTCATGCCCCATCCCGCCTCCAGCCTCAGCCAGCTCTGGATGGACACACCTATGCCCATGATGCTCAGGGAGGTCTCTGTGCGAGAACTCAGAGCCGTTTCCTGTGGGTTGGCCCCAGAGCATGGCATTCCTGTTGCTCCACTCCACACCCACCTCCTCTCCCTCCCTGCTCCTTTGTAAATAGTATCAAATGTACAGATTTACAGTAAGTGATAGTTCCAATGCTTAGGTTGTGCTCATACTGCACAAACGTTCCTTAGCAGCTCTAGTGTATCTTTCGTGTTTCTAGATGTGCATCTACAGCAATTCACTTACCATAACCCAGATGTGAGGATTCTGGTACATGTAAAGAACCAGTTGATAACCTTGTTGAATGCTGATGGCGGTCCATGTTATATGGGAGGTGTTTCCTCAGTGCAAAATACTCTGTTAGTTACTTAACATAGATAATCTCATTTAATTTCCTCAACATCCTTATTGCGATCATCATTCTTATTCTTTAAAGAAACTAGGGCTCCATGAGAATACTTGTTTGTGTAAGATCTTATAGTAATGGAGGATGACAGTCCCAAGTGTATACATTCTAACCCCAAATGTGAAATGTCAACCAAAAAGGAGAATTGGTATACTAAAAATATATATATATATATTTTTTATAGAATTGAGGTAAAGTTCTCATGTTTCACAGTACTACAGTACATTCTAAATTTCATTTTCTTTTCTTTTTTTTTTTTTTTTTTTTTGAGAGGTTTTCACTATAGGGCGCATGTGCTCGCCAGACAGAGAGACAGAAAGCGAGAAATCACCCCCCCCCCCCCCCCCAGAGGGGATGGCCACGCCGCAATCCCTTCTCCTCCATTCTCTTCTTGGGATCCTGGGCACGCACACACACATGCTCAGCGTGAGTTTAAGCCACGAGGTCTGGGATGCGAACCGTGGTCGATTACGTGGGATCCAGCGACACAGCCATTACACTAACTGCTGGTTCCAAAACTTCATTTTCTTTTGAAGTCCAGCATAATATCTCTATTGTGGAAAAATTATCCTAATTCTGCATTGGTAAAACATTTCTAATGGTCAGCCAGGTACATTTAGACTCATTAATTCAGCTACCGGTTGGAGGGTTCTGCCCCAATTAGCTTAAATATCATTTTCTGGAGTTTCTGGAAAAGAAGTCTTTCTGCTTCTGTAACGAATTACCAAACCCTACATTCCACTGATAGGATGGCATGGTGTTGTATGAAAATATAACATTTGCAAATAAAGTAACTATTTGGACATTCTGGAGAAAGAATCGTAACTCTCTGTGACTATGTCCCTTTTTAAATTTTATCTTTAATTCTAATTTTTAAAATTGTCACAGGGTTTGTGCACTCACCAGAGTGAGAAAGAGAGAGAAAAAGAGGGAGAAAGCATGTACCAGTGGGGCATGGTCATACCACAAGCCTTTTTTTCATTTGACCACCATTTAGGGACTTTGGTCACGCACACTGACATGACTGGCCATGATTCAAATCATGGCCAGCCATATGGGATCTGGCTCCCTTAACCTGTAAGCTACTGGGTGACCTATGTCCCCTTACAGTGTGACTTTGTCAAGATATAGGAGCTTTTTCCCCATTGCTTGCATATAGGCATTTTTTTAAAAGAATTATTTTATTTAACTTTATTTATTATTATTATTATCATTATTATTTTCCAGTTTGATCGAAGAGAGAGAGAGAGAGAGAGAGAGAGAGAGAGAGAGAGAGAGGACGAAGTGAGAAAGCAAGCCACCAGGTACAGACTTGAACCATGGTTGGCCATGTGGGAGTCCAGTGCCTTTAACCATCGCACCACTTGCTGGCCCCTAGGCATTTTTTTTTTTTAACTTGCTTTTATCAAGATAAAAGAATTAACCTTGTGCCACTCTGAGGCTGAGCAATTGCAACTTCCATTTTCATTCTTTTGAAACTCTTCCCCAAAACTACCATGTGAAGAAGCCAATCTGGTCAGCTAGAGGATGAGATTCCAAAAATAGAAATCCGAAATACCCACGAAGACAGCCAGCTTCGACTGGCAGAGCTGCGAGTCAGGCCATCTTGGGTTTTCTGACTCAGTTGACCCGAGCTTAATGAAGCCACAGGAGTGAGTGCGTGGCGACATTTCAACTAACATTATTTTGAGAAATAACTAATCTTTTTCTTTTTCTTTATTAAGAGAGTTTTTTTTTTTCTTTTCTTGTTTTTCTTTTTCTTTTCTTTTCTTTTTTTTTTTAAGGGAGATTTGTGCATGGACTCACCAGAGACATAAAGAGAGAACCCTCCCTTCACCCCCGGGGTGCTGGCGGTGACACAATCTCTTCTCCTCTATTTTCCTCTTGAGATTCTGGGCACGCACACACAAAATGCACCCAGTGTGAGTTGCAAGTCACTGATCCGGGACTCAAAGTGGGGTCGACCATATAGGAGTCCAGTGCCTTAACCACTATGCCACCTGCTGCCCCCCATAAATCTTTGTCTTTTAATCCACTTAGATTTGTAGTGGTTTATTAAACCGCAAGAATTAACTGATACAGTCTCCATGGCTAGGCAGACAGGCGAGGCAGGGAAAATGATTCCGAAGATGAAGAAAAAAATGGATTCTTGATGTTGTCACATGAACTGTTAAATCAATCTTTAGAAGTCTACTCTGCATCCAGATTTAGCATTTCTAAGAGTTTATTTCAACTACTTAATCTCCATCCCGTCATTACTTTTTGCAGGAGGTGGGGTCGGGAGACAGGGATGACTTAAATCAATTAAGTTTTATTAAGTTGCAACCTCCTATAATAAATGATCATAGTCACCACACTAGTTGTTGTATAATTCTAAATACAGAATGATTTTATCATCTGGGGGCCTATTTACTATGAGATCCTCAGAAAAATCAGTCTGCAAAAAATTTTTTCAAGACAACATTGCTAAAAATTTGAGTAGGGTTATACTCGAGTAGCTTTACTAACATTTTCTCTGTGCTTATTTCTAAAATGAATAAATTTACAAATGACCCATAAGCTATTTAAAGTGGCACTGTAGTGGAATCCTAGGTTATTTTTTTTTTTATTAATCACCTGATAAACAAGATTTCCTGGTTGTGAAGCTCATTTTTTTTTTTAATTTAAATGATCACTTCTAGCTTTATATAGAGAAGAAAGGGCATTTTTTTTAATTTGAAATTAAGACTGATAGTCTACCCATGTTTAAAATTTAATGTAATGTTTAATAAAAGAAGATGGCAGAAGAAATTATTTTCTTTGTTGCTTTTCTCTGTGTTAAAATGTAGACAGACAGACAGACTTCTGTGATATAATTAAAATGATATCTGGAAACCTCTAAGGCTCTTGGCTTCATCATTTAGATTAACCATTTGACACTGAAATCTGTTTTTTTCAACTTGTCCTTATTTCCAGACATTTCCATTTTTTTTTTTTTTTTTGGAGAGGTTTTTGCTATAGGGCGTGTGTGCTCTCCAGAAAGACAGAGAGAGACAGAGAGACAGAAAGCGAGAAATCACCCCCCCAGGGGGGATGGCCACGCCACAATCCCTTCTCCTCAATTCTCCTCTCGGGATCTTGGGCACGCACGCACATGCACCCAACGTGAGTTTAAGCCGCCAGGTCCGGGACTCCAACCGCGGTCGACTACGTGGGAGTCCAGCGACATAGCCATTACGCTAACTGCTGGTCCCAAGACATTCCCTAAAATACTATAAACAAAAATCTATCATTAACTATGATATCAAATATGAGGATAACCTAGGTATTAAAAGTGATGATCTAACTAGCTATGAAAATGGTTGATTCCATTGCTAAACTAAATAAAGGGATATTATAGAGACCTAAAATTTAGTTTTATTTGTAAAAAATCATCACAATTGAGTGTGGTATAAATCTCATTCCGCCACCTGATTATAAGGTTCCAGGAATTTCAAGAGCCATTCATTTACTTATTACATTTATTTAGTACCTACAATATGTCAGGCTGTGTGCTGAAAAGAATGAAAAATGGTAAATTTTCTCAGGGAACTCATCACCTCAGGGATGAGCCGGGCAATTTTTCAAACTATACAATAAAATGACTTGGAATAATGAGGAATGGCCAGGACTGCAGGACGAAGACACAGAGTTAATTGGGTGTTTTAAAAAGAAAATGACATCTACGGTGTCCCAACTTACCACCTTGTTTAGTGGGGCACTTCATTCCTACTGTCCTTATTTCTGTGATGGTGGAGACGTCACTGGACCGACGAATATATGAGCCGAGATGTCAGTCCTGAGTATCTATATCTGGTTTTTCTCTCCCGCTAGTTACTTGGTAGGATTGTTATTTGCTTCACTGTTGGGTAGGTGGGGATAAAGTGATGAATTCTGGCCACAAATTATGAGTACAAATACTTTATGCCACTATAATATGGATACAGAGCTTTTATAACTCTTTTGGAACAAATCCCCTCTGAGTTCTCTCCCTTCCCCCGGCACAGCAACCCTCCATATTCAACATGGCCACTGTGATTCAGAGGGGTAGGATGAGCACAGCTGCCCCTGCTTACCACTAGTGGACTACAGAAGGAACGGATGTCCCTTTCCTCGTATTAGTCACTGAGGTTCTCGTGTCGCATGTTACTAAAACATTAACCGGTATGTCCTAAGTGAACATAATTGTTTCCAACTAAACAAACGAGAAGCAAGAACAATGGAATGATGGTTCCCAGTACCTATTCTTGTGTTTTCGATGACTTAAATGCTAGTCCCTGCATTGTGAAGACCTCTGAGTACACCTGCCAAGCTCCAAAGTACACATAACTTGCACGCATATTTTCAAGCATGGATATGCAAAGTGTTGCTTCCTCATTCTGTTTACTTAATATACAATTGTTCACATGAAGAATTATGAAGGTACTTATGAGGTGTCTTTTGGTGACAGGACACTTAATATCATGGGTGTTTTAAAAATACACATTAAACAGGCTCATTTCTGGACATCAGAAAATTTGTTTCGTTGGGACCAGCAGTTGGCATAATGGCTATGTTGCTGGACTCCCACGTAGTCGACCGTGGTTTGCATCCTGGACCCAGTAGCTTAAACTCACGCCGGGTGTGCGTGCGTGAGTGCCCAAGATCCCGAGAGGAGAATGAAGGAGAAGGGGTTGCAGCGTGGCCATCCCCCCTGGGGGGTGATTTCTCGCTTTCTATCTCTCTGTCTCTCTTTGTCTGTCTGGCGAGCGCACGCACCCTATAGTAAAAACCTCTCCAAAAAAAAAAAAAGAAAAAAAAGAAAATTTGTTTCGCCCTGTGTAGGGTAGAAGTAGTTACTTATCAACCTTATAATGAGACTTAAAGAAAAGGGGAATTGGAGCATAGAAAGTGTATGGATTCAAAACAGTTGAGAATGCGTTTGCAGTTTCCTCTAGACATAGTGTGTGATTTTGTGCGAGGTGTTTGACTATGCACTCCCAAACACAATTTCCTTGGAGACTACTTCTGTGGAGGGAGATTTTATTTAGAATGTAAGCTTCACTATGAGAGCTTCTCTTTTTATTTCTGCAAGTTCTTGGCACTCTGTTTATGTAATGATGTTTTAGTGATGTTATAAAATGCTATGGTTTTGCATTATACTTATCTGTGATTAATCCTTCTTGGGCTAGAGATAAGATGAGATTCTTTCCCTAAGGGTGAAACTTGAAGTTTCTGCAGAATTCATGTAAAATACAATTTGACAACAAAATGTAGCTTAAAGAATAAAAAATGATGACTGTTCTAAAGGTCTCTTAGGTTAAAAAAAAAACTAAAATAAGCATTTCATGTGCAGAAAAATTAAGTCTTAAGAAGCTACACCCCCACAACCTAAGCTACTTCTTGAGAATATATAAAGCACTTTAGAAGCTATATTAATTCTTTCAAGATAAATTATATCCTAGTATTAAATAGTTCCCTAAGAGACCACATTTTTTCCTACTTATTTCAAACTAAATATGTGGTTGGTTGGAAGAGTTGGAAGTAAAGATTTAAAGGAAACCAAGAATGTGTTTTTTTCTCCCATTTATTTTCCTTTTGAGAGTAGACACTGAAGTCTTTGTTGGATAATTTGGCTAAATTGTTTCCTAATTCAGTTCTAGAACTTATGCAATTTGATATGTAGCAAACTTATTTCTCTTTACCATTCCGTTGTGTTTGGCTCACATTTCCTAAGCACCTGCTAAGACCTAACACATGACACTGGGATGGGTCAGATGAATACAGTGTGGCACTTCATTGAGAAATACAGTGTAGCTGGTGGCCCAATTACATCAACAAGGCATTTCAGTGCAATGTAGACAGGCAGTAACTGTCATATATAAATAACCTGAGTATTTTTCAGAGGGTGCAGTCCTTTCTCCTTGTTCACAAGTTAAGGTATATGTATAGTTTTTAGTACTCTTGCATGGGATGGATTGGAATTACACAAGACTACAGCTACCCAAGTAAAACAGCACAGAAAACTCAGCTATGACACAGAGTAATTACATTAGAATATATACCTAAAACCATCTGTCTTTGTATATGCATTTAAGCTGACTGGCACTTGACCTTTTATTGAAAATGTTAATAACCCAACAGAATATGATATAATAATAACTTATATACATGCTTATATACAAAAAGTTAATCAGCATGGCTGGCATGCCATCAACATCAGGAAATGAATGACTTTTAAATGGCAAAATAGAAAGTTCTGGAGCTTCCATGCTTGTCTACATTTTTAAAATCTCTGATTTGAACAAATTGTCATTTATATCTTCCAAAGAACACATTACCTCTGCTGCGTGAAAAGCCCATATGATCTGCACTGTCAGATTTTATTATTATTGTGACAGATACTTTAGCATATAAATCTTAAACTAATGAAAAAATGTCATCTTCTTTTTGGAGCTAAGTGTTCAAAGTGCGTCAGCTATTTGATTTGATAGACATTTCTTCAGAAGGCTTGGAAGGCATTACATATTAAAAATACTTTGTATATGAAACTCTTATCATTTATATCCACCTCCACAATGGATAAACTAATTGTAAACCACTTTTGAGAACTAGACTTCCCCCCAAAAATAAATAAAAAACTAACTTTTACCTATAGGAATAGAACTCTAAAAATGTCAAAGAATATTTGTGTGCATTTCATCAAAATAATTTCTTTTTATTTATTGGTTTCATATAAAAAGGAGAAGTGCATATAAAAATTTTCAGAGAATAGGCAATGCCTAATAATACATACCAAAAGTCATCAGATTAAGTTCCCTGAGCTTTTTGAAGATTTTATGTATGGTTAACTGATCTAATAAATAATTGAAGTTTTGGCCTATAATTGTGGGCATTTAAAAATGACAATGACAATAGAGCATTCAGTAGCCTACTGTATTGTTTCTCAAAATAATGTATGTATAAAGTCATCTAGGTACATATGAGATGGCAGTTTAATAAGTGATCTCTTCAGAGATTCTGGTTCAGGAGATCAATAATGAGTGTCTCTTTAGATAGCTCCAATTTTAGGTAGTTTAAAGAACACATTCGGATCAAGAATGTTCCAAAATGTTCAGAGTTATCATAATATTCAAAAATCTCAGATGTAGGTTGAGTGTATCTGAAAGTTAATTTTCAATTGGTTGAAGAAACAATGAGTAAGATAATGTATGTTAATTTAACACATGGCTTCTCCTTTAAAAAGAATTTATGCTGATTATTTCTAAAGGGAAGAGCTGACCAAAGTTAAACATCTAGAGATCAATAGTATTCACTTTTTTTTTTTTTTTTTTGGAGAGGTTTTTGCTATAGGGTGTGTGCGCTCACCAGACAGACAGAGAGAGACAGAGAGATAGAAAGCGAGAAATCACCCCCCAGGGGGGAAGGCCACGCTGCAATCCCTTCTCCTCCATTCTCCTCTTGGGATCTTGGGCATGCACGCACACGTGCCTGGCGAATAGTATTCACTTTTCAAAGTAATTTTCCTAGACGTATCTGCCATATAATATGTAGGATATTAGCACTGGATCACTCTAGTTCTGTGAGGACACGTTTAAGAGAGAGAATCTGAGGTGTGGGGACATGCTCTGAGCAAACACCACCTGCTCTTTTGGGGTTTGGCAGAACCTTGTAACTTGTCTTTCCCTGACCTTGGCTGCAGACAGAGCAAGGGTGGAAATTGCTAGGGGCGTTCCAACAGACACATCTGATGGACTTCAAGAAACATCTTGACCCCAATTAGTAAAGTCCAATCCCTGCTCTGCATCTGAATGGTTCTTTAGCCTTCTCTGGGTGTGGTGGTGCACTCCTTATGGAGAAGTTCTTTAGCTTCTTCCCCATACCTAACAGCTAGTTCTCTGCATTAGAAAAGAAGATGAGACTTTCTCTTGATGGGATTATCACCAAGGGATACACCTGACCCAGTATGACTAAGCCCTCATAGATTTGTTAATTGCTTTTTATTCTCTGTAACCTGGCAACCAATCTATGAAGTATCATGAGACATACATGTGTAATGTCTCCTTGTGCTATAAATAAAGACGTCCAGTTCGTCTGGGCAGCACAAGTTGCTTGGGCTACCTAGGCTCAGGCTGCCTGTGTCCATTTCTACTCTATGTCTTTGTCTCATTCTTTCCAGTTCCCGGGTCCTGGCAAGATGGAGGGCTTTCTCTTTCTTGTCCTCTTTCTCTTCCTCACCAGCAGCCCTCTGATCATGATTCAGCCAGACCCAACCCTGGGGCAGATGCCGACACAGTTCAACAGCCTTTACGTCTGTATTACTCCGAGTTTTTATTTCCATGGCCTGAATGTCAGTAGACTGTATTGGTCTCTGTTAAAGAAAAGACCCCAAATTATCTGGCAATGCCTTAGGCAGGACAATTTTCTCCTCAGGAGAATGCATGAGAATAGGCATTTGGGCTACAAATCTTGAAGATGATGAGTGCCATTTTTATTTCTTGGATTATTCCAAGTCACTTTAAAACGCTGCAATGTGTATCTCTTCATTTCAGTTGACTTACTTTAAAAAGAAATATCCTTAATGATATTCACCATACAGATAGCATTTCCGATCCTAAGAAAGCTCTGCATTGAGCAGAATTTTATACTGAGGTGAAAGCAATATCAGTTCATGGACATTTTCCTCTAAAAGGTCATTTCATGGTCATATGAGGCACCTTGCATATCAGACTGCTACTTTTAGAGATTCACACAGAGTACCATTGCATTAAAGGTCTCAGATCGCCCTGGGAATAAGGAACCTCTCTGAAGTCATTTAACTCTGCATTTCTCAAATTAATTTGGCTATATTGCCTCTTTTTCACTGAATACTTATTCAATGCACATGACATTCCATTATGTAGTATCACTTTCTCCTCATGGGAACTCATGCCAGTTCTTAAGTCCTTTGGAGTGGGAAGTCACAAGCCCATTCTCCTGGTCTTCCCTGAAAACACAGGCAGAATACTGAGTATTTTGGCTGCAACTCTGAAAGAAAATGATAGATATATTACACTTTTTATTAGCAGTTGAAGCCATGTTAATACAGTGTAAGTATGAGAAAGCTACCTTTGAAGAATTAGGTGTTTTCAGTTTCTCCTTCCATCTATTTTTTCTATATTAAAAATCAAACACCAAATCCAGCCAATTCAACTTCACACTATTCTGCTTCCCAAACTCTTCACTATAACTCTGTAACATCACTTCTCATCTGAAACACCATAGACCCTTTTGAGGTGGTCCGTGTCTATAATTTGCTTTCATATGACTCTACCTATAGATAGTACTAGTGAAGTCAAAGCCTTATTTTGCATTTTTTATATCTCTCCTCTGCATAAAGAATAAAGGATAAAGAATAAAATGATATAGCCAGCCAGTGGTGTGGTGATTAAGGTCAACTACACATGTTGAATCCGGAGCTCAGCAACTTGAGAGACACGCTGGGAGTATCTGTCTGTGCCCAAAATCCTGAGAGGAGAATGGGGGAGAAGGGATTGTGGTATGGCCATTCCCTTTGGGAAGGAGAGGGCGTTCTCTTTCTCTCAAGTGCATGTACCTTATAACAACTTTTTAAAAGAAAAATAATAAATTTATAATTCCTTGGACTGTTAATCAAAGTCCTTTTGACATAATCTCAACTAATTTTTCTAGTTTCATTTTCCTTTACACTTGTACAACCATACCTTATTATATCTCTAATAAGTCAGATGTTTAACAAATGTTCACCACTTAAATAGACACTAGTAGGATGGCTATTCCTATTATCTCCTTTATAAGAAGATAAAATAGTCTTTTATCCTACCCTGTCTGCCTAGTTGCACACATGAGACTCAGAGAAGCTATCTTTCTTTAATCTGATTGTAATGCTTTAGAAAATTTTTTAATTTTCATTTTACTACAGTGCACAAGGACTTGCCAGAGAGTGAGAGAAAGAAAGTGAGAAGGCTTTCTCTAGGGTAGATAACCACACCTCAGTCCTTTCTCCTCCATTGTTCTTTGGGGGATCTTGGGCACATATGCACATATACCAAGGTGTTTTTCGGGCCACCGGGACTGTGACTTGAAATGTAGAGTTGACTATGTAGAATCCAGTCACCTCAACCACCACATGACTGGCTGGTCTAGTCAATCTTTTAATGAAAGAAAAATACATTCTAAAGATTTGGGAAGCTGTGTAGAGAGACAAACAAGGGGGGCCAGTCTCCTGCTACATGGTACAAAGAGGCAGAAATGCAGAAGGGAACAAATCCGAAGTCACGTAGTGTGGTTATGTCCTCAACATCTGTCTGTTCAAGATCATATCAGCCTCAGTGCCTTTGAGATACTACAAAATGCATATCTACGCACATACACACATATACTCACCCCATATTTCTTTCCTTGTGCTGGGAGTGTCGATCTATGTGTATTTATCCTGATCTAAATCCTACCCATCATCTAAAATCTACCTCTTGCTAAAAGCATATCCCAAATTGCCATTCACAGACACTCTCTTCATGCCCATGGTTTCATAAAACACATCCTTGTGTATATATATGTATATAATATATATATATTTATATATAACACATATAAATATATAGTATATATTTATATAATAAAATATATTATATACTATATAATAATATAATATATAATTATATGTATAATATATTATTAATTATACAATATCATTATTATATAATAATATTATATATTAATATAATTATAATATAATATTATAATCTATTATATTATAATTATATTATACAATAATTTATTATTATATATTATATAATAATATATATAAATATTATATATAAATATAAATGTGTGTGTGTGTGTGTGTATATATATATATATATATATATATATATATATCCAAGAGCAAGGCTATGTCAAGGTTTTGTTGTATCACCTAAATCTTGCACCTAACAGTGTGATTTAAACATGGGAGGCATTACTAATAACATTTTTGTATTGCAGAATAAAAACCCATATGTTTTATTTCCTTTACAGACATAAACCTTTTGATAGGAAAAACTATCTGAAAATAAGCTTTATCATAACCACGATGATCATTTCCTGGAGAGTGAACTTGTTTTTCCATTGTTATCTCAGTGAATGCCTTGTTCTCAAAGATGGCGAAGCTTTGATTGTCTATTTGCTGCTCCCTGGGAATGGTAAGGAATCTTATCCATATTGTTGGCGTAAATATGAGAAATATCAAAGGCAGGATTTTGTAAGGATTCTAAACATTACAGTTAGGGAGGGAGTCTGATGGCTGAATGAGCCCCCAGCTGTGTTTGAGAGACACTTTCAATGCTTAAGGAATAAATCAGTTTTATATAAAAAGTATGACTAGCGCAAAAGCGTAAAACTCAGTAGACATTAGCAAGTGGAGAGATGAGTAATTATTCAATATGCTTTCCAAAAATCAAAGGTTATCTGAAATGATCATCAATGGTATTTAACATCTAAATTGATTTTTGACAGTTTAAGCAATGCATCGCCGACGTGTGACTCATTTGAAGAAATCAAATTATTTACACAGTAGGTGATATTTAGGCTCAGCTTCCCCCGGACATCATAGAGCAGTACTTGCTGAGTTAGGAAGCAGCGTCCACTTCTAAAGGATAAATCTTAACAAGAGGAAATGAGGGATGGAAATGAGGAAATGAGTTGTTGAAAAAGTCATGAGGTATTTTCCTATGTTTTTCTATGCAAAAATGTGTCCTAACTTCTCCAATGACCCAATATATATGCGTATTTCCTTTATATATGTAAGGGTCAAATATATGTATTGCCATTACTTGACGTAAGAAGGTAGAAATTGAGAGAGGAAAGCTAGAGGTGGAAGCCAAACAGCTAAAGTTAAAAGGAGCTGAAGGGAAGTGAGGATACCCTAAGGTGTATGACGTGGTGGGAGGCAGTCTACAAAGAAATGGTCAGAAATACTTTCTAAAGTTGAGTGCAAGGTAGAGCTAAAGGTTTAACTGTGCTATTCAAATGATATAAACCATAGAAAATAATTTTTATATAAGTATACTGGCAGAAGTAGAGAGCATTGGTGATGGTGGTAAAAATAAAATGATCTATTATAGTAGAAAGTTAACAGAAAATCACGACTGATGAGTCAAGCTATAACATAAAGATGACATGAAGGTATAAATGTAACTAAGAAAGACTAAAAAATATATAGCCAAAAAAATCAAGTATAGTTGCTGATCAGAGTAACCAACTGATGCATATCAAAGAACGGTTGATAAATTACTCTCTCTATAAATCATTCTATTTCAATGCTTATCCATATGCCTCCATTAAGCTGATTAAAACATACACACTTGCTTTTAACAGATGCAGTACCTGCCAGTCACTCTTGATTCTTACCTTGCTTCATTATGCTTTCCCCAATTCCTAATACTCCTCGAATTTCTACTCCGTGTTATATAATGTCACCAGTATCCACTATGAACAACTGGTCTTTAACGAGGTCCCCTATATAAACTTTGTCCCCTTTTTGTCACTGTTCTGAACATGTAATCTCCTTACTGTAGCTAGGGCAATATTTCAAAAGAAATTACATCAAAAATTTTTTTGATCACAGTGCTTTCTTGTTTTACTATCTCCAGAGCTTTCTTTTTACCTTTTTTTTTTTTTTTTTTAACCATGAAGTGCATAATATATAGTCTCCACTCTACTTTTCCCCTGACTTCCCACCCTTGGCGCTCATGAACCTTCCAACTGATCTCTTCAGTCATGCTGAACTGCTTTGAAGTCTTGGAGTGTGTCAAGTATGTTAACTTGAACCTCTACAACTTTGAATATGCCATTTTCTCTGCTCTGGACATGTTTCTTCATTCATTCTGCCTCCATTTATTTAATCCTCAGCCTAAATATGGGACTTTTCTTCATCTGCAAGACTGGGGTGGGAGCTCCCTGTCACTTGCTCCTGAGCATTGTTTCTTTACATCTTTATTACACTTGTTATCTTTGCCTGTTTGATGATAGGCATTCCAATAGGTTCGGAGAGATATCTCATTATAATTTCTGTTTACATTTCTTTGATGGTTTTTAATATTTTATTTATTTATGTTTTTGAGAGAGAGTTTAATATAGGGTGCGGGTGCTTGCTGGAGAGACAAAGAGAGACACAGAGACAGAAAGTGAGAACTTACACCCCACCCCCACGCCCAGCAGGGATTGCCATGCCACAATCCCTTCTCCTCCATTCTCCTCTTGGGATTTTGGGTATGCACACACATATACCTGGTGTGAGTTTTAAGTTGCTGGGTCCAGGACTCAAACTTCAGTCAACTATGTGGAGTCTGGCAATGTAATCATTACACCATCTGCTGGTCCCTCCCTGATGGTTATTTATGTTGAGTTTCTTTCATATACCTGTGAGGCATTTTATACACCTTATTTGGTGTCCATTTGTTTCCATTATCAGAAGGTGTAAACACTAGTTAGAGAGAGGTTGTGAGAGAGGGACAAAGCATCACTCCTCAATGAGCTCAGAATTCCTTCCATCTCCCCATCTCCATTGCTCTACGCTACTGGATTTTGGACACACGTGTACATGCAATGCTGTGTTTCTCATGACATTGGGTCAGGCATTTAAACCGTGATTGGCCGTGTGGGATCCAATTCCATAAGCACTAGATTATGGGGTCAACCTTTTTGCCATTTTTTTATGTGTGTGTCTGATTATTTTTCTTGATGTTGATGAGTTATTTGATTTATTTTAGACATTAACCTTTTATCAGAAGTATGCTTTGCAAATACATTATCCCATTCTGTAGTTTTCCTCTTCACTCTATTAGTGTTTTGTTTTCCTATGCAGAATTTATTTTTAGTTTTATCGAATTCCATTTGTCTATATTTGCTTTTGTTGCTGTTGTCATAGCCAATGAATCAAAACCCAGACCAATGTCAGGAAGTTTTTTCTCCCTATGTTTTCTTTTAGAGAAATATATTTTCTAAGGAAACTGGAAACATTTTATTAATATTATACTATATAGGGACCAGCAGTTGGTGTGATGGCTGTGTCACTGGACTCCCATGTAGTCGACCACAGTTCAAGTCTCAGACCCAGCAGCTTAAACTCATGCCGGGTGTGTGTGCGTGCGTGCCCAAGATCCTGAGAGGAGAATGGAGGAGAAGGGATTACGGCATGGCCATACCCCTGAGGGGTGATTTCTTGCTGTCTCTCTGTCTCTCTCTGTCTTCTGTTGAGCACACGCACCCTATAGTAAAAAACCTCGCTAAAAAAATAGATTAGCTATAAATGACCCATACTGACATACATGATGAGAAACTAAATATATTTATAACACTCTTAAAAATACAAAAGACTCTTACCTTCCTGGGAAAGGCAACAGGCAGATATAAACATGTCACATTGCACCATTCACTAAAAATAGAAACAAGAAGAAAAAAAAAAAAATGAATGAAAGAAAAATCAACATCATTGTCCTTGGGTTGCTCGTACCAGATTTTCTCAATTGTTTTACCAGAATATGTTCAAGATGCAGTGCGTCTGCTCCACAAGAACTGCCCTGTCTCACAGGCAACAAGCAATAGGAGAGCTTTTATGTACTTTGATTCTATTATGTGACTCACCTCAATTTCTATGAAAAGACTTAGAGAAACAGACGGACCTCAACACTCATGCTGGTTAGGATAACCTCCGCTGCTCTTTAGTTTGGTGAAGCCATGTATTTATTTTTGTCTTTTACATTGCATGCATGAATAGCGTTAGACACACTACATCCTGCAGGGGCGGGATCAGTCTTGTCTTTTCCCCAAGTTTGTCCTGGATCGCTCGTGTCACGTTGAGTTCTGCAGTCTTCCTTTGTCTATTTCTGCCTGCGCTGACTTCTCCAAAGAGGAACTTACTTAAAGATGTCAGAAGAATCTTCCATGTAGGTCCCTTTTAGTGGAAATCCTAGCCCTGCCCTACTTTGCTTTTATTTATTTATTTTAAATAGAAAGTCTGCAAGATTTTTAAAGTTTTTGAATTAAAAGTTACTTTCAGGAAATAACAATGTCCTTGGTGATTCCACTGAACTCTGATCCACACTCATGGGTCTAAAGTAGGATGTGTAAAGCAAAGTGATTTCTAGTATTCTGCATTTCTTTAAAGTGTATTTTTTATAGCCTTATAAATGTAGAGAGATGAACAAGAACTGCCAGAGATTGGGAGAGGTGAAGTAGGGATGTAGAGTGATATTGATTAATGAAAAATAAACTGCAGATAGAGAGGAGGAACAATTTCTAGTGTGATAAAATTCAGTGGGGGAATACAGATGGTTACAACTTGTTGTATATCTCAAAGCAACTAGAGGGGAGGATTTAGAAAATGCCTAGCACAAGTTGTGACAAATGGTTGAGATGATGAGTATTCTAATTATCCTGAACAAACCATTACTTATAATATTCTTATACTATAAAAGCATATTGTACCTCTACACATATGTACAATTATTGTATGTTAATGAAATATTTTTAGAGCATTTTTTCATGGCAAAGACAAAAATTGAACTCTGAGCAGGTAGTCCAATTTCAAAGGCTGAAATAAGTGAAACATTGACCATTTATGAAGTTCTTGAGCACTGATTATGTCTCTAGTACTTTGCTAAGAACTACTTTTGATAGAATTTAAGCTAAGTTGATAGATATTCTGCAAATGTCAAGACCTCAATGTGAATCTGGTGACCTCAGATTTGAGTTGGCAGCTACACAATTCCTAGAACGGAAGATAATTGTCTCCACTTCAAATTGTGCTACACAGAGATGTCTTCTGGGATATCTAATTCTTAAAAACCCAGTTCTTCAGTAAAAGTAATACAAATCAAAATAGTTGTTGTGAAAATGCTCCACAGTAAAACATTTTTGGGTTTTAAAACATCCCACACACCCTGAGAACAAACAAACAAAAAGAACTTGGTAACATCACAGTCCTAACAGTATACGGGCATTTCATGAAGTACACTGAAAGAATACATGAGAGGTGACTAGAAAAGATGGGAGCCCGATAGATTAGAATCAGCAAAACTTCAGTTTCAGTTTTGACTCATTCACTTAGCAGGTCCCTCGGGCCCTGAAAGATGACAGATTGAAGGTCGTTGATCCTAAGTGTCTACTTATGATAATAATAAATCGTGTTATTGTTATCCACTTGCCAGGCTAGTGTGAGTATGACTTAAATAACTGTCTAGCTCTTGTTTGATAACAATTGTTCGATGAACATTAAATCTTGTGGTCAAGATGCACTGACTGCATTTCTATGGGAAGTCATACAGAGGAATTCTAGTGATTTGGTGGCTTTCTCTAAAATTGGTTTTTGTTTTCATGTGGCATTTTTAGTGGCTTCCTAAGGCTGCTTCCTGCTGAACCAATGCACTGCTCTATGCATTCTCCTGTGTGACATTAACCCCCCCCCCATGCTGTGTAAGACACCTGTCTTCTCCAGATTCAGGGGGCTGGGGTCCCACCTAGTAGGCAGTGATCTGGTTGGTACTCATTAGGGGTAGCCGACCAGAACAGACTCCCGAGGTTTTAAAATGTTATTCTACATTTAACATCAACTTTATTTACTTATTTTATGTTTAATCTGTTTAAGAAAATAATATACATATGCATCATATATGTATTAGTGCTGCGTCTTTTTTTTTTTTTTAGAATTATTTATTTTTAATTTTATTTATTCATTTACTTATTTTAACCAGAGAGAGAGAGAGAGAGACACAGAGAGAGAAAGTGAGAAAGCAAGCCACCGGGTCCAGGACTTGAACCATGGTCAGCCATGTGGGAATGTCCAGCGCCTTAACCACCACGCCACCTGCTGGTCCCCAGTGCTGCGTCTTTTTACAGACACATTTTGTATATCACCCAGTTGCACCATGTATGTTGTCTATCCCCATTTTATTTGTTTCCTCCATGAACACAGGAAGGTCACAAGAGTGAAAAATCCTTAAATAACACTTAAAGCTGTATATCTATACAATGTCCTTGGGCCCCTATGAGCAGTTTGTAACATTAAAGTCATCATTTAAATGTTACTGTTTGAGAAAGTAACTTTTGGTTACATAAGTATAGAAACAAATGCTTTATACAGACAAAAGATCTAAGAAAAGCACAAAAGAGATCAGACAAGTCATCTAGAACCTTATACCTCTTAACCTAGGAGGTTATGAGAATTTTTTGCATTCTATTTGGTTGAAGACGAGATTTTAATAAGTATAGAGAAAATATATGTATTCAAATGTTTGCGTAACATGTAGACTATAGATACTTTTAAAACTAATTATTTATTTAATTTTACTTATTATTATTATTTTTTAATTTGACTTGAAAGAAACAGAAAGAGAGAGAGAGAGGGAAAATGAGAAAGCAAGCCACCAAGTGTAGGACTCAAACTTCCGTCCTCCATGTTGGAATCCAGTGTCTTAACCACTGCACCACTTGCTGGTCCCAACAGATATATTTTTATATGTAGGTACATCATTCTTTTCTCCTTGTTTTGGTCAATTTCAATGTTCCATGGAAGTCTTGTTCCTTGCATATTAAATTTCATATTAAAGGGATTGACAAAGACAGTGGATATATGACCAAGTTTAAGCCAAACAGACTCTCCTTCCAGGATTTCTATAGCATACTTGTGTTTATGCGTGATTGCATGTGTGTGTATGTACTGAGCCTGATTTCATGTAGCTTTAAGCATTCACGATTTATCTATTTTTAAGGAGATGTATCAGTAGCTTATTTCTTTGTATTTTTGTTTGGTATTTTTCTGTATGAGTCTTCTGCAGCTTGCATATTCTGCAGCTGAAGTCAGTGTGTACTATTTAACATTATGGATACAGCTGCTCTGAATGTGCCTAAGCCAAGTTTTGTTTGAACTTATGTTTTTATTTTTCTTGGATAAGTGAATAGAAATGAAACTGCTTGATCAAATGGTGAAGGCATGATTAACATGAAAAGAAGGTCAAACTATTTTCCAAAGTATCTGTTACATTTTGGATTTCCATAGTGCATGAGAATTCCAATCACTCTGTATCCTCATCATGATTTCGTATCAGGATGTTTTGTTTTTGTTTTTGCCATTTTAACAAGAGAGTAATGGCATCTTATTATGGTTTTAATTTGCATTTCCCTAATGGCTCATGATGTAGGGGATGTTTTCATGTGCTCATTTGTTCTGCATATATCATCTTTGATCTGTTGAAATCTTTTGCCTACTATTTACTGGACTTTGTGTGTGTGCTCGTACTGTGAATTTTGAGGTTTACTTTTATATTATACATATAAGTACTTGCAATATTAGGTTTTTGAAAATATTTCAAATAAGTGACAACATTTTTCCCAGTGCATGACATGTCTTTTCATTTCTTATCGGTGTCTTTCAAAGGGAAAATGTTTTTAAATGTTTAAGTGTTTAGAATGAAGTTTATTTCAGCAGGTTTTCTCTCAAGAATCATGATTTTGATGTCATATCTAAAAAAAAAAATCTTTCCAAAGATAATTCTTCCTTTGTTTGCTTCAGGAAATTTTACAGTTTTCAGTTTTAAATTTCAAACACAATTTCTTTTTAAGTTACTTCTGTAAATATTACAAAGTATTTTACTCTAAGTAGCATGACTTTTAAAATTTTAATTTCTAATTGCCATAGATTTTACTTCTTAAAGTTTGCTTTTTTATTCAATACGTAGTAGATATTGGTGAATGTTCCATGTTTACTTGGAAAGAACATGGATTAATGCTATTGTCGGGTGGAATATTCTACAATTTAAAGTAAATTTAGGGGACCAGCAGTTAGCGCAATGGCTATGTCGCTGGACTTGCATGTATTCGACAGCGGTTTGCATCCCGGACCCGGTGACTTAAAACTCACACCGGGAGTGTGTGCGTGCGTGCGTGCATGCGTGTGTGCCCAAGATCCCAAGAGGAGAATGGAGGAGAAGGGATTGTGGCATGGCTATCCCCCCTGGGGGGTGATTTCTCGCTTCCTGTCTCTCTGTCTCTCTCTGTCTGGCGAGCACATGCTCCTATAGCCAAAACCTCTCAAAAAAAAAAAAAAAGTAAATTTAGTAGTCTTGTTTGATAGTATTATTTCAGTCACCAATATTTTTATTGACTGTATATTTACATATTCTATCAGTTGTTTAGAGAAGAATGTTGAATTCTTCAAAGATAAGTATAGATTCCTTCTTTACCTTTTTTATTTATTTTTTCTTTCTTTCCTTTTTTTTTTTTTTTAGAGAGAGAGAGAGATTTTTGCTATTGGGCACATGCCGTCACCGCAGAGACAGAAAGACAGAAAGCAAGAAATCACCCTCCAGGGGGATGGCCATGCCACGATCTTTTCTCCTCCATTCTCCTCTCAGCATCTTGGACACACTTGCATATGTGCCTAGCATGAGTGTTAAGCTGCCAGGTCTGGGACTTGAACCCCAGTTGACTTTGTGAGCATCCAGCAATGTAACCATTATACCATCTCCTCCAGATTGTTTCATTTTTATTCTTGCAGTTATATCCACTTTGCTTTATGCTTTAGTATTCATGTTTCAAATCGCATATATTTTGAGAATTGTCATGTCTTCTTGGTCATTTTGTTTGTTTTATTATAATAATACATAAAGTCCTTTCCTTCTGATGTGTTTTGTTCTGATATATAGTTCTCTGATGTTATCTAAGTAACTTCACTTAATTAATTAAGTTGTCTGTTAAGTTACCAACGTAGTTACTAAAATGTTTTGGAAAGGAAATCAATAATAAATCAAATGTAGAACTAAAATTAAATCACACGAAGGACTTAACCCAATTCAGGTCCAACAAAAAATGTGCCTAGAAGAATTCACTTGAAATATAAACACTGAACTGGCCCTGAAGATTAGTGTTTCAGGGAGTTAGAGCTCACATGGATGACTATGTTTTGAATCTCAGCCCCAAGAATTTAAAAAACACCCTGGGAGTTTGTAAATGCATGCCTAAGTGCTATCAGGATGGAGAAATGGAGGAGAAGAGGTTGCAATATGACCATACTCCCTCGGGAGTGTTTTCTTCCTCTCTTTCTGTCTTGTAAGCGCATGTGCTCTCTAGGAATTGGAAAAAAAAAAAAATGAAGGGAACCAGCAGTTAGCGTAATGGCTATGTTGCTGGACTCCCACGTAGTCGACCGCGGTTTGCGTCCCGGACCCGGTGGCTTAAACTCACGCTGGGCGTGTGTGCGTGTGTGCCCAAGATCCCGAGAGGAGAATGGAGGAGAAGGGATTGCAGCGTGACCATCCACCCTGGGGGGTGATTTCTCGCTTTCTGTCTCTCTGTCTCTGTCTGTCTGGCGAGCGCACGCGCCCTATAGCAAAAGTCTCTCCAAAAAAAAAAAAAAAAAAAGAATAAATCTAAAAACTGAGATAGATCAAAGTAATAAGATGGAACCAGCAGTTAGCATAGTGGCTATGTCGCTGGACTCCCACGTAATCGACCGTGGTTCGCGTCCTGGACCCGGTGGCTTAAAACTCACGCCAGGTGCATGTGCGTGCGAGCCCAAGATCCTGAGAGGAGAGTGGAGGAGAAGGGATTGCAGCATGACCATCCCCCCTGGGGGGTGATTTCTCGCTTTCTGTCTCTGTCTCTCTCTCTGTCTGTCTGGTGAGCACACGCGCCCTATAGCGAAAACCTCTCCAAAAAAAAAAAAAAAGTAATAAGACAGAAAGAGTAAAATTAACATGCCATGCAAACAACAATCAAAATTAAGCTGAATTTGCATTTCCATTCTACTTTTGTATTTTTGAAGCTTCTGCTAAATTTTCTCATTGTTCATTTTGTCCAAATTTTTATGAGAGGTGTTGTTATATTTATCACAGATCATTTAAATTCTTTGTTTCCTAATTCTAAAATCTATGTCATCTCTAAATCTCATTCTATTGAGTATGTTGTCTCTTGATAGAATATTGTATATGGTTATGTTACAAAAATGTCCATAAATTGCTACATATAGGGTCTTCTAGTTTAGAGATGAGAGTTGAGTAATGTTCTTTCTGCTGTGTGGTTAGCATGGAGATTGAGGCAACTTGGAAAAAAAATTGAATTGGTTCTGTATTTTGTTTATATTTACTTACTTTCAGTTTCCGGTCACTTTAAATTCCTCTGTGCAGTTTCATTCTTAGGTGAGGCAGTTTGCTAGGTTCACTCCCACCCTCAATTTCTCCTGTCTTGGCCCCTTTCTTTAGCTGTTCCCTGTATGTGTGGAGTGTGGATAGGTTCTCCACCCTCTTGCCATTCCCCCAGCAATTGTTCCTTCTTCCAAATTTATGGTGCTTGCAAACCTGGTGGGTGATCAGAGAAGTTTCTCTGTTTTACTCTTTCAACTTATTCTTATGCAGAACCTGTGCCAGGGACAGACTTGTGGCAACTTCTGCCACAAGTCCCAGGATGGTCCCAGGATGTTTTTTCCCCTTCTTCAGGTTTGGATATATAATTTTAATTTTTCAGTTTATTTTTAATTTTTGTTGCAGCTCTAGCAGGTCAGTCCTCACTGTGCTCTGGGGATGCCAGAGCTGTTTTTCTCTCAGTGGCCTAAGGGTTTTGCTCTATAAGGACTTGGTGAGGCTTCACTCCTTTATACACTGGTAGCTGTTCCCTTTCTTCAGTTGTGCACCATGAGGAAGATGTAGTCTAATCTCCTCACCAACATCATTCTTTCTTAGGAGCTCTTAATAGAATTTCACAAAGAAAAGCCTGTAAGAGGTGCAATTTCCCCTTGAGTCTGTAGCACCTGGAGTTTCTCTATGTTCTCACTGGCTTATATTTGATCTGAAATGATTTGTTACAAAGTTTAATTAAATATTCTTCCTTCTTGCATGGAGGTCCTTATCTTTGTCCTGAGGCCACAGTTGAGCCAGTATTCACACTCCATCTCTCCTAGGAGAGTCCCATCTTTCTTATCACTGAAGGATGGACTGAGAAGCCAGGACTTTAGCAATTCCCGATGGAAGGCCTAATTGAACTATTTGCATAATTCAAGGAAGAGTGCAAAAGCAGTAGGAAAAAGAAAAACTAACTTTGCATTGAAAGTATGTATGATCTTCTTGAGAAAGAGCGAGTAAACTATTTTAAGAACTTGAAATGTCCTCTAACTGGGATGGAAAGTGTTAAAGGGTCTGCACAAAGGGATAAAGTGTTTGGACTATTACAGTGGGATCACTCTGGTACTTTATGAAGCATAGTTTGTTGACAACCAGGAGAAGAAGCAGAGACCATTTAGCTGGCTAATGAGTCATGGTAATGGCCCATTTCAGTGTAGTTCAGTATAGGGACAGTGAAAAATGACCAGCATCAAATATATTATAAAGATAGACAAGCAGCAGATTATCTCAACTGGTATGATGTGAGAAAAAGAGAAAACTCATATGTATATATGTGTGTGTGTGTGTGTGTGTGTCTGTGTGTGTATATATATATATATATATATATATATATGTTTGTGTGTTGTATGCTTTTCCTTTAGTAACCAGAAGGATAGTGTTCCTATGAACTGAAATAGAAAATGCTAGGATAATAATAGATTCAAAGAGAAAGATTAATATTTCAATATTGACCACATTGTTTTTGAGCTATTCAAGATGAATTAAATTTATGGGGTAAGTAGAGGCAGTTGTATGCATGTCATATGTTGAAAGGGATCTAGACTGTCAAAGAATAAGCTTGGAAGTCATTGTTATCATATATTTATTACTGAAGTCATCGTATTGGATACAATTTTATATTGGATAGAGGTCCAAATAAAAGGTATGTTTGAGAGTCTCTCTCTCTCTCTCACACACACATACACACACACACACACACATGCACACACAGAACCTGAAAGTGTAAGGACTCAGATTCTACTCCTAGTCTATTGGAGTAGAATTGTCATAAGTTTTCACATGTGGCTTTGTTTAATCCTTATAAAATGAGTTACAGAAAATGAGCTTGAGTTTCTCATACATGCCTTCTTCAAATGAAGTGAGCTTTTAAATTGTCAGTGAGTGTTGATATTATTTGAGTTTCAAAGTAAAAGTTAGAACTTTGGAAAACTTGAGCCAATAACTAGGAGCTTATAGCTTTTTGGTACAGGCACTAGTATCCGATTGGTGTGTAACAAATTGCCATAAACTTTTGGCTTAAAATAATGCTCCTTTATTATCTCACACTTCTGTAGGGCGTAAGTCTGGTAAGGACACTACTGAGAAGCTAGGGTCTCACAAGGCTAAGTCTTCTCTGGAGCTCAAGGTCCTCTTCCAAGATCACATGACTGTTGGAAGAATTCAATGGTTGTAGGACTGAGGTCCCGTTTTCTTTCTGACTCTTGTTCACAGGTCACTCAAAATCCTGGAAGCTATTGACAAGTCCCTGCCAATTCTCCCTGGCCCCCATCTTCTAAGTCAGTAATGAAAAATCTGTACCTGGTCAAATCTCCATCCCGGAGAAAAGAAGAGTCCCTTTGAATGGCCCATCTATTCAGGTCAGGGTCACCAAAGATAATTTCTCCTTTTAAGCATAACTTTGTCACATAACATAACTTAATAATGGGAGTGAATTTCATCAGATTTGCAGATTCCACTCATACTCAAGGTTAAGGAGTTACATATTGGGTATATATTGATGTATACTCCCCTCACAGGCTCAGCATTATATTGTCTCTGAACATCGAGTAAATTTACATCTTCAGGTTTTGATAAGAATTGATAAGAATTTCCTTTCAATCTTCAAACTACAAGCAAACTTTATAATATCGTTTCTTCTCAGACAATGGGGTCATTCAATCTTCCACTTGCCCCGATCATACTCTTACTCAGGAGAGAATCTCCTGAGAGGATAACGTGATTTCAGATGAAGATAAATGTCCTGTGGCCAGCCTTACCTTCCATAAAAAAAGAATAAGGCAACTGTAAATAAAGGCTCTTGCTAATTAGTATTTCCAAATACAAAAACATACCTGAATTACTTCTTATTCTTCCCCCAAATCCTACAATAAGTTACAAGACAGAACTCGGAGTCAACTCTTACTGCTCAATAACCCTTGTTTTGGCTCTCGTAATGGTTCCCAGAGTTACTATTATCATATGGAAATAATCTGTATATGCATTGGTAGTAGCATATATTGGTCACTCACAACTTGCCAGCCGTTGAACTGGGCACTTAATAATGGATTTTAATATCAATCATTCATATATGTGTCTGTGTGTTTGTCTGTACATATATATAAAATTCATATATATCCCTATATAACATGTATAAATATATAAGAATCATTCATATGTAATATATTCATATATATGTATTTATATATATAAAACCTCTGTCAATATTATGTACTAATACAGTATAACAATATTACTGTGGCACTAGTATTCCAATTTTATAGACAGTAAAACTGAGGCACAGAAGAATTGGATAGTTTCTATAATCCCATGGTCTCACAGGTAGGAAATGCTAACACCAGATTTAGAATTCAAGTAGTCTAGTTTCTGAGGTTGAACTAAGTTACTGTATAAAACCTTGTCACTTCTAAATCTAAAAGTTTTCCAAGATAAACACTTCAATATATGAAGCACTATATACAATTATTATTTATATCAAATGTACAAAAAAAGGAGATAAAGAATCTTCCTATCACATAATTCTCATGCGCCTTGGGAGTTCTACTTTGACGGGAAGAGAAATGGTAGAATAAACATATTTAACTATAACCATTCTCATGCAGTTATCTGGGGACCTTATTGTGCAATTTCTAGAACAGCTAATGTCCATACCTAAAATGCCTAATAACCTTCTTCTTGTCCTAAAAGTAACTCAGATAATCACAGAGATTCTAGAACAGATTATCAATTATACAAAAGAAAATATTTCCTTCTTATATTGCCCAAAGCAGGATCTCAAATTATTAATCTCTTTTTTTTCATGCAAATCTCCGTTATTGTAGAATTAAAGTAATGGATGTTTATTGAACATTCAGGAAATTAAAGAACTTTTCAGCCTCTTTATATTCTGATTTTATTTTGCATTGGAGATTAATAAATTGGTCATGATTTTTTTACACCATTGTGAAATGTTATCATTTACAAGAGACTGAAAATTTTGTCATCCAACGTGTCTACAGACAGAGATCCTGAAACTTAAGAGTTTATATCAGCTATTTGAGGTCACACAGCTAGCTAATTTCATGCCATGGATTAGAACACATGTCTTCTAAGTCTAGTGTTCATCAGGATTATATGACATCTGATAAAGCCAGTATATATTAGCATAATTACATACCATGACCATTCTACCAACTGCAAACATCTAACAATAGAGGTAAGCTTTTAAAATTTATTCTCCTTACCTTTTAACTTCCTTAAAAATAAAGAGCTGAAGTTAAAGACAATATTAGTCTCTTTTTAAATACAAAACTTTTGTTGGCTTGAATAATCATTATAAGACAATTAAAACAGAAGCCCTTAAACTTAATTATAGAAACACTTGTAGTTCTTTAAAGTCAGCTCTTCATTTACATGTATTATCTTTTCACATTGAATGTATTAAAAAATTTTTTTAAATGTCAAACAAGTCTAAATACATGAAGCAAGATGTATTTTCCCCTATTGTTTGAAATATATCCTACCTAGTATTGGGATTTAAATAAATGACCATATTTATTAATCCACCAAGAATTTATATATATGTATGTGATTATGAACAGGAGAAAATATATGAAAAGACAAGGTTAGCAAAAAAAAAATCTTTTAAAGTTAGCAAAAATTCGATGTCAGTCAAAAACATGAAAGCTTGATGCTTTGAAACTCTACTTGCTAAGCCTTAGGCACAAAACAAGAAAGCAATGAAGCTGGCTGAATAAAACATCCATATTCACCAATTTTTGGCAGGTTTTGAAAAGGTTACTCATGAATGTTGGGCTTCATTTACCTATAAGTATTAATTTATGCTTGTTTATGGGTATTTGAAATTACTTAGTGGTACCACTCTTTGAGAAAATATAAATTATTTTAAAAAATGATTTATGGATCAAAAATAAGGTAAAATTAAAAAAAAGATAAAATACACACTAAATTTAATATTTGGGACAAAATATTGACATCTGCGGTCATCATTAAATGTCTCAGAATGTGAACATGTACCTCTTGTGACATTGAATGTTTAAGTTTGGCTTTTAATTCAATGAGGAGAGCTGTATTCTTTTTTCTTCATCAAAAGCTGTGTTAAGCCTACTAAGCAATGCTGGGAAAAGGCAGAGCTGTCATTGCAAAGCCAATTAAAGGCGAGGAGACGGAATCATTACTTGGGAAGGGAGTCTGATAGGAGAAACACAGGATCTCACAGGTAGGACTCTGAGTGAAAGAAAGAGCCCTCAGAACCATAATCAACATAGGTATCGTCTCTTGAGAACTGCCAATTAGGACTGTCATTCTAGAGGGCTCTTCATTTAGTGCCATTTATTAAATGAAAAATTTGTCAAGACTGCTGCAGAAAAGAAGTATGTACATTTCTTTCCCTACAGGGGCAAATGTTTTTTGGACCCAAGTAGAAATGCTGTTGAAGGTGCTTTACTAGGTCAGAGCCTCAATCTGTCCGGGACTCAGATCTTCCTGATATCACTGCCCTGCCTTCCACCATGTGACTAGGTCTTAATTGCCCACACTTTACTTTTCTTTCTTTCCTCGGATGTGTTGCTATTTTGCCATTACTGATTTGTCCACTGTATCCTTTTAGCTTCAATGAAGTAAGTGTGAACTTAAAGACCATCTTTTAGATGTGCCCAGATGTCCCCTAAATCCCAAAAGCATCCAAGGAGCGTTGGATGAATGAGCATTTTGTTAAACTGTCTTCAGTCTTTTGGAATATTTTACATCATATTATTTCTTATTTCATGCATCCTACGTAAATTCAGCATGTTGAACATCTTACAGATTAATAAGAAAGTGGACAACCAGATTTTAAGGAACAAACTCTGTATCATATCTTTGTAGAGTTGGAAAAGATATATTTACTCAGTAACCACTAGAAGGGTTAGTGGCTTCTTCTATTTATGTATTTATTTATTTACTTATACTTTTTAGAAAGACTTTTGCTATAGGAAATATGTACTCACTGGATACAGAGACAGAGAGACAGAAAGTGAGAAAGCACCCTCCCCCCACCAGGGGAGATGGCCACTCTACCATCCCTTCTCCTCTATTCCCCTCTTGAGATTTTGGGCACACAGGCACATATGTCCCATATAAATTTCAAGCCTTCTTGTCCAGGGTGCAAATTACTGTTGGCTATGTGGGAGTCCAGTGCCTTAACCACTATGCCTGTGGGTTCTTAAAAGGCAAATGCTTTGGAGAGTTTACCTGCTAAGACAATTTCTTCATCTTCTGCTTCAACATCCTTGTTAGAACATTCTTACTTATTGGTTTACTGTAATGATTTCCATTTTTCATGGTACCTTTACCAAATGGAGCTAGGTATTTCTAGAATGCTTTTACAACATTTGATTATAGTTAGATTGTCTCTACTTAATCAATGATTAAATATGAATAATATTAATATTAGCTAATGCCTCAACTGTTTTTTCTTATGCAGTGAAAGTTTTGCTTTTAACTTATTAATGTAATTTCCAATGTTTGTATAATTTTTTGTGAGGTACAGTATGTAATTTTTAAAATTAAAAATTTTTTTTTAAGTTGCTATAGGGCACGAGTGCTTACCACAGAGAGACAGAGAGAGAGGGGAGAGGGAAAGTTAGAAAGGATACCCACCAGGAGAGATGACAAAGCTGCAATCCTGTTCCTCACTTCTCTTCTTGGGATTTTGAGTGTGCACACACACACATCTGGTGTGTTTTTCAATCCATGGGTCTGGGACCCAACCACACAGCTGGTCATGTGGGATCTAGCTGTCTTAACTCCCCCCCCCCCCCGCCATGCCACTAGTCAGCCCCAGTATGGATTTCAGCCATGTAGACAGTATACAATAATCAAATTAGTGATACAAACACACTTACCATTTCTAACAGCCAACATCACACTATGTTGCACACATCTGAAAATCACGCTACTGATGTTTTGAAGTCTACAACACGTTGTCACTGATGTTCATTACTTCTCTGTGGTGTATATTTCAAAGTTCACTACACTTGTTCATGTATTCTTTTGTGTCTTTTAACTAATTTCTCCCTATTGCTCCCACCCCATCTATCATCTAGTATCTACCATTTCTCTCTACTTCTATGCTGTTCAGGCTTTTGCAACCAATGAATAAAGAAAATATTGCAAAGACACATGACAGAATACTACTCAGCCATAAGGAACCATGAATCCTAGCACTTGATACAAAATGAATGAATTTAGAAGCTATGCTACTAAGTAAAATAAGTCCAGCTAGGAAAGACAAGGAATGTAAGCCTGGACTTGTTTTAGAAGTATTTAAAAGTTAAAATAATTTGATTGAAATTGTTCATCTTAATTAGCAAATTCTGTTCCTTTCGGGGGGGAAAAAAAAGCACCTTGATAAATTATTAATTTTGTGGGTAGGATCTTGTGAGCTATGTTGACTAGGGCCCAGTACAAAGAGAAATATTTGCAGCTGCTTTTTGTACAAGAGGGAAATGTGTTTTACTCAAAGGCTGAAGCTGTACCTGGGTAGAGGATCGAGAAAAAGTGACATACTGCGATATAAGAGCCAGTGAACGATCACTCTCCTGCCCACTCGATGTGCTGAATAAAGACCAAGAGATATTTCAGGAATCCTGATATCTCCAGTTCAAATTTCAAGATATTTGTAGGAATAGAAAGTAAACTGCCTCCCTGTGCTGCTTGTGGTCTCATTTACATTCTGTTATGTATTCCTACACAGCGTGAGGGTGAGCATTTGGTGGAATATGAAGTCAGGGCTGAATTTCACACTGAGAATAATCTACAAAACAGGTAGAATATACTCATACCAAGAAGTGAGAGAATGCCATGTGAATATGACCATGCACTGGGAAACTATAGGGGTGCTATGAGAACGATAGAGAGTTGGAAAATTCTAATTAGTTGTCTCCACTTGGTGTTTCTGTTTGTTTGTTTATTTGTTTGTGTTTTAGGTTTTTCCATAGGGTGCATGTGTTCGAGAGAGAGAGAGAGAGAGAGAGAGAGAGAGAGAGAAGTGAGAAATCACCCCAAGAAGGGATGACTACATCTCAATCACTCTCCTCCATTCTCCTTTTGGGATTTTGGACATGCATGTACACATTCCTGGCATGATTTTCAAGTCACGTCACTGGGTCCAGGACTCAAACCATGGTCAGCCATGTGGGAATCCAGTTCCTTAACCACCATGCCATGGCTGGCCTCTCCACTTAGATTTTTTTTTAATGTATATAGTTGTACCAAAATACTGTTTAAAAATCCATTATTTTCTTCTCTGGATGTAGTTTTCTGTAGATAGATAATGTGTGACAATTAAAAAACAATACAGAATTTTTAAAATGAGCCAACTGGCTCAGCATTCTTATTTTCTCTGTGGTTAATTTTTCTGATTTTTAGGTTTTCAGATATTGAACTCAGAATATTTCAAATATTCCAAAAAGCATAACGAATTTGCACAATTGTTGTTTCCTATTTCGAAAAATTATACTTTAATTTCTTCAGCTATTAAAACAATTAACATCACGCAGAACTCTCTTTAAAAGATCAGTAGGTGGGTTATCCCTCTTTATACAATTATGCATTTAACAAATATTTACCGACTGCTAACTACATGCTAAACACTGCTATGAGAGTTAAGTTTACAAAGATGATGACATATTCTTTGTGTCCTACATAGTTAACAACTGGTGGAGTGAAAAACAAGTTAGAAAAAGAACTTTTTATTGTTCAGTAAATAAAATTTCAGTAATCTGTTTATAGCACAAATAGTATAATATAATTTGTGACAACTTTTTGGAAGGTATAATTCTGTATCCTTTTTGAAAATACTAAAAACACACAGAACACTGTTAATAAGAATAGGGATGGGCCAGCAGAGGCTTGAAAATCGTGCTGGGTATGTGTGCGTGGACGCCCACAGTCTTAGGAGGAGAACGGAAGGGAAGGTGTTGAACATGGCTGTCACTCTTGGGGTGATTTCTCAATTTTCCTCTCTCTGTCTCTGTCTCTTTCCAGTGAGTGCATGGGTCCAGTGGCAAAACCAAAAAAAAAAAAAAATAAATCAAAAAAATAGGGACAGGAAGAGGAGAAAAACAATTACTTTTACTCACATTTTTTAAATTTTCCCTAATGTTCTTTTTTTAAAAAAAATCATTATTGGGACCAGCAGTTAGCGTAATGGCTATGTCACTGGACTCCCATGTAGTCAACCACGGTTCGCGTCCCGGACCCGGTGGCTTAAAATTCACGCTGGGCGCATGTGCGTGCATGCCCAAGATCCTGAGAGGAGAACAGAGAAGAAGGGATTGTGGCCATCTCCCCTGGGGGGTGATTTCTCACCGCTTTCTGTCTCTGTCTCTCTGTCTCTCTCTGTCTGTCTGGCGAGCACATGCGCCCTATAGCAAAAACAACAACAAAAACAAAAACAAAAACTCTCCCCCCAAAAATCATTATTATTACTATTATTTATACATTCAATCACTATACATCATTCAGATTGTAAAGAGACTTTACCCAGAGTGATATACACCTCAGTCCAGCCCTGCTGAGAATCCTCTATGTGTCATCACCAGGTAATAAGCCATATCTGTGTCCCACAAATGTCCTTAAAGTCCTCTTTCTGTTCCAGAATATCATTAAGATATTTTATTTAGTCATTGTAGCTCCTAGACTCTTAGCAGTGACATCTTCTCAGACCTGACTTCGCTTTTGGTAACGCTGGGTTTTGAGGGTAACTGATCAGATGTTTCCTAGAAAGTCCTTGAATTGAGACTTCTCTAATTCTTCCTCATGATGAGAACAAGGTTACATATTTTGGGAGGAAACCACAGAGGTAAAGTAGCCTGTTAGTATAGCATGTCAAAGTTACATGCAGTCAACACGTTGTCACTGTTGATGTTGATGGTATGGCTAAGATGGTTTCTCTACCATGATGGCACTCTTTTCTGCCCCTTCCCACAGTGCAGCGTTTGGAAGGGAGCTTATGCACAAGCCACACTAACACCTTGGAGGGGCCCATCCTGGTCATGTGGTCAGCACTAAACGGGACTGTAGTTCTGGGAGTCACAAGGCGAGTCACAGATTTGGATCCCTGGGTCAGCCTGAAGGCACCAGTGCCTGTGCTCATGCTCAAGATACTGATGAGCCGGAAGGCAGCAGAGAGCAGATTGCAGTGTGACAGGACCTTGTGCTAGGGACTTCCTCTGTCTTCTTGTTCACACAACATATGCTGTCTTACATGAACAAAATCAATAAAATTTTTAAAAGACAAACAAAACATCCTGGAAGCACCTGGGAGTTTCCTGCGGTAAAATCTAGCTAATTGTAATAAATGGGTGGATCAATGAGGACCAAGTTTCTAGCCCAACGTAGTCTCCAGTTGTCACTTAGGTCATACTAAGCCACCAGCGATTTGTCAAAATTGCAGTTCATGATTTCGACTGCTGGTTTCTGGCTCTCACACTTTCTGCTCCGGGTGAACCTACCTCAGCTGTGACTGTGGGATTGTTTGTTTCTCCTGATTTCAGGTTACAACTTGCTCTACAACTTCAGTTTCCTGATAGGTCCAAGAAAAAGCGTCGGTTTTCAGTTCGTCCAGTTTTCTCTCATGATGATGGTGTTTTTCAGGACTGCCCTGACATAATCCCGCGGACTGGGTGGCTTAAATGACAAAAATTTGCTTCTCCGTTGTGGAGGTTGGAAGTCTCAACTCAAGGTGTTAGCAGGGGTGCTTCTTCTGGGTCCTCTCTCCTTAGCTTGTAGATAGCTATTTTCTCTTCTCAGTGTCTTCACGTGATGTGTGTGTGTGTGCGTGTGTGCGTGTGTGCGTGTGTGCGTGTGCATGTGTTTATTCAATAGATGCCAGGCATTTCGTATTAGGGTTCACCTTAATGAAGCTATTTTGTTTAATTCTTCCTTAAGACCTTTTCCCAAGCATTGTCACATTTTGAGATCCTGGAGGTTAGATCTTTAACATAGGAGGTTTGAGTGGGCGAATTTAGCTCAGAACACATGGTGATGACAATTCATAAGCTCTTTGCATTTTGTAGCTGAAACTGAAAGTGCCAGTAAGCAAAATTTCAGTGTTTATGTTTTATATGCAGTGTTTTGGTGTGTTTAATGTTATTAGTAAAAGACCCATTATGAATTATCAGTAAAGGGTCTATAGGAAAATTCACTCAAACAAAAAACTTAAGAGACCTTTGTTTTATATATACTGTATAGATTAGTGCTAAGTATTAAATGTGTACTCTGGACCCAGAAGAGAAGAACCAGAACTAAGTAATGGGTAATTGTCATTACCGTCTTAGTAAGGCTATTATACAGACTACCATAGACTGGGTACCTTGTATACAACAGAAATTTATTTTTTACAGTTCTGGAGGATGGAAAGTCCTTGGTCAAGACATCAGCATATTCTGTGTCTGATGATGGCTCACTTTCCACTGCACACATGGTCATCTCACTGCATTCTCACATAAGAGAAAAGGCGAGTGAATTCGTGAGGTATCTTTTATAAGAACATTACCCCATTTATGGGGGAAGATTTAATCCCTTCCCAAAGGCCCCACTTCTAAATACTATTACAGTGAGGATTAGACTTCAAATGTGAATTGGGGAGGGGGTACATACAAATATTTAGTCTATAGGAATGACTAAAGCTGAAGAAAATCATCTGAATTATACTGTTAGGGGTTCAATGCGGCTGAGAGAGAGAAAGTTTAGTTGACAGATTTATCATCCTGTATTTGTGTAATCTTAGCTATTCTGAATCGGGTTAAGTGGTTTCTCATTGTGGTTTTGATTTTTATTTCCCTTATGATAAGAGACAAGCATTTTTTTTTGTATGCTTTTTAGCTACTCATATGTCTTACTTGGAGGGTTGTCTTTTTTTTAATAAGTATTTTATTCAATTTTATTCATTGTCGTTGTTTTATTTGATTTTTTTGAAGTTGACCAGAGAGAGACAGAGAGAGAAGGAAAGTGAGAAAGCAAGCTGCCAGGTCTGAGACTCGAACCGTAGTCAGCCACGTGGGAGTCCAGCTGCCCCAACCACCATGCCACCTGCCAGCCCCGAGGGTTGTCTTTTCTAATATTTATATATTTTTAAATTATTATTCATACATTAAATCACTATACATCATTTAGATTGTGAAGAGACTTTACCCAGCATGATATACACTTCAGTCCAGCCCAGTTGAGACCACCATACACATCCTCGTCAACAGAAAATAAACCTTATCTGTGTCCCACGAGAGTCTTACTTATTCATTCCCCCCCCCCCAAATTGCTATGTTTTACCCTCTCACACTCTCTTTCCACTTTGTCCATTACAATTTTTAATACTTTCATGTTCTCCAGTTCTCTACCATAGGGTGCAGACTGTTGGTATATGTTAAGTGGAGACATGCAATGTCTTGTCTTTTCAGCTTTTTTGCCCATTTTTTAATGAGATTGTTTATTTATTATTATTATTTTAGGTAAGCTGCTTGAGTTCCCTATATATTCTGGTTATCAGTACCTTATATGAGGCATTGATTACAGATATATATTCCATTTTGAGGGTTTTTCTTCTCACTCTAGTTATGGTTTTTGTGCTGTTAAGAAGTTTTTTTACCCAATGTAAGTGAACTTTTGTATTTTTGGGATTATTGCCTGTGCTCTGGAGGTCTTTTAAGGAAATCTTTGCATGCTCTGATGTCTCCAAAAGTTTCTCCAGTTTTCCAGCATTAGTTTTATAGTTTGAGGGTTTATGTATAGATCTTAGATCCATGTTGAGTTGATTTTTGTTAGTAGTGAGAGACTGCAGTCCAGTTTCATTTTTCTGCAGGTGAATATCTAGTTTTTCCAGCACCATTTGCTGAAGATAAACTTCTTAAAAGGAATTATTTCTTAATGAGGTATTCTTATGCTCTCTCTCTCTCTTAAGAGTTTTTGTAATATGGGACATGTGCTTGCTGGAGAGAAACAAGAGAGGGAAAGTGAGAAAGCACCCCCACTGCAAAAGCCATAAGTAAGAATTTATTGTACCGCTGAAGAAATTGATTTGGAACTCGATTCTTCTTCTTTCTTTAACAATAGGATTTTAGATTGAGAGCAGAAAAATCTCTGAAGTTCTTTGTTAGTCCAACACTTTAAAAAGAAATTATAGGGCATATGTGTTCACTAGAGAGAGACAGATTAAGAGAGAGAGAGAGGGGAAGTGAGGCCACCTCCAGGGGGATTGCTATGTCACATTCTTTCCTTCTCCATTCTTTTCTTGGGATTGTGAGAATACACACACAGCACCCAGCATGTTTTGCAAGCTGCCAGACCCTGAACTTGAGCAATGCCCTTGGCCATGTGGGGTTCAGCCACCTTTACCTTCATGCCAGGCCGGCTGGCTCAGTCCAGCACATCTTCAATTATTCAGTTGCTAAATGATAGTTTTGGCAATATGGTGGTCTACTAGAGACATTTGACCATCTGCTAAAAACTTATGACATAAAAATAACATTGGATAAACAAATATGAGCAATTCCATTTACTGAAACTGTCCTTATGCTTTACATAATGTTTGTAGTAAAGATTATATATGTATTCTGATCACTACCAAACTTCCATTTCACATTCTGGAGTCTAAAAATTCCACGTGTTTCGCTATTATAACAAAACAGAAATCAGATGTATCATCAAGACCATTGTCATGATAATACATTTTATTAATATTCCTATTACCTGGAAATTATTTACTAATGAAAAAGAATGGATTGTTTTTGCTTAATTACAATTGATAAGGAAGATAATGATGACAAAATCACACATTTTAGCTAAATCTTACGTATAATATGGATATGCGTGTCTGTATGTAATAGATATGTACATGTTTGTGTATTTGTACATATGTACATGTACATAGACTATCGCATTTTAGAATGCTCTGGTTAATATATTTGTACATTTTATTTTAATTATGGTCAATTGGTGAGAAATTGCAAATATTCTAGGGGAATTCAATTGCTGTGTTATTACAAGCAACATGATAAAATGGAAATAGCATGGTTTCTCTTGGATTCTGTTTTCTTATTCATAAATTCAGGGTGTTGGATATGTGTGCTCAAAGTAGAGATTTTTTCTAAAGTGCTTTCCAACTCATATTGTCTAAACTGCACTATAATTTTAAGAGTTTCAAAGCATGCTGTAAAATTTATTGTTAAAGTTTTTCAGGTAAGATGTAAAATAATACTTAGGGTGTGGGTGTCATACAAATGTCTAAGGTTGACTTGAAATTTTTAAAACAAAGAGTCTGAGTTTAGAAAATCAGCAGAAACTTCAACAGATGACATTAACGTGGGAGGAAGAGTAAATAATAAAGAAAAATACAGCAAGATACACGAAGACTTGGATCATTTAAATGCGAAAAGATGAAAGCTAGTTCAAAATAGCTCAAATTCAGAACAGTGACACATCTCTGCAAAGAGGAATATCAGACAATTGCATATCATTAAGTCTAAGGTATCAAAAATGAAAGTATAAGGTGATTCTGTGTACATTATTAAATATGAAAGATCAGTAATACGAAGGAATAAGATTTTTTTTTTAAAATGTTGTAACATTAAAAAGAAAGACCAGCTATAATTAAGTAGGGCAAAGAGAGTCTAAAAAAATTACTGAATATTGATAATCTCACTAATAGAAAAAAACAGAAGAAACTAAGAGAAAGAACATCAGAAGTACTGCTACTAATAAAAGCATAAATGGTTTCCATTAGGTATAATTTATTAAAGGAAAATATATAATTTGTTAAAGATATAATATATTCAAAAAGAAAAGATGTCTATTTGCTAAAGTTTAGGAACTTAGAAATTATTGTTCAAGGGGACCAGCAGGTGGCGTGGTGGTTAAGGCACTGGACACTCCCACATGGTCAACCAGGGTTCAAGACCTGAATCTGGTGGCTTGCTTTCTCACTTCCTCTCTCTCTCACTCTCAACCTTTGTCTCTCTCTGGTTCAATTAAAAAATAAATGAATGAATAAATGAAATAAAATAAAATAATTTAAAAAAAGAAAGTATTGTTCAAGTGGTCAATCTCAGACCAACTGAGTAAGTGAGTAAAGGGAAGAAACTCTAGGTTTCCAGTATTCTGAAACCAGGGTTACATATCTGCCCATCATTTATCAGCGTGGTCTGTCAAAGACAAATCGCCGGCAGTTAATTAACTCAACTTTGTGCGTCCGTCAACTCAATATCATTCATGCAACCCAAATTCTCATTGGATAATCTTCCTAAGTGTCAGGGAATAGATCTTATCAGAATTAATATATATACTTTTTTTCAAATTGCCATTCTGCAATTTCTTTGTTCTCTTCTTAAAATTATTTTGACTGTCTTCATCTTATTTTATCTGTATAAATGAGAATAAATGGTTAGTGTGTGCATACATATGTGTTTAAGAAACTAAGCTTAAAATAAAAACCAGATTTTTTTCCTTTAAATTTTCACACTTTTTATTATTGGGGATTGAAGATTAATAATTTATTTCTCTCTTAAATCACTCTAGAGTTGTGAAACAATTGAGAAGTGTGTCGTAAGAATTTAATAAATAGAGAAGGTAAAGATCAATATATAGATTTTGTTAGGAATAAAACTAATTAAAGACTGAGAGACAGAATGAGCAACAAGGAAGCAGAGGCTGCCTGGCTTTAGCTTATCAGCAGGCACTCACTGCAACATGGCTGACTGCACAGTTTGAGTCCTGTACCTGGAACCTTGAAAACAAGACTCACAAAATGTTCAGGTTCTGAAAAGGCAGGAAGGTGTGTATGGGGAAACAGTCCAGAGGCTTCAGCTGTGTCTTATCCACTCCCATGTCAGATTTCTGGGCAAAAGCATATCATTAGGGAAGCTTCGTTCACATGACTTCCATAGTTATCCTCGTAGCAGAGTGAGGGTACACTGGGCATTTTTCCTGAGCTATGGGAAACTAACTCTCACAGTGGTGAGAAAGATCTGTCCGAACCACTGGTTTATTGTTAAGTTCAGATCTTTCAACAAAGAGATCTGTGCTTTCTATCTAGAACTGAAAGTGTTAAAAAATTTTAGATAATTAATAGGACTTCTTTATGTCTTTCTCTGTTTACTTGCAAAATAGAATCGAAAATTGTCATCGTTTTCTAACTCACAGAGGTATTTGGAAAACCTTTAGCAGTCATACAAAGTAAAGGGACATATGGACATAATTTTTTGATATAGGCTACCACAGGACAATAGCAGTCTTCCTAAAATGAATAAAGCCATCATCACTTTCCCATGCTTCTTACAGTAATTGTACCTATAAATTAAAAGTAAACTCTTTGGCAAGATCAGCAAAACTTTCATGAAAATTGGAGTCATAGATCAAAGTAACTATAAGTTGACTTTTAAAGTATGTTCAATACACCCCAAAAAACATAATCTATGGTTAAAGTGAAAATTATTTGTAGTCAAATAAGGTTCATATTTTTAGTTTCATTTGAAGTCTAATGTCCAAAATCTTTTACATTATTAAAGAGGGAGCGTATAAATTTCTGGATTTCATTTTGCTCCCTTAGTTGCTAGTAAGATATTTCAGTTTTTAGGTCATTATTCTTAAACTCCCTGTCCTTTATCCATTGCAAATATGTCTGTGCAACCAATTGCAAAGCACAGTGGCAATATATATATGTGTGTGTGTGTGTGTGTGTATACACTCATATTATATATAAACACACATACATATATATATATATATATACACACACACACACACACATACACTCACACATACCTATACACATATATTAGATAAGCTATTCTTCCAATAGAATATACATATATATGTATATATATGTGTGTATGTGTATATATACACATTTATACCTACACACACACACTCACACATACCTATACACATATATTAGATAAGAAGCTATTCTTCCAATAGAATATACATATATATGTATATATATATGTGTATGTGTATATATACACACATATATACCTACACACACACACACACACACATATATGTACATATATATATATATATATTATATATATATATTTCCTATAGACACTCTCAACAAAGAGGTTAATGGGTTAATGGGTAATTGAGTAGTAGACTGAACTCACTTGTTCTCTATCACATGTTGGCCCTATGTCTGGACTGATTCATCAGCATCACTATGAAGTGGAATAGCAATTGTTATTACTCTAAGTTACTCGGTGTTTACTTTTCACATTCTAAGACTGAAACACATCCTAAAGCTAAAAATTTACATATAAAAATACAAACACAAATAATATAGCTCTATTCTGGGTAATGTGTTTTCTACATTTAACCTGTGATAACCCTTGTTACGATATATATTAAATAAAAGGTAACTTTACTAAATTATTTTTAAATGAGCAATTCTGCAATTCTACAATTCTAACATTTTAATTTATGAGTTCTGTAAGAAAAATTATACTGTATTTCAAGAAATGTATTTATTGGGACCAGCAGTTAGCATAATGGCTATGTTGCTGGACTCCCACGTAGTCGACTGCGGTTTGCGTCTCGGACCTGGTGGCTTAAACTCACGCCGGGTGCGTGTGCGTGCATGCCCAAGATCCCGAGAGGAGAATGGAGGAGAAGGGATTGCGGCGTGGCCATCCTCCCTGGGGGGTGATTTCTCGCTTTCTGTCTCTCTGTCTCTCTGTCTGGCAAGTGCACGCGCCTTATAGCAAAAAACCTCTCCAAAAAAAAAAAAAAAAAAAAGAAAGAAAACAAGAAATGTATTTATATATGGGTATCTATACTAGTGGTAGAAAGTCATTTCATTAACAGAAAAAGTAGCTAATTTCTCTCTTTTTAACTGTATATTATAATATTATGTTGCAGAATATAAAATAGAAATAACAGAATGAAAATTTGCTCATTTTCATAGGCAATAAAAGTTTTAAAAATTTTTTGGATAAAAAAATTTTCAAGAACAAACTGAAAGCTGTCACCTCAAAATTATTCTAAATTGAGAAACAAGTCACTAGTGACTCTTTTCTTTGCATAATGAGAGTAATTAAAGTGACAGAAAGACAGAGTGATATAATGAAATCCACATATTAACAATCTTTCTTTAGTATTTGACAGTATGCTAGCAGAAAACTGCATTTATATTTATTAAACATTCACATTTTCTACTGTATTTCACGAACAACATGAATAAAATTATTGATACATTTCCATTTCCTTTGTTATAATTAAAGCATTGGTAGTGTCTGATTTTATTAAAAAGTCAAATATGAAACAGAATTATTGGAAAAACTGGTTGAATGTGAGAAGGTGTGTTTTGTGGGGGGTTGTGGAGGTTGTTTTATTTTATTAAATTTGGTTATAATAGGATGAAATTAGTTTCTATCTCACAATATACATAATATACGTCTATAGTTTGAAGATTAGAAATATAAACCAAAAACAAACAAAGAAACAAAGAAAAAGGGCAGGCAGGTAGCATGGTGGTTAAGGGTGCTAGACTATCACATGGCCAACTGTGGTTGGAGTTCCAGACCTGGTAGCTTGCTTTCTCACTTTTCCTCTCTCTCTCTTTCTCTCCCTCTCTGGCCAAATTAAAAATAAATAAATAAAGTTAAATAAAATAGTTATTTAAAAAAATATAGAAACTGCAGGCATTATTAGCACAAATGTCTTGTGATTAAGTACACGTAAGCTAAGAATTTGTCTCCTAAACCTCCCGACATCAAGTTTACCAGGTCCAATGCTTATCTCTGGCTAGTCATTTGAAGCTATTTAAGTGCAATTATAATGCACTTTTCTTTTTAAGTATGCAAAATGAATTGAAGAAAAATAATTTTATAATTACTGAAAGTTTATGGTTTAAAGTGGTTTGCATAAATAGATAATTCAAGAATTCATGTCTAAAAATGCCACTTTGTATTAATGTCTGAATGAACTTCCAACCCTTCAGGAAAAAATAAAAATAACTGAACTTTAATATGAAAGTCTAAAATATTTATTGGTGCTAAATCCCACTTTCTACACAAATGTAACACCTAGCGAGTGTCTTTTTGCCTCCATTATTCATTACAGAACTTTATGAACATATAAATGAGATTTTTATGGAGATGCTTGTCTAAAAGTGGTTACTCTACCTTTCTGAATCATTTTGCATAAAATATTGAAAAGTATTTTCAATGATATCTGATTTACAGGGATATAACCTCCTGTGTGGGAGAACGTATCTTTGTTGCCTCTTACAATCATTAAATTTTTCACATATTGCAATATCTGGGGAATTATGTTCTAAGCCTTCTTTGGAACACCATATATTTAAAAGATAAAGAGACTTTTACCTTGATTTCAAAGGTGTGTCTGGTATTTTCTACATTTGAACAGGTAACAAACAAGATAATAAGGTTATGCTAAGAGTCCACCAGGGTACTAATTGTGTGACTCTTTGCATAGAACACCTACTGAGTTTCAGTGATCCTAAGTGAAGAGAGAATTAAGGAAACAAGTTGTCTGGAGATGAAGCAGTAGTTGATCAATATGAAATAAACCATGATTGATTTTGTAGAGAACCTACTTATATTTTAAGGAATTTCCTGTCTTCTCCACTTTTTAACTGAATAGTTAATGAAATGTTTAAAATACTGGATGGGTTTCAAACCTTCAGAAAAACTAGTATGGATTTGTTGTTCTAATTTTGATTTTTACATGTAGAGAACATTCACGAATGGAGGAGGATGAGAAGTTTACTTCTGAAGTTACTTTGATGTTAGGGATATAACTAATTATCTCAGAATTGGGAATTGTGAAGATACTCATTAGGGCTGGGATGGTTCACAGCACTGAAAATAAATATTCAAAGCGCAGGTTTTCTTTTGGGTGTGCATGACACAGATGAGCAATTTTCTCATACTGTGGTTTCATTTTTACTTTTTACTTTTTTTTGAGAGAGAGATATTTGCTATAGTTGTGTGTGCTCGCTGGAGGCACAGAGAGAGAGAGAGAGAGACAGAGAAATGGAAAGTAAGAAATCACTCCCCAAGGGGGTGGTCACACTGCAATATCTTCTTCATTCTCCTCTTGGGGTTTCGGGCCTGGGTGCACATGCACCTGTTGTGAGTTTCAAGTCACAAGGTCCGGGACTCAAACTGCAGTCAACCACGTGGTAGTCCAGCGCCTAAACCACTACACCATCTGTGGTCCCACTTGTTACATTTGTCAAATAATGTTTTTATTTTATGATTTCTTGTTTACATTCAATCATTATACATGTCTGTAGCACAAAACTATGTTTTGTGAAGTATGTGATAAATCAAGAATATTATCATAAACATTACAGTCAACAGAATACATTCTTGTTTCTGTTAAGTTTCTTCCCTGAGTCCTTCCCACCCAGCCTCTTCCATCCGGTCCTCTCCGATACAGTTTTTGATATCTGCATTTTCCCTCCCTACCATTATATCTTCAAATTTTTCCGTGTCTGCCACTGAGTGAACACATTTGGTATATATTAATCGGGAATATACAGTGTTTGTCCTTCTGTGATTTTAATTTGAGTTGAGAATGCAAACTCCTTGTGCCAGGAAGATAAACAGTGGGTTGGCTTGACTGTAGCAGAAATAGTGATTTCTCTCTCTCTCTCTCTTATATATATATATATATATATATATATATATATATATATATATATACACACACATATAAATTTCTCAACATCAATTTCTCATGTTATTATATATCAATTATACCAAAATTCTGAAGACAGAAATTTTGATATAGGACTGGAAATGGTGGAGTTGGCATACTCTTTGTTGTCTGGTGTTAGAGCAGGAATTTGAGGTTCCGAGATCAAGTTTGTTCTGTTATTTATTAGTGTTGATTTGGAGAAGTCACTCAGCCAATATGAAGTTTTATCATCTATCCAGGGGAGATTTCTTTTTACCTTGTTGGGCTAATCTGAATATTAAGTTAAGTAGCATACACTTTAATCTAGAAATATCTTACGCTTTTTACTTAAACAGTCATAAAAAAATAACTTTAAGTTCAGCTTAATCATGTTTTTATCAGCATTGTTAGACAGTATGTATTCAATCACCAATTAACATTTACTAAAAATCCCTATCTAATCTTCTGAAATTTTCTATCACTACTGGATGTCTAGGAACATTCTCAATATGTTTGCTAAAAAACACTTTATTTATTTATTTTTTTTTTTTATTTATTTTTTGAGAGGTTTTTGCTATAGGGCGCATGTGCTTGCTGCAAAGACAGAGAGAGACAGAGAGACAGAAAGCAAGAAATCAACTCCCCCCCCCGCCCCCCCTCCCCCATGGAGGATGGCCACGCCACAATCCCTTCTCCATTCTCCTCTTGGGGTCTTGGGCATGCACACACACGTGCCCAGCGTGAGTTTAAGCTGCCAGGTCCAATACTGGAACCGTGGTCGACTACATGGGAGTCCAGCGACATAGCCATTACACCAACTGCTGGTCCTGTTAAAAAACACATTTATTGAATACTTTCTAAGTACAAAGTCTGAAATAAATATGGGAAGGGAGAGAAGGGTAAGAGGTAGAGAGAAGATTCTTAGATTCTTAGCCAAAAGAGATACGGAGACACAGTACCCAAAATGATGATTTCTATAAAATTATAATATGATAATAGCACCAGTTCGTATTTATTGTGTACTTAGGGCTAGGAAAATATATAACTGCATATTCATTCTATCACTGGCTTACAGTAAATTCTACCAAAGGTAGAATTATCCCCACATTCCACAAGGAGAAACTAAAAGACAGATGATGAATGAAATTGTTAAAGATTTGCACAGCTAGAATTACTAATTGAGTTGCCATAGATGAGAGGCCTGTAAGTGACAGATCCTAGATCCAGTTTCCATGTGATCATGTGACTGTTTGACTGTGTCAGTAATAGAGGGTGTGAATGCTCAAAGGACTGAGCTTCTAAACCAAGTCAGAAAAGAATTAAGAAAATGATACATAGGTCAGCCTCTTAAAGGAAAAAAAGAATGAATAAACTTGTGAAGATGGAGTTTTAAGCTTGAAAAGTATATGAGAAGAGACACTGACTACAAGACACAAAACTTCATAGATGAAGAAAAACAAACAAACAAAAACAAAACCCAAACCAACCAGCCAACAAACAAACAAAAAATAAAATATCAACAATGAAACACAAACACTGTTTGGTACTGTGGACAACAAACTGGGAAGACTTAAGTGGTACAGAGGATCTCAATTCTAGTTCATAGAGGCTGGGGACACCCTTTTAGGAAGTTTCTATTGTAACTTGAGGAACATAATGAACTTAACGGGATTTTTATTTGAGAAAAAGGACAGTTGGGTCTCTGTTTAATTCTCTGGCTAACAAAGGAGGATGAATTCCACATTGATGAGTGTGGGCTTAAGTTAGTGGAAAACTAGTTGGTGTCAAATCTTAAACAATGGTATTAGAGATGGAAAAAAGGAAAGGAACTTGAGAAACTGGAGGTCGGATCAGTTAGACTTGAATGCTTAGGTAGAGACGGTGCTCAGCAGGAAAAGACAGGTCTTCAGCGACTCCCCGTTTCACACTTGAATGGCCAAGGATGGTGCCTCAAAGAAAATGGCAAGGACATTGAAGACTAACCTTGTGGGGCCTATAAACCACCAAAGGAAATTGTTTCCCAGTTGATTAGATCAACTCCAAGGCTTGGAAGAGTTGTCTAAACAGAGATTTGGGAGTTATTGGTGTGTTCAATAGCCCTTAAATCCAGGCTAGTCCCTGAAAGAGCTCTCATGCAGCTTTGGATAATGGAACTGAACTGTCTTCCCGATGAAGATGGCGTCAAACTAATTGACCACTAGGAAGGAACACACCTGAATCTGTCTGCTCTCCCACACCTACACACTAATGAAGCATTAAACCCGGTGTACTGTCCATTTCATCCTCTTTCTCCCTCAGAATCACCTGGACTGCCTGTTGAAAAATAATAATGCTTTTGTTCTGGCCCAGAGATAACACATTTAAATCCTTTGAAGGAGGGCCTGGGATATGCATTTTCAATGAACTCTTTGGGTGATTCTGTTTATTCCAAACTTAAGGAAGATCTACTTTAGCCAGTGCTTCTCAAATATTAATGAGCCTATGACTCACATGGATGTCAGGTGAAAAAGTAGATTTAGAGTACATAATTTGGGGTATAGTCTGGTAGGTTGCATCTTTAACAGGCTTCTTAGGGAGGACAGTGGTCCAGGTGCACACTGAGAAGCAAAGCCTTGGAGCACATAGTGACCTCTGAGATCAGAGCTGATCAGATGTAAATAATCACTATATTTTGTTATCGCACTGGTGTTTCATTATTGGCATTGTTACTATTATTACCTAAAAGGATATTGTAGCTTCTAGTATAATAACTTACTTTGGAATGGAAGTGTGTACCTCTTAAGCAATCCATGAATAACGTCATTTTATACTTTGATGTTTACTCATAACTTAAAATTAAAAGATGAGTAATAAATGGATATGATTAAGTAGCTTTCCACATAACAATAGGAATATTTAAACCTTGAAGAAAAATTCCACTTGAACTTACTCATAAGAGAGTGTTTGTGTAACTTACATTTTCTGATTTTTAGAAAAACTGTCAAATACAAAAGAACTCGAATTATACTACATTTAGTTTGAACCTATGCTCCTAACCATTACATTACAATAAGGAAAGCCATTAGAAAGGAATTTCATTGAGAAGTAAATCTTTAAGATGCAGTGAATTGGACCAATTTAGGAATTAATTTTGAGTTCTTAGGATTTTTCTGATAAATTTGATATAAGGTATAAAAAAATCCAGGCTTTTTCTAGATATTTTACTTAAAAATGATTTGGTAGACATTTGTGCCTCCTACTTAGATGAAAAAGACCACAGAAGAAAACATTTTGGGATGGAGGGGCGTGTAAAGACTGCTTTTAGGTGGTGTTAGTATTGAATCACTGAATAAACACCCACATGGGTATGTCAAATAGACAGATAAAAGTTTTGGACTCTGAAGTTCCAGGTTAAGTCTGGGCTTGAAATTCAGCATTTGAAGTCATTGGCATCTAGATGACATTTAGTGTCACAAGTTTGGAAAAAAAGTACTTAAAGAGGCTTTGTTCATTGAAAATACAAGGAGTCCCAGAATGAGGTCCCATGTGAGTGTACCGTGAAAATAAAGGCCAAACATCAGAAAAGTTACCTGAAAAGAAACTTGAAAAACCACAGTTGATGGAATAGATAAGATGAATGAAAAACTGGAAAATACGGTGTCATAAGGTTAAACAGGAAAATGTGTTAAAAGAAGGACGTGGTCGATCAAATTTGAAAAGAAAGGTGCCAACTAGATTTGGCCACACTCAAATTATTGGTGGTTGTCAGCAAAGATGTTTCATTGGAGTGTTTGAGAATGAGGTTGTTTGGAAAGGTAGGCAGAGAAAATATGAGGTGAAGGAGTGAAGATAACAAGAAAAAAAATTTTTTTTGAAGATGCACTGTACATTTGAGTTAGTAAGTTTGCCATACAAGGATCGAATGCCAAGTTACATGTGAATTTTAAATAATCAACTTTTTAAAAAAAAACCATAGGTATGTCCCATATTTGTTGTTCTATTTTTATTTGTTAAATCTGACAACTGTAAGTTAAAGGTGATTTTGTGTTTTCAAGACAAGAAACATGCAAGATAGAAAGTGAAGAAAAGGTAGATGTTACTGCATAGGTTGGACGTTTTTTTTTTTTTTTTTTTTTTTTTTTGGAATCACTACATCGAAGGGTACCCAGAGCATGAGAAGTGAGGTGAGCTTTAAGAAGAAATGGGAGATTTCTCTCCTAGTATCTAAAATCAGAGCTAAATATGAGACCAGATTCTCAAAAACAGGTAATTAGGCTGAAGGGGAGTTGAGGAAGTGTCCATCTAAATGCTTTATGTTTCATTGAAACGTGATCAAGGTCATAATGAACCTAAGTAATAATATTAATGAAGTTACTAGTGTATGTTAAAACTGTAGTTGAAAAGATTAAAGTCAATGTATATATGATCTAATTGATGTTTTTATAATATAATATTAATCTGGCTGATTGAGTAACCTGTTGCCACTGTGATGACACTAAAAGATTTTTCTTTTTTTAAGGTTTTTGCTATAGGGCTTATGTGTTCACTAGAGACAGAGAGAGATAGTGAGAAGTGTGGAGAGAAATCACTTCTCAGGGACAATGGCACGCCACAATACCTTCTCCTCCTGGAACTTTGGGTCCACGTGTACATGTCCCCAGTATGAATTTCAAGTCTCTAGGTATGAGACTCAAACTATGGCCCACCACATGGGAATCCAGCTCCTTAATCACCATGCCACCTTCTGGCCCCGACATTGAAAGATTCTTGTAGATCAAACTTTTTAAAACCTTACCTATGTTGGGACCAGCAGTTAGCGTAATGGCTATGTCGCTGAACTCCCATGTAGCTGACCACAGTTCGAGTCCCTGACCCGGTGGCTTAAACTCATGCTGGGCATGTGTGCATGCATGCCCAAGATCCAGAGAGGAGAATGGAGGAGAAGGGATTGCAGCGTGACCATCCCCCCTGGGGGGGGGGGTGATTTCTCACTTTCTATCTCTCTGTCTCTCTGTAAGTCTGGTGAGTGCATGCGCCCTATAGCAAAAACCTCTCAAAAAAAAAAAATCTTACCTATGTTTAAGTTTGACTATGCTTAATGGATTCATTTTACTTTCGATGTATATCAGATTATTTCATTACATGCTATATTTAAATTATACACAATCATCTAAAGAATTTTGAAATTACATGTTTATTTTCATGCATTTAAATCATGGATATCAACATAAAACACTGATTACTTCATGAATAATGGACACTCTGTAATATTATAATGAAGTATTCATGGGCATCAACAAAATCGCCAGTAATTGTTAATTAGTATCACTAATGTATATATGAAAAAAATAACATATTTATCATAGGTGAAACAAGTCCACTTAAGTATGCAGAGGGCTACTTAAGAAAAAAATTTCTTGGAAAGAAATTCAAGTAGACTGCATTCATTAAAGGGAAATGGATCTGTTTGCTTTAACTAAACATGATTTTTTTTTTAACATGGCTAGTATCTTCTTTTTAAGTCAGATGAATTTCATTATATACTTGTACAGTGTTAAATAGGAATGTGTTTGAAGTCTCTCCAAAATTTATTCCTGTATAATTTTCAGGAAGTTATTTCTCTGAACTTCAGTTTTCTATTTTGTACAACACACATCACAACACTAATGGAGGCTCAAGTTGAGAATTACAAAGACAACGTAGGAACATGTACGGTACATAAACCGACACTCAGTACAGTGAATAACTAAAGTAACTACTAATCACAATGGACTACAGGCCGGTATTGCTAAAGGCACTGCATATATGTCCATTTGATTGTTACCCTACACTAGTAGCCTAGTTCTACATGGACGGAGACTGGCTATTTGGTCATTATTTCCCAGCACATACTTCAAAGTGAGTTGTTGAATGAAGTCATTGGAATAAGCAGCGTTGTGGAGGAATCACTGTCACTGTACTGAGGAAGGGACCAAGCCAGGCGAGCTGAGTAAGTTCACTTCACCATCGACAGATGCAGCAAGAATCTGAAAACAGGGCTAGCTCACGCCGAAGTCCATGGTGTTCGCTGCCATCTGAATAGCTCCACAGTCAACAGGAGCTGGAGTTATCATTTAAAGAAAAATGACTTGAAGGTATTTATTAGGTGCGTATGCTACTTTACCTCAACTAAAGCAATGAAAATGAAATAAGTACAGTTCTGTGGAAGGGCAAGCTGCCCTGCTCTGTGACTGTGTAATGTCCACATTTAAACCAACAGTGTCCTCAGCGTATTTCCAGACTGTGACATCCTTTCTGGTGGTAGTGAGGAGAGATGTGGTGACGTGTGAGGAAGGATTGATGTTGATGGATTAGAAAGCCCTGTGCCCCCACTTCAGACAGGTATGGGCATCGATTGAGGCTATTTGTTCTTTTTTTTTTATTCCTGTGACATTTTTAATACTAAAAATTGTACCATGTCCTGGGATAGGCAGACAATCTGTCTAGAGATGCATGAAAGGACACTCATTTAGTTCAGTTCTGAGTCATGGGACTGGAGGAGGCTTACTCTGGATACTTGATATTTCAGTTCCCTTATTACTATAGTGCTTATGAATTGCATGCTGGTGGGAACGTGAAGTCCCAGGGTCATATTTTCACATATCCAGCCAACTCCAAGGTTTAGTTTTTTATCCCCAAACTGTGCATAATAACATGGAGACAGTGTGCTGTCGGGAAACACAGGTAAGTTGTGGAGTTACACAGATGGGAGAATCTCGTTTCCTATTTTTATATCGATATTGGTAAGCATGTTATAAAGTGCAAGAGATAATTTCTTACTTTTGGTACACTTCCACCTACAAATTAGAAGAGCAGAGTTTGTCTGTTTGGGAGTCTCCCTATTGATTTTTTGCTCAGCCACTGGAAAAAAAACAATTTGGAGTATACAAGGATTCAGCATTGACTTCTAAATATTTTTGTTTCATAAGCTCTTAGGAGAATTTGCAAGGGCTTTGCCACAGAGAGGCTATATTATCATTCCATGTAATTGGTTAGTCACCAGCAATGCCATTCCCTACATATGTCAGGTAAAATGATGTGTTATTCCTAGAATATGTGATCAACTCTCTCACACAGATGTCAAGGAGATGGCGTGTTTACTTCTGAGCATGTATATTCACACAAACACATGCGCACACATGCAACAAATTGAGAGAAGAAAATGAGGGCCAGCCCCATGACCTGCTGGTTAGAAGAGCTGGATCCTACATGGCCTACTGGTGGTTTGAATTCTGGCCCAAGTAGCTTAAAGAACAATCAGGGCACATGTGCACGTATGCTTCAAATCCTGCCAGGATGGGAAAATGGAGAAGTGGCATGATGGTGCCCCAAAGATGGCGTGCTTTCTTCCTCTTTCTGTCTCTGTCTCTGTCTCTGGAGAGTGTATGTACCCACTAGCAAATTAATACCAAAAAAAAAAAATAAGAAGGAGAGGAGAAAATTAATGAGGTCATTTAGCTAAGGGACTACTGAGAAATTAGTAGGTTACTGACTGACAATTCACAAGTCACTGGTTTACTTTAATCAGTTATCTGCACAATAAACATTTCGGTCAGTTCCCCTTCATCAACATGATGATGTGTGTGCCAATACAAAATTAGAGTTCAAAATTCATAGCCAACCTGACTGAATTGGCTATTTGATTATTTAGCTCTGTGACTTTGGGCCATTGTTAACCTCCCTAATAAATAATTAATGGACTTTAATATTGTGGTTAAATGGTTAGTGAGATATTGTGGTCATTTTATCCTGATAAAATGGTCAATAAATTAATCTAATAGTGGATAGTTTTAGATTGATTGAGTTAAGCCCACCACTGTTCATGTCTTATTCAAATTCTCCATTAACATCACCAGGGAAGGAAGCAAAAGACCTGTCACATATTTCCAGAATGTTTTTCAAGCCACCAGGTCTGAGACATGAACCATGCAGTTGACCATGTTGATTCCAGCCACCTTAACAGCTCTGCCACCGTCTGGCCCCCAAAATGCAAACTTAAATGAGATGTTTGAAAACTTGTCATGTCAGCAAAAGAATTTCACTTATAATACCCAGGGTTCTGAGGATATTGGGAACTGTACATTTTCGTTTACTGTTGTTGAAAGTTTAACTTGGCTTAAAAATGTTTTTGTCTGGAAAATCGCTAACAGCATATTAAATGCTTTAAAAATTAAAACCAAAATTAATGGTAGACTTTTTTTACTTTTATTTTTGAGGGGACATGATTATATAATATATATTGCTCAATGTTGTTGCCATCTTTACTGATTGGATCTTGCTGAGAATTTGGTTTTATCATTTATTTTGATTCTTTCTTTTTTTTTTTTTTTGGAATTTTTCGCTATCATGCGCAGTAGAGACATAGAGGGGATGGTCAATCTGTGACAAGTGCCAGTTGTAAGCACAGACTCTACGTTAAGAAGCTTTGGTTCCCCATTTTTTTTTTTTTTTATCACCATAAATAGTCTGTGACAAGAGTCACAACTTTTTAAGTAAAGAAAGAGAAACTGAGAAAGAAAGAGGCAGAGAGACAGTCCTCCCACCCCAAACCACACCTCGGTACAGTGATTCTTCCACTGCTTGGGCCAGCCCTGAATCATGGCCACATGGATGGTAGGCACACTCAGGGAGGTCTCTGGACATGAACTGGAACCTTGCATGTGGATTAGCCTCACAGAGGGGTGTGCATTACTGCTACACCTCTGTTTGGTTTCTAACCAGGGCACATTTTCAAATATTCCATGGGATCTGGGCACGCATTGAGTTGTAAGCTAAATAATAATTGTGATTATGGTAAAGATATTAAAGATATTAACAAACTATGCTTACTGTGTGTTTACTGAATGATACCGTAATGAGTCTTGGACATGTTTATAATGGGTCATTTGCACAAAGCATGCAGGATGTAACAATTGTTCATTTTCTCATCTCGCATGTAAGGACCTTACATCTGCAAAACCATAAACAATTTCATGGTGAGTGCCAGCACTGGGATTCAAACTCATTTCTGGTTTCACAAATTTTGTGCTCCTTCACTTTGCTTCCACAGTAAAACATAAGTCACTGTCTTTTTGAAAACTTAGCAAAAATGAGTTCACCAAGATTTCATTTCTATGACCCAGGGGATGGGCCTTTTCCCACCAGAATTAGAGGAGAAGCCCTCAGAAGTGGGGAGGAATTTTCCCCTCTGCCCAGTTTTTAGAAAATGGGCATTATTAAAAAAAGAAAAAGAACTATGTAGACAATTGGTACAGGCTTGAGAAACCTTTCAAATCCCAGGCACAACCACGGGAAGAAACTCATTAAACCTAACAACTTTAACCAAGTGGTTTGACAGAAGTTCCTTCTTGAAACTCAGAATAATTAGGCAGAACCTGAGACTTCTTTCTAAAGAAGGCTTTCTCTGTTGTTCCTCGCTGACCTAGAATTTGAAAGATGCTTCAACATATATTGGCTCTTCAGAGCAAACTCGATTCCACTGATGTATTTTTTTCTCCCCTCTGCACAGCAGAGATCAGCATAAAACCCAGCACTTTTGCTAATTCCCAATGGAGCAAGATACCTGGAAGAAAGAAATAATTTTTACCACCCACAGGATTCCAATGGGAAGAGCAGAAGAGAAAGAGAACCACTGAGACCAGGAGGAGGAAAAGATTAATAAGTGCTGCCGTCACTGTAGGAAGAAAGGTTTTTCAAAACAACAACAATAAAAAGTGCCTCTAGGACAGCTGAGTGCTATTCTTTTCTACTATAAAGAAAAACATGACAAAACTGAAGTAGAAGACAACTGGAAGAAGCCATAAATGAAATAACAGGTCAAGCTCCTGGAGTTGTTAGGAAAAAGCAAAAAGTGAAAGGAGAAGATAATTGAGCTTCTGATTTTTCATGTATTATATGCAGATAGGCAGTTGTGACTGGGGTCATATGGTCATTATGTATCTGTGTAGAAAACAGTCCAGGCTGTAAAAATAGATTATTCACATAGGATTTTGTGCACTCCAAGTCATTTGTGTGCTACCGACTGTCAAGGACAGGTTTTTTAAAATACAGATTACAAAGCAAGACTATAAAAAGACGTCAGTAACCAAGGAATTGTTTTAGAAGAAAAGAAACAAAAGGTGATCCTTTTAACTACTTCTTACAAAAGATTCATTATTTATGTGTTTTTTCCTGGCATGTATTTTTTTTCCTTTCAGAATATGGTTCCTTATTTCTTACATGTGAATATGTATATTAGTTTTTAAATTGAGGAAAATAAACCCTGTATATTTTTCTGGAGTCCTTTGCTACAGGAAAATGACTTGGTTGAATAATTGGTATATTTTCTGTAAAATTAAAAAAAAAATATTGGCATATCCTGAAATTGTTGTTAGAGATTTTGTGTATGTCTCTCAAAACCTAGCTTTTAAAAAGCACAAGTATGTATCTACCTAAAATAGCATTTCTTATAACTATATAAATAAATATAAATAAAATAAGATTTATGTACTTCACCTAAACTTGCAAACTTCTATTTCTTTCTTCAATTACAGCGACAGTATCTCTGGGGCTAAAAATTAGGCTGCCTTATACCACCTCAGGGCACTTTAAAAATCAGAGAACACTGGTGATTTTGTAAATCTTACAGTACTAGGTCTTATAATTACTTTGGTAATATAGTTCATTTGATTAAAAAAAAATGTGACTTCAATGATAGTCCTAGATATTCCAAACAACATTTTCTTGAAAGAAACAAAAAGTATTAAGCCACTGCAGCCTCAGTACCGACTTTTCTTGCTAGTCTGCCCACAGACGCAGGGCTGCAGAGGGAGAAAAGTGACATTCCAGTGATTTAATTATTGCTCCACTCCTCCGTACCTGTGTGGCTTAATATAGCATACAGAAGAGCCAGGATGACAGTGCTGAGAGTCAGCCTCTGCCAATAGAAGCAAACAGTATACTCATAAATAAGGCTTTCAAATTGTTGTTCGTGCTGAAGAAATGCCCACTTTTCCCTAGAAGAAGAATACGATACTCTGAAAGCATACAGTGAGTTTTACTAAAGTGTGGCTTACTGAAAGAATGCCCACGTGTCTCACTGATTCTTAAGAATTTGCATAATAAGAGTCAAACTGTAGCCGTGTTAATTATATTCCTAGGAATGATCACAGTACTCTGGACTGTGTATTTGCAAAGGACCTAAGGTGTTAATCAAATGTCTTCTATTTCTACATTAGTGAACGGAGAGAATTGTGAACATCCCCTTAATAATTGATTCTAATTGCAATTGCAACTCATCCTTCTTGTTTTTAAGTGACATTTCTCAGGTTGCTTTCAACTTATTTCGAGATCTCTAATGTCTGCAAATGGTTGGCTTGTCTGTCCCAAATTTCTCTGCATACCTATATCCCTAAGAAAGAGTTCTGATCATGATTTTACAGTTTATCAGTAAAAAAAGTGTATGTTTTGCCAATGACTGCTAAACGAATAACGAACCTTTGGGTTTGCTTTTCAAACACAACTGACAATTTTCTACTGTATTTTTTTTACTAATTCTGCCCTCAGATATGTATCGGATTGCTCCTCCTTCTCTTTTGTGGTTTTTGTGCACAGCTTTCTTTGTGTTGTGTGAGGATCACATTGTTTCACTGGCCTAGAATTTTCAGCCGTCGTCCTCGGCCATCACTCTTCATGTGTGCAAATCCAGTCTTTCCTTCCAGATTCTTCTGATCCGCCACAGTTATTTAGTCCTGCTGACTGACTGCACACTTGTCAGTGTCTGTCCTGGGACAAAATGGTGGCAGTTAAGACTGGTATGGGGATAAGTCAGGTGGCTCGGCCGTTGTTCTCAGGGTGTTTACGGTCCACGAATATTTCTTCCCCTGATCATTTTTCTACTGAAAATAATTTCTTTTCTCTTTCTATTCTAATACCACGTTTGTACTTTGATGGACTTTTTTTCCCTACCTGTAGTCTATTTTGCTTTCTACATCGTATGTATATAACACACACACTCAACAAACATATGCATACGTGTATACTAAATTTGTTTTGTTTTGTAGAGAGTTTTTGCTATAGGGCGTGTGTGCTTGCCCGAGAGACAAAGAGAAACAGAGGAACAGAGAAACAAAGCAAGAACCCCCCCGTGGGGGATGGCCACACTGCAACCCCTTCTCCTCCATTCTCCTCTCAGGGTTTTGGGCATGCACGCACATGCGCCCGGTGTGAGAATTTTTGAAGCCGCAGGATCCAGGACTCAAACAGTGGTCGACTACATGAGAGTATAGTGACACAACCATTATGCCATCTACTGGTGTCTGATGATGCTAAATTTATATTTTCATTTTTATGTATCTTTTCCAGTTATCTGTTGCTATCTAAAAAACTGTCCCAAAGCTTCATGTCCTAAAACATAATCATTTTACATGGTGTAATTCCGTGAAACAAGAATGTCCCCATAGCAGAGTAGTGATGCTTGCCTCTTCTTTAGGATGTCTGGGAAATCCACTGCAGATGGCTAGAACATTCAGGAGCTAAAACAATCTAGGGACTAGCAAAGGATCTTTTCCCTGTATCTCTCCATGAGCCTCCACCTGTGTCATGCCTGGGCTTCCTCATGACGTTGTTTCAATAAATGTTACCGTAACACATTATACCCTTTGAGTTTTGATTCCTTCCCTTAGATCTTTTATTGAGGTAGGAAATAGGCTCGGGGCATATAGTTACAGTAAAGACCAAGATGGAGTCACGCCAGCTAAGCTTTCACTGAGAGCAGGCTGTATCAGATCGGAGCTCAAACTAGCGAGAATTGAGGTCACTAGTTTCCCCACAGTTTCCATGTTACAGTTGCATTCCAGGCAAAGAATGCAGATCTTTACGTTCAATTAGCCCCACAGTAAACTTTAGCAGAAAGAGTACCTCCATTATCAGTTAAGAAAGAGAACAAAGGATACTGACATCATAGACACTTGTAGCTATTTTTAAAAATAATTATTTTTTATTTAATTAACTTTATTTATTTTTAATTTGACCATAGAGGGAGGGAGGGAGGGAGGGAGGGAGGGATGGAGAGAGAAAGAGAGAGAGAGAGAGAGAGAGAGAGAGAGAGACAGAGAGAGAAAGGGAAAGTGAGAAAGCAAGCCACCAGGTCTGGGACTCCAGCTGCGGTCAGCCATGTGGGAGTCCAGCGCCCTTAACCACCGCACCACCTACCGGTCCCAATTTTAGTTATTTTTTGAAGCCTATTTCATTATGAGAGAGCCAGACCTTTGCTCGAACTGCTAGATAAAAACTCCTGGCAAAAGCCCCACACTGGCAGCCCTCTTTTGGGACCCCTCCCATTCAGGAGTTTTTCTCTTTCAATAAAATTCTGCTTTATTACCTTCTCCTTTGTCCACACTTCTCATTCTTGATCACAAGACACGAATCCACTCAACACAGAATTCTGCAGCATTACCTCAGACAGCACATACTTAGCTCACATTTCAAACAAGGGATGTGTTTGCCGAGTGTTTGTCCACAGTTTACCACGGATGGTCCTTTTCTACCTGCCAATATCAGTTACCTCCCTGTCCAGGGTCTGACCAATAAGTCAGTGGTACATGTCTTAGTTTTTAAAGCAGTACCCTCATTCAAAGACAGTTTCAGTATTCAGAAGCAACTAGATTAGGTAGGGATAAATAAAACCTAAAATCTTAAAGTAGTAACATAATACAGGTCTACTTCTTGTTCACCTCACCGAGTGCGTGCTGCAGAACAGTTAGCTGTCCTTCTGGGAGCGCTGTTGTCTCTCTGATGTCTCTTTCTGTTGTCTCTCTGATGTCTCTCTGTTGTCTCTCTCACAGTTAGCAGAGAGAGCTAGAGGCTCCTGTGAGATGTTTCAGGGTGTTTACGGAAAGGGCTGACCTCATTCTCACCAAACTTTATTTTTGAGAATTCAGTCCTGAGATTTCAACCTAGATTCGGGCTGAGAAGTTAAGGAACCAGGAATATTTGGTCAAAATAACAATCTCTATCCTAAAGCAGTATGTCAACACTCCATAAACATAAAGTGAATGAATGAACCTGAAATCATGAATGTATCTTCCATGCCATACTTCCATAGAGTTGTGAGATACTAAAAAGAAGTAATTTCTTGGGACCAGCAGTTAGCGTAATGGCTATGTCACTGAACTCCCATGTAGTTGACTGCGGTTCGAGTTCCGGAACTGGTGGCTTAAAATCCACAACAGGTGTGTGTGCGTGCGTGCTCACTCAAGATTCTGAGAGGAGAATGGAGAAGGGATTGTGGCATGGCCATTCCCCCTGGGGGGTGATTTCTTGCTTTCTATCTCTCTTTCTCTGTCTTTCTGGCCCTATAGCAAAAACCTCTTAAAATAAGTGATTTCTCAAACTACTCACTCATTTATTTTCCATGTCTACTACAGATTTGGTATATCTACACACGTACACCTCAGGGTCAGTTTTCAATATGATAAAAATACCTAAATGTTAAGTGGTGGCATCAGTTTGATTTTATTGTTTTTTCATAGCAAACCCTGTAGAAGTTCACAATTCTCAGATATAAACGACATTAATGAATATCATGGCCACTTATTTCTCCCAGATCTCATTAAGATAAAGTTGTGAACTATTCACAAATTAGTAAGGTAGATTCAACTGAGTACTTTTCTCCGTTTGCGACCTACCAAGACCGATTTCTTCTTTTCAGTTTGCCACCTCATCAGAAGAGCTAGCAATGGTTGACCGCTTTTCTAAGAGCAACTTTATAATTTATTAACCATTACTATTTGTCAATGTTCACACAATTTGTTTAAAATATAATAGCTATTCTTCATGCTTTCCACTGGTTTTTCTAGTGAGGTCTTCATTCTCAAAGTCATATCTCCAGGATTGCTATATTTTAATTAATTATGGTTTATTTTCCTCATCCGAGAATTGTTCCTCTATATAACGAGTTAATGCTTTTCTGTACTCCCTACAATGTTAACTACAGTGCTGTGACCCAGTGGTATGTCCATAAGTGTTTGTCAGAATGGATGCAAACTCAGGGTTACACTTGTACTCAGTGGTTTGCACTGGTGTGATTTCAGCTCAATTTAATTGCATAGAATTAAAAAATAACACTAAACACATTTTCCCCCTTATAGAAAATGGCAAGAATAGGCAAAACAGCATTGCTTTGGCAGTCCTGAATTTCTTTTTTCCAGATTTCAGGCCAATTTCTTCTTTCTGCGCCATTGTTCCTACACTATGGCTGGTATTCCTGTGGTTTAAGGTAGCTGATGTAGTGCCAGCCCTCTCGTCTGCATTCCGGGTGGCAACATGTAGGAAGTCAGAGAGAAAAACAGATAAAAGCCTCATGCAAACTCTTGTTAAAGTTGTTCAGAAAAGTTGTACCAGAAATGTCACTCATCTATCTCTGTTAAAAACGTATATCAAAAGTGCACATCTAATTCAAATGGAGCCCAGAAACTGGAGAATTACTTCATGTGACCAATGATTGATTAAAGATGTGGGATTTTACAGCCACATAAAAATGTTTGGAGCAGAGAGTAGTCAAGAAAACTTTCAGAGTTGGTCCAAACCGGGGCCAGAAAAGCCAGACTCGTTGAAAAAAGCATACATTTCAGAATAGCAGTTAATGGCTTAGATATCAAGAGGACTGGGACCAGCAATTAGCATAATGGCCATGTCGCTGAACTCCCATGTAGTCGACCACAGTTCATGTCCCGGACCCAGTGGCTTAAAACTCACGCCGCGTGCGTGTGCGTGCGTGCCCAAGATCCCGAGAGGAGAATGGAGGAGAAGGGATTGCGACGTGGTCTTCCCCCCTGGGGGGTGATTTCTCGCTTTCTGTCTCTGTCTGTCTGGCGAGCACACGCGCCCTATAGCGAAAAACCTTTCAAAAAAAAAAAGAGGACCTACATTCCAAATCTGGTTTGATTTTGTTTTTAACTATATGGATTTGAATTAGTGTACCTCCTACAGCTTCAGTTTCATGTATGTACAATAATGATTCATCGTCTACTCTAAGGACAGCTGGTGGCACAGCAGGAACACCACACTGGTGATGCTGGTCCCATGAGAAAGTCCTGGGTGTGTACCCCACAGCTTTTCTTATACATGTGTACATGTATGGGCCCATGATCTCCCCTGGCTGAAGCTGGGGTGGATCATGGCATGATGACTAGAGGTTTATTTCTCTCTCTCCTTCCTCTCTTGGTCTCTCTTAGGGAGGAAATAAAATAAACATAAAAAGTCTAATATAAATTATTTTGTGTCTGTAAAGTTGGAATGATATTGTGTAGTACTCTGTTCTGTCACTAAATTAAATTTTCTTTATGGTATCCTTATTGTTGTCTTATTTTTACAACAGCTGGTTTATTTAGTAGGTAGAAAAAAATGTCCTTGTAGTTAGACAATATGGTCAACTTCCAGCATTTATTGAGCCTATAATCATTCTATGAGGATCAGCTTTTTTAATCTATGAAATAGGTCTACCAGTACTCTTATTGTTGTGGGGAGAATAAAGTAGGATATTGTATAAGGGATGCCAGTATACAACTTGGAACAGAATACAGATATAATGAGTGTTGGTTTACTATTTTACTATTTTTAAATAATACACTTTTTACTCTTTTATACCTCTAGATAGATTTATTGAATTCTCCCGACTTAGCATATGCTGGAAACTTGGTGGCAGCCACTTGCCTGAGCGATGTACTAAGGGTTAGAGAATGGATTACGTGTATCAAAAACTGTTTTATTGGGATTTTCTCTGAAATTCAGAAGCATGGGTTTTAGAAGAGGGTGTATGAGTTACTTCTTAATCTGCCTTTGAAAGAAATGCTAGTTGGAAATTTTAAAATGACCCCTACTGCATTAAATTAACATTAATGTGCAGAAATGTGAAGAGAAAAATGCCTGGTAAGGCACATAGTAGGGGCTCAATGAATATTTGATAAGTATATTAATTAATAATAAGATGGATGACTGAATATGTTTATGTCCTCTTCATAGCTTCATCCCCTGGGTCTTTTCTACTGAGGAGTCTTCAAGAACTGATGTGTTGGCTCCTGCATGGTTGCTGTTATGCTTCTTGCGTTTATTAGATTCTATGTCATATTGGCAGACCTCCTCTTTACTGAGAGTGCTAGTCAATGGTACAGATTCAACTAAATGAACCATAGCAAATATAAAATAAATCTTTGCCAAAGGGACAGTATAAATTGAGATAATTGCGCCTTCGTTGCATCAATTTTTCAGTAAAAATTGCATCACATTGGCCAACAGCATTGCAATAAAAAGTCTTGTTTTCCTGAAGACTATCGAAGTATCTTGGCAAGCGCTGGTTGTGGGTTACATCGGTTTGAGAAACCTTTACAGTTTCTTTTAGTTCAGTGGCTTATTTATGATTTTGACAACATTCTGTTTTATGATATTAAGCAGTCTAACTTCTATCATTCTAGTTTCTCATCTTTAAAAGAGAAATGGAGAAGCCTACCATTTAAGGTTTCTTTCCTCTGTAACCGTGTGTGATTTTTAAGAGTTAGGTTGGGCAACTACATAGTAACCCTTGCATTCAATCTTCTACTTCCTAAAGGAGTCCCTTCTTTCCATTGTTGCTGTTTTTCACCTTATGAAGTATCTGCCAGACGGTCATGTGATGTTTGCTTGAAAAAAATCTATAGTAGGGACCAGCAGTTAGCGTAATGGCTATGTCACTGGACTCCCACGTAGTCGACCGCAGTTCGCGTCCCGGACCCGGTGGCTTAAAACTCATGCCGGGCGCGTGTGCGTGCATGCCCACGATCCCAAGAGGAGAATGGAGAAGGGATTGCATCGTGGCCATCCCCCCTGGGGGTTGATTTCTCGCTTTCTGTCTCTCTGTCTTTCTGGCAAGCGCACGCGCCCTATAGCAAAAACCTCTAAAAATAAAAACTATAGTAGAATACATCTTGGGGAAGACTACTCTAATGTCAGATTCTTTTAATTATGAAAACAAAAATTCCTTATTTTGAGACTTAGCCTTCTTCTAGGCAATTTCTACCCATCGGTTTCATTTTGCTAACCTTGAGAACAAGTAAAATACCTCTTTTCTCTGACAGTCTATCAAATACCCACAGCTGTCATGTATACCCTAGACTTCTCTAAGCCAAACTCATTCAATTCTTTTAGTCATAAACTTATATGACAAGATTTCAGACCTGTAAGATTTAACATTCTCTTCTAAATTCAGAAATTAATGACCTCCAATAAATTTATATCTGTGCAAAAAATGTTATATCAGTGGGAAAAATCCCCAAAACCTAAATACAGCTCAGTGGCATAGACAATACAGATGGAATATTCATATATTTGGTCTTTTATTTTGCCAAAATAATATATTGTGATTTTGAAGTTAAAGAGCTAGCTCCTGAGTTTGCTTTATAAAACAGAAATTGTGAACTTTATATCAAATAACTTAAGTTCTTTGAAAGCAGTCCAGTTAAAATCCCACTATCATTGTCTTCATCCTCATATATATCTATCTTAGCTAGTTATTTTGATAACAATGAATAATACTTAGAAGTTTTAAAGTTCTTCTGTAACTGCATAGGTTTACCACAAATTTTGTATTTGATTTTGTACATAATATTATTGCCACATAATTTTGTTTTAAAACATATATTTTTTTAAAAGTATAATGGAAATGGAAATTTTTCTTGACTGGTCATTTTAGTAAAAGAAAGTTAAGCCATACATCCACACACTGAAACACATACACACTTCAAAGTTTTGATAAATATATGAATACTTATGTTGCTTTCATGTAATGGAGAATTATTTAAAATTACTAGCACCACCATTAACTATAGTTATAAAAACAGAAATGTCTATATCTTCTTTTTTTTAAAAAATGTATTTATTCCATGAGTGAGAGACAGAGACATGACAACTCCTTGACTCTATGGTCCAACTCCAGCCTCAGCCCATCCTGGGTCAGGGACACACATGCCTGGGATATTCAAGAATGTCTCCAGACATGAGTCAGCAACTTTCCAATATTGGTTGATCTCAAAGAGCATCACGGTTTACTGCTACGCCATCATCCATAACCCTCTATTTGCTTTTGGAAGTTACGAGGATGAGTCTGCTATAATAAACTGTCCAATATATAATAAATGATTTTTGCAAGTTTAAAGGCTCAGGAAACTATACAGGTGACATTTTAAAGGCATTGAAGGAAATTTGATCTAATATGGGAATAATAGAAAGGAAAGGAGTCTGATCAATAAATGTTGGGTTTCGTCTTTCATTCGAATATAAGCAACAAATTCCCAGATGAAATTAGGATGGGAATAAACAAAAGGCCAAAGAATAAATGCACTCAGAAAGCAGATCCGGAACAGAGTAAAGCAGCCTGAAGTTTAAGAGATCTTTGTCTACGGGAGCTAGCAGTAGCTGTTAAGGTACTAGACTTCCATCTGACCAACCATGGTTTGAGTCCTGGACTTAGTGGCTTGAAACTCACACTAGGCATGTGTGTGGGCATGTCCAAAATCCCTAGAGGAGAATAGAGGAAAAGGGATTGATGTATGGCCATCCCTCCCAGGGAGGTGATTTCTCACTTTCGGTCTCTCTGTCTGTCTGGTGAGCACATGTGCCCTATTGCAAAAATCTCTTTAAAAACAAAAAAATCCCCAAGATTTTCTTGACTAACCACCACAAAATTAAATTGTCTGGATTTTTATTTTTTTTTATTTTTTATTTATTTATTTATTTATTTTATTTATTTATTTATTTATTTATTTGCATTCATTCTCTGAACATCATTACAGCATACAAAATGAGATTTTCCATCCAAATTACACTATATATTGTCTCAATCAAGCACATCAACAAGCATGTTATTGTCATCAAATGATCTTCCATTTCTTGTCTTCTGTATGTTTTGCTTTTTTCCCCCCATCCTAGATTCTCTATCTCTTACCCTCTGCTACTGTTTTCTCCTCACATTTTATTGTAACGCCAAAGACCCTAATCAATCCAAATACCCTCATAGCAAACACAGGTGATACCCACATTTCCATGAATACAAGTCTTACTTTACGCATCCTATAAAGTAGCACCTAGCTGTGGCTACATATCCTACTGCAGTCATTGAATATATATATATATATTTTTTACAATAAGCATAACACATTTTATTACACCTTGCTTTATTTTGCTTCTCAAATATTACATTTTTACAAACTGAAGGTTTGTGGCAACCTTTCGTCTACCAAATTCTATCATTTCCATTTTTCCTAACAGTATGTGCTCACTTCATTTCTCTGATTCATATTTTTGTCATTTTCAAAATACTTCAAAGTTTTTAATTGCTGTTATGTTTTTTTTTTAATAGTTTTGATGATCTGTGATCAATCATCTTTGATGGTATTACTGTAATTGCTTGGGAGCACCAGTAACCTATTTACATAAAACAGCAAACCTGATCGATTAATGTCATCTGTGTTCTGCCTACTCTACCCACCATCTATGCTTCCATCTTCCTCTCCTGTCTCTATTTCCTGAGACACAACAATATTGAAATTAGACCAATTAAAAAATCTAAAATCACCTGTAAGTGCTCAAGTGAGAGGAAGAGTCACAGATCTCTCCCTTTAAATCAAACGCCAGAAGAGATTAAGCTTAGTGAGGAAGGCTTGTCGGAGCTGAGATAGGCTGAAAGCTAGGCAACTTACATCAGGCAGTTCAGTCACGTTGTGACTTTATGAAAGAAAGTTCATGAAGGAAATTAAAAGTGCTACTCCAGTGAGCACACAAATGTTAAGAAAGCAGAACAGCCTGATAGGGAGAAAGTTTTAGTCGCCTGGATGGAAGATCAAACCAGCTACAACATTCCCCTAAGCCAAAATCTAATCCAGAGAAAAGTCCTACCTCTCTTTTCTTCTATGAAGACTAAGAGGGATGAGGAAGCTGCAGAAGAAACGTTTGAAGCTAGCAGAGGTTGATTAATGAAATTTCAAGAAAGAAGTCATCTTTATAACAAAGGGAAGCAGCAAGTTATCCGCCTCTGACTTAGCTGATGAAGGTGGCTACCCAAACCACAGGTTCTCAATGTAAACAAAACAGCCTTCTATTGTAAGATGCCACCTAGGACTTCCTTCTTAGCTGGGAAAAAGAAGTGAATTCCAGGCTTCAAAGCTTTAAAGGTGAGACTGGCCCTCTTGTTCAGTAATTATAATAGAGCTGTGCAGTTGGTACTTTAAATTGAACCCTTGTGTATTTACCATTCTAAAAACCGAAGGCCCTTAAGGACTATGGTAAATCTACTTTGCTTGAGTGCTATTAATGGAACAGAAACCTGGAAGATAGTGCATCTGTTTGTCACATGGTTTACTGAGTAGATAGATAGATAGATAGATGATAGATAGATAGATAGATGATAGATAGATAGATAGATAGGTAGATAGATAGATAGATAGATGATAGATAGATGATAGATAGATGATAGATGATAGATAGATAGATAGATAGATAGAGATAGATAGATAGATAGATAGATAATAGATAGTCATGGTTATCCAGAAAGTCATGATGCATTTTTTACATAGAAAACAGGTCATGACATTCCCAACTACCTAATGTATTTTTTAACCTGTTACACAACAGAATTTAGTTAATTTGATAATAAACACTCTATTTTTTTCTAGTTTTCTCTCTCTCTTTTAAAATATTTTTCCGTCTGTCAAATGTTTCTTCATTTTGTTCCTCACACCCATTCTCCACCACTCACCCTCTACCATCCATTCTCCCTCTTACAGTTTCTAGCATTTATACCCATTATCTCTGCCATCACTTTTTTTAAGTTTGTACATTTATTTCTTTTGAGAGAGAGAAGATAACATGATGTGTGTATATTTTATACTATGTTTTAATATACAAGGCATAAAGTAATTCAAGTAGGTAAGTGAGACATATGTACAATATATTACAATTCATAAATCAATTCTTTGGGTCACTCATTTCTTGAATCTGAGGGCCTGGTTCTTAGAGGTACAGATATTCATGAAAACACTGAAGTCAATGAGCCTGTCTTTCCGCATGAATGGAAGGACATATGGCACATCTTTTTCTCTAATGTTATTTTTTTCTTCATAAGGGATATGAACTCATCAGAGAGAGAGACAGAGAGAGAGAAAATTTGAAATCATCCCCCCCCCCCCAAAAGATGCCATGCTGCAATCCCTTCTTCTCCATTCTCTCAGATTTATTGCTGAGTGAAGCAAGTCAGGTTATAAAGGAATAACATTGTATGGCTTCACTTAATATATACCAACTGCCTGCACTCTGTGGTGGAAATTGAAAGATTAGAGGACATAGAAGCATTGAAAAGGTTCTAGGTACTGGAAACAATGTGGGAAGAGGCTGAGGGAAGGTGGAGAGTATAAGGAAAGAAAATAAGAAGGAAAATAGAGAGACAAGATATTTGTGGGAGGGAACCAGGAGTTAGCGTAATGGCTATGTCTCTGAACTCCCATGTAGTCGACCGCGGTTCCCATCCCAGACCTGGTGGCTTAAAACTCACGCCGGGTGCGTGTGCGTGCGTGCCCAAGAGCCCGAGAGGAGAATGGAGGAGAAGGGATTGCGGTGTGACCATCCCCTCTGGGGGGTGATTTCTTGCTTTCTGTCTCTATGTCTCTCTCTGTCTGTTTGGCGAGCACACACGCCCTGTAGTGAAAACCTCTCCAAAAAAAAAAAAAAGATATTTGTGGGACACAGAAATATATTATTATCTGTTGATAATGTATTTTGTATCCTCAACTGGATTGGTATGAAGTGTATTCATGTTGGCTAAATTCAACTTACAAGCTAAGTGATATATAGTGATTAAAGATGCAAAATAAATTAAAAGAAAAAAATTTAAAAATCAAATAGCTTGTGGTTCAATAGAGACTTTAGCAACTCAGAGTGTTTTCCTTCAGTGTTTCAAAATGATAGTCCTTCATTAGCCGAGTCATAATTATCTTGGGGGTGATTAGGACAATAATGCTTTAAATAACTCTAAGAAAACAGGAGAATGTAATTTAAAGTCCTGAAGCTTTGTACCGTGGAAGCATATGTATAAAAATCCAAGAAGTCCTTTGAAATTACTTTATTGGGCTTTTGTTATGCTTAGAATGAGATGTTATGGATTTACTCAGTTAAGTTTAAAAAACAGTGTGAAGGCTGTCACTTTCAACTAGCCATTTCCCGATTCACATACTTAATGAATTAAAACAAAACAACCCTCTTCTTTAAATATTTTCTCAGTGTCTAAAACAATAGTCTTTCAAGGAGCATCCTAAGAATTGATTGTATCATTGGAACTCTCCAGGGAAATACTTTGGTTCCCTGTACAACAGCCAATAGCCCTTTTCCCCGATTTTATTTTATTGTGTAATTTCTTATTTATGTTATTTGTTGTCCACTTTTGTGGTGTAAAATGATTTTTCAAGGCATGCATGCAGTGTGTGATAATCATCTCAGAGATACTACCATATAAATGATCTTAAACAAAGAATCCTACATTCTTGTGTCTGTTAAATGAATTTTCCTGAGCCCCTCTTACCCGGCCTTACTATCCACTCCCCATTCTTACAGATCATTGATATCTGTACTTGCTCCTCCTACTATTATGTCTTCAGTTATGTCAATTTCTGCCATAGAGGGAAGAACTTTCATATATATTGAACAGGGATATACGATGTTGTCTTTCATAGTCAGCTTATTTCACTTAGCATAAAATCTACATTCATCCATTTTGTATCAAATGACAGAGTCTAACTGCTCTTTATTACAGAAGTGTTCCATAATGTGTTGATGTCACATTTTTTCCAATATAATATGGTCATTGTTTTTTTGAGCACTTAGGTTGACTCGATGTCTTAGCAATTATGAATAATGCTGCAATAAACAGCATTATGTATTATGTACAAGTGTCTTTTTACTATTTTCCTGTCTTTTGGTTAAATGCTTTGGATTGGGATCACTGGGTCATATGGTAGTTCTATTTGTAAGTTTTGAGGAGCCTCACTATTTTCCACAGTGGTTGTACTAAATTACATTCTCACCAACATTGTAGGAGGGTTTCCTTTTTTTTTTTTGGAGAGGTTTTCGCTATAGGGTGTGTGTGCTCACCAGACAGACAGAGAGAAACATAGAGACAGAAAGCGAGAACTCACCCCCCAGGGAGCATGGTCACGCTGCAATCCCTTCTCCTCCATTCTCCTCTCAGGATCTTGGGCACACAAGCACACGTGCCCGGCATGAGTTTTAAGCCACGGGGTCCGGGATGCAAACCGTGGTCGACTACGTAGGAGTCCAGCGACATAGCCATTACGCTAACTGCTAGTTCCCCAGGAGGTTTTCCTTTTCAGCATTGCCTTGCCAGCACTTGTTCTTCTTTCTTTCTTCTTTCTTTCTTTCTTTCTCTCTCTCTCTTTTTTTTTTTTTTTTTTTTTTTTTTAATCATCGTCATTCTGACTTGGCTTAAGTTAACAAGATGTCTACACAATCAGTATAAAATTAACTTAAAAATGGAGATTTTTAAATTCTGGTTTGAAATTTTTTTGTTTAGTCTTGGTATTTTTATATTTTAAAAGTCACTGCAAAATGTCTACTGTAGTTTTGCTCCAATGTTCATGAATCAATCCTTAATGAATATCAAAATGAGAAGCATTGCATTGAGTTTTTGATTTACATTTCCATTATGGTAAGAGACAAAGAGTATTTTCTCATATGCTTTTTGTCCATTTGTATGTCTTCCTTAGAGATTTGTCTGTTCAGTTCATTTGCATATTTTGAAATTGGAATATTAGTTTAATTGTAAGTAAGTTGCTTGAGTTCTCTATATATTCCTGTTACCAATTTCTTATCTAAAGCATAGTTTGCAGATATGTTCTCACATTCTGTGGGTTGTCTCTTCACTTTATTGTTTCCTTTGCTGTGCAGAAGCTTTTTAGCTTGATGTAATTCCACTTGTCTATTTTTGGAGTTGTTGCCTATGCTTTAGGGGTCATATTTTAAAGATCTTCAAGTTTTCAAGTGCTTGTCTGTTTTTTAAACAAGTATGTTGTAATTGGAAACTTTACATTTAGGTCTTTGATCCATTTTAAGTTTACTATTATTAATGGTAAGAGATAGTGGTACAGTTTTATATTTTTGAAAGTAGATATCCAGTTCTTCCAGCACAATTTTCTGAAAAGACTTTCTTTTCTCCACTGTTATCTTGCGCCTTTTGTGAAAAATCAATTGACTGTACATTCTTGGTTTTATTTCTGGGTTCTTTACTCTGTTCAATTGGTCTGTGTGTCTATTCCCAGTACACACTGTTTTGATTATCACAGCTTTGTAATGTATTTTGATGTTAAGTAGTGGGATGCCTCATGCTTTATTCTTTTTGTGTAGTGGCACCTTGGTAATAATGAGATTTTTATGGTTCCAGATAAGGTTTATAATTGTATTTTTCTACTTCTGTGAAAAATGTCACTGGTCATTTGATTGAAATCACATTGAATTTTTAAATTAGTTTGGGATGAATGGACATTTAATTATACTAGTTCTTCCAATCTAAGAATAAAGAATTCTCTTTATTTTTTTGCAATCCCTTCTCCTCCATTCTCCTCTCGGGATCTTGGGCACGCACGCACACGCGCCTGGCGTGAGTTATAAGCCACTGGGTCCAAGACGCGAACCGCAGTCAACTACGTGGGAGTCCAGCGACATAGCCTTTATGTTAACTGCTGGTTCCCTATCATATTCAATTTTTAAAAAAGTTTTTTATAGATTTTCTTGTAACAATCTTTCACAAATTTTGGTTAGGCTTATTCCTAGATATTTTATTTGTGGGTATGCCTGTGTGTGTGTGTGTGTGTGTGTGTGTGTGTGTCTATTATAAATACCATTGTTTTCTTCATTTGGCCTCAACTCAAACTGCTCATTGCTGGTGTATGAAAAATGCTATGGATTTTTGTATATTGATTTTGTATTCTGCAACTTTACTGAATTCATATATGACTTCCAGGAGTTTTCTCATGGATTATATTGGATGTCAATAGCTCAGTTTTTATACTTAAGGTCAGAATTATGGCCTGGTGGAGAAAGGAATCAGGTTGTCATGCCTGACCATGCAGGCCAAATATCAGAACTAGAGGCTTGAAAACATGTCAGATAGATACTTGTGTGTGCATACCCTGAATCCCAATAGGGTAGAGAAATAAAAAAAGACTGTGGCATAATATTGTCCCATCGGAGGTGTTTTCTCCCTCTTCTTTTTTTCTCTCTTTCTTTGATTATTACACATGTACTTTTGTAAATATATATATAATATATATATGCATATATATTATATGCAAATATATATGCACACACATATATGTGTACATATATACATATATACACACATATATATATACGTATATATACATTTCAATGCCCATAATTAATAGAACAAATATTTGATTATTATAGTAATCCGATGTATACTCAGTTCTATACTTATGTATGAAATTCTATATTATGTCATATAATTTATTATGATCAAAAGTCTGAAATGATCTTGTCTTTGAATATAACTTGTGCATTCATAGAGTTTGGCTACAAATTCTTGTATAAAAGAATGGTCATATTTACACGTTCCTTGAAGAATTTTAAGGAGTTAGAATCTATTACACATAGAACACTCTTCAAATTTCCTTTCCTTTTCTCTCCAATTCTCTTATTTTGTACTTGTTCCAGATTCTCTTTATCAAGTTTTCTAGACCCTCTGAATAACCACTCTAGGAAGGTAATCAACACTCTATCTCCTTTCAGATTTCTCATTTTCTTTACTTTAATCTTTTATTATGTAAATCAACTGGTCTTCTCTAACGAAATATGTTCTTCTCTCTGCCGTCCATTCTGTCCTGCCTTTGTCTATGAAGACAAAACTCTACTTAAATCAGGATAGGAGGAAAGGAACAGAGTGGGCAAAAGCAAGGGCAAGGGCAAGAGCACTTAGAAGTTAATAAATTGTGCCATGATTAGATGTATCTAAGTAGTTTTAAAAGAATAATTTTAATGTTAATGAACTGAAATCATTCCCAAGAAATTTATATGTTTGTGGTTAAAAAAAGATGTCTACACAATTAGTATAAAGGGGGATTTTAAAATTTTTGTTTTGGGTTTTGCTTTGTTTTGTCTTGATATTTTTATATTTAAAGAGTCACTGCAAAGTGTCTGCTGTGATTTTTTTTTTCAAAGTTCATGAATCAAACCTTAATGAATGCCAAAATGAGAAGCATCTCCCCTTTGAAACGCCTGAATCTTTTAATGTCCCTATTCACTATTTTTTCATGGTAATCAGTATCTATAATGAGAAACATCTCAGTGTCTCTGCCTGGGGCCAGATACATCTCACCTCCTCTGCAGGTTACTGTCACACTGAGTGGGAAAAAGTAACTTTAGATATAGTAGTTATATGCATTTCTCTATGTTGTCAATTTAAATTAAAATTATTAGTACATCTTTTTATCAGTTAAACACTTTCAATGATGATAATCCTGAAAGTGAAGAAGAAATAGCAAGCAAACTCTGAATCCCGACAATCTTTATGCCATGATTTTATTTTTGGATTCAGAGATCTTTAATGTGGAATACAAAGTTAAATGATCCATCATTAGTAAGGAGCACATCTTTGAAACATGTTCTAAATTCTGAAAGACATGTTTGGAAAGTTTAGAATATCTTGTAATAGCAGAAAAATATAGATTTTGGAGTCAGGAATACACTAGTTTGCATTATAATTTACGTAACAATTATTATTTTTTCATCAAGCATTTACACCCACTGTGCTAAGTTTCTTGTGTGTGTTAATTCATTTAATGTTCATATTTATCCTATGAGTTTGCTATTATTATATTTCAAATATAAATTTGAAGATCGAGGCTTTATAGAAGTAAAGATGAGTTACCCCATAAGTACAAAATAACTATATAGAATTGAAAGGATTCAAAAGCTTATGCACAACATGAGATAGTATATTTTTTAGTTCAAAACAGAACAAGTAAGTTATGGATACTGGGAAACTTACATAATCTTCAAGTGAGAGTCATGCTTGGAAGGTCCTCACAATGTCGAGGGTGCAAGCTAGTTCTCACCATAGCCTGTGCTGGGCAGACACTGACAGTCATTCCACTCACTCTCTTACAGCCACTGCTTCTCCAAAGCCAATGGATTCTGTATGTGATGCTTCTTCACACTGTTTATTCTCATTTAATTCGTACTCAGGTGTCTCAGAGAATCTAGCTGCAAGGGAAGCTGAGAATGACAGTTTAGACTTCCCAACGTTCCACAACAGCACTTATTTCTCAATGCCTTGAGGGCTTTTGTCTGTATTTCTTACTCAGAATAGCTACTTTGTAAATTGCTAACCTGTGATGCATTTGTATTCCCTAATGCATTATACAATCCTCAGTTCAAGGACTCCATACGGCTCGCCTTGCATCTTCCAGGGAGGCTCGCACAGGTCCTGACACATTAGAGGTCACCATTCCTTTCAGTGGTTTGACACAATTTCTGCCAAGGGACATGATGAGTCAGGTTTGATGCCTGTCCAGAAACCTTTTATCACATGGTACTCAATTATTCTACTTTAGAAAAGGCAATTTGCTTTATTTTCTTTCTCATTGGCGGAATGTCCCTCTTTTGATTTTTAGCAGAATACTTCAAATTATGTGGTTAGAAAAATGGGTGCATTGCATTATTCATGACCATAGAAAATAGTGACACGAGACTCTCACTTGATACCCACTTTTAAAACTTTAAAATTGTAGACAGTTAAGGCTAAAGGCTAAAAATCATGTACATATGCTTTTGTTTTCAAAAGTTAAAGAAGAATGAAAACAATCCAAGATTATAAAATGCCTCTTGCCTCCACAATGAATTAAGCAAGGATCCTGGGGTTTTCTGCTATACTTTGTGCAGCTCAAAGCATTTACCACTGCCAGTCACATTTTCCTGGTTAGTAGTTTGTACTAGACTAAGAATTTCTGAAGTGAGGGACTACAAAATGTCTTTGACTGGAGTGCTATCACCCAGAATGACTCTAGACTCACAGCAGGTACTCAATGTTAACTGTCAGTGAAAACAAAACACCTTTGAGGGTAGTGGTCTCCTTGGGGCTTGGAGGAGATCTGTCACCTGTCTCTTTATTTGTAAATAATTGAAAACTCACAGGGAACTAAATACAAGAAATCTCAAAGAGATGGCATATTTACAGACATTCTCATTTTTACATAAAATGAATTAAGCTGCACAAAAACCTTCCCCAGATCTTATAAGACAGATGCAGTTAGTGATTCAGAGCTATATAAGGGTGACTCAGACTAGCCTAATTGCAGCTGAGGTGGTGAGAAGTTGTAGATTCTTAATTTTTTTTTTTTCATATTTGAGCTAATAGCCTATCCTAATGAATTAACAAAGGTTATAAGGAAAAGAGAGGAGTGAAAAATTTCTTGATTTGAAGGTTTTTGGTCTGATTAATTAGTAAAAAGGGGACTCTGTTGAACTAGGTAATTTTAGAGGGAGTAACATTTGAGTTTAGTTTTGAACGTGTCAAGTTCTCAATATCAGAGTATTATGTTAAGTAGAGAAAACTAGAAGGCTGTTACATAATGACTGAAAGTGCAGACAAAAGATGAGATCTGGGCTGGAAATATGAATTGTTAAGCTTGCAATACATATTTATCACCATGAAAATAGATGATATTTATACGAATTTAATGTATGCTGCTACTTAACAGAAGCATCCATTCAGGTTTAGAATCTGCTGTGTTTGGTGAAGTGTTTGGGAATTTTAGTGCTAAATCAGAATTATTAGTTCTCTTTTATCCATTATTTCACTGCTCTTGGTTTCATTTGTCCATGTCAGAAGGGATCTAAAAATAAGTGAGTACAGTACAAGAAGATATTATTGAGAGAGAGATAGAGACCACATTCACATACATTTTATTTTAATATATTGTTATAATTTTCCAATCTTATTAGTTACTTGGTATCTGTGTATGGAAACTAATATAGTATGTATGGGGTTTGGTACCCTTTGTTGTTTCAAACATCCACTGGGGGTCTTAGATGTCCTTGAAAACATCTTGTGATGGGGCAGAGAGGACTAATGAAGAACAAAGAAAACTTGCTACAACTTTTAAATACTCAGTCTAAAGGCAAGCTACACACACACAGATACACACACATTTAATGTTATCATAGTACCTTTTTCTTTTTCACTCTATCTCACGAGATTTGTTTGGAAAATTGAAATTGCAGACAGCCCTATGCACTGAAAATTTCTCACATCATTTTTTTTAATGAGAACGAATGACGAGCCACACTCCCATCATCACAACAAATACACAAATATGTCCTTCCAAAAATAAATAAATAAGAGCGCCACAGAATCAAATGTTCAGTACTGCAGTTGTAAGACTCGTTTCATTTATCACTTCAAGCTGTGTTATTTTGATGGCTTTTCAGCTGTGAGACTACTGGTGCTGATGCAGAGATAATGAAATAGTGAAAACCCCAAACAACAGAGACGTCTGTAACTGGCAATGGGCACCTCCTTCAGTTTATTAACTCCAGCTGTGCTGTTTGACTGTGATTTTTGAAGAGGTGCTCCCATGAAGTATTGCATGGAAGATAAAGGATCTGATTTAAGAAACAACTGGATCACATCAAATCTGTATTACAGGATAGTCAGCTGGAGGAAATCACCCTCTTTGAAGCACAGCTTCATGTCCATCAAGATAAAATGTGACCAATAGAAGCTCCTTCCTGTGGAGGCGTGTCAACCTCAATGTTCGAACTAGCACTAGATAAAGAAATGAATGACTGTAGTCCAGACAGAGCTCTGAACAATATTCCAGGAGAGTCAAGATGTCAAGGCGTGCCTATTTTTCTAATACTAGGATCTCCTGAGAGAGTTAAATTTGAAGAAATAAATTTAGGAAAACAGGGAGAATGTTTACTATTGTACTCCCTACTATGGTCTTCAAATTGATGCTTACGTATTGATGTCATGGACAACTTTCATTCATTTAAAAAGAAAATAAACTATTTAGAAAGCTGGAAAAAGCATTGCTCCCAAACTTGCAATAAAAACCTGGAACAAAGAGCTAGTTTATAATTTCTTTTGACTTCTCAGGACAACTAACTGGCCCAACATTTAAAGAGAAGACGTGTGTAGAAAGTCAAGAGGTTTACAAAGGCAAAATGCAGCCCAGCTAAGGAGGGTTCAGCTAAGGCGATGGCAAAGGGGTGGACAGCTGAGGATGCCTTACTGAAGGCAGGAACACCCTGAGAAAATCTTCCTGGTGGTGCAAATCTTTGGAAAAGGGTAGTTCTCACCATAGCCTGTGCTGGGCAGACACTGACAGTCATTCCACTCACTCTCTTACAGCCACTGCTTCTCCAAACCCAGTGGATTCTGTATGCGATGCTTCTTCACACTGTTTATTCTCATTTAATTTGTACTCAGGTGTCTCAGAGAATCTAGCTGCAAGGGAAGCTGAGAACGACAGTTTAGACTTCCCAACGTCTAAACTGCCACTCCAGTAGGGAATCAGAACTCCACTGGAACATTCCTCCATTCATCTGTGGAAGACAGGGAGAGCTGCAGACACTGTCATTCACAACACACTAGCAAAAGTAAACTAGGAGAAGGCAGCAAAAAGACAAATATTAAAACCCATTGAAAAAAACCTCGATTCTAGGGCCAGCATCAGAGCTAAACAAAGTGAGAAGATGGGAGCTTTGAGTCTGTTCAAGGGCCTACCTGAAACTGCGATGTAACCAGTGTGACAGGAGCCAACTTACTCTCTCACCCCCATTCCCACTCCATACCCAGTTCCCTTCCCTCAATATAAAGCCCAGAACAGAACGCCACCCTCAAAAAAGAGAAACGTTAGAGAAATTTTTTCCAGGAAAAGGAATATAGTACCAGAAAGATACAGTAGATTTACTGAGCCATCAAAAAAGTCATGACACATTTTTGCATAGAAAAAATATGTTATGACTTTTTCAACCACCCGGTATACCTATATAAAGAGATGAATAGCAGTGACAAGGTAGCATTGCCCTTTTTTTCTAAGTAGTAGTCCATCGTGTACATGGGCCATATTTTCTTAATCTATTCATTGGTTCTTGAGTGAGATAATATAGCCACTATATGTAAATCAGAAATTACAATAAAATATTTTTGTATTAGTTTTCTATGGGTACCTAGGAAATTTAAGCCACATATTTAGGGGCTTAAAATGATGGGACCAGCTATGGTGGTTGGGGCAACTGGGTTCCACGTGGCCAACTGCACAGTTGGAGACCGGGACCCGATGACTTGAAAACCTGCAGGCGCTTGTGCGTGTGTGCCCAAAATCCCGAGAGGAGAATGGGGAAGGAGGGATTGTGGCATGGCCATGCCCCCTGGGGGATGCTTTTACACTTTCCCTCTCTCTGTCTCTCTCTGGAAAGCACTTGCACCCTAGAGCCAACTAACGAACTAAATAAATAAATAAAAGATATCTCCCATTTATTACTGCACAGCTCTATAGCTCAGAAAATCTGGGCATGGCAGTGGTCTGCTCAGGTTCTCACCAGAGCGGCACTGAGATCTCCTCCGAGGCTAAGGATCCTCTTTCAGAATCGCTGATTACTGCCAGAATTCAGTTCTTTGAAGCTGAAACATTTAAGTCCTTCTTTCTCCTTGGACTGTTTGTAGAAGGTTGTTCTCATCTATTAGAGGCCCATCCCAGATTACTCTCATGTTTTTTATTTCCATAGGTAGTTGATAGCACGGCTACTTTAAGAGGGAAATCCCTCAGAACGTCTCCCATAGGTGTAGGCTTCTGGGAAAAAAAATGTAGTAGTTATTCCAGAAGGGATCTGGAGCTTTGGGATACTCCCCCCATTAATCTGTTGACTCAGGCAAATAGGAGGATCTCTCAGAAACTTCACCCTCTTTAAGCACCCTGGCCAGAATCTCAAGCTCTAGCTGGAAGCTGGCAGTACACACTCCAGGATCTTCAGTGCCCACATTCACCATCAATGTCGCTGGAGTTTTGCCTCAAGACTCATCCCTGCCACCCATCCACCTCACACTCTGCCGCCATAAGCCGCCATGATGGTGAAGCTTGCTAAGGCTGGTAAAAATCAAGGTGACCGCCCCCTAAATGGTTCCTCCTCCAAAAAGAAGACAGTGAGGATGAGGAAATGCCAGAAGGTGAAGATGACAGCAGTGGAGAAGAGGTGATCATCCCTTAGAGAAAAGGCAAGAAGGCTGTCATAGCTCCAGCAATGGTGGTGGTTACCCCAACCAAGAAGGTTGCAGTTGCCACACCTGCCAAGCAAACAACGGTCACCTCAGGCAAAAAGGCTGCCACCTTACCATGCAAGAGGACAGTTGTTACCCCAGCCAAAGCAGTCACCAACGCCTGGCAAGAAGGGAGCCACACAGGCAAAGCATTGGTAGCAACTCTTGGTAGGAAGTTTGTCTACCATAATTTTTTATCCTGTTGTGATTGCTGTAAAAAAATAACAGATTAGGTAAAGCAAACATGGTGGCACTATATTACATTTTTATAGCAGATGGAAAATAAAATGAATGTAATAGCACAAAGGATAGGAGGGTAGAATTAGCCAGTTCATAAGCTCTCTCCAGTTATGTTGGAAATAGCATAACAAACAATTCTATCCCCATCACATGGAAGAAATAAACCACTACTTTGACATTTTAATGCTACTAAAACTATTATGAATCAATAAAAAAATGTTTTGTGTCAATATGAACACTTTAAGCCTTTCAGAAGGATTATAAAAATACTTTAAAAGCTAGAAAAAAACAAGACAATAAAGGAAATATAATACAAGTATAAACAATGATTAACCCCAAAGGAGGCAAGAAATAGGAAATAAATACAGATTGTAAAACATAGAGAATATCTAGCAAATTGGTAGATTTCTGTTTTTTTTTTAAAGAATTATTTTATTTTATTCAATTCATTATTATTAATTTGGCCAGACAGAGAGAGAGAAAGTGAGAAAGCATGCTGCCAGGCCTGAGACTTAAACCATGTGGAAATCGAGCCCTTTAACCACTATGTCACCTCCTGGACCCCTTGCACGTTGGTAGATTTCAATCCAGCAGTTGTTTTTTTTTAATTAATTACATTATATGTAAATATCTAAAATCAAATAAAAGACTGAAATTGTAAAATTGAATAAAACTGCAGAACTTGACTATATGCTACCTACAAGAAATCAACATGACCTCTAAAGACAAAGCTAAAGAACAGTGAAAGAGGGACCAGCAGTTAGCGTGATGGCTGTGTTGCTGAACTACCATGTAGCTGACTGTGGTTCAAGTCCCAGACCTGGTGGCTTAAACTAACGCTGGGCACGTGTGCATATGTTCCCAAGATCCCGAGAGGAGAATAGAGGAGAAGGGATTGTGGCGTGGCCATCCCCCCTGGGGGTGATTTCTCACTTTCTGTCTCTGTCTCTCTCTGTCTTTCTGGCGAGCACACGCACTCTATAGCAAAAAATCTCTCCAAAAAAAAAAGAGAAGAGAACAGTGAAAGATATCCCCTGCAATACTAAAACAAAGCCAAAAAAGACTTAAAAATACCCATTCAAATAGACTTCCCAATAAACGCTATTACACAATAAGAAAAGGGCTCTTTGTTCAAGACACAGAATCCTAAACCTGTATGTACTTAAGAATTACTTCGTCAAAATATACCAGTACATAGGAAAAAATGACGGAACTCAAAACAAAAACAAAGAAAAAAAGAAAATCTGAAAGTTTAGCTAAAGATTTCAGCACTGCTCTGTCAGAAATTGATAAAAAAAAGTAGATGGTGAATCACTGAGTACAGATGAACTGAATAGTTTTATCATCTGTTTGGACCAGGTTGACATTTATAGTCCATTTTACCTGAACACTGTGGAGTATCTAATCTTCTCAAGAATGTGTAGAGAATTAATAATGGTGAACTATAAGCCTTACCATAAAAAAGAAATCTAAGATATTTAAAAGGATATAATGCAAAGAATATCCTTATACCATAATGTAATCAAAGTAGAAATCAATAATAAAAAGATATTTGAGGCCTGGCATGTGAAGAAGTGTGAACCACTGAATATGGGCTGCATCGAGAAAGCTCAATCCCATAGGGCCAATCAGGATTTGAGTCCTACCTCTGGTGGCTTGAAAACCATTCCAGGTTTGCATATCCAGGATCCTGTTGGGATGGAGGAAAAATCATCATAGCGTGACCAAGTCTCACTGAGATGTGATCTCTCTCCCTTTCTCTCTCTTTTTTATGTACATGCCCTCTAGCGCACACACACACACACACACACACACACACACACACACACAGGTATTTTGCATTTTAACAACATCTTAATAACCTATAAATCAAAGAGCATGTCTCAAAGAAACTTAAAAATATTTTGGATTTAATGAAAATAAAAACAAAACATAAGAGACGTAGGCCCAGCTATATTGGCATACTCTTATTGCTACTGCTTGCTAGTGTCTATAAGAAAATTTATAACAATAATCGTATATAGTAAAGGCAGAAAGATTTCAATTCAGTGATTTATAGACTACCCTAAGAAACTGAAAAAGTGAAAATCATGCTGAAAGTAACTAGGGTAAAGGAAATAACAAAGATAATGGCAGAATTCAATTTTCAAAGAATAGAAAAATAATTAAGTAAATAAAGGAAAATTGAAGCTGGTGGTTTGGAAAAAAAACATAATAAAATTACAAATCTATTAGCTATTCTGATTAAAGTGAAAGACAGAGAATAACAAACCTGAATTACCAATATCAGAAATGAGAAACCTTGGCAACCAGCAGTTAGCGTAATGGCTATGTCGCTAGACTCTCACGTAGTCGACCGCGGTTCACGTCCCGGACCCGGTGGCTTAAAACTCACGCCAGGCCCTTGTGCGTGTGTGCCCAAGATCCCAAGAGGAGAATGGAGGAGAAGGGATTGCGGCGTGACCATCCCCTCTGGGGGGTGATTTCTCACTTTCTGTCTCTATGTCTCTTTCTGTCTGTTTGGCGAGCGCAGGTGCCCTATAGCGGAAAAAAACTCTCAAAAAAAGATTAAAAAAAAAAAAAGAAAAAAGAAATGAGAAACCTTAGGGTGGCCCTGAAACCATGCAGATAAGCACTATATATAGGGAACTGGACCCTACATGGTCCACTGCAATTTGAACCTCTACCTTGAGGCTTGAAAAATGGGCTGGGAGCATGCATGTGCATGTCCAAAATACTGATGGAAAAGAAAAATGGAGGAAAAAGGATTGTGGTGTGACCACATCTCATTGAGAAGTCTTTTCTTTCTCTCTCTCTCTCTCTCTCTCTCTCTCTATCTCTCTCTCTCTCTCCCCCTGCCTCCTTGATAAGCCTATATGCTCTTTGACAAATAAATAAATAAAGGAAATGAGAAACATCACTACATATCCCACAATTACACTATTGAAGGAGTGTAAGGTAATACAGCAAACAGTTCTATGCCCATCACATGGAAGAAATAATCCACTACTTTGAAATTCAAAAATTACTAAACCTATTTTGAATCAATAAAAAAAGTTTCTGTGTATGCAGAAGAAATGAAAGGTTTAGTTGAAATTTTCCAATATAATAAACTCGAGGTCCAAGTGTCTTCACTTCCAAATATTTAAAAGAACACGGATACATATTTGACACCCATTCTTCCAGAGAATGAGATAGGAAGAAACTCTTCCCAATCATTTTATAAGGCGAGCGTTTATCCCATAAATAAAAGGCTGGTTCAATATTTGAAAATTTATCAATGCACCATAATAACAGACTAAAGAAAGCAAGCTATTTAATCATCTCAGTAGATGTGGAAAAAGTATTAGACAAAATTCAATATCCATTCACGATAACAACTCTCAGCAAATTAGAATTTGAAGAGATATTTCATAACTGGGTAAAGAATTTCTAATAAAAGCTTAAAGGTAACATTAGCTTTAGTAATGAAAAATGGAATGTTTCCCCTCTGAGATGAGTAACATTTTATGGAAGTTTTCTGTGCCCTAGTCAGCACCATATTGCAAATCTTAGTGTTTTATTAGCTTCTTCTCCACACTGTGGGTGAGGAAGGAAATCCCTCCCCTAAAGTTATAGGGGTGGGCGGACACAGGACTACACTCACTGTATCAATGCGACTGACTATAGTTTATTAGTGACATAAGTTTACAGCCTCAGTGGGAGGGGAAATGTGGCCCAGGAGTAAAACGCAATGTTTTGCAAGGCAGTCTCACATGGAAAGGTTTCTGGTTCATCTTCAGAGACCTCCTGAGTATGCCAGGCATGTTGTTTTCCATAATTTGGGGCTAGCTGAGGGCTGTGGGTAGATTGAGGAATCGAGCCCTTGTTGGAAGTGCAGTCTCCCTCTGTCTGTCTCTGCCTCTATTGTTTATGGAACAAGAAAATAAATCAACTAAAAAGAAGTTTTGCAACATGGGGGGAGGAGGACAGACATACTGTGAAAGACCTCTTGGGGATTGCACATGGAAACTGAATGAGTATTCCATATTATGATATGAATAATTGATTAAAAAATGATAACAGCAGAAAAAGGAAACTCTCGGCCTTATAGAACATATTCAATTAGTACATGTAGAAGGTATGACAAAATTAGAAAATCACCATTTAAACAAAAAAAGTAATTCCTACTGGAAAAATTTGGTGAAAATTGATATAATTAGTAGGAGAAATAAAAGCATAATCATGAAGTTATCTCTTCCTCGGATATTTATTATTTCAAAAAGAAACAATTTAACTTTACAGCAGCAAAACTTGAAAACCATCAGCTTAACCTGGGTTCACACCACTGGTAATAAAGCATCCTGGCATCATGAACTCCCTGATATGAGACAGTGAAAATGACAGCATTATTACTGTTGAATTTGTTCCCTAAATTCCTCTTTAATTGAGTCATGAGAACACATCACAAGAATCCAAATTCAGGAATATTCTACAAGTTGCCTGACCAGTACTCTTTGAAAGCAATCAAGGTCCCAGAAAAAAAGGAAATTTGGAGGAACTTACAGATCAAAGAGGACTACAGAGACATGACGGTCAAAAGCAGTAGGGGATCTTGGAAACTGGACATTCTGGAAGACACAGATGAAATATCACCAAAGTGTACAGTTTAGTAATGAGTCAACCAATCAGAATGTGACAGAGGAAGAGTTTTGTGCCAGTCAGAACATGATATTCAAAGAAAAAAGAAGCCAAAAATCTCCAGTAATAGCGGTTACACTATTTTTGGGAATTTTCTGAGTGATACAATCAATACTGAGGTTTCAATTTTCATTAATAATTTCATTGTAAGTTTTAATTTACTGAATAGTTACAGTTGTTTCTGGGGTACAGAGTGGATTTTCAAAACCATGTATACAATATGTAATAATCAAATCTGAGGGGAGCCAGCAGTTACGTAATGACTATGTCGCTGGACTCCCACGTAGTCGACTGCGGTTCGCGTCCCGGACCTGGTGGCTTAAAACTCACGCCGAGCGCGTGTGCATGCGTGCCCAAGATCCCAGGAGGAGAATGGAGGAGAGGGGATTGTGGTGTGACCATCCCTCCTGGGGGATGATTTCTCGCTTTCTGTCTCTCTGTCTCTCTCTGTCTGTCTGGCGAGTGCATGCGCCCTATAGCCTATAGCAAAAACCTCTCCAAAAAAAAAAAAAAAAAAAAAAAAATCAAATCTGAGAAATAAACATACCTGCAATCTCTAGGCTTATCAATATTTCATGTTATCCACATTCAAAATCCGCTGTATTGGTCCTTTCAGAATATACTTTAAATTTATCTATCTATCTATCTATATATATCTATATAGATAGATATATATATAATCTGAGAGGTTTTTGCTATAGGGTGCATGTACTTGCCAGAAACAGAGAGAGAGAGACAGAAAGCGAGAAATCACCCCCCAGGGGGAATGGCTACACCACAATCCCTTCTCTTCCATTCTCCTCTCGGGATCTTGGTCATGCATGCACACGCGCCCGGCGTGAGTTTAAGCCACCAGGTCTGAGACTTGAACTGTAGTTGACTACATAGGAGTCCAGTGACATAGCCATTATGCCAACTGCTGGTCCTGTCACCCATATTTTTTACAGTGCGATAATATCCTATAATTCAACACACAGTGGAATTCAATTTCGAGTCCCTCCTATTCAGTTTAACTAAGGATAGTTAATAACCATTACACCATCTCTCATTAATTTCTATTTCGTTTATTAAAAGACATTCATTAAACTAAAAACTCGTTTTGGCCATGGGACAGATGGAAATGGATTACTTATAGAGGAACCTTGCCTTTTGTCTCATTCTCTTTCACCATTATTATTTTGACAAGTTTTAATTTCCCTGTGTTTAAAGTTTTGTTTTATTTTTCAGTTATTTTTGTCAAAATTTCTGTGTTATTTTTATTTTTTTGATATGTATTTAGATACAATATGAGCATGTCTACATATAAGCAGACAGTGTCAAATATATCCGAAACTAAAACAGAGCAATAGAACAGTCATTTGATAAGAAGATAGAACCCAGCAGGGATAAGGACTTCCGTACTTTTCACTTGGCAATGTGTGTGATAACTCGTACAACCACAGAGTTCCTCTGTGCTCTGTGGATGGAAGCTATCCCTTATAAACCTTCCGAAAACATTACTTGAACAGGAGTCCTGAGGTTTCCTAAATCACCCTTGTGCCACAGGAAATTCTCGGAAATGACTGATATATCTGATCAGCACAGTCATTTGAGAGGAAGTATGGGAGATTTTCTAAGGGCTCTCAAGTCACGTAAACATAATTCTTTTTCTGTGCTAGCTTTCTGCCTTGCTTTCTAAGACCTACATTTAACAAAGAGCAGCCTAGGGTCTGAAACCAATATCTTTAACAATATTTACAACTACAGTTATCCGTTATCCTTCTTCTTTTTTTTTTTTTTTTTCTTAACAAGTGATACTTATCCAGGGATCTTTTCTAAAAGTGGAAGATGAGTGGATGGGCATATTTTAATTCTCATCCCTGTGGATAGATTTAATATTCCCATTTTTCTTCCTTCCATCCTTCCTTCTTTCCTTTATGTATTTTTACAATTAAACATGTTTTACCTTGCATGTATTTGTACTATTTGACTCCATTTTATTTTTTTCTTTTCTTCTCTTCTCTTCTCTTCTCTTCTCTTCTCTTCTCTTCTCTTCTCTTCTCTTCTCTCTCTCTCTCTCTCTCCCTCTCTCTTTCTTTCTTTTTTTTTATAGAGATACTTTTGCTATAGGGCATGTGCCCTCACTGGAGAGACAGAAAGCAAGAAATCAGCCCCCGTGGGTGGGGGGATGGCCATGCTGCAGTCCCTTCTCTTCCATTTTTCTTTGGATCTTGAGCATGCAAACACACACACCTGGCATGAGTTTTAAAGTTGCCAGGTCTGGGACTTGAACCATGGCCAACTACATGGGAGTCCAGCAAAGTAATCATTACACCATCTGCTGGTCCCTTGACTCTATTTTCAATAAATCCAACATTCTACACAAGTGTAACTTCCTCCACTAAAACTGTTTGGTTTTTGTGGGTCACTCAATGTCTCTCTCTAATGGTATGAATATTGTCCTGTTTGTATTGTTACTATTTACACACAATTATATTTCCCTATTGGATTATAAATTTCTCAGTTGTAACTGTCCATATTCTGCCCAACATAGCCTTTTATATGATGGCTTAAATATTGAAAAAGGTCAAAAGATATTTATTGAAAAAAAAAACAAAATATATTTTTAGTATATACAGTGTTCCAACCTCTGCCCTGAATCTCTATCCATATTTTTTACTATATGACCTGCAGCTCTTGCCAACAAGAGGTAGACTGTATTTGCTTTGAAAAATAAAATGCAGTGGAGATGACAGTGTTGTAGATCCTAGACCCTAAAAAAAGTCAAACCAACTGAGATGACCCTGGATTGGCCAGCCCTCCACCAACTTCCTAGCCAACTATTTTTACATGAAGGTGGGCATTCCAGATCAGCCAAGCCCAGCCAGGAACCAGAACTGTCCAGCTGGTTAATTTGACTATGAGCAAAATCAGTGTTACGTGCCATTGAAGTTTTGTAGTTGTTTGTTACATAGCGTTCTTGTGGCAATAGATAACAGACATAGAAGTAGAAGTTGTTCCTAATTTTAAATTAAATATTATATTTCATACTTTATTCGTGAACTAGTGGCTCTAATTTAATAACTGTCTTTTTCTCAAACTTTCTTCTTATAATTCCTTAGGCAATGAATCACGACCCTTGATTACAACTCTAATTGCATCTTAGTCCAAATTCAAAGCAAATGGTTTTCAAAGTTCCCATTTAAAGGTTTAAATTTTGGAACCAAAGTGTGCATTTATTACATACGATTCTCAGAATCCCTCTTCCTCTGTTTAAACTGGACTTTCTCCAGGGTCCTTTGCTAAATTGTATATTCCATGCGCTTTTAGCATTCCACAAACTAAATGATGACAATGACACAAATGCAATGTCTTTACACAAAGGTCATAAAAATAGTCATCATAATTGATTATGTGGCATCCGCCAGCCCCGCGGTACAAGATTGCTTTCATTCATACCTTGCAGGTTGATGTCATCAGCTTTGCCAGCAAGACACTTTGTGGACTGACCTCCTGTCTGAAAATTCATTTGAAATTCTTCACCTGACTACAGACTGTCAAATGCAGTCAGATAACCCTAGCCTAGTTTTAAAAAAGGAAAAAAAAAAAAGTCTGACAAAGATGAGGACGGAGGAAATATTCAGAAAGTCTTTCTCATTGTGCCACTTAGAAAAAAATCTACATGCAGTTGGAGAGGGATATTATTAGGGAGACTCGTGCAATATTGAAAATGATTTAATAAGGTAAATGCCTGCTTGCATTCTGTTTTTTCCTTATCTGGCTGTCAAGATTCAGAGAGTGCAATCTCACCTTGTTTTGTCAAGCATCCAGAAGATTTAGTGAGATTAGATCATTAATGACCCCCAAACCCGGAACAATGAAAGAGTATTATTCACTACTCCTTCTGTGCAGGGTTGCTATGCCTAAGGCTGAGAGCAGCCTTGAATATCAAAGGTTACAAAGGCCTAGCTAGGCATTGTTACAATTTTAAGAATAGCTAGCATTAGACTTTCATTTTATTCTTCTCTCTCTCTTAGTTTTATTGCTGTAGGAAATGTGCTTTCATGGGAGAGAGACAGAGAGATGGAAAGTGAGCAATCAGCCCCGGGGGGGGGGGGGGGGATGGCCACACCTCAATCCCTTCTCCTCTGCTTTCCTCTTGATATTTGGGCACGTATGTGCACATGCCCAGTGTGATTTTCAAAACACCATTTCTAAGGCTTGAGCCCTAGTCGTCCATGTGGGAGTCCAGCGTCTTAACCACTCTGCCATCTGCTGGCCTCAGTATAGTTCTTCATATTTTGAGAACTATTATTTTCCTTGATTTCACACAGAAATCTGATAAGAGAAGTGGGTCGGGGAGTGAGAAGAGGGACAGGAGAAGGAGCAGGGAAATGTATGATTGCTGGTCTCCTCTCTCCTTTGCCCAGTCCTGTGAGCTTTAGGGTCTGATTCAGTGCGAGTTTCCTGGACTCCTCTAGAGACAGGTAAATGCCAGTGGTCCATCAAGACCTGAATCTGTCTTCTAGGCTTTTAAGTTTCGCTGAGTCTCATGTCTCCCAGATATCCCACTGGACATTTCCCTGTTCCATCTAGGATAATGACTCTGTGAGTTCGGTATCATAGTCCATATTTAAACTGACTTAATGGATTGAAAGTAAATCCCCCCCCCCCTTTTTTTTTCTCTTAACAAATAAATGTTAAATGATAAAATGATATGGGCATCTTAATTAATTTACTTTTCCTATTTAACTCATAAAGATATTGAGGACACAAGATATTATTTAATTCAGCCAAAGTTAAATTAACTTTCCCTATTCTTACTCTAATAGTGACTTGTCATATTTCATGGCATCTAATTATATACTGCCTGGTACCATTTTTAATTTTTTGCATGTAGCAAACCAAAAAATAATAATAATGATCAAATTAAATAATTTTGAAAGGAAGAAAAAAAGACACTCTAAGAAACTATGAAAATTAGGTTTTAAAGGCTATTTAGTAAAAATACAAAGAAAAACATTCATAGGAAAAGTGGAAGACGTAATTTTGTGTATTTATAGTCTTTATACATAGAATACACACACATAACATCTATAATAAGTTCAGATAGATGTGGCATATAAAATACCTTAAAATAAAATCTAGTAAAGTACTTAATAGGAGTTTCCCCTGAAAAATGGTACTAGGATGATTTTAAGTTGTTTCTCTGTCTATTATATATTTTTCAACTTTCCTGAAGTATGTATTATTTTTATTCCCCAAGTACATATTTGATGGAAGACATAGATAATTTATACTCCCTTTGACCTCAAGGTAACACTGGAGTTAAAGGGCCATTCATAATCCTGTGTGGTTCAGAAACACCTGTGTGAATGGCAGACTCGTTTGTTGTTGACAAAGGCCACGTTTGGAACTGGCGATGTTTTTCTGTAAAGAATTCATAAGTTTTCTTCTCTACCGAGACACCTTTCTAAATGGTTCATGATGTGTGTCATGAATATCTTTTATTGCTGTACCTTCATTGAGCCAAAATGGATTGCTATTAGTTTAATGTATTCAATATATACAATTTTTTTTTGCCAAATGGTTGTGACTCTATCAGCATATATATTAGGTAGATATTTTTTAATTTTCAATACTGTCTGGAATGTTATATAAGCCTTCTGCAAACTCCTGGAATGATTTAACTCCCATATAAAACATTGTGGGCAACTTTACTGCTGACAAACTATCCCAGGCAAAAGCTCAACAGCAAATCAGTCAAAACTAATCCAAGGTTCATTAATCACTTAATATGCAGAACGAGTGTTCCTGGTCCTGCAATTCTGCAGAAGATGGTTGAAACAACCTTTCTGCTGTTTTCAGTGGCTGATTCTTGAGACTAAGGAAGAATACGATATTTCTCTAGTTTGCAGACTCAATACCAAAATAACCAAAATATTACTTAGTATGAATTATTCTATTTTCTTTTATTCATTTTAGTATGATGATGATATAAGTGAATATGTTGTTTTATTTCATTTTTCAATTTAAAAATAATAATTATATATTTATGGGGCACTATGTACTATTTTGATACCTAGATACATTGTAGAATTATTAAATCAGGCTGATTAGCATATTCATCATCTCAAGTATTTATTATTTTAGGGGGATAAGAACACTTAAAATTTGTATTTATTTTGGAATGTACATTATTAATAACTATAGTTGCTATGAATGATATGAGGGGTATCATTTTTATTTTACTGCCTTTAGAATTATTTGCTTTTACTTTTTAAGTTTATTTTTCTGTGAGCTAGAGATGCAGAGAGAAAGAGAGAGAGAGAGAGAGAGAGAGAGAGCAAGCCCTCAAAAGGGTGTTAGTGTTTAATGCTCCTACTCCCAGGGACAAACCCTCCTGAATCATGACATTCCCGGGCCAGCATACTGAAAAATGTCATTGGACTTGAACTGATAACCTCACGTGGGTAAGTCTCACAGAATATGGTATTTTATTGCTGCCCCACCAGCCATCTTCTAGAAATATTAGCTTTTAAAAAAAGTCATAATCAATTCTGAAACTAAAATTTTATCCTTAAAACGTCTTTGTGGCGGGTCATGAATGTTTGTGAATTTCTCAACTAAAAGAAATGATGAGATTTTCTAAAGAATATTCTTCAAGTCTTTGAGTAAAATGCTGAACAGATACCTAAAAAACTAGAGGCCCGCCTTCATCTAAGAGCACAGAATTGCAATTTTTCTACCTTTTTCCTTTTCTCGTTCTTCCTTTCTCTCTCTCTCTCTCTCTCTCTCTCTCTCTCTCTCTCTCTTTTTCCCAGAGAGCATGTGCATTTGCTGTAGAACAACAGAGAGATAGAAAGCAATGGAAAGTGAGAAAATACCTCCCATGGAAGAGGGTTACACTGAAATCCCTTCTCCTTCATTTCTCCCTCCTTTTGGGATTTTGGGCACAAATGCAGAGGTGCCTGGCATGTCTCTCATGCTACTGTGTCCAAGACTCAAACCATGTTATTGACCATATGAAAACTGGGCACTTAACCATAAGGTTATAGACTGGCCCCTTAATTCTATTTCTATTAGCTTTCTATATTTGCTAAATTAATTCATTTCTACATCAGGTAATTGATGCTTTAAGAAGAAATTCCTTCTTTATGTGATGTATTTTGTCATCAGCTTAATACCATCAATTTTTAAGGGTACCATTCAAAGATGTTATGACTATATTAATGAGAATATTGGGAAAATATCAAATTTCGACTTTGTTCAATCAAACCCTAGTGTGTGAATTCCGCCTAGATGTCTCATACGAGAGGGCTTCTATTCTATTTTCTTTCAAAGTTTGTCCATATTTATAAACTTTGGTGCTCTCAGTCAATTTCTTCTGGACTCTTCACAGGAATGGTGGCATGGGGGATTTCTTTCTCACTTTCCCTCTCTCTCTGTTTCTCAAGTAATTACATGAGCCCTATTGCAAAAATCTTTTTCTTTATGAAGACGTTTTTGCTATAGGGCATGTGTGCTCACTAGAAAGACAGAGACAGAGAGACATAAAGTGAGAAATCACCCCCCGAGGGGGGGATGGCCATGCCACAATCCCTTCATCTCTATTCTCCTCTCAGGATCTTGGGCACACACGCACATGTGCATGGCATGAGTTCAAGCCACCAGGTCCAACACTCGAACCATGGTCGACTACATAGGAGTCCAGTGACTTAGCTATTACACCAACTGCTGGTCCCCTGATGGCAAAAATCTTAAATAAATAAATAAACAAAAGTTAAAGATCTTTCTTTCTTTCTTTCTTTCTTTCTTTCTTTCTTTCTTTCTTTCTTTCTTTTTTTTCTTTTTAAACTTCAGGGCCATCAACATCTTTAGTCTATTAAACTGAATTATGACTCGAATTATGAATTCATTATTCACTTTTTCCAAATTTGCACTTTAGGTCTTCTAGGAATAGAGTTTATGTGAAACACTTTGTAATCGCTGGGTATATTTAATTATTAAACATGTGTACTGAAGTCTTTCTTGTGGCTCATACTGTTTTCAGGGCTATGATTTCAGCAATGAGTAGGAAGAAGAAAACTGCTCACAATAAAAACTTGAAAACCAAAGGGAATACAAATCAATCAACATGTATTGCATCAAATGAACAAAACCATTTGGAAGCACTGAAGTGCTTTACTAGGAAGTAAACGCAGTGGAGAAATTGGGTCTAGGGGAAGTGAAAGTGATGGCAGCCAGGCAGCCTTGCACAGGTTGATGGGAGAAGGATATGCCACTTGGGCTGAGTCTCAGTAGAGAAAGGAGGGCTATCATATTATGGTCTATTTGAGGGCTATTTCAGGCAGAAAAATATGACAAATGCAACAGTCTTTTCAAAGCTTATTATAGGACTATAGAAGATAGCTACCAAGAATGAGGAATTCTGTCTCTTTCTCTCTCTCTTTAAGGTGTTTTGCCATAGGGAATGTGCACGTGCCAGAGAGAGACAGAGACAGAGTGAAAGGGAAAATGAGAAATCATACCCCAGGCAAGGATGGACCATGCCACAATCCCTTCTCCATTCTCTTCCTGGGATCTTGGGCACACACGCACATGCACCTGGCATGATTTTCAACCCACTGGTCCAGGACTCGAACCACAGATGACCATGTGGGAGTCCAGGAACATAACCACTACACCATGTGCTGGCTCCAACAATGGGGAATTCTCTTGCTAGCAATACAGGAGCTCTGAGTATGTAGGGAAAATATGGATATTTGAAATTGTTGTCTCCTATAGCCTCTCATGAAATTATATACCTTGAGAGCAATTTTTATGCCCTTTCGTCACAGTTGGCTATACATATAGAAAACACCTGGTCAATATAAACCAAGTAAAGCATTGGCTTAAATTGTATTGGCACTGGAAGACTGAGAAGCTCTAGGGAGATGTTGGTAGACCCTTGAAATGAAAGGTTACATATAGACAACACAAGAAACACAACTTGCATTCCAGGCGGCAGTGGGTAAGTCTTCCAGCTCTTTATGTGATTTATTAGATACTTAAAGCCTGAAGCATTAATTCTCTGACTTAAGAATTTTCTTGGGGGGAACCAGCAGTTAGCGCAATGGCTATGGCACTGGACTCCCACGTAGTCGACCGCGGTTCGCGTCCCGGACCCGGTGGCTTAAAACTCACGCCGGGCGCGTGTGCGTGCGTGCCCAAGATCCCGAGAGGAGAATGGAGGAGAAGGGATTGCAGCGTGACCATCCTCCCTGGGGGGTGATTTCTCGCTTTCTGTCTCTATGTCTCTCTCTGTCTGGCGAGCGCATGCGCCCTATAGTGAAAAACCTCTCAAAACAAAAAGAATTTTTTTTTTTTTTAATTAGAGAGATTTTTGCTATAGGGAGTATGCACTCACCAAAGAGACATAATGAGACAAAGAGATAGAAAGTAAGAAAGCACCCCCGAGGTGGGGATGGCCATACTGCAATCCCTTCTCCTCCTTTCTCCTCTCTGGATTTTGGGCATGCATGCACATGGTGCTGGCATGAGCTTTAAGCCAACGGGTCCAGGACTTGAACCATGGTCTTCTATGTGGGAGTCTAGTGGTATAGTGGTATAATCATTATGCCATATGCTGATCTCAAGAATTTCTAAAACTACATTTTTAATGAACAGTGGGAATTAACCTTAAGTAAAGAGATTCCATAAAACCTACAAAACAGACATTGCCAAACACATTTAAAATTAGATATTAAATTACAACAGTTTTGAAAAGAAAAAAAAAAGCATTAAAGCCATCTTAATCTTCTATGAAACTACATAGGATTTTTTTTTTCCCCAAATCTGGTTTCTTGGGAAATAGGAAATGTGTTGGGCTCTGGTGGACTTGATAAAAATTTCCAATTCTTAGAATTTAGATTTTTACTCCCAGCTGACCTTTCTAGTGGTTTTATTATGCATATAAATGTAATATTCTGATGGTGGGGATCATTCTTGGGTGATACCTTAAGCCAAGTCACATAGGGATGATCTTCCTTATGCTCATCATTCTTATTTGCCTTTTGGCTTCTCATTCTTCCTGCTCCAAAAGGTTTTATTAGCTCATCAAGGTCAGATGAAAGAAGGTAAAGAACTTTAGAAAGAGTCCTGAGGCTCCTTTCTGGAAAGAAATATAACCTTAAAAGGCCCTTTTACATTTCATGGACACATGAATTCTTAATTATTACTTCCCCATGTTATGATTTGGGAATATACTCAATTTTCAGAAAATAAAAGTCAAAAAATCACTTTCACTCATCATGCTATTAATACTTAATCTGAATAGTACTTTTCTAATTTGTATTGTCTAATAAACGAACCTAATTCTGTACTTTGCCAAGTATGTAAAAGCATTTATCCCATTCCTTATCTATACACTTTGAAGAAGAACTTCATTTTTTTCTCTTAGACTACTTTGAAAAATAGAGACAGGATATAAAACTATGTCTTTCTTTCTTACATTTGTCTAAGTTTTTACGTATAAAAACAGAGGCATATCTCACTTTTCTGAATAGTTGTTTCTGAATAGTTGCCTATAAATCAAACTCTTATATATTAAAATTGATTTTCTTATTGGCTTTTATTATAAGCTGAGATATGCCTACAGATATACTCCTCTGAGAAATTAAAACTAAACTGGCCCTAAAATGTAATAGAATGACATTCAAAACGGCTGCAAAAATATTAAGACTCAGACATTTATTGAAACACCATCACTTTTTAAATTTTAATATTATTTAAGATAATAGCCCAAAGAAAATCTTGACTAAAAATGTGGTTTCTGATATTCTACATCTTAAACGTTGGAAAGTCAAAACTACATAAGACATCTTGAAAATATGAAATAAAAAAATCTTTTACATTATTTTGCAGCATTAGATCTGGTTCTATAATCAGAAGAAAAAATCAAAATGTATTTGGTTCGGGAACCAGCAGTTAGCGTAATGGCTATGTCGCTGGACTCCCACGTAGTCGACCACGGTTCGTGTCCCGGACCCGGTGGCATAAAACTCACACCGGATGCGTGTGCGTGCGTGCCCAAGATCCCGAGAGGAGAAAATGGAGGAGAAGGGATTGCAGCGTGACCATCCTCCCTGGGGGGTGATTTCTCGCTTTCTGTCTCTCTGTCTGTTTCTGTCTGTCTGGCGAGCACATGCGCCCTATAGCGAAAACCTCTCCAAAAAAAAAAAAAAAAAAGTGTTTGGTTCCAAACACACCATACAGTCTAGGAAACTGGAATAAATGGAGATTCTTCAGGACTTTATTCAAAATGTACCAACAAACTCACAGTAGAAGCACACTGAAGATATTGTATAATTACTGTCAAAGGATGTACAGTAACTTGTGTCTTTGTTTTTAACCACAATAAGGAGCCCATGACACAAGTATTAATCTCCTGCAATTTTTCTTAAATTTGGGCATATGAAAGGACTCTGATGAGTTTCAGTTATCACGTCATTGAAGACAGAGTTTTGGCATCGGGGAAGGGAAAAACAGGGAGAACAAAATACTGTGTTTTGAATATCTGTAAGAAGAACAGTGCTAGATACTTTACACATGTCACTTCATATATCTTATGACAGCCCTGTTAAGGAGTTATCATTTTCCCTACTTATTACTGAGAAAGCAAAAGTCATTCAGACAAGATAAAATAGTCAGGATGTAAGTTCTGTACTTTGAGTCTGCATTTTCTTTCCATCATAGGGACTTTGATTTAATACTTTCTTTTTTGATTTTTTAGATTTTGCTATACGGCACATATGCTTGTAGAAGAAAGACACAGAGAGAGAGAGAGAGAGAGAGAGAGAGTGAAAGAGAAAGAGAGAAAGGGAGAGAGAGAGAGAGAGAGAGAGAGAGAGAGAGAGAGAGAGAGAGAGAGAAATCACCCCCTACCCAACCACCAGGGCAGATGAGCACACCACAGTCTCTTCTCCATTCTGTTCCTAGGACTTGCATGCACATGCACACAGAGTATTTTTTAAGCCACAGGGTCTAGGACTCGAACCATACAGTTGACCATGTGGGATCCAACTGCCTTAGCCATTGTGATACCTAGCTGGCCCTGATGTAATACTCTATGTTCAAGATGCTATTCTAGGTATTAAAGTATCTTTATATTATTAAGGAAATTGAGATCAGGGAGTGTATCTAAACATGTCTATACTCACAAAACTGGATAGCTGGAAAAAACAAGTATCTCCCTTCTGTGCATCCCTATGTTATGTCTTCTAAGTCTGAGAGTTGATCTTCTGCATGATCTAATCAGCTTTTAATACTTTCAAAGGTGTTTTGATTTCCTGTATTACAGCCTTCATCTCTAACAGTTCCATTTGATTCTTTTTTTTATGGTGTGTATTTCTCCTTTCAAATCATGGAAGGAGTTCCTCACCTTCTGGAACTCATTGTCTCTTTCCTCTTGCATCTTCTGGAGTTCACTGTATGTCTTCTTGTATATCTTGGTGAGTTTTATCATTATGGATATTCTGAATTCTTTTTCTGACATTTCCATGAGTTACATTATACTGTCTGTGGATGAGGATAGGTTGTTCTTTTCTTGGCTGAGAGATATTTCCTTGGTTTCTCATATATCTTGTGCCTCTGCAGTGGCTTTGGTCATCTGATGGATTATATATTTCTCCCTAATATCTTGGAGTTAAATCTGAGTATTCAGAGGTGTGCAGGAGGAGGTGATACCTCAATCTCTCTGCAGTTCTGCATCTCTGATGCTCATCAAGCAACCCACACTTTTGTCACTGGAACTGGATATTATAAAGTCTTCCCAGTTTCTGGAGAACAGGTGTACCTGGGCTGATCTGTGGGGTTTGAACTGAGAGTTCAGAGGCGTGCTGGAGGAGACGAGTTGTGCTCTCTGCAACTCCATACCTCTTCCTGCTGCCCAGTCTGCAGTCTATTCAGATGATTGGCTACTGTGCACCTAAACCTGTCTAGACACTCGGTGTGTGGAGGTTGTCAAATTTTTTGGGTTTGGAGGGTGAAGCTGGAGCAGAAAATCTTTAGTTGCTCTAATCCCTAAAAGGGCCGGGGCACAGCTCAAATGTAGATGGCGTCTCTTTCTGATTTAAGTTTTATATTTTCCCAGAATAAATGGTTTTCTTTTAGTGGTAATGATGTATAGTCATAAAAATTGAAAACCAGGCAATTACTTTATATACTTAATGATAAAACCAAAAAAGGATGTATTTTTGCCAAGAATACAGTTGTTACAGAGTGCATGCTGACTGATAGTTTTCATAGCATGGTGTGGTTAAAAAAAAAAAAAAAAACAAACAAACAAACAAAAAAAAACCAGAAAGTCCCTCTAAAACAAAACAATAAATATTTAGGGTAATTATGAAAGTAAGAGGGACTGGCCCTGTAGCAGAACAGTTCAGTACACTGGTTAAGGCATCTGGATCCCACATGGCCAGTGTGGTTCAGTTCAGGGACTCAGCTGTGTGAAAATACTGGGCACCTGTGAGTATATGCCCAGGATCCTGACAGGATGGAGAAATGGAGTGTAAAGGATTGCGGTGTGAACACATCCCATTGGGTGGTGCTTTGTGTTTCTCTCCGTATCTCTCTCTCTCTAGAGAATGCACATACTCTGGCCATCAAAAGATAAAATATTCCAGTTCAGCAATTTAACTCCAAAAAAATTCAGGTGATTTTAGTCAGAGTTCCCTGTATGTGTGTGTATGTGTATGTGTGTGTATAAATATATATACATACACACACATTTTTTGAATTACTTTATTTAATTTCATTTATCATTAGTTTTATTTTGTTTGATTTTAATTTGACTAGAGAAAAACAGACAGAGAGAGAGGGAAAGTGAGAAACAAAGCTGCCAGGTCCAGGAGTCAAGCCGTGGTCGATCTTGTGGGAGTCCAGTACCTTTAAACCATCATGTCACTGGCCAGCCCCTGTACGAAATTTTTAAATACTTGAAAAGTGCCTTTCTTTCTTTAAAATAAATAAATAAATAACCTGTTCACCTCTGTGAGTGTGAGAGCTCTAACTACATCAAAAAAAGTTTTGTGAGAGATTTTTGCTACAGGGTGTGTGCACTCACCGGAGAGACAGAGAGAGACACAGAGGGAGGAAATGAGAAATCACATCCCTCCTGGGGGGGTGGGCACACCACAATCCTCTCTCTACTATTCTCCTCTCTTGAACTTGGGCACTCATACATACACACCTGGCATGAATTTTAAGTCACTGGATCCAGGACTTGAACCCCAGTTAACTATATGGGAGTCCAGCAATATAACTTTTAAGTTTCTTAAGTCACTGGGTCCAGCACTCTAACTGTGGTCAACTATGTGGGAGTTCAGCAACATAACCATTAAGCTGTCTTCTGGTCTCCTAACTAGATCATAATTTATAGATAAGGATATGCAGTTCTCTTTCAGTGTATTTATTTCAAGAGAACGAAGTGAATTTCACTCAGTAGGACTCATTTTCTGACTGCTAACATAGGACTCTTCCTTTCATTCTATAATAAGAGAAGTTTTATAGCCTTTAATATTTTTCATTTTTAGTCAGTTTTATTAATTTATTCTCATATTTCTATATTTTTAGATTAAAATAGTCAAACTTTTGTTATCTAATTTACTAATGGTTCTAAAGATGACTGCTCAGGGCTATAGATGAGACAGATTTTTATCTCTAGCTGGGGTATTTCCTTATATCCAACTCAATTAAAGGTCTGCCTCATTGTATAACTTAATGGCAATTATATTTGCGATCCCATCTACAAAAATAAAAATAGATGAAATACTTAGATAAAAATACTTAACTATTTTTGACACTTTACTTTCTCCTCTCTTTTCCTCTTTCCCTTTTTAAACTAATAACTCTTCTTAGACAATGTTCTGGTTAAAGGGAGTGTTAACAGAAAGACTAGGAAAATGCTTAATTTTCTATAGTACTTTAGAGGGTAATTATTGGGCTGTTTTAGGGAGAAGTGCTTCAATTTCTATTTGGAGGAATCACTTTACAAAACAGACCAGTATTTCTATATCCTAGTGGTTTATTTTTTCCCTAAATAGTAATTCGGTTTTCGTAGACCAATGGTTTCCAAACTTTAGAATCGCCTTGGGAGATTTTGTGAGTATGTTTGCTTGGACACCATCCCCACAGATTCTTTGTAAATGGCACTTATATGAGTCTTAGAACTGACCATTTATAAAATAATCTCTCCAGGTGATCCTAAGTTGAAGCCAAGTGTAAGAATTGCTGGAATAAACCTCTGCATATTGAAATTTGGTATCACGTATTTTTCATAAATACCTTTAAGATGATGTGATGATTATTTATGTAAAGAGCTTTTAAAATATCTTGATTACTACATTGGTCCCAAGAGTAAGAAATGTAATAGTTAATGCATTTTTATAATTATTGTCTTTTAAAAATAGTTTGTTATAAAATCCATATTTAACATGAGAGGGAGGTTTTATGCTTCATCATCTGCTTTGTAAAATGTGGTTAACATGATAGTCATTGGACCATATGGAGTTTACTTGACAGCCATTTAATCTGATCCATTTCAAATTCCTCGTCTGGAGATTAATAAAAAAAATACTAAGTCTTGTTCACTCAAAATTACAGCATTTTTAAGTTTTAATAGTGGATTAGAGCAGTGGTCCCCAACCTTCCCAGCACCAAGAACCAACCTTGTGGTAATCTCTCCACCAATGGGGCAGAGACTGGTCCGAGGATGACCCAAGTGTATCACATAGGAACAATCACCATCAATAGGCCTCCCCTACCCAGGAGAATCCTGATTTGATTTGACAGGAAGCAGAGCCCCGGAAGCAGCACTCGCTATACAGAGGAGGGGCAGACACAGGCGAAGTCTCTCTGGCTTGTGGTTGGTGACACCCGATGTGCAGCGGGATGGGGACATGGATAGTGAGGGTGGTGGGAGATTAGCACTAGTCACAAGTCCAATGATTGGGAACTCCTGGATTAGAGCATTTACTAGAAAAAACAAATTTTTGAAGAGAAATAACCATTAAAAAACGCCCCATGACTTACTGAAGAAAATAAACCCAAAACAAAATAGATATTTTTTTCATTGCTAAAATGCACCTATTTCTATAATTGAACGTTATGTGTGTCCAATCTAGATCAACATTTGCAAACGTAAGTGGCATGCATGAAACACTATATAAAAGTAAGAATAGCATAGCATGCGTGGCTTGTGCAGTGCCTGTTATAGTAAGAGTCTAGCAATTTTAGCCATTGCTGTTGTCCAGTCTTGGCACCTGGTATCCCGCCATCTTGGCACCTGTTGTTCCTTCTGTAATTTCTTTTCTTTAATTTGTCAGATCAAACTCCCCAATGAAATTACCTCCGTATATTACAATAGACATTGATTAATCAATCTTTCAGAACTTCCTTCAGGGTCCTGAATCATTACGTGAATCTTTGAACTTGAAAAATGGGCATATGAGTATGTTTATACAAACGACAACACAAAGACTGAACTGGGCCTTCTCGTTGCTTATCCTATGGGCCTGATTCAAAGGACAAATTCTCCATCCATACTCAGGAAATGATGTGTGAGCTCTTCCTCTATTGTGGAATAACATGAGAAAATGAATATATTGTTATAAACATACTAAAGGAGAGAAAAATGCTTGATACAATAAAGCATTTTGGTCATGGTGAACAAAGACCTAATATGCTATATGCCTCACACGAATTTTATAACACTTTAATAACCTATGCAATAATCAGGAGGCTAGCAGGTAGTGTGGTGGTGAAGATCCTGGACTCCTACGTGGCCACAGTTTGAGTCCCGGGCCTGGTGTGCTGGACCTGGAGACTTGAAAATCATGCCAGGCACATGTGCGTGCATGTCCAAAATCCCGGGAGGAGAATGGAAGAGAAGGAATTGCAAGTGTGGCCATCCTCCCTGGGGGATGATTTCTCACTTTCCCTCTGTCTTTTTGTCTCTCTCCTCTCTAGGAAATGCATGTAGCTTATGGCAAACACCTTAAAAAAAATCAGGTAGAGCTTTTATGTTATAAGCTTTTTTGTGACACAATTCAGTCTAACTTGACAGCAAGATAATTTTCAAGTGTATATGTAAGATGAATCAAATATTCTTGGAGAAAAATAAAGTTTTATGTAGCACACTCATTTCTTTGACCAACAAACTTTTTATCCTCAGCATGTGTCATAAACCTGAAAAAAAGTTTCTTTACATTACAAAGAGTCCAAAAGAGAAGAAAAGAGAATCAAACCTAGGGAACATCAAATATTAGCTTTACAAAAAAAAATAAATCTAGGAGGAAATTAAGCAATATTAATTCCAAGTCAGAGCTAAATCCCAGTGAACTTTATTTTTTATTTTTTAATTATAAAGGCCAAATCCATTATTGGGCAATACAAATATCATTAAAATTATATAACAGAAACTCATTCTTTCCACCTTTACATATTACTGTGCTAATATGGCCCAGCGCTAATTCTCTAAGCTTTTCATTTTTCTTTTCCAAATCATAAGCGTCTAATTTTTTTTTTTTTACATTTTACAGTGACTCAAACCCATAGTTTATTATCATAAAGAACATTTTAATTTACTTTTGAGTAAATTTAATTTTGAATAAACAAAGAATATTGGTCTCCTAATTTAGACACAAGGCTGGAAAAGCCATTCTTTTCTTCCAGGGCAGTTACTGCCCGGATTCTCACGTCTAGGATCACCATTCTAATAAAATCAGAGAGGTTTGAACTGACCAGTTTGTATCCCGGCCCTGAAAGTACAGTGGATGAGGTAACCTATACGTTATCCCACTTGCTGAAATACAAGGGACGTAAGCTCCTACACAAGTATTCAAATCTCAGAAACAGTTGAAAACACAGCAGGGGGTTGAAATACAGCATCTGTTGATTGACTGGGATGGTGGAATTTATTATAAATGAACCAGAACATTAATAAGGATAGAACCCTATATTACTTGCTATTTGAAAGCATTTTTTCCATTCTCCTACTAGTCAGCGGTCCTAAAAATAAAATGTTTTTCCTGACAGTACACAGCAGAAAACGCCTTATTCTACTCTATTCCAAGTTTTATGTAGTTTACTAGTAAAATAGTAACGAAAGTAATGAATCAGACAAACAGCTATGTGGATATACCTTGAATATTTTTACTTGAAATCAAATTGAATTATTAGAATAAAATGAAATAAACCTTAACTGAAAAAAAACAGTCATAAATACCTTCAATATTTTTAACTTAAAGCATATTCCAATAGGACGGAATCTGTGTTAACTGCCCTCATAATTTAGTCACCATTTCTCGAAGACATTCATATTTTAATGAAGTTATGAATATTAATAAATTATGAGAGAAAAGAGGTAATACATTTTGAAAATACCTGATAAAGTAGATAGCTTAAGAAATGGTGGCAAATTAAGTATGAGTGGGATGATCATAAAAATTTATAAACTATTTTGAAGGTAGTTCTTTTTCAACCTCCATGAAACAAAACTCTAGTCCAGTATGAATGAACATATTTTTCTTTTTTTTTTAAGAAAAATTTTTGCTATAGGGTGTGTGTGCTTGCCAGAGACAGAGACAGAGAGACAGAGAGACAGAAAGTGAAAAAATCACTCCCCAGGAGCCATGACCATGCTGCAATTCTTTCTGCTCCATTTTCCTGCTGGGATTTTGGGCATGTATACACATGCACCCAACGTGATTTTTAATCCACTAGGTCAATGGTGGTTCAAGTGCCAGACACAGTGGCTTGGAACTTGTGCCAGGTGAGAGTGTGTGAGCACCCAAAATCCAGAGCGAGGATAAGGGATTGAATATGTAGCTATATCCTGGGGGTGAGGGGATTTCCCATTTTCTGTCTCTCTCTGTCTCTCCAGCAAGCACACTTTCCTATAGTAAAAATCTCTCTTAAAAAAAAAGAAAGAAAGAAAGAGTGAATGAATGAAAGAAGGAAGGAAGGAAAGAAAGAAAGAAAGAAAGAAAGAAAGAAAGAAAGAATTAGTTCCTAACCTATCATGAAAATCTACATTTGTACTATTTCTTCAAGACAAATGACAAGTGGAATTATTCAGGGCTATAGGGACATTATTTCTGCAAATAACTCTCGACTCCCACATTCGTACATGTGCATCTAAAGGGGTGGGAGAGAGAATGATAGAGCAATTGCAGCAGAATGGAACCAATTTATCCTGGCTGTGTGCTGTGCTAGACATGTTATGCTCTTTGCTGTGCAGTAACACACAGTTTACAGGTTCAAGATTAAAGTCAGATTCCACAGTCCCTGATCTAGATGAGATTCTCCATTAGATACGTATCTACATGGCTTTCTGATTAGTAAATAAATTGATAAACATACAATTGCTGGCCTATTATAGTTTTTCTGGTAGAAAACTATGTGGAAGCAGAGTCTATGACTTTTAGTCATGTCTTTATCTCCAGTACCTACCACCACCACATTGTCAACTCATGGTACCCTTAACAAATTTCATGAAATAAATGAATTGTAAAGTAACTGTTGTGTGAAATGTCAGACTCAGGAATTTAACATGCCCCCACATACCTTCAGTCCAAAACATGTATATCCATGGACTAGCAGGTGGCTCAGAGTTTAAGGAGTTTGGATCCCACATGGTCTACTAAGCAGTTTGAGTCCCAGACCTGGCAACTTGAAAATCACAAAGAGCTCGTGTGCATACCCAAAATCCCAAGGGAAGAATGAAGGAGAAGGAACTACAGTAAGGCTGTCTCCTCTGGGGATGATTTTTCACTCTCTCTCCCTGTCTCGTGAGCATATGCACCCTATAACAAAAATGATAGGTAAATAAATAAATAGATTGATAGAAGGATAAATAAATTCTTGCTTTTCTACAGTAAACATTAAAGAGGGTTGATAACAAAAGACGAAACTGCTAATCTCTTTCTTTTTTTTTTTTTTGAGAGGTTTTCCCTATAGGGCGGGTGCGCTCGCCAGACAGACAGAGAGAGACATAGAGACAGAAAGCGAGAAATCATCCCCCAAGGAGGATGGTCACGCTGCAATCCCTTCTCCTCCATTCTCCTCTCGGGATCTTGGGCACGCACGCACACGCGCCCGGCATGAGTTCTAAGCCACCGTCCGCAAAGCGAACCGCGGTCGACTACGTGGGAGTCCAGCGACATAGCCATTACGCTAACTGCTGGTTCCCCTAATCTCTTTCTTTTAGTGAATATCTTTTAGTAAAGCCAGATGATCAAAAATGAGCATAGGTTCTAGCTAAGGCTAGCCCATCATGACGATAGGTAACTTGAACTCAGGTCATGTTATTGAAGGAACCAAGGTTATCGAGAGGAGAAAATGAAAAGCAAAAATACATCTTGCTATGATACAGGACAGACACTGAAAAATCGGTGGGCTGTTACCCATGATTTTTTGTGGCTGCTTTGTGACTTAAAAATAGTGAGATTTGTTGGCCGTAGTTACAGTCCAAAGAGTTAACATCAGAATCACAGTTTCTGTCTTGAAAAACTGATATAATACAGGGAACTTGTGCTGTACAACACTTCGTGTAGCTTATACCTGTCACTCACTTCCTGGAGGTGGTATTGTCCAGTTAGGTATGTCCCCAACTGTCCCCAACTTGCCCTGCTAATTTCCCTAATTTATTTCTCTGGCTCCCTGTTGACATTTGAATTTATAAATCCTATTATATATGAATTCTAAAGAGCCATGAAACTAGGAATATTTTGCGAGGTTAAACTTAGGTTGGTCAAGTTAGTATTTTATTGTGATAGATTTTGGAATTATTCTACATTTTAAAGTATCAATCTATCTTTACTGATCAATAATACATGTAATTAGAAATAGCTCCATTATTTTTTCTACTGTACAGGCTTTCCATCTGCCATCAGGTTGAAACCTACATAAATACATACATTTAACTCTGATAAAGTATTCTGGGATTTACAATGTTGACTTTTTTTTTCACTCTGCTAAAAATGAACTATCGATTATAGAGTATTACTATAGTTAATGTTGTGTTGTTTGGGGATTTAGGGAAGTTTTATATCACCTTGAGAAAAGATTTAATTAAAAGTTGGTTGCTGATGGTATTATTAAACAAACCATTGTCTCTTTAGGAAGCAGAGTTCTGGAACTAAATTGGAAATAAAAATATCTGCTGGGAAATAAAAAAATGGGCATTTAGATAACATAGACTTTGGTCTCAATTCCAGTTATAGAATAATCCCGTAGAGTTGATCAGTTTATATTTTTCAAAGTGTTCTCAGGCTCATGACTGTATTCAGTCCTCTCAACAATTTTGGTAACTTAGAACAGAATTATTATTATTACAAATTTATAAGTAGAGGAAGAAATTCAGAAAAGTTAGTGTGTCCCAGGGTGCCCAAAATAGAATCCAGTTATTTCTAATATGCTTTTTCACTACAATGGATCTTCTCTTCCATTTATTCAGAATCAAGCTAAAAAAAAAAACTAGAAAATTATACGCTAGCCATATCTAAAAAAATTATACATTTTGTAAATCAGTTAGGGCACTTAAAATTAAGGAACAACATTTGAAAGAAAAAATGAAATAGATACTGAGATGTTGGGGACTATAAGTGAACAGTATATTTGCTTTTGAGATACCTAACAACCAAGACAAAAAACGGAAAAATATAGAATAATATACATTAGATATTTCTCATTTTGATTTAAAGGAAATTATACAACATCACCCAGAGAAGCAATAATTCAGACAGCTAATTATTAAATAAAAAGTAATATTAATGGTCTATATATTCTGTATTTTATATCATACATGATTTTATAAAAATTTCATTTTGACTGTTTAAAAAGACATATTTTGACAGGGCAGTATATTTCTACTCTCTAAAATAATACAGAAATAATATTGTTTTAAGCATTGTATGTAGTTTAATTGCAGTTACTAATAATGATGTTAACATTCATCAAACCCTTGCTGCATAGTAATTGCTTTAAATTCTTTACATGTGCAAGATTATTTAACCATCACTACAGTATCTCATACAGATACTATTATTTTACCTATTACAGAAGATGAAAGAAGGATAAGTGTGCAAAAGCTTGCCCAGTGTCACAGAGCCAGGGGAAGAATGATCTCCTAACAAACTCCTAAGACACATCATTAGTTCTGATTCATTCATGCTCCTGAGTTTCACGTTCATCCTTTGCAAGATGGCTGCATTTAGTGGTTTGGGCTGGATTAAACTGGTCTACAAGGATGCTAGGTTTGCTTTTGTTGAGATTTGTTGAGATTTGTTCCACGTTTCTCATTTTAGGACCCCAGCAAAGGGTTTGCTGGCTCAAATATATTATTCTTATGAGGGAGGGATGGTCCATTCAAGAGTGCTGGTGCCAAGCTAGCACCTCTGAAAGCCTCAGCTCCTTACTCCTTACCGCTCAGCTGTGATCCAATCGCAAACCAAGACACATGACTAGGCTCAGTGTCAGAGGGGTGAGTGAGTGCAGGCTCCCGCAAAGTGATGCTGTGACAAGTGTGTAGAGGGAAAATACATTTCAAACCATGTGGCAGGCAAGGTTGCAAGCCCAGGTGATGTGGTTCCAGAGCCAATGTACTTTTTTCCTGCATGCCAGTTCTTTTTTTTATTAATATTAAAAGATTTATTTATATGGAATTATGTTTTATTTTATTAATATTATTAGATTTATTTTTATTATCAACACATTTCTGAGGTAAACACTAAATAATATTTTATATTATTCTTAATACATCCTTGATTTCTATGCTAATACTTTCATATTTGCATATCTATATTTATAAGTGAGACTAGCTTATGACTTTGTTTTTTCTGTTTTTAAATTCTATTTCAGTGTCATCAGGGTCATGTTTGCTATGTAGAATAAATTTAATAGCTCTGCATCTTTTTATACTACCCTGGGGGGGAAAAAAGCAAAAACAAAAACTGAGGCAGGTACTTAGAAGAGAAAATGTATGTGGAAGTCTCATGTTAATTATGCATAATAAAAACATAACCACAGCATAATATCATTTCATGTGTATGTAGTCTAGAAAATAATGTGTTTTTCTGATATTGAATCAGTCTCATTGTTTTCTACTTTCAAATTAATAATTCTTCTCTTTTAATTATCTCTTTAATTCAGTTAATTTATTACCTTGCTGTTATTAATTTTTAAATAATTTATTTAACTTTATTTATTCATTTGTTTATTTCAATTTGACCAGAGAGGGGAAGAGAGACGAGAGAGACGAGAGAGAGGAGAGAGAGAGAGAGAGAGAGAGAGAGACAAAGTATGCTGCCAGGTCTGGGACTCAAACCATGGTTGGCCATGTGGGAATCCAGCACCTTTGGCCACCATGCCACTTGCTGGCCCCTTACCATGCTTTTATAAAAAGCATTTATCAAACCCTTGTTGCATAGTATTGCTCTAAATTTTTTACATGTATGAGCCTATTTAACTGTCACCACAATATCTCATACAGATACTATTATTTTACCTATTTCAGAAGATGAAAGATGGATAAGTGTGCAAAAGCTTGCCCTGTGTCACAGAGGCAGGGGAAGAATGGTCTCCTAACAAACTCCTAAGATGCATCATTAGTTCACATTCATTCATGCTTATGAGTTTCAGGTTTATCACTTTACAAGATGGCTGCATTTGTGATAATTTTTGATCAGTTCTCTTAGAGGTCTGTAAATATCTTTCAATACTCTTTATTTTCTGTGCCCATAAAATTGGCAAGTTGAATGATTAAGGATTATGCACCATTGTATTTAATGTATGTGCTTGTTTTTAACTTCGGTATTTTTGTATTATGTCCAATCTTTAGATCTTAATACATGAGCTGCATTTAGTCATCATTAGAACATTTACTTGAGAGTCTGATGAAAAGGCATTGAAGGGAAAATTATGAAATTCATCCAATTATTTTCACTGCTTTTAAAAAGGAAGAATTGGTGTTCTACCTCATCTGAACTTGTTATAACATGTTTGAAGAAGATCTAGTTTGAGCAACTAATAAGAGTAAGGCATCAGTTTGAAATGAATCCCCTTCCAAGCCATATGAATTCTACTAAAATTGAAGCACAAACATTAAATTTATGATGAAGCTTGGGTAGAAAGATGTTGAAATTACTGATATTTTATGAAAAGTTTGTGAGGGCAGTGATCCAAAGAAATAAGCAATTTATAAGTGGACAACTCATCTTAAGAGACAGAAAATGAAGTGAAGAGGAGGCCCACAGTGGCAGACAATCTACATTAATTTTCAAGGAAAAAAAATTAATCTGGGTGGCGTCCTAATTAAAGAGGACTAGTGATTAACAAAACAAAAATAAAAGCAAACAATAACCAACACCAGAGGCATGTCATTTGGTTTCACTTCCACAATATAAACTGAAAAATTAAAGTGGAGCCAATTTTCTGTTTGGTGGCTGTCGAAACTGTTGTGCCCAAAACTACAACAATAGACAATTCAGCAAAGTAATAGGTATAAGACCAACACACAAAAATCAGTTTTGTTTTTATACACCAGCAATTAACAATCGGAATAAGAACTCTGTTTGCAAAAGCATTTAGACACAAGCAACTAGGAATTTGTTAACTGTAGAAGTGCGAGACATATACCAAACTTTAAAGCAACGCTGAAAGAAATTAAAGATCTAAATAAATAGAGAGACATTATCCTGCGTGTTCATAGAATGGAAGATTTAGTATTGTTAAGATATGAATACTATCTCAAGTAAACTGCAGATTCAATTCAATCCCAATTCAATTTAAGTTAAAATCCCAGCAGTATCTGGGGCAGCCAGTGAGGATCATAGTCATGCATGGGCATGCCTGGGTGTTCAGGTCAACATGGATCCATGACCAGGCCTCTCGCGTCTTATAGTATCGCACACTGGTGCCCCACAGCCTGCACTGACATACCACCTGCCCACTGCAACTGGGCTGTTTTATTAATTGACAAAGTAGTCATATACATTTATGGTATACAATGCGATGTTTGGATGCAGTGTGAATGAAATCATTAAATAAACATTTGCCCACAGTGTTTTTCTAGCCGACAGGTCCGGATCTGAAAACATACGGTAGGCCATATGGGATTCAGCCACCTTAACTACCACACCATGGGTTTATCCTGTTTTTAATTTCTTAGTGTCACATTACTCCATTAATTATAACAATTTTTGAATGTTTATTTTTGGAAAGAAAATTTCATTTTAATAGAGATATAGAAATCGGAGTGAACCACTACAAAAAAAAGTGAGAGAGAGAGATACAGAGAGAAAAATAAAAGAAGACAAAAGGAAAAAGGAAAGAAAAGTGAAAAAGAAACTTACAAGTGTGCATGTGCATAGTGTGTGTGTCAGAGAAAGCAAGTACAATAATAAAAAGGAGGTCATAGAGGTTGTTATGGTATAAAGGATGCATATTCTTACAAAAATTCAAGGTTCTCAGTCTTCAAAACACTTTTATCTTGACTAGTTGTGCAGAGTTTACAAGGGTGCTTGATAAAAAGTATTTGTAAGTACTATACTCAGCTTCAGTTTACAAATGGATGCTAATTGTAAGCACTCAGTTTTATTTTGCAACAAAACCACCTTGCTTGAATTACCACCATCCTTCAATCGTAGTGAAAAGTAAGTTGAGATGTTACAGGTACTTCAGTTCTATCTGAAAGCCTTTAGAAACAGCTCCATTAAAGGTTAAATGAGTCAATGTATTGCAAGATATAGAGAAACTTTAAAAAATGCTCTGATCTGTGATGTAAACTATAAGCCATTAAACTCTCAAAAACTATACAATTAAAAGAAAACCAGCTTAAGCTTCATCTGTTATTATGCCTAAAGTCCCTTATCTTGTATGAGGTTGTTTCTCAAGTATATTTCATTATTTGTTAAATATGCTTTTGTGCCATATTTATAATCATTAGTTCAATATGCCATTGTCATATAAGGATAAAAATTAAATACTCTGTCCTCTTTATCGAATGGATGCTTGCGTAGCACAAATCAACACATAGTTCTATGAATATTTTTTCAGATGGTGTCAGCATGCTGTTTGTGGAATCTTAATTTTACTTCTGAAAACTTTTATTGTAACAGTGAAGCTTTAGAAACAAACTTGACATTCAAAGATCTCTCACTTAGGGCAACTGAATGCTACTAATAAAATTAATCCTAAATCTTGGGAACACTGCCCTCAGGATGTCATACTCTTATGAAATGGCCTTCCACTTGTCCAAAGAATCTTTGAGAAATGGGCTTCCTCTATTTTGGCAGTGAGTAGATGTATGCCCTGGACTACTTCCAGAATATTCTGCTTTCATCTGGATGAGGTGTTTGCTCTTTTAGTTTATTAATAAAGCATTGTTACAAGAACTGTGCTCCTGTATCAGGTTCACTAATTTAAGGGAAGGCAAGTATTGCTATATACAGCAATGATTCAATCCAAACAAGTTAGGAGACTCATAACCACATTTTCTAATTAATTCCCATAGTGGGTATAGTGGCCTCTACAGTGGACATAGAGAGACTTGATTCTCCCTGAGGAGTTCTCTTGTTTACCCTGCTGTAGATTTATTTTGCAGCGACCATATAAATCTCCAAATGGCCACATGGTCAACATTTGGGGCACTGATTTTTAGTATTTGGAAGTACTGGATAAGGATTCCCAAAATTCCAAAGAGAATTGTGTGAAAACGTTCGGCGTAGACTTGCTGACCACACAGAAAGTATGATCTAGACAGGTATGGACACTAGTTGGGTAGGTAGTATTAATAATGGTTGGGGTTGGTCCCACTGCAGCAGTGCAGGAGATGTGGTGCTACTGGACAACGTGGAAGCCACATGGAAGGTCTGGGTTCAGATTCCATCTCTATCTGAACACTGAGTAAGCCCAGGATCCTTGCTATATTGGAGGCTGATGGAAGATCCCAGTGTGATGAGACTCTGTCAAAGGTATATATGTCCTCTCACTTTCTCTCTCAAGATGAAATAAAATGAAGTAAAATTTTAAAATAGATCAATAAAGACACATGTATAGAAAACAGACCAAGACAAAAAAAGGAGGAAACAGATCAAAACAACCAAAAAGGGAGAAAACCAAGAAACTTACTAGAGGGCACAGACTTCAGGTGAAGGTCAGAGGACATAAGCTGTAGCTGGAGTGCATGAGCAGCTGGCTGTTAGGTACTGGAAGGAAGGGAGTACAGATGACCCTTAGTGTTGTCACTGTGGCAATGGGACACTTGAAAGAGGGATAGACCGAGGCCATGGGCCACATGTGTGCTCACACTCACTCTTCATCTGGGTGCTGTGCCCAAAACACACTAGCAGAGGAAGAAAGGCCCTTCCCTCACTTCTACCTTGAACACCCCTCTGCACACATTTGAACTTTCATTTAATAATAAAACAACTCTGTCCACATGAGGAAAAAAAAACACTTATCCTTTATATTTATGATGTATTTACTGTTCTCCCAAATCAAGATAAGCATGGGTTGAAAATCTCCCTTGATATTCCATGATGCCCTCATTAAATTATACAGTTGACATCCAGCATCTTACCTAACAAAACCAGGGAGAGAAGAAAAAAGTACAAATAATGATAGACATCAATGAACAGAATTGCTGCTATCACTTGGTCATGTGGTCACTGTGACAGCTACAACTTGTTTCTTCCACTACACATCCATATTTACTTTGTTCTCAATGAGGATCTCAGAATGCTGGCATTTGTTTTTGCTCTCTCTTTCTTTCTAGGACTAAAAACTCTCATTAGTATGTGTCTTCCAGTGTATTATTTCTGCTATTATCTATAAATGATAGTGGCTAAATTTTACAGCATAGCTATTCTTTCATTTTATTTTATGCATTTAATCACTATAGATCACTTAGCTTGTAAAGTGAAATCACCCACAATAAATACACTTCACACCAGTCCAGCTGAGGATACTATAAATGTTATCGTCAACAGACAGTAATCCATTTAACTTCTTGACTCTTATTATGCTTGTGGCTTGTGTTGGCCAAAATATATTGTGGAAGCAACATTGTGCTAGTTCTGAGCCTTGTCCTCGCAGGTATCTATTCTCTCTCTCAGAACATTGCCATTGAAATAGGAACATATCCATGGTCTCAGTAAGTTCCATTGTTCCAGGTAATAGTCAGCCAACCCTCCACTGGTCTGCCCCCAGTATGTGTGCGTAAGGGTAAGGTGCATGGGTAAGATCAGCTCAGATCACCCGAGCATGACCAAATCAGCAAAACTCTCTGGTTGACATAAATGCACGCATAATTATACACATTTGTTATTTTAACTACTCAGTATTGAGGTAAATTTTATTCAATAATACACTACTGGCATAATATGTTAAAATGTAACATTATATGATATCCATAGTTTGTTTGGGGCCTTGTACAATTTGTGATTTTTTATTTTTTTTGGAGAGGTTTTTGCTATAGGGTGCGTGCACTCGCCAGACAGACAGAGACAGAGAGATAGAAAGCAAGCAAGAAATCACCCCCCGGGGGTATGGCCACACCACAATCCCTTCTCCTCCATTCTCCTCTCGGGATCTTGGGCACACACACACACACACATGCCCAGCATGAGTTTAAGCCACCGGGTCCGGACTCGAACTGCATTCGACTACGTGGGAGTCCAGCGACATAGCCATTACTCTAACTGCTGGTCCCTTGTTTGCTGTTTTAAAATGCCACCTAAATAAAACACCATAAATATTATCCAGATTTCAACTTTTCTAAAAGTTTGGATAGTTGCCCTTCTCATTTAAGATTTAAACCAATTTGATTAGATTTTTATATAGTACGTGAGATGGGGCATTAATTTAATTTATTTTCAATATGAGGAATTAATTGTCCAGAAAACTTTATTGATGATTTCTTCTCTAATGTATAATACTACCTATTAAAATATGTTAGTCTTCGGCTATTCAGGGAAGTCTAATATGTTTAATTTATCTTTCATTTTCCTTCTCTATGGCAATAACACCCCTACCCCTACCTTGCTGTTCTTCTTCATAGGTATTTTGTACATTTGAGAATATTATAACTGACACATGAATTATAGAATTAGTTTATCAAGTTTCTCCAAGATATCCCATTGTCATTTTGATTGGATTACATTTAATATGGAAATGCTGTTATTTTTCAAATGGCTTTTTAACATCTAATAACAGAGTATATATTTGTATTTGTTTCATGACCAATTTTTAAAATTTATTTCATATAAATATTTTATGCGCATTTAAAATAAATTGTGTTCAGAAATACTTTTTCATTTATTATTCATCTGGCTCATCTTAAATTTTTCTTTAATACATAATTTAATCCCATAGCCCAAGAATCATTTTTGGTCAGCTACTTGTTATTTACATATCTTCCACTTAAGGCTGCTGGTATCGATAATTTGTTTTTGTCCTTGTATAGTCATTCTCCATTTCCTCCCTGCCTCTCATCTGAATTTAGTGAACTGCATCAAAGGACACCCTAACAACTGATTGCCCCGTCGTCCAGCCAATGAAAGAGGAGAAGCAGGATATATTTCCTTCTCTTCTTCTGCAGTACCCAGTGAGTGTTCTGGCATGGACAGTGCCACTTCCCTCTATAGTTCAACATCTGCCTCCATGGCCCCCAACCCTACTGTCCATCTCTCCAGGTAGCCCTAGTTCCTGGGGTCTAGTGAGGCCATCTTTCTTCATCGTCTTTCTAACCCTTACAGAACTGGCTTCAAACAGATGCTTTACCCACAAAGGTACCTTATTGAAGCTATTTAGCTTCTCTTTTTTTATTAATCAGTAGAGTTACCAGTTCTCTCTGCTTGAAAGACCCAAGTGATTTCAGATTGGTTTTTTAAATGTTAGAGGTCACATGCATGTGTTAGAAAGAGAGGGAGAGAAAGTACCTTTCAGTGAGTCCTGGTCACTCAGCAAACTCCTTTTCTTTCTTTCTCTTTCTCAGAATTCTGACAGGCTCTGCATGTGTGCTAGGTGCATTTTTCCAGTTGGTAGGCTGGGACTCAACCCATGTGGGCCATGTGGGAATCCAGCTTCCTCCACATAGCATGTAACTATTGCACTACAAGGTCAATCTTTTTATTTTCCTGACTTTTATCACACTTCAGATATACCTCTCATAACATATATATCTTTTTCTTTTTTTTTTTTTTTTCAATTGTATACATCTTATCCGACAGTAAGTGATTACTAGCATAACACACATGGCTATCAGTTAATGGATAGAGTAGCTACCTTATCAATTCTATCAAAATTCTTAAATCTGGTATTTATCATAACTTTTTGTAACTAAATTAGTATATGAACAATTGTGAGAATATTTAAAATTCTTTAGAAAGTCAAATGAATTTCATTCAAAGTATACCATGGTCACCTTGGGAAGCTTTCTTCACTATCTCCTCCTCAGTTTTCCACTTGAAATTGGCTATGCTTCCGCTTCCTTGTTTTCCTAACTCACTCTTGGTTACTAACATTGCTCCTGTTTTTTCACTTGACTGGACTTTCTTCCTTTATCTGCAGGGTAGATTTCATCCAGGAATTAACCTTTGTCATTAATTAGCCTTATCTAGGAGTCTATTTTAATAATTATGTGATCAAACAAATGTTAGTTTCATTAATATTTGCTAAGAAGCTATCTTCTCCCCTAGTTTCCATTTTCCTACGTATTAATAGTCAAGCTCTGCTTTTCAAAAATTGCATTTGACTGGATTTTCTTAAATTTTAATAACATATTCAGGGACTTCATTGTGGAAAACTGGAAATAAAGTGTGAACTTATTTTGGTGCAAAGTATTTTAAAATACATGCATACATTTCATTATACTCATTTCTCTGGACCTTGGAAGGCCTCTTGTAGAATTTTAGGGTATTTTTGCTTTTTACCATGCTGTTCGCTTTCATTTTCTTCATTTTTTTTTTATTCTGACTTATAGTAGATTCATCAACTATCCTTCATTTTCTAACCACTCTTAGGAAATCACACACACACACACACACACACACACACACATATATATATATATATATATTTTACTATTCTGGAAGTTTTTCATAAATAGGCAACTCGCACACTTGACTTCTCATTTTATTCTGTCTTTTTATATTGAAATCACTTTTATGTACATATGCTCATGAAGCATGAATCATTTTTCAGACATTTAATGTTCAGAATTACAGGTGGGTGTTTATACAAAACAAATGTGTGAAAGAGATATGTAAAAAATTAAAATCTCGTCTTGACTTTATTATGCCTATTAACGATATATGTAACAGAACTTATATATCTAACTTACTAAGAAATTTTGTTTCTTTTTCAAGTGCATGGTTTCCTTTCATGGCATAAGTTACATTATTTTCGTGCATTCAGATTGGTTAATGTTTTTGGCTTCCTTGCTGTGAAATGCTCCACTCAGAAGGCCTTATTATAGGTTAAAAAAATAAATGGGAGACAATAGCATACAGAGTAATAAAAACAAGGTGATAGATATTTAATGCTCTTCTCTCTGAAATTAGGAGTAAATAGCTATTTGTATTGAAGACGGTGTTTAAACCACAGCGTTTCAATGATCTAAAATTTTAAACAGGAGTAAAAGTGCTTCTTTAAGACATCAAAACGTGTTGAACATTTACTGTAAATATTAATGATTTACTGGTTAGATGCATCATTCAGATAATTTTAATGGACTCAGGAATTATTTAGTTTTTTCTCAACCAAGGGTAAACTCACTAAAGACTTCCCATTCACTACAAAAATCTTATAATATTAAGCCCCTAAAATAATTATTCCTATTAACCAATCCTTTAAACTATGTTGTTTATTTTTTATTTTTATATTATATTTAATCACATACATCTTTACAATGTATTACATTTCTTTTTCCAGCATGATTACCATGCATAGCCATCAAGACAAAGATATTATTATCTACATCATTATCATCAAATAGCTTTTCATCATTTTCTTCAGATTATTATTATTATTATTTAGTCTCATTTGGCTTATAAAGAGAATTTACCCAATATGAAATACTTCTCAGACCAGTCCAATTGAGAATAGCATACATGTTATCATCAACAGGTAATAAACCATTTCTGTGTCCCACTAATGTCATGCCTCTGTCTTGCTATCCTTCTCTATTTCCTTCCCTTCTCTCCAGTCCTGCTCTATCTCAATTTCATCCCATAGACTTAAAAAAAAATAGAATATAATGTCTTGGGGCCGGCAGGTGGCATGATGGTTAAGGGCACTGGACTACCATATATGGCCAACAGCAGTTTGAGTCCCGGACCTGGTGTTTTGCTTTCTCACTTTTTCTCTTTATCTCACTCTGTCCCTCTCTGGTTATATTAAAATAAATTAATAAATAAAGTCAAATAAAATAATTCTTTAAAAAAGAATGTGATGTCTAAGGAATTATGTAATTATGGGGAATACTATGCTAAGAACTGGAATGCTATCTATTAAAACTAAAGGTAGAAGTTAGGGAATTATTTTTAAATGGTGCAATTGTGAGGTGTTAACAGTAAACCTTAATCCAAATGAGTCACCTGAGAGATTCTGCTGAAGCTCTAACCTAATGTTTTCTTTTCTTTTGCTTTTCTTCCACTGAGTCATAGTCCAACACTTCTCTAGACAGTGATAAAAAGAAGAAGAAAAAAGAAATGGAAGCAAACTGCAGTTGTAATTTCAAAGTAAAGAAAATGTAGATTGAACATGTATGAAAATTCACATAATATTTACCGTTAGCACGGTTATGAATGTCCCCTTTTTTTGCACATTTTTCAAATAATTTTATTTATTATTATATATCAAATAAATTTTATTTCTGAAAACATTTTTATATTTAAAGAAAAATGAACAAAATAGTACTTGGAATAACTTTATACTTGACACCCAGTTCCCCATTGCAGTTTTCTTCCTTATCTGTAGGGAATATATTCTAAGATCCCCAGTGGATACCTGAAACCACAAATGGTATTGAACTCTAAACTTCTGCTTTCTTGATCTGAGAATGGAGACAGCTAATGCCTGACTAACAGGTGGTCAATGTACAGTGTGTGTGTGCTGGTTAAGAGAAGTATTCATGTCCTAGGAAGCACGGAGTGGGACAGTGGAAGATTTCATCATGCTCCCCAAACCCAGAATAGTCTGCAATCTAAAGCATTAGTTATTTATTTCTCGAATTTTCTTTTAAATATTTTTGGATGGTAGGTGACTGCAGGTACCCAAAAGCATAGCAAGAGAAAGCATGGATGGAGGGAGTATTATACTAATATCTTATAACTGTTACAATCGATAAATGAATACTACTACACTATCGTTAACTAATATGTTTACTTCATTCTGATTTTCTCATGTTTTACCTAATGTCCTTTTTGTTTGTTTGTTTCGTGTAAGGATTCCATTAGGATGCCATTGAGTTGTCATGTCTCTTTAAACCCTTCTTAGTTGTGAAAGTTCTTCAGATTTTGCTTGTTTTCAATATCCTTGAGTTTCTTTCAGGAGTATTAATGAGGTGTTTTTGGAATGGTCCTCTGCTGGAATCTGTCCAGTATTTTTCTTACTGTTACATTAGGGTTATAGATTTTTGAGAGAAATACCACAGAGATAAATTGACATTTCCATCACTTTCTATCAAGAGCACATACCTCAATCTGATATTCTCTCTCTCTCTCTCTCTCTCTCTCTCTCTCTCTCTCTATATATATATATATATATATATACACACACACACACAATTATAACTGGATATTACATAAGTATACTTACTTTTACCATTGGAGTAATTGCATATATATGCACAGTTTTGTATATAGAGTTATTATAATAGTGAAGTGCAAAAGCTAAAATAATCTAAATTAAGAAATGACCCTTAAATAATTGTTATGCTTTGAAATAAATTAAATTTAATGATCAGTTGTTTATATATAAATGCAACTCATGCTTCTCAATATGAAAAGACAATTTTGTTTCTTCAGTATATTTTTTCTTTACCAAAAGTTTTCACTTTTTCAGTATGTATGCAGTGGCATTCATTATGCCATGTACTTTGACAGTACTGTGCATTCACGTATTAAAAGACAGATTTCAGCAGTACCAGTTATTTTAAAAGCACTAACCCACTCCAGGGCATGTTTCATGCTTTATTATTGTTCCTTGTGGAGCTCTGGAAATCACTCTGACTTCAACCTTCATAGATTGGGCACATTTTATTATAATATGCACCCTGAAAGGCATTATATAGCGGTAAAGTCTTGCCCTTCTTTAGCATGTAATATAGGCTAGCATGTAGCAATGAAGAGCTTACCACAGGAACTTATATGTGTTCTAAGTGTATGCATCTGATTCTAAAGCTATGCATTAAATTACTCAAACTAAATCCAATTTAGTTTTATGACATATTATCTTAATTACTAAGCTATTTTACAATCAGGTAATTTTTTTTAACTTCATTGTGATTAAAAATTAATCACGTTCAGAAATGAGTGTAGGATCAGAAGAAACATTTTTTAATATCAGAAAAAGCTATAGATAAATTATTTATCTGAAATTTGAAACTTTAACTACAACTTCTAGAAAGCTCTGTAGCATCAGGGAAACTATATTGTACCACAAGGAAAAAAATAGTAGCTCAGCTTGCAAAGAGATGTCTGAGAAATGATATGTATTATGTTTATTTATTTCTTCCATGAGAAGATAAAGAGACAGAAAGAGACAATACCTTCAACGAAGTCTTCCTGTGACAATCTACCCCAATCTCAGCCAGCCCGTATCATGGGGACACACATACTCAGCATTCAGAACATCTTAGGACGTGAACCCTAGACTTCTCCATGTGAGTCAGACTCACAGAGTGCTGTGTTACTGCTGCATTATGGTCCAGAACCCTCTGGAATCTTTTAATTGGAGTGACATAGTGTGGACAAGGAAGAAGGTCCTTTACATTTACAATCTACTGGCAATTTAATTACAGCTTATTTTCCTTCCTTCCTTCCTTCCTTCCTTCCTTCCTTCCTTCCTTCCTTCTTTCTTTTTTTTGAGAATTATTTATTTAATTTTATTTATTCATGTATTTATTTATTTTTATTTTACCCTTCTGGTAAAATATATATATATATATATATATCGAGAGAGAGAGAGAGAGAGAGAGAAAGCCATCAGGTCTGGAACTTGAACCGTGGTCACCCATGTGGGAGTGTCTAGTGCCTTAACCACCATGCCACCTGCTGGCCCCTTTTCATTTCTTTATTTTTATTATTATTTTTTAAAATCTCTTTCTTTTATTAAAAGTGGGTCAGGCAGTGGTTTGGTGGTTATGGCAACTGGATCCCACTGCACATGGCTGGCTGCACGATTGGAATCCAGATCTGGTGGCTTGAGAAATACACTGGGCATGTGTTGTGTGTGCACATGCCTCAGCCTCACATCCTGAAGGGATACAGAACTGGAGAAGAGGTTGTGGCATGGCCATTCCCTATGCAGAGGGGTGTGCCTTATCACTTTCTCTCTCTCTTTCTCTGTCTCCTTTTCACTCTAGCAAGCACACATACCTGCTGACAAATGTGTGTGTGTATATATATATATGTGTGTGTGTGTGTGTGTGTGTGTGTGTGTGTGTATATATATATATATATATAGAGAGAGAGAGAGAGAGAGAGAGAATTTATCGCAATATTAAGGTTATAAATTCAAACAAAATAAGATATTTTATTAAGTCTAGTCTGGGAAAGCAGGCATGCATAATGGAGTAAGTGTAATTATGGAAACATGCACAGGATATGAGGACGCTTGCTATCCAGAATAGAGCCTGAAATGCCAGATGGATGCTTTCTTGGTCTTCTATGGCTTTATGGGATAGGCATCTTAACCACACCTGGTAAAAGATACTGAAAGAAATGACTCCTGAGCGACTATTGAATGTAGTTTTCACTCTAATCAAAATTACAAATAGAGCCAAAATGATAGGAGTAAATGCACCTCTTCTTTGCCCAGATATATCAGAATCTATTGTTGATGCCAGGAAGTGGGGCAGCCCTTAGCTCTCCTGAGGAAACATATCCAAGACAGAAGAGATGCATCACAGCACGAACATCAAGTTGAGAGTTCCTGCCTCTCTCTCTTTTATTCTCTCTCTTTCTCCCCTTCTCTCAAGGAAATAAGTAAAATAAACACTTAAAATTTAAATTGCAAAGGAAATATTTTAGTCTTTAATGCAATTAGTTTTAAATATCATATTATACATTGAAAACACTTCTGTGCTATTTACACAATAAATGACCCTTTTACAACACTTGAAGTAATGTGCTTTCATGCTATACTTATTAATTTGAAGTGCAATTTCTCTGAGAGGCCTGAGGTAGATAAAGGACAAAGTCAAGTTCTTGATTTCATTTCAGATTCTATAGTTCATTAAATATTACAGCAAAAGCTATTTTATTTACTGTATTACATGGAAATTATTCTTTTGGGAAATGAAGCTCATGGAGCTCTGGTCCAAATTTTTATTTACTAATTATTAATTAATTAACTTATTTGGTGCCAGAAGACATGTGCACTCACCAGAGAGAGAGAGAGAGAGAGAGAGAGAGAGAGAGAGAGAGAGAGAGAGACAAAGCAGCTACCAGTGGAGAGCGGTTACTCTGCCATCCATTTTCCTCCATTTTTCCTTCATGTTGGGATTTTAGGAATGCACATACACATTTATATCTTTCAAGCAGCCAAGGGCAGGATTTGAACTGCAGTTGGACTTGTGGGATCTGACTCGATATGCCAGGGCATAACCACTGCATTATGGGACAAGCCCTATATTCTTACTTATCATGAGATATTTCAGGAAGTCTGATATATATATATATATATATATATATATATATATATATATATATATATATTACATCTCCTATGAGCCTGAATCCTAGTTCATCCCTTTCCAACTATTTTAAAATATTCTATTGCTTCTCATTTGTGTGGTATACAAGATTAGCCTGATTTATCTAAATTTTAAACACAGGGTTCATATCGTTTTATGAATGGCTGTGTGTCTTAGCTCACTTTGCTGCTATAAGAGAGTACTTGAGAATGGGTAATTTATAATGAATAGAAGTTTACTCAGTTCACAATTTTGGAGACTGGGAAATTTAAGATTGATGGACTACATCCAGTGAAGGCCTACTTGCTGTGTCATAACATGGCAAAAGACATCACCTGGGTGAGAAAACTAAACTCACTCTATAAGGAATGCACTTGCAGAATAATAGCATTAGTCCATGCATGACTTAATTACCTCTCCAAGACCCCACCTCATAAAATTGCCACATTCAGGGATCAAGTTTCAACACATGAACTTTGTAAGAAACATTCAAACCATAGCAATCTGAACCATATATGTAGATATGTATGTATGTATGTGTATATATATATATATATATATATATATATATATATATATATATAGGGTTAGTTAGGGTTAGGGTTTTTTCCACCTTGTTTCACTATTCTCTATATTCTTTATAGTGTAGTCATCATCCTTGGTATGTGTGAAGCTAAGTTGCTTGCATGTCTAAATTTGAACTTTTACCAAAAAAGGAACAAGAAGTATATACAACAAAAACAAAACCTTATGCAAAGTAGGTTGATATCATTATATCTTCGCTGGTATTATCAGTCTCATCTGTTCAAATTTCAGTATCAAGAACTGTTATTTGGGCAACAGCTGCAAAAAAGCCTGGAAATACAGTCTCAGGCAGAGTGGCCAGACTTCTAGGTGCCACTATATTACTCTGAAAGGATGAGTGAATAGATTTTAGTTATGACTATAAGTATAATATGGGTCAAACATGTATTTATGTACACAGGTTTGATCTAAGCAGCTGGGTAGATGGTTATGCCATCCTGCAAGATTGAAACATATTAGAGAGAGCAGATATGGTAATTGTGGAGGCCTGTAGAAGTTAAAAACGAAAGGTAATATTTTAAATTTACTGTATCAGAGGAATCTGTGGGAGCTCCAGGTTAAGATATTCAGAACAAATTCCTCACATAGTAATACATATTTGAATTATTCGTGTAGCTAGGAGAGTTGAAAACATGGGAGGGTATGGGCTCATTTTAGGAGCGTAGTTAGGGTGAGAGGAGAAAAGGGTTGATATAAAATTCGAGATTTCTATGACTGAAAAGTAGTGTCCAGCGTTTAACAGATAACCCTGTGAAGATGAAAAGGATTTCTACAGTAAAATGATATGAGATTCATAGAATAACGGGTCTATATAAAAGTGGATGATATTGGTTTCACTGTAGCAGTGGGAAACAAGAAAAATGTCTGCTTGGCCTTCCAATTCTCAGCCTAAGGAGTATTGGTGATTGTTGTATCTTTAGCTAGGGAGAGGGATAAGAAAGAGTGCCCTCTGGAGTGAGCTATTTTTATGGTGAGCAAATAGACAAAGCATTCTCAAAGGACCAAAGAAGCAGACATGTGTATTTTAGAAAGTAAAATGGAAAGGAAGTGGGAAGCCTCAGGAGGCATCTCCTAGGAATATGTGAAAAAGAATATAGCAGATAGGGATGGCCACAGCGAAGTGTGGTTTGGCTTCAAAACCTGGATGGTGAGGGCATTGGTATAATAGGAATCACCACATTCTTCAGCAGATAAGGAGTATGGTCTTGAACAACGTAGGTTATTGACTTGTAGTCAACTGGAGTAGTTAACGACAAATTTAAGACCAGAATCCACATCTTCTAACTCCATAGCTAGATATTTTTATTACATTTGCAGGTTTGAATAAAAATTTCTACTCACTGAAAGCTATAGACTGGGAAGGATGGGAGAGGGATAGAGGGATGCCAGTTAATAGGAACAAAACTGCAGCCAGATAGGCAGAACAAGGTCTACTGTCATAAGAGACGAGAGGTAGAGGGCGGTTATGGATGGCAGCAACTTGTATTTCAAAGTAAAAGGGAATATTTTGAATGTTCTCAACAGAAGTAATGACAAGCAGTTGAGATGATGGACATTTTACTTACCCAGAATGAATCATTAGACTTTGTTTTCTTGGACTACAGTGCCATATTGTACCCTCACAATTAGGGACAGTTGCTATATGTTAATGAAAAGAATACCAAGAGAAAAGCTATGTTGGCATGGTGGTCTGAGAACAGAGGAATAAAAAACAAAGGCATAACTTTATTTATTTATTTATTTTTGGAGAGGTTTTTGCTATAGGGTGCGTGCTCTCGCCAGACAGAGAGAGACAGAGAGATAGAAAGCGAGAAATCACCCCCCAGAGGGGATGGCCACGCTGCAATCCCTTCTCCTCCAATCTCCTCTCGGGATCTTGGGCACGCACGCACACGCGCCTGGCATGAGTTTAAGCCACTGGGTCCGGGACTTGAACCGCGGTCGACTACATGGGAGTCCAGCGACATAGCCATTACACTAACTGCTGGCCCCCAGCATGACTTTATTTTTAACATCAAGTAAATATGTTGTTCCTTCCCAAGGAAAAAAGTAAATCTATTCTCATGTCTTGATGGGGAAACTTTGTCCCCATCAAAATGAAACTGATAATGGAGATGCAGTACTGCCGATAGCTTAGGGTGTCTTAACCACCTCATTACAGCAAAGATCTGAGCTACCTAACACCGCCGATGTGACTATGAACAGTAGGACTACATGCCATAGGTGTTTTCTAATCTCTGATTAAGTTCAAGAAATTACATATTTTGTTTTCTTCCTTTCTCCTTCTGTCAAAGTATTTTGAGAGTTATTTTTTTCTCTTATTAAGGAGATGATTTTGGCTGAGGGTAAATTAGGAGGGAATCTAATGAGTAAGAGTGGGGAAGGTGAAGAACAGTTATTGCTGTGAGAGAAATGTTTGCAAGAGAGGAGGAAAGCATTTTAGATATTCTTAAGGAATCATTCCTCTAGTGCTTGCATTACATATGCACATATGATAAATAATCTCATAGATGGGACTTTTAAGATACTATATTGTCAAAGATAAAGTATAAAGAGTCACAATTCTGTAGAGACACTCTTCCATAGGTGTTTATCTAAAAATGGCCCTGCCTCAGAGGCAATTTTAGAAAAGCACAAATCATGATCAGTGTATCTGTCAGTTCCTTGAAAATGACTATATCCTAAGATATCATCCTTGACTTCCTTCATTTTCAGATTTGGAACGTTTTCTATTTTATCTAATTGCCTACAACCCTCATGACATTATTTTGCCTTTTCTGGTTTAAAGTTAAAATGAGCAACTCCTTTTACTCATCCTCTAACCCTCTACTTATCCTATATTTATCTTTTTAATTGAATGTGACTCAATCATTGGATAAACTCATTTGTCTGATTATGCGCTCTAGCATTTTTTTAAGGAGTAGCTGAAATATTTTAGAATTAAGAATTTTTTTAAATATTATTTTTATTTAACTTTATTTATTTATTTACTTATTTAAATTTTAACAAAGAGGGAGAGAGAGAGAAAGCAAACCACCAGGTCTGGGACTTGAACCATGGGCCCCATGTGGGAATCCAGTGTCCTTCACCACCATGCCACCTGCTGGCCCCAAGAATTAATTTTTATAAGTGATTTAACTTTAAATATATGGACTTCTAACAATTTTAATCTCTATTTATTCCAATCATCAATTATTATAATTGATTTCGCAATGGTAATAGTTTATTTATTCTGTTTTTAAATTTTTTAACATTTTTTAAATTTATTTATTTGTTGTGGTTTTAAGGCACCACATCCAGAACTCAAACTGCAGTTGGTCATGTGGGAATACAGTGCCTGGAATACCACGTCACCTGCTGGCCCCAATCATAATTTACTCTAAGAGAGGTTAACTACAACAAGAAATGGGAACAGCCAAGTAGCATACTAGTTACTTTCTGTCCCCGAGTTTACATAGTCTGAAAGTTTATCACTGTCTTACTTTCTCTTAGATCCTATGTCTAATATTGAGTTGTAGTGTAGCTCCCTTGAAACAATTGATTAGAATTGTTGATGAAATACAACCATTTGGTATGTCTTATCTGTTCCAAAGGTGTTCCATTAAATAACGGTGACCCCTCAACTTTTCTAGGGTTTGTGCTGTGTTCTGTATGCTTCTTTCCCCCAAATCCATATATTAAATTCCAACCTTTATGGTAATGATATGAAGAGGTGGGACCTTTGGAAAGTGATTAGATCATAAGAGCTCTGTTCTCTCTCTCTCTCTCTCTCTCTCTCTCTCTCTCTCTCTCTCTCTCTCTTTCTTGAATGGGATGCATGTGTTTATAAGAGGCTTGAAAGAACTCCCTTGCCCTTCTGCCGTGCGCGATCACTTACAAGGGACAATCTTTGAGGAACCAACTGTACCAGGCACTGGGTCTGTTAGTGCCATGGTTTTAGACTTAGCCTTCAGAACTGTGAGCAATAAAAGTTTATTGTTTAGAAATGATCTAGGTTAAGATAGTTTGTTGTAGTAGCCTAAACAGACTGAGACAGCTTATGGCAAACCAGGTGATTTCTCTGTTACGTACAATGACACTCAAGCTAGCTCTCTCTTTCTGCTCTAATGACCTAAAACTTTTGGTGAGTCATTTCAGAATCTGTGGAAAATGGTAAATCCATGGACTTGTGGTTTAGTAGATATTTGCTAGCGTTTCATCTGAGGCTGTGAGTTCACGAGGTGTCTTTTCTAATTTTTTACCATATGAGTTACTATTTGCTGTTTAGATGTATTCAAACATTGTTCATGCTCTAAAGTTCTAGTTCCTCCATCTGTGTCAGATTTGCATTTCAACTACGAAAGGGTAGTTCAAGAGCCTCTTCTATGCACACAAAAGCTTGAGATTAAAAAACTTTCTTGGATTTTTTTTTTTTTTTTTTTTTTTTTTTTGTAATCTTTGTTTCTTTTCTTTGGAGGCGGAGAACTGGAAAGAGTCAAAGTTGAATTATTGAATTAATGTGAGCCTTGCAGTTTGTTTTTATTAGACTTGTTTATGGAAGCAGGAATGAACAAGAAATAGGACATAAAGTTTGTATGAGAGAAGAACTGATTACTGATAGATACAAGCACAAGAAAATGAAATTCTTTTAGTGCCAACTTCCCTGCACTGATAAAGACAACCTTTAGATGCATTATAAACCAAAGATAACACATTATAACCAATGCTCCATTTTCCACTCATTCCAAAGTAAACACTTTAAAAAATTGTGTGTGTGCACGTGCGCACACACACACACACACACACACACTTAATCATATGACAGATGATTTTATAACATCAGTGTCCCTGTGATTGCATTATAAATTTAGGTCCCATAATTATCATTTTCTTAGAACCAGCTGGATGACATAACCTCTTTAGGATCAGCAATCTCTCTGGGGTTGAATACTGTAACTTAAAAGAAGATGATATTTAAAGTTTCTTTGGATGTGCATAATGTTGGTAATGTCAAGGACAGGCTATGTCTTATTGTTCTTACCTTTTAGGAAGGCTCTAATAAAAAAATAGAAAATAACAAGTGTTTAAGAGGCTGTGGAGAAACTGGAACCCTTACCCACTGCTCATGGGAATTTAAAGTGTGCAGCTGCAAAGCAAAATAGTTTAGTGTCTCAAAAACCTGAATAGAAAATTAGCACATGAACCAGCAATTTCAGCAATTCTTTGTGTACCAAGATCTTTCAAAAGGTTCATGGGAAAGGCATGTTATGAAAAGCCTACACATAGAATTGAAAATCTTTTGTAGCAAAATAAATTTGTACTTTAAATTTATCTTTCCATCGACTTTTACAAATCTCCTTGTATATTTAAAATAATTGAAAGCAGTGAAAGCAGGAATGCAAACAGAAATTTTTACACTAGGATTCATAGAAACATTATTCACTTTACCCCAAAGTTGGAAATAACCAAGTGGCCATCCACAGAGGAATGCATGAGCAAATTGTGTTATATTCACAAAATAATGTATTATTTAGCCTTAAAAATGAGTGACAGGGCCAGCAGATGACATAGTTGTAAAGACACTGGAACTCACATGGCCAGATTTATGGGCACATGTACATGCATGTCCAAAATTCTAAGAGGAGACTGGAGGAGAAGGGATTGCGAGATGGCCATCCCCCCTGGGGGGTGATTTTTCACTGTCTCTCTCTGGCTAGTGTAAATGCCCTAAAGCAAAACTTAAAAAAAAAAAAAAAAGAGGAGTGGCATTCTACAACATGGATGATCTTTGAAAATATAATGCTAAGTGAAATAAGCCAGTTGCTAAAGGGAAAATATTATATAATTCAGCATGTATGCAGTACCTTGAATAGGGAAACTTACAGAGACAAAAGTGAAATATAAGTTACCAGGGACTAGGGGAGGGGGAGTTATTCTTTAATAGATGCAGAGTTTCTATGTGGACTGATGAAAAAGATCTAAACATGAATAGTGGCAATGTTTGTACAACTTTGTGAATGGAGCTAAATTATACACTTAACACTTTCTAAAATGGTAAATTTTATGTACATTTTATAACAGTAATTATTTTACAAGTGGGGGCCATCCTTGAGAAGCAGCAGTTAAGTCCTTTGTATTGGGAGCCAGATCCTACATGACTAAGTTTCTTTTTTTTTCTTTTTTTGGAGAGGTTTTTGCTATAGGGCATGTTCGCTCACCAGAAAGACGGAGAGAGAGACAGAGACATAGAGACAGAAAGCGAGAAATCACCCCCCAGGGGGAGATGGCCACGCTGCAATCCCTTCTCCTCCATTCTCCTCTCGGGATCTTGGGCACGCACACACACGCGCCCGGCGTGAGTTTAAGTCACCGGGTCCGGGACTCAAACCGTGGTCGACTACATGGGAGTCCAGTGACATAGTCATTACGCTAACTGCTGGTCTCCCTGCATGACTAAGTTTCTAATCCTAGCTCCAGGGGCTTAAAAATATGCCAGATGGGACCAGCTTTCTGGCACATAAATTAATGTAATAAATAAATAAATTTAAAGAGAAAAAAAATCACTTTAAAAGTGTATGTGGGGGGACCAGCAGTTAGCGTAATGGCTATGTTGCTGGACTCCCATTTAGTTGACCGCGGTTTGCGTCCCGGACCCAGTGGCTTAAAAAAAACTCATTTGGGTGCATGTGCGTGCCCAAGATCCTGAGAGGAGAATGGAGGAGAAGGGATTGAGGCATGGCCATCTCCCCCTGGGGGGTGACTTCTCGCTTTCTGTCTCTCTGTCTCTCTCTGTCTGTCTGGCAAGCACACGTGCCCTATAGCAAAAACCTCCCCAAAATAAAAAAATAATAAAAACAGAGATAAAAAAAATAATAATAAAAGGTGTATGTGGGGGACCAGCAGGTGGTGTGGTGGTTAAAGCACTGGACATTCCCACATGGCTGACAACAGTTCAAGTCCTGGACCTGGTGGCTTGCTTTCTCACTTTTCCTCTCTCTCTCTCTCTCTCTCTCTCTCTCTCTCTCTCTCTCTCTGTGTCTCTCTCTCAGGTCAAATTAAAATAAATGAATGAATAAATAAAATTATAAAAAGAAGTACACGTGTTTTTTTTAAAGAAAGGATTTGAGGTACAAATGCCAGTAAACTTAAGAATATGGTAATTATTTGTCGTCATTATACAGAGCTAAAAATTTGAGTGGTACTTACTGTATAATATGTTATTTAAATTGTCTTTATTTAGGGGAGAGCTGATGGCACGGTGGTTAATACAACTGGACCCCACATGGCTGACTATGCAGTTATATTCCTGGATCAAGTGGCTTGAAAAACATGCGGGGTAAGTTGCATGCGTGCCCAAAATCTTGAGAGAAGAATAGAGAAGAAGGTATTGTAATATGGCTAGCCCCCTGGTGGTGCTTTTTCATATACTTTTTATTGATAGATTCTTGAACTAATATTTAGGATTGGAAACACATACCCATTTGTATAGGACACTCCAAAGACAGCTTATTAAATCGCTCTATGATATTTCTCAGAAAACCCTTATTGATTTTGAGTAGATTAAGAAACAGTTTTCAAGAAATTTTAAGACCTAGTTATATTTATTTAAACATTTCTCTCTCAGCTTACAGTATGTCCTTCTCAGTATTAATTATCTTTGCTTTAGTGAAAGATCAGAGATTTTTTCAGACCATGAAATAATTTTCTGTAAAGTCTTTTTGATATACTTATAAGAATTGTGTTGCCCTGCCCTTTCAGGATCATACAGCAAGTTGGTCACTGATAGCTTAGAACTCTTTACAGCTAGGATTCCACTCTCTGAATGCTTCTGTTGATTACTGTCCCAGATAAACCATTTTCTGGTGTTTGAGTGCTGTCCTCAGAGGGGGTTATAATCACAGACAGCGGCAAAACGCACAGTGAAGAACGGTCAATCAACCAAGGGCTTCTGGGGGGACAGTGACGTGGTCTGTTACCAGGATCAATAAGAGGAAGAAGTGGTGCACAGAACTAGAGGAGATAAAACTACTGGCCATGCAATCTAGTAAGACAGAGAAAGATATTAGCCAGGACACCCAACCGGAAGGTCCGTAGCAGCAAAGACAGCTGACAGGGATGGTTATCAACTGTCAGTATGAATTTAGGAGACATGTTAGTGAGGCCAGGTTGAATCACATAATTACCTAATTCTCGTCTCAGGACCAGGGCAGTCACAGACTCTTATATGGCCTGTTAGGTTTACTGTGCTGGTAGTAGGACCACACCTATCACTAGAGAAGACAATACGGCAACATATGGCAAGAGCTATAAATTCAGGTCTAAGAATGCTGTGCTAAGGAATGCCTACTGGGGAAACCATTTGAGAGAAGGAAAAACCAAATCTTTGTTCAAAATTGCATTCATGTCAGAACGATGAAAAGAAAAAGGGGGAGTGAAAAATAGAGAAGGAATTTAGTGAAATTCAAAACCTCTACAAAGTTGGGATACTTAGTTATACAATGTTACTTAGAAAAGAAAGTATTATTGTGAAAATAATTCAGACAAATAGGAAATATTTAACAGACTATTAAGTGAATGAAATATGATAAGTAACATTTTTGAGGGCTTTTTTTGTCATTTAACATGCATTCTGGCATATTGTGAAGAAGTGTTAAAAAACCGTTGTGATGGGACCAGCAGTTAGCGTAATGGCTATGTCGCTGGACTCCCACGTAGTCGACTGCGGTTCGCGTCTTGGACCCGGTGGCTTAAAACTCACGCCAGGTGCGTGTGCGTGCGTGCCCAAGATCCTGAAAGGAGAACGGAGGAGAAGGGATTGCGGCATGACCATCCCCTCTGGGGGATGATTTCTCGCTTTCTGTCTCTCTGTCTCTGTCTGTCTGGCGAGCACACGTGCCCTATAGCAAAAACCTCTCAAAAAAAAAAAAAAAAAAAACTGTTGTGTTGCATCTTTACAAAGTCTGTCATGTTACTTTATTAATATATCTGTGTGCTTGTGTGTTTATATGTATATATGCATGCTATATATATATACACACACACACACACACACACACAAACACATATGTTTATAGTATATAGTTTATGTGTGTGTATGTGTGGTATGTGTGTGGGTGTGTATATATATATATATATAAAATATATATATATATATATATATATATACATATATATATGGTGTTTAAATAATGTAACATATACAGCACATAAGTTCAATTTGATATTTTACCATAAAAATAAAAACTTTTATGATAAAGTTTATATAAGTACAATGGATACCACCTATGACTTAGAATAGGATTCCTGTTCTTATGATTTCTACAGATATACTAAATTACCATCTTAATTAATTGTCATGAAAAGTGATTCTTTAAAATGGTGCAAATAGTTCTCGGTAGTCATTGCTGAGATGAAACTCATGGAACAGACCATGCCACGGTCTTGGGAAACAGCACCGGTTCATCCACTGGACTCAGGACAATAGATTAGTTTGGTCTATACCCAGGTTTGTCTGAGACACTCTAGACAATTGTTCTCATCAGGGATGTATGACAGCATCTGAGGAACAAAGACTTTGCCAGGTTTCAGTACTCCGTCTTCCAAGGAGATTTGAAATAAGAAAAGTGTGCACCTAAATTGCTAACATCACCAGAAAATGTCACTTTTAATTGGATAGGAATTATACAGTCAGGTGTGACAAGGAGGAAGGGGTTATCATGAGCTAATAACTTGACAGAAATGCAGCATCATGCTTCTAATCCTTCCCCAGAGTTATCTCATGATTACCAAACACCCTGCTTAGATATGCCTTATTAGTTTCTCTTTTGGGTATCCTCATTCTTAAGAAAACCGTACTTCTGTGTGCTAGAATATGATGATGTTAGCGGTTGAAAATATGCGCAGCTGCTTCGGCTGAACGAGGAGTTCACAAAAATTAATCTACCCTTTACATTAATCTGAGGACCAATCAAAATGTTTCTTTAATCCAAAGAGTTTTATAATGCAGTCGAAATCACTCTGGTCCAGGTGCCTTGTGCCGCTTAAAGGAAAAGTAACAAGAAAATTTAATCTGAAGATTATTAAGTATTTTTGGCTGGTACTGGCTGGTATCACCTAGCAACTATAGGACATTCTGAGCAAATCTAACAAATAGCAACTCATCCTTTCTGTCACCACAGATCAAATAATGAGGAGAGAGTAAGTTTGCTTGTTGACGGCAATAAGGAAGACAATGATAAGACCGACAAATTTTTAATAAGAAAAAGTGTGGTTTTAGATATCAGCTTGTGGTGACTGCCGTTATCAGGATGATAATTAGCTGAAAACATTCGCAAAGGCAGAATTTTAAAAGATGACGTGGAGGCTGGAGTCTATGCTACAGATGCTTAGTAATACCCAGGCCAGAAACAAATGAACTCATTTTAATAATCTACTGTCAAGTCATTGTTATTGGTCAGAGTTCAGAGAAAAGGGCAAAGAGCTTAACATTTCACCAGATAGCCAATAAGTTATGAGCTTATCACCTACACATCTTATTTTTGTATCATTATGCCAAGTCCCAGTTTGTGCAAATTCAGATTTCTGAGGCTGAAGTGAATGGTCTCTTTGTAAGGTGAGTGGAGGGAAACTGAAGGGTCTGGAAAGAAAGCAGTTACACTGGATACCCAGAAGCAATCCTTCAACATTATCTTAAGTTGTAAACATTTTCTTAAAAAAAAAATAAAGGTAGCTTTCTTTTTAAACAAAAATTGAATCTTTTTTGCTTCTAGTCATAAAAGTATAGCTGATTACAATCTGGCCATCTAACTGTAAACTTTTTAAAACTAGAAAAAAAATCTTAGAAAAAGAATATTGAGGTGTTGAAAAGCCAGTACAGAGATGTGGTCTTTGAAAGGAGAGAAATACAAAATGTAAGGTCTATGGTTACCTCACAATACCTAGAAATTTTTCTCTCTCTTTTTCTTTCCTTTTCTTTTTCTTTCTTTCTTTATCTCTCTCTATTTTTTTTTAATTGAGAGAAATTTTTGCTATAGGACACATGCACTCACCAGAGAGACAAGAGACCAAGAGACAGAAAATGAGAAATCAGCCTTCTGGGGGATGGCCACACCACAATCTCTTCTTCATTCTCCTTAAGAGTTTGGACACACACACACACACACACCCCTGATGTGAGTCTTAAGCTGCCGGGTCCAAGACTCAAACTGCAGTTGACTACATGGGAGTCCAGCAACGTAACAATTATGACATCTACTGGTCCCTAGAAATTTCTTTTCTGACAAGGAAGAAAAGTGAATCGAAAACAGAGCATTTGTCTTTAAGAACTGAGAGAACAGAGATCAGAATTCTAAGGTGAATAAGTGGCTCGAAATTGTGGGACGGGATAACTGAAGAGAAGGCATTGCAGAGAGGGTAGATCGCAGACGTTTGTGAGGGCATTCGGCATGGGCTCTCGGCTAAGGGACAAGAGACACATACAAAGGACCAGACCTTGGTTACCCATTGAAGAAAATGTACAGTACTGGAAGCTACTGAAATGGTTATAGTAAAACCAGAGTGAAAAGATGTAACCAGAAACCTCAGATATCCCCTGACACCTAGAAAAATTATACTTTCTAGGTAAGGAAAAACACCGAGAATGAGGGCACACTCTAGCACTAAATTCAAACCATAACTAGATACAAACTAACAGAGAATAAAACTAAGCTTAGCAAGGGAGCTCATTTATTTTATAGCAGTCAAATGCAATGCTCTGTCAAGCTGACCCACCTGGGAGGGTTCCATGCTGGTATCCAGAGACCTCCCTGAGTGCAGTGAGCACAAATGTGTCCATGAACAAAAGCTGATCGATGCAGAGGTGGCTGACCATGTTAGGGTGTCAGGAATACTATCTCTCTCTTTCATTCTGTATCTCTCTCATCTGGGGAGGAAGTAAATAATCTTTAAAAACAATAAAACAATACTAATGGGACCTGCAGATGGCATAATGGTTATATCGTTTGATTCCCACATGACCAACCACAGTTCAAGTCCTGGACCTGGCGGCTTAAAATTCATGCCAAGCATATGTGCATGCCCAAAATCCCAAGAGAAGAATGGAGGAGAAGGGATTATAGTATGGCCATTCCTCCTTTGGAGGGGGAGTGATTTCTAGCTTTCTGTCTCTCTGTCTCTTTCTGTCTAGGGAAGAAATTCTAATTCTGGCCACACCAGAAGATGCTACTTCTAATTTAATTGTCTAACAAAGAAAATGTACAATGAAGTAGAAAACTATCAGACATTTTAAAAATATTACCTATAATTAAAAGAAACAGAGTTTAATAAAAACTGACATTATGGTGTCTGAGATTTTATAGTTAACAGAAAATGGTTTTAAAGCAGATAATGTAAATTTGCTCAAGGAGATAAAGAAAAATATGGTAGAAATGACTAACCACGTAGGAAAGGTCAGGTAAATAAAATCTACTTTTTGATTGGAACACAGAAACTAATTTGCAAGCATTTTGAATCACCACAGACTGTGCGCAGTATGTCGTCTTTTAAAATACGCCTACTTTCATTCCTTTTCCTTCAGCTTTGATTTCCAAGAGATTGACAATGATGTGCTTGGGTGTAGCTTTCTTTGTATTTATCCTGTCTTACACTTTTTCTTTTGTCTTCTTATTCTTAACCCTATGATATAATCTGATTTGGTTTTATTTTTTTCTCCTTTTCATTTTTTAAAACCTATAAATGCTCAGACAATTCTTCTTTTCCTGTCTAAAATTTTGTGGTAATATGTTCTGGTTTAAATCTCTTTTAGTTTTGTGCTGGACATTTGTTGGACCCTTTTAAGCTAGAAATGCTTAAATTTTCCTTCTGAAAAAGACATATCGATTTTTAAATTGCTCCTTCATTTTCCTGTTCTTGTTCTGTAATTTCTATCAGTCATATTCTGAGCAGTCTTTTTTTTTTAAGAATTATTTATTTTACTTTGTTTATTATTGTTTTTAATTTGCCCTAGGGTACATGTACTCACTAGAGAGAGAGAAAAAGAGACAGAGAGAAAGAGAAAGTGAGAAAGCAAGTTACCAAGTTCAGGACTCCAACTATATTCATCCATGTGGAAGTCCCATGCCTTAATCACCATGTCACCTGCGGGTTGCAGAGTTTTTAATTTTTTAAAGAACATTTCTCTCCTAGTAAGGTTTTTGGTGTTTTTCATCTATTTTCTGAGAGAACTCAACTTCAATTTCAATTCTCAATGTTCCACTAATTTTAAAATTTCTGTTAATTCATGTTAACTTCAAAGTACATTTTATTCTCTGATTTTTTTAACATATAACTCTTCTTGTTTTATAGATGCAGTCTTCTTATCAGCTTGACTGTCAGTTAAACTGACTTTACTATACAGTGCAGACTCTCAATGATTTTTACTATTTTCTTTGAGACTGGTTTTGTAGGTTAGATAAAAGTCTTCCAATGTGCTCTCTGTAGGGCAGACGAGGCTGCTGGCTTGCTAAAAGCAAATAGTGAAAATCAAGACGTCTTGCTTTCAGAAAATTACCACTGCTTTTGACTAGAGTATTCTACTCCAGAGCCCTGGTGGTCCACCCTTACAGGACTATAATTTCCAGTTTTCTTGTGGGGTGGTGAGAAAACATATGCCTATTTGTGTGAGATGGTGTCTTTGTCTTTATGCTACTTTAGACTTCATTTATAAGGACAACAACATGAAACATTATAACAAGATGCTGATATTAGCCAAATTTTATATAATGTCATCCCCCATACATTTATGGAGCACTAAATATGCAAGTTCACAATTTAAAACATTAAGGACAGTAATATATAATTAGCAGCCTCATGTGATTGGAGCGTTTCTAACCTTAAATATTTTGTGTCCATTTCTTGTATAGGCTCAAATTATGCTTTGTAGTAGAACCTTTGACCCAAATATTGTAAAAAATGTTTCAATGACCCCCTTCTTAAAACTATTAGGCTTGCACATTTTGATAATTTTCTATGCAGAATTCTTGTGACCAATGCTTTTGAAGCCTGTTAATCTCCCAGAATATAGCACAGCGTTTTACTCATATTTAAGATGAAATCACTTTCCATTTTATATAGGAGAAATATTAAGCCAATAGAAAGTTTCCAAATTGAGCAGAAATTTAAAGGGACTTAGTGTCAGTCATTGAAATGTAAACCACTAACAGAAAATGTTCTTTCAACTTCTGTAAATGTCACGTTGGAGCAGACTTCGGGCAAAGCTTGCAGGAGATACAGTAGCACCAGTTGTGAGGGATGGAAGGGAGCAGGAATGCACAGGACTGGCCTAGGGAAACAGCCTTCCTGTCAGAGGCTGGCTTTTGTAAGAAGAGCTTAGAAGCCCAGAGCAGGGGGCTGATGAGCTTGGGAAACTCATGCTCAGCAGACTCCTCAAGGGCAAAGGGTCATGCCCATTCAGCATTTATGACACAGCCTCAAGACAGTCTGCACGGTGATTGAAACAGTGTAAAGTCGTGGATTTATCTTTTCAAATATATTCACTTTCTTAATACATCTCAGGAGGTCTTCATTCTGCTTAGTGTTGAAAAACCTGATCTTGCTAACTCAGGGTGGCTTAGTCCAATTCCTCATTTTTTTTTTCCATTCAAGTGTATGATTTATATTTAGCCCTAGTCCAAATTAAATTTCCATCTCTAACTTACTTGTACCTTGCTATTCTGTGGGTAACTCTATTACAACAAAAGCTTTCTCAGCTACTACCAAGCCAGCATGTAGTTTATGCGTGCATGTGCATGTACACATACGTTCATGCATGCACACAGTGTGTCTGTTGAGAGTATCCTTGGACTTCTCTCATGAGATTATCAATCCTACAATGATACTGGACAGCAAGTGATTTTAGAATAATTGACTATTTTAGTTTAGGCTCTTCTTTTGTGCCTTCTTCTTCTCTTGGTTAGGTTTGTTCATTTATTTCTTCCATGCAAGAGACATAGGGAGAGAGGGAAAAAGAGAGACATCCTTGATACGGGTTTCACATTGTAATCCAGCCTCCACTTTTGTCATCCTGAATTATCGGTACATACATGCACAAACCCAGTGCATACAGAAGGCCCTTGGAGATGAACCCAGATCTTTCTCATTTAGTTCCAGAGCTTCAGAGCTATAACTGCTATGCTTCCCTCTGACCCTGGATAATTCTTGAAATATTTTAGGATTTGGCTCTCATCCTTTTTCATAGCATCAGGAACCCCAACAAATTATAGCTACAAATCTTAGGGCCAGTCAGTGACATGGTGGTTAAATGCACTGGACTCCCATGTGGCCAACTGCAGTTCAAGTTCAGACCTGGTGGCTTGCTTTTTCACTTTCTCTCTCTCTCGCTTTCTCACTTTCTTTTTTTCTCTCTCTCTCACTCTGTCTCTCTCTGGGGAAAGAAAGAAAGAAAGAAAGAAAGAAAGAAAGAAAGAAAGAAAGAAAGAAAGGAAGGAAGGAAGGAAGGAAGGAAGGAAGGAAGGAAGGAGAGAAAGTTAAATAAAATAATTCTTAAAAAAATTATAGCTACAAGTCCCTTGTTTAAGAACAAATAGCACCCTCATCCCTTAACTGTGATGTTCTCATTGTCCAGGTCAATCTTGGCATGGAATGGTGGCCCTTGTTGTGCCACCTTTGTTACACTTGGAACTACATGTCCCAGAATCCTCTTTCCTCTTCCATTTTCACTCTTTGATGTCAGGTTAGCCTTGGCCACAAGGAAAAAAAAATACACACACACACACACACACACACACACACATATATATATATATATATAAACAAGTTTATACAGGTAAGAATATGAGAGCTCTACTCCAATCTCTCAACCGTTTTAATTTCTCTATGAACTATCAATTATATTACAGCCAGATCTTTTATCCTCTAATTTCTATTGTTTCTTAATTCTCAGTTTCAATTTACTTAAATTCATTTGAATCAATGGATCAATGGATTCTATAAATCATTCAGTCTTTTACTGAAGATTCTGTGACGTGTGCCTTGGTTCCCCACGAAGCATCCCTTCCAAATTTCCCTGTACTCACATTCACATTAGATGATCAGATCTGCAATTAGTACCACCTACATTTATTTAGAACCAGAGCACAAAACATGTCTTCTTTAAGACTTTCTCTTATGATTTGACCCTTAAATGTGTGGAGTCACTACCAAAAAAGGAAATCTAAAATCTTGAATGCATGCCATAGTAGATCTGTCAGTCATTATCCTTGCCTATGTACATCAAAGAAAAGATGGAGGTTGGGACCAGCAGTTAGTGTAATTGCTATGTCGCTGGACTCTCATGTAGTTGACCGCAGTTCGAGTCCTGGACCCGGCGGCTTAAACTCACGCCGGGCGCGTGTGCGTGCGTGCCCAAGATCCTGAGAAGAAAATGGAGGAGAAGGGATTGTGGCGTGGCCATCGCCCCTGGGGGGTGATTTCTCGCTTTCTGTCTCTATGTCTCTCTCTGTCTGTCTGGTGAGCGCATGTGTCCTATAGCGAAAACCTCACACAAAAAAAAAAAAAAAAAAGGAAAAGAAAAGAAAAGAAAAGATGGAGGTAATCAGTAGTGAGCTCAGAAAATACTCCGGAAAAGCCGTAGTAGTCACAAGCTTAGGAAGCAGTCATACATGCTCATTGTTTCTCCGCTTCCACTAGCTTAAGGTAGGGCTGAGCAAAGTGGTGTAAGAGACAGAGAGGATTGCAGCTGAACTACTCACTTATGTACTGATGCATTTAACATGTGCTAGGCGGCATGTGCACTTGCTGGAGAGAGGTGAACAAGACAAATAGAAGGCCGGTGAGAAAGTACATGCTACGGGGGAAGGTCACATCACAATCCCTTCTTCTCCGTTCTCCTTTAGGGTTTTGAGCATGCACCTGCTCACGGTGTGTTCCTCCAGCCACTGAGTCCAGGACTAGAACCGCACAATCCAGTGTGTGGGGTCCAGCACCTTAAACAGCAGCTGGTTCTGGACTTACTTTTTTCTCAGGTGTCAGTTCTCACCATTACTGACTCACTCCCAAGATAAAGGCATTAATCCAAGGGACCTGCCCTCCTGACTTCATCCACCCTTAACATTTCCACCCCTGGGCTGGTCCCATAGTACAGCAGCTAAGGGCTGTGCAGAGGGAACCAAATCCCACATGGCCAACCCAGGTTCAAGTTCTAGTCCTGTGACTTGAAAAACACACTGGGCTCATGCATGTGAGTACATGCACACAAGACCCCGATACCCTGATGCAATGCAGATTTGGGAGAAAAAGGGTTGTGGCATGACCTGACCCTACCAAGAAGTATTCTCTTTCTCATCTCTCTATCTCTTCTGCATGCCCATGTACACACATTCTGGCATAAAAATTTTGAAAAATCCTACCTCTCAACCCCCTCTCAGTATGGCTGAAAGGCTTGAGGATTAAGTTTCCAACACATGAATTTGGGGGGACATATTCAAGCCATAACACCACATAAAACAGCCCCAAATATTACATTCTTTTAAATTATTATGGTTTAATCCCCTCATATAACTTATCACCTGCTGAAATTGCCTTATTCATTTGTTCTCTTGTTTAATGTCTTTCTAACCCACTAGAGAAAAACGCACGTGCAAATATGAATCTTGTCTGTTGTTTTAACAACTTTTACAGCCAGAGTTTACAGCACTGTCTTGCTTGTAAATTTTCAATATATATTTGATGAATAAGTGATTGAATAATTTTATACATAAATTTTAAATGAGTCACCAAATTAATCATGCGCTTGTATTTCTTTTCTTCCAGCAGGGAAATCATTTGCCAGTCTATTTTCCTTCGCTGTAGAGCTATTACTTTAAAAGGAAGCAACCTTCAATTCTTCCCTCCCTCTGGGGTAGCAGGCACTGTATTCCTCTGAGGGGGTTTTCAGCTTACAACAAAGTTGTCTTTATTCTACAGTTTCTTAATCCCTTTTTCTTCTGATGCTCTGGGAAAGAGAAAAGTAGCTGCTCTCAGAGGGATGGACTGGAGAATTACATTAATTTAGAAAACAAGAGAATTTACTATGCAGTTCTGTGATCTAAATACAACGTGAAGGTCACTCTGTGCCTCTTCTTAAATTGCAGAGTGCTCCCCCCCATTGTTACTTGCATTTCATGCAAACTCTTACTTGTCCTGGTTAACTACAAACTTGGGAATATAGTCAATCATATGCTGATCCAGATAACTCAGGCAACATCTACTGCACTCAGGACCAGCAGATCATGTTGACCGTAGTTCGAGTCCCAGACCCAGAGACTTAAAACTCAAGCCAGGTGTGTGTGTGTGTGTGTGTGTGTGTGTACATGTCCAAAATCCCAAGAGGAGAAGGGATTGCGGTGTGGCCACCCCCTCTGGGAGATGATTTCTCTCTTTCTGTCTCTCTGTGTCTCTCTGGCAAGTGCACATGTCCTATAGCCAAAAAGAAATCTGTCTAAAAAAATTCATCTTTTGCATTCGCTCTTAGTGAGCACTATTGCAAACTTGATCTTTCAGGATCTGTTCTGTTGGAATTTAAAATCTTTTATGTTTCTTGCACACTTTCCTTGTTGTTTGAGCCTTTATAATTAGATGAATTTATTAATTCCTTCCTAGATCCTGGCAGACTCACCCCTATCTTATGCATACTCTTTGAGGTACAAAGAATACAAAAAAAAATAGAAAGAATCCATTCTTTCCTATTTGACTACATGCATCTTACATTCAAGAATTCAATGTGCACAGAGACTACCTGTTTCTGGTTCCACAGTGTAAAAAGCAGGTACTTGGACTTGGGTAGTATCAGAATAATTAGCTAAATGATACCATTAATACTCAGGGTCTTGTGAGACTTTGAAACAGATAAAACAGTTATTTTGTTCCATTTCTTTTTTTAAGAGAGAGTTTTGCTACAGAGTATGTGCATTCATCAGAGAGACAGAGAGATGGAAAGTGAGAAATCACCCCTCTTCCTCAGGGGGAATGACTATGCCACAATGCCTTCTCCTCCGTTCTCCTCTTGGGATCTTGTGCATGCATGTACACGTGCCTGGCATGAGTTTCAAACTACCAGGTCTGGGACTCGAACCACAGTTGACTACATGGGAGTCCAGTAACGTAACCATTCCGCCATCTGCTGGTCTCTTGTTCCATTTTCTGAAAGATGGAGGTCCACTTAAGTTGGTTACTAATTTTACATATGTTATGCCTAACTGTACATAAAGTATCAACTTTTGATTTTGCTTGTACTATTAAAATAGATACACTTGCTGCTGTGTTTGACATAAGGCAAATGTACTACAGGCACTTCCATTAACTTCTACTTGGAAGGGCGGTGTGGCCAGGACAGCTATGCTTTCTTGCTACAGGGAGAACCTTGGCATGACACACTGTAGACTTTTCTAATGCACTTTTTTTTCATTAATCTCAATTTCTCTGGGACAGATTCCATTACATGGGAAACTCCCTGAAGAATCTGAAGTCCATGGCAATCCTCTGCTATATAATTGAGTGTTGTATCTGGTATTTATATAGTTCTACTGTTCAAGGAGCTCAAAGCACTTGATAAATATCATCCTATTGATTTTACTTTTCTGAACAGTAAATGGCAAGGTTTGGTATCACCATTTAGCAGCGAAAACTCCAATAGTTAAAATACAGAAGGATTTGAAAGACCCGTAAGAGGGAACAAAGTATCTCTATCACAAAATTTAGGTAAAAGCTCTCCTGAGAACCTAAAATTGATCTCTTCTATTATTTTTTACCTCTAATTCTTTTTTGAAAGAATTATTTTATTTTTTTAACTTGAGAGAGAGAGAGAGAGAGAGAGAGAGAGAGAGAGAGAGAAGTGAGAAAGGAAGCTGTCAGGTCCTTTTTTGTTCAATTAAGAACCACAGTAAAGTGACATGAGGAAATAGGGAAAATATGTGACCAAATTCTTCATATTAGTGAAGAGAAAGTAAAATCCAGGGTGTGACGGTACTTCAGAAACCCTGTGGAGGGCCAGCAGGTGGTGTGGTGGTTAACGGGTTGGATTCCCACATGACTGACTAGAGTTCAAGCTCCGGATACAGCTGCTTGAAACTCCAGTCAGGTGCATGCATGGGCCCAGAATCCTGAGAGGAGAATGGAGGACAGGAGATGGCAGCATGGCCATTCCTCTAAGGGATGATTTCTCACTTTCCCTCTCTCTGTCTCGGTCTCTCTCCAGTGAGTGCACATGACCTATGATAAAAAAAAGTCTGTGAAGAAATAAAATTAAACAACTTTGGTACCAAATAATTATAAGCCATGAATGTATATATTTTGTAATAATACCTATTTTTCCATAAACTTGTTTCACACCCCCCCCCATAAGATTTTCCCACAAACACTTTGTGATTAAAGAAGAGAAGATTCTATAACCATGGCTTCCAGCTGGAGTGATTTTTATTTCTGCACTATACAGAGTAATATTTCAAATAAGGAAGGAAGCATGCTCAAACATCATTATAACAGGATGGTAGGAAGGAGGGAAATATCTCAGACTACTTCCTCTGTTATTTAGGTTATGAAGTTGTTACTGTTGTGTTTTTTCCCTCTACTGTATTCTTATTAATGATATCCTTACTAATCATGGCAGTGGATGTTACTATATATATATAGTATATATAGTATATAGTATATATATACTATATATACTATATATATATACACACACACACATACATACACACACACATATATATATACACACACACACACACACATATATACACACACACACACACATATATATATACACACACACACACATATATATACACACACACACACACACACACACATATATATATACATCTTTAATAGCATGGACATCCTAAAATTGACATTATAATGCTGTGGTTTAGATTAGACTGCGTTATTTCCTTTGTTATAAAGTGTTTGCTGAAATGTACTCATTGTCCCTTGACTTCCCATAATTATCTCAAAAGGCATGAGTCATTTCATGAAGCTAGAAACTAATGAAAGACTAAGGACACTTTCTCAGGGCAAGTGATACTTCTAATCCTTGTCAGCATGTTTTATGACAAACAAAGGCAGATGACAGAGTACATGCATAACACCTTTGAAAACGTTTTAAAAAAGCCATAGAACAAGGAGTGCTTTCTTTGCTACTAAAAATGTTACTCTTAATTGCTACCTGAGGGACAGTTGATTCAGCTCAATCAACCTTTCCTCTACATGGTCACTGAAGTCAAGAATAAATGTCATTTGTCGGATTGATTCATTGACGTTCTTGTGTCTGTTATAAATACAGCAAGATTCTTGGTGGTGGATCAACTCTGACACTAAAGCAATGACATGCACTATCACCACTAGGAGAAAACTGAATGAGGACTCCCTGTCATTCTCTCTCTCTTCTCTTCTCTTCTCTTCTCTTCTCTTCTCTTCTCTTCTCTTCTCTTCTCTTTGTACTTTGGTATGACCAGCATTTAGAATGAGTATACTCTAGCCAGGACCATGGAACTGTCTAATTCTACTGATACCTCTCATTTGTGCTTTCTTCAAGCAGTCTTCTTAGACACAGTCCCTTTAGTGGAGAAATCCCGTGCCCATAAAGCTCTTTTAAAAGCTCTTATAAAAGCATGAGAAATCTCAGAGGGCAAAACAGTACTGTTGGTCCATCACATCACCTAACACAATATACTCTTAATAAAGATGTCATTTTTGCAAGGTCTTATGTCTGCTTTCACACTACTTCACTTCTGTTATGAGTCAAGAACATTCTTCTTGGGAAGATCATGTTATGTTAGCCATCTCTTCGTTAAAACTGTCTTCTCATTCCCTGTTACTCAACTTTCTTCCAGGGTTTTGGCATCAGGTGTCAAATCTCCTTGTCCATGGAATGCACCATACTCAGTAATCTGGAATGCAATGATACATTCTAGAGTTCAACATGTGCTTTAGTAATGTATTCAAGAATCTAGTCTCATAGTTTATCGATTTTCAAATATCTGGGATTTTTATTTTTAGATTGTACCCTTTTTTTTCAGCATCTGGAACTTCTTGATCTCTGAAAACTGAAATGAAACTATCTCAATATACAAGGGGATTTTGAAAAGTTCATAGATAAATGGAATTAAAGTAGGAGTTTCTGTTGGCATAAAGTTCTTTTTAACTCCATGTGTAGCTTTTTAATATAAAATCTATTTTTTTCTGTGAACATTTTTAAATCCCTTGTATAAACACAACTTTCCTTTCTACCAATGACCTGTTTCTTTATGCTTTTCGTTTCTCCATATTGGGGTTTGTAGTCCTTTTCAAATTTTTCATCACAAACTTTAGGGCCTATTTTTGTTGTTTGTTCTTTGTTTTATACCTGAGATACCATGGTTCATCATTTCAATCACTCTTACAGTAACATTCACCATTTCCTCCTCTTTCATTTTTACATTATTTTATTTACCTGCAAAATGATGGAAGGTCGATTCTAAATATTCCAAAATCTGTGAACTTAACATTATGGAAAATAATAGTATTTGCAAATGTACTGCTACTGCTAAATTTAATCAGGTAACAAATATATTTGTAGTGTTAAATCCAATTAGTTAGGAAGTTTAATATATTTTATCTTTACCTGCATTTTATTCTGCTCCTTTAAGTTGTTACATCTAGGTTTAACTTTCGGAATATGCTTCTAATTTTTATTTCTGGTTATATCTTCTCCCTTCTTCAGACAATTCTTTATACAGTGGTTAAATAATTTCTCTCAAATACAGGCATTGACGTGTCATTTTTATACAGACCATTTTCAGCAGCTTTCCTGTCATTAAAGAATTAAATTCTAATATCCATATGGAATAACATGACTCCTCATAGCCACATACAGTTATTAATAGAATTTAATTCCAAATGTCTTACCACAGCATGAAATTACACTCCTCTGTCCTCTATCACGCATTCAGTCTCGCATCTCGCACTCTGCCACTCTGTATTTTTTTTGGAAACAACATCTTTATAATTCCCTCACATTTTAAAAAATCATGTTTTGTAGAGTCTCTACTATTCATGTTTACTTGGAACTCCTAATAATGTCCAGATGAATTGTTACCCTTTTTTTCTTGGGGCGGGGAGAGGTTTTCGCTATAGGGCGCATACACTTGCCAGACAGAGAGAGACATAGAGACAGAAAGCGAGAAATCACCCCCCATGGGGGATGGTCACACTGCAATCCTTTCTCCTCCATTCTCCTATCGGGATCTTGGGCATGCACGCACACGCGCCAGGCATGAGTTTTAAGCCACCGGGTCCAGGACATGAACCACGGTCGACTACGTGGGAGTCTAGCGACATAGCCATTACGCTAACTGCTGGTTCCCAATTGTTACCCTTTTCTGTGTTCAGCGCCAGGACTCAGTAAAGTCTTTGCTCATCTGAGATCTCAGTACATCATCTCTGATGCACTAACATTTCCCTCTGTTTATTTAATAAAGATTTTTAAAGAAGCTTATTATGGGGCCAGCAGGTGGCATAGTAGTTAAGGCACTGGACCCCCATGGCCAGCAGCAGGTGGAGTCCGTGACCTGCTGGCTTGAAACTCGTACCAGGCACGTGCCTGTGTGCCCAAAATCCTGAGAAAAGAATGGAGGAGAAGGGATGGTGGCATACCCATCCTCCCTGGCATGTGTGTGGGGGCATGATTTCTTACTCTCTCTCACTTTGTCTCTCTCTGTGTCTTTGGCAAGTGCATGTACCATCTTGCAAAAATCACTCCCTCTCTCTCTCTCTCTTAAAAAAGAAAGAATTATGTACTTTAACTGCAGTACTAACACACTTTATATTATTTATATATGTGTGTATGTGTGTGTGTATAATCTCTCTATATATAGATGTAGTGTCCTTACTATTAGATGCGATTCCAGAAAATAGAGTCTGTCTCATATTAGATGCTGAACTATTGAAACATAGCACAGCGCTTGTAGGACCTCAGGAAAATTTACTGAATAAACCAAATTAATAAATTTAGTTTATTTAGTAAATTAGCATATATGATGGGAATTTTATGAACATGGTAATTTCAGGACATTTTTTCAACACAGTAATAAAGATTTAATGTCAATTTATTATTCAGTTTAAACCAAGGCAAATTCAGAACTCACCGTGAATGAGAAATGCCTTCGTAGTGGATTCTTATGCTTGGGCTTCTGTGTGTTCCCTCACCAGTGAGGGATTATGCAAATCATGGGAGAGGTTCTGCCCTGGGTCCCAGAGAAACTACACACTCCATTTATTATGCCTAATGTAAATTTATGTTTCTAGAATTTATCACTATATATATATATATATATATATATACACACACAAACACACACACACACACACACACATATATATATATATATATATATATATATATATATATAAAGGCATATCTTTGGGCATGGATTGTATTCAAAACATAATAGAAAAAGTGACTTTCCCTTATTACTATTTTTATTAATAGCAATAGATTTTCTAAACTACTGTAATAAATTCTAATTTAAAAACCTCATGCTCCTCCCCAGAACGAGAACTGAGAGTAAAAAGCAAACTTTACATGTACAGTGCTTTACTCATAGAATTACTACTGAGCATTTAGAAAAATGAAAACGTCATCTAAAAATTCAGGAAGTGTCGGGTAAGAAATAAAGAGGACAGAAAATAGTTTCTCCTGATAAGTTTACATTTTAAATATATTTCACAGGGAAGAAAATTACCTGAATACTAAAAAAATGCATTACTCAAAATTAGTTTCCATAATGGATGGCCTTGCAAAATATAACTTATGGACTTCCTTGTCATTGAATAAAATTAGCAAAATCCCTAAAATAAAAACATGCAAAAAGAAGTGAAAGTAATGATTGCCCCCTTCTCTCACCCTCCCTCTCTCTCTCTTTCTCTCTCTGAATGATATCAGTCTTTCTTTTAAGTGAACTGGAATGAAAAGGTGGGTACAAAATGCAGATTCTTTTAGTTTTGTCTTTACTTCTGTTATAAGATGAAGAAAACACATGAGAATTCTCATACAATTGCAAAAGCAGTAGAAGTTTGGGGTTTGGTATTTCATGTCACTTTCATTTTTAGAGTGAGTTATTTGAGAGGGGATTCGAGATGTCTGTCTAAGAGATGGAGGCTTGAGTTATCTTTTCCTATAGGTAAAACTGAGGTCCCTGAATACTCAAACAAAGGTTTCTATTATGCACATGTGTTGCATGGTCCTATGTTTTGGTTCATTCCTTATTTTTTTAATTTATGTTTTACATTCAATCACTATGTCTCATTGCAGCAAACTAAACGAATTTTCCCATCATAAATATACTGCAAATTGGTCCAAAGACATTATCATATATATTATAATCAGCAGATTTTATCAGACCACATTTATTGTCATCTCTATGGCCCAGGCATCCTTGAAACAGGATAAATACGAGTCAGCCCATCTTCAAGAACATCTCAGTTTATTTAAGAGAACTTTATGCACTTCGAGCAAAGGTGTGAACAAGTTCATAAGGGAATGTAAGAAAAGATATCTAATGATGCTCTCAGATGCTCCAGTCAAGGGAAGAGGGTCAGAAAAGCAATGATGGATGCACGAGTCGGACTAATCAAGGAGGGCCATTGGAGAAAAGTCAGTGTGATGTGCAAAGATATGAAATAGAGAAATTTGGGTGTATTCACAAAAAATACCCTTTCGTTTGAAGTGACAGAACATTTGGTATGTCTAGGATGACAGAAGAAGATGGAGATAAAAATGGAGGCCAATTATGTAAAGATTGTCCTTTAGAAATAGTATGGCCGGTGAAGTGGTCTTGGGCAGGAATCCAGTCATGGAAAGCTGTGTCTGGCAACTTGTTTCAAATTGTCCTACAGATGAAGACAACCACGAGAACGTAATTTGTGAAGAAATGGCACAGTCAGATATGAGGCAATATCATTCAAATAAATACACCAAAATTATACTTAGAGAATAGCAGTTAAGGGAATTAATTTGGAAACGATTGGAAATTATTTAAGGATTGTCATTTGCAGGTTTGTGGAACTACTAATTGGGTGAAAATGCTATCCTTGGTACATATTTAGAAGGTATCAATGTTTTCATTAAAGTCACAAAGGGACTAAAAATGCCCGAGAAGAGTGTTTAGAACACTGTTTATTAATTTTTTATTGTTGTTACAGCAACAGCTTAGAGAATCAAATAAGAGTGTGACTTTTGCATTCAAAATTTTGTGTTCAATATCAGGAGATTTATGTACCTTAAAGTATTCATTGGCTCTAGGTTAAGAATCTCTTGAGTTAAGTGGAGAAAGAGCAGGAATATTAAGAAAGCCCTTAGGGAAACTACTCAGTAAACTATTAAAAACATTGATTTCAATGTTGGCTGAAAATCTTTTGTCTGATGAGTTCTGTGGTGAGTATTTCTCTTAAAGAACAAATCAACCATTGACTGTAGATTAATGCATTAGGTTGTATATCATGATATTTCAATGTCCAAAACATTATTTTAAAGATAAAACAGTGAAAAATTATTTTCTAAGTCAAGGGATGGTTTTGATTTTGTCATAAATTATAAGATCTTCAAGAAAATTCATAGTGTTATTTGCCTGGAGCCTGAACTACATGTCTTAAGGTTTATATAAATAATACTGCTGTTTGATGCTTAATTAAGTCTTTTGGCATGACCACCACCATGTGTCTTGCCAACATAAAACAATTTGCTACATAGCTAAAAATAACTCTGACTCAATTGAAATTGACAATGAACCAGTGGTTGGGCAAGTTTATTGAATACCATGCCCCAATTTTGTTAATGAAGGTATACATCATGTTCCAGTTGGTACATTATTTCTAAAGTCAGGAATAATGCCAATTTCTATGGCTGAGGCCCAGATCTATAATTTAGTCAGTAGAAAGAAGACACATTCTGGAGACAGTATAATAGTGGGAACCCTGAATCCTGACATAGAACCTGATCCAAGAGGAATGTCTACCAATTTCTGACTTTCTTCCTTGTCCCTAACCCCCATCTCATTTAAACTCTAATTATCTTATAGAAAAACTGGGAGCAAATGTTGAATGACATTCTTGTTACTGTTTGTTTCATTTAAAACAGAGTGTTGTCAGGGGCCAGCACATGGTGTGGTGGTTCAGGGCACCGTAGTCTCACACCCTGATCGCGGTTCAAGTCCTAGACCTGGCAGCTCGCTTTTTCACTTTCCCTCTCTCTCTGTCTCACTCTGTTCCTCTCTGGTCAAATTAAAGTAAATAAATAAAGTTAAATCAATTTTTTTAAAAAAGAGTGTGGTCTTTCTGAAGCCAGTCTTGTTTTACTCTGTTTAAGATATGTTAACATTTTGGCACATTTTTTTTTTTCTTTGTAAAGCATCTCTGTCAAATAAAATGTGAACCTCAGTTGGGAAGAAAAACCCTGATAAATAGCAAAAAAAAAAAAAAGTACTTCAAATTTCACATAGTAAAAAACTCAGAAATGTCATTTCAAAGATAGTTTGAGAGCTCGAGACATCCTCAAGCAGGTGCTTTCTCAGTTTTTCTCCACCGTCTTCATCAGGATCACTTTTTTTCCTTGGAACTTTTTCTCCCCCTGATAACAAGACGGCTATTCCACAACCAGGAGTGAGGATCTCTTGCAACGAGAGGAGACACCGGCACCCATCTCAACATCTAAATGTTCAGTTCCTTCATAAAAAGTAGCATTGTTAACAATTTTTCTTAAACTTTAAATGAATATGTGTAGTTAAGATTGTTCGTAGCATGTATTGCCCTGACAGGTGTTCAACAACAACAAATATCCTGCTTACAGTATGCTATGCATGGGTACAGCGAATTTTATACTTACAACATTATTTTTAATTGGGAGAACACTTAGTGACTGGAGGAAGGATATTTACATATAGAGGCAAGAAATGTTACGCATTAGAAGCACAAGGAGTGTGATATGACTATGCAGGGCATACTTACACTGACTGGTGTAATGTGTACTTGTAAAAGATTGCTTTGTTTTTATTTCAAAGAGGGTTAGTGGGCATATTTATATTCAGTCTACCATTCATGTTCAAGGACCCTTATGAACATTATGGTGACCAGCAGATGGCGTAATGAGTACATCGCTAAACTCCCACGTAGTCGATAATGGTTTGAGTTCCAGACCAGGTGGCTAAAAACTCACGCCAGGAGCATGTGCGTGGCCAAGATCCCGAGAGGAGAATGGTGAAGGAGGGATTGCAGCATGGCCATCCCTCCTGGGGGGTGATTTCTCCCTTTCTGTCTCTCTCTCTGTATCTCTGGCGAGTGCATGTACTCTATAGCAAAAAAAACTCTAAAAAACAAACAAACAGAAAACATTTTAAATTACCATCAGCCATGATATTATGCTACTTTGTCATGACTATGGATATTCATCTAGTGTCTGTGATAAAAATTACACAAATCAGAATAAATTTTATTCATAGTACTAAGCATTCGATTGCTATTAAGTTTCAACAACTTCATCGAATGTTGGTTTCTGTAAATATGGGATGTGACTTTAACATCACATATTTTTTTGAATTATTTTATTTAACTTTATTTATTTATTTATTTAAATTTGACTAGAAAGGGATTGAGTGAGAGGGAGGGAGAGAGGGAGAGAACGTGAGAAAGCAAGCCACCAGGTCTAGGACTTGAACCCGGTTGGCCATGTGGGAGTCCAGCACTCTTAACCACCATGCCACCTGCCAGACCTCACATCACATTATTTTACAAGAAAGAATAACACTTGCTTGATCAGCTCAGATGGTGACAAGAAGAACCAGTGCGAATTTTGTATTGTGGTGGAATAATCCAATACCATGTGTCTATGGTAATATAATTCAATACCAGGGATCGTGAATTTAAGATCCAGAATCAAATAGCTTAGAACTATAGCTATGCAAGGTTGGGGAAGTTACTTAATTTTTTAGTGCCACAGCTCCTGCTTTTGGTAACTGAGAGTAAATCCTCACAATACTTTTGCAGTTATTGCAGAAGCAAGTCTTGAGATGCTTACCACAGACTGTGGGACCATGCAGACTTTTGGCAACACTTGGGTATTTCTCATTAGCTCATCAGTCTTATCATTTTCACAATAGGAGTATGAAGAACTTGGCCTTGCACATCCCTTTTTGATCACAGTTTCAACATGTGTAAAATGTGAATATTAATTTCTGCATTTTCTACCCCACGTGGTTGCTTTGAAAAGCAAAGAGACCAGATGCTAGAGGCCAGCTTTAGAAGAAGACAGAACTGGTCTTCCATCCCTTGGGCTGGTTATTTTCCCTGTGGAAGACCTTGATTAAAAGCATTAAATGCAACTCTAATTTTATTATACTGTCAACTAAAACTTTAATTTCTTCCTATTATACTTACAATGCAATCAGGAATCCTCAGGTTCCGGGTGAAGCTCTTGAGATAGATCTCCTATACTTCAATTCTGTCTCATGCCATTTTCCCAACCCACCAGACACTGCCTCCACTGTGATTTCCTTCTCTTTTCCGGACATTCACCCACAGAGAGATTTTTAAATGACCTAATTTCTTTGCTTGGATTATATTTTGCCCCACACAGTTAACTTTTTTGACATTTATCTATATTCAAAATCTCTTCTCAGTTGTCACTGAGAAGCATACATCTCGATTATACGTTTTCTTAATCTAGTAAATTGGATTCCTTCACTGTTTTGATTTCGCACGATACTATTTATTTGGCTTTATGACATATCACAATATGTAATTATGCGTTGCTTGAATGACTGTCTGCTTGTCTGTCTCTTTCGCTCACTCCATGAAGCAGTGACCAACCCGATTTAGATCACAGCTATACTCCCAGGTTCTAAGGCACAGCAGACTCTCAATAAATGCAATAGAAAAAAAAAATTACATAATCCCTGGAATTTATAGAAAAGAAGTACATTACTAATAGTTTGCAAGATTATTTTTATATTGGAGTAACATTTATAAACTATTTCTTCTATAGTGTCTGTGGAATAAAAGTTAACTACTGGGTTGTTAGAAAAGTCATGAAGCACTTTTGCATATTTTGAAAAATACGTCATATGTCAGTAAATACTTTCATTACTCTGAAAACATTGTATGCGATATGGCACATTTTAAAATAGTAAGTTATTTGTATTCTGTTGAAATGACTAAAATCACACACACAAAAAATAAACGTAGATAGTACTAGTCCCTGTGGTACAGATTTAAGACACATCTCATTAGAGAAAAGGGGAGCTATCTAGAAGCAGAGCTGTTACAGCATGTGTATGATTCTCTGTGCTATTACTGTGCTCTGGTTAGACTAGACAGGAATTGAGTGGGGAATTCTCAACATATTCATGAGAGTTCAGGGAAAATCTTTACCCACACGCAACAAGGACAGCTTCTTGGTGAAGAAAGCAGCCTTGTTAGAAAGAGGAACGATCAGAGCCCAGCGGCTGGTATCAAAACTGAGGAGATAATTGGTCATCAGAGCCATGAGGTCTTGTCTTGCATTATTGAGAAAATATTTCAGAATTTCCCTATGGATAAGGTTCTGGATTGTTTTTCATGATGTCTGCCTTATTTTCATTGCTTCCGATTCATATCAATACCGGATCATCAAGAATTCTTTTCTATAAATTACTGTGTCTTCTTACTTTTTTTCTACATGGCTAACAACAAATGCATAGGTAGTGTTACATAGTTGTTCAGTAAATGTTCACTAAAGAAACATCTCAGGGGGACCAACAGTTAGCGTAATGGCTGTGTTGCTGGACTCCCATGTAGTCAACCGCGGCTTGAGTCCTGGACCCGGTGGCTTAAACTCACACCGGGCACGTGTGCATGCGTGCCCAAGATCCCGAGAGGAGAATGGAGGAGAAGAGATTGAGGTATGGCCATCCCCAGTAGGGGTGATTTCTCATTTTCTGTCTGTCTTTCTCTGGCTTTCTGGCAAGCACACGCACCCTATAGCAAAAACCTCTCAAACAAACAAACAAACAAACAAACAAAAACAAAACAAACATTTCAGGGAGGCAGTAAAATTCAACCATTTTACTTTGGAATGGGACAGGCCAGTATTATCTGGCTATTTCAGCATGAAATGTTGATTTTGAATGTCTTTATTTATAATGGTAATAATGGTTCCCAATTCCCAAGATGAAAGGAGAATAAATAGAAAAATAGATTTTTTAAAGAATGTCTTATAATGTTCCTTATCAGGAAATAATAAGAAAAAACTATTAGTTTTCATACTGCTATTATTTATTCTTAGATATTAATATAATTGGAAAATATGTGTGTAAGGATTGAAGGATTAGAGAGACTTCATGTGGCCAAAATGAAAAGATACTAGGAATGTCAGCGAGGAAGGGAAACATATTGAAAAGGAAGTGGAAGAGAGAGCCCAGGTACAGAAACAGCTGCTTGGCTGACTTGGTACTGTGGGTTCTGAAAATACGTAACTGAGAGGATGTACTTTGTCTTTAATAAGCCAGAAATGTCTCATCTCTGCTATTAATGCCAAGTTAGCCTGCTGGAAAGACTGTGAAACTGAACCATGACCTTTAGCTCACATTTTTATTAACTTTATACACAAATCATCATCATAGTTCTCTGATTATTTTACCCCCTTCTTCCTTTCTTTGATATGTGCAAAGAAAATCCCATTTGTTTATTATTAACACTAACTTCGTGAGAGAGGGACGGCTGTCTGTTTTGTTTTCACAGCACTAAGTTACTCTATAGATAAAGCTGTTTGACCAAACAGGTCTGCAGTTTCTTTTTTCTTTATTTTCTTTTCTCTTTTTTTTTTTCTTCTATTCTTTTCTTTTCTTCTTTCCTATCCTTTTCTTTTCTTTTTTTTTTTTTTTTTTTTTTTTTTTCCCCTTCTTTTTTAGGTTTTTGCTCTAAGGTCCATATGCTCACGAGACCAAGGGAAAGTGTGAAATCACCCTCCGTGGGGTGATGGCCACACTACATGTAATCCGTTCTCCTCCATTCTGCCCTGGGACTCTGGGCATGCACTCACATTCTCCTGAAATGATTTTATTTCTTTTCTTTTTTCTTTTTTCCTTTCCTTTCCTTTCCTTTCCTTTCCTTTCCTTTCCTTTCCTTTCCTTTCCTTTCCTTTCCTCTTTCCTTTCCTTTTCTTTTCTTTTCTTTTCCTTTCTTTTTTAATACATTCAATCACTGTATATCATTATAGCTTGCAAAGTTAATTTTCTCAGCATGAATACACTGTGTATTAGTCCAATTAAGGATATCATATATTTTATCACCAACTGACAATTTTTCTATTTTTGTGTCCCTTAAATGTTTTGCTTCTCTTTTGTTTCCCCTTGATTGCCTTTCTCTCAGAGATTGATTCTCAAGCCGCCAGGTCTGGGACTTGAACTGTACTTGGTTATGTGGGAAATCCAGTACCTTAACCACCATGCCCTCTACTGGCCCCTAGGTCTACGGTTTTCTAGCTTTACAATTTTCTTTACCTGTGTAAGTATTTTATGATTATGATTATGCTTATGATTTTTAGAGAGATTTTTGCTATAGGGCACATGTACCTGCTGGAGAGTCAGAAACAAAGTGAGAAGTCATGCCTGCCCTTCTCAGAGGGGATGGCCACGCCGCAGTCCCTTCTCCTCCATTCTCCTCTCAGGATCTTGGGCACACACGCACAAGCACTCCGTGTGATCTTTAAGCCACTGGGTCTGGGGTTCGAATCAGATCGACTGTGAGGGAGTCCAATGACGTAACCATTGCCCCATCTGCTGGTCCCTATTATTATTATTTTTGAAGTTTTTATTTTGAAATTTGCATTCCTGGCTTACAAATAATTATTTTACATCCTTGTGGAGTACAGTATGTTTTTTCAAAGCCTACTTAAGAGTGTGTCATGATAAAGTCAGGGATATAGATATATTCTTTCTCTTTTTTTTTTTTTTCTTTCTTTTTGTTCTGTTTTCCTCTATTATGGTGACTAAAGGAATGGCTGTGGAGTTAATCACCTTATCAGTCACCAGCAAGTGCTGGAACTCTGGTTCACTCAGGACAACAGAAATGATGAAAGTGTGATTGCAAGTAGGGAATTTGAAATAAAAGTCCAATAAGCACTTAAATAAATTGTGCATACCATCGTCATCAGGGTAAGGATATCAACATTATTTCATATTTATTGTTTAATTGTTAAGGTAATCTTTTGAAGTAAATAGCTCATATTCCTATTTACAGAGAAAGAGACGGAGATTTAGCAGTTTAGCTTACTTTTGCACTCATAGGAGACAGAATCAAGAATTGCCTCAGAGGGACCAGCAGTTAGCGTAATGGCTATGTCGCTGGACTCCCATGTAGTCGACCATGGTTCGAGTCCCGGACCCGGCATCTTAAACTCACGCCGGGCGCATGTGCGTGCATGCCCAAGATCCCGAGAGGAGAATGGAGAAGAAGGGATTGTGGCGTGGCTATCCCCCCTGGAGGGTGATTTCTCACTTTCTATCTCTCTGTCTCTCTCTGTCTGTCTGGTGAGCGCACGTGCCCTATAGCAAAAACCTCTCCAAAAAAAAAAAAAAAAAAAAAAAAAAAGAATTGCCTCAGATATAAAAATCAAAATCCTGTACTTTTTCTATTTTAATAACAACTCAGGGTGCACGTCTGTGTTTTTCTTGCTTTGTGTACCTAAAACTTTGAATTAATTATTAGTAAGTCTAAAAGAAGCATGAAGAGCAATGTGTTAATAATTATCTGAGTTTCAGGACCAGCAGATGGCATTGTAGTTACATCCCTGGACTACCATGTAGTTGACCACATTTTGTGTACTGGACCCAGCGGCTTTAAACTCATGCTGGGTGCATATATGTGCGTGCCCAAAATCCTGAGGGGAGAGTAGAGGAGAAGGGATTGCGGCATAGCCATTCCTCTTTGAGGTGATTTCTCTCTCTCTTTTTCTCTGTCTCTCAGGTGAGCACACATGCCCTATAGCAAAAATCTCTCTCTCAAAAAATAAAAGCTCAGTTTAACCAATCTTTATTGATTATCGCAACCTTTAATAATTATCTAGTATAAGTAATTAAATTAATGTCTGAATAACATAAGATCCTTGATGAAATGAAAACCACAGTCTATTGTGAGAAGTAGTCATTTATAACATAGACTAATAAACACATTACATATACAACAATAGAAATAATCTGCGGACTCTGACTGGAATGAGAGGGTTCAGAAGACGGAACATCAGGTAGCCTAAAAACCATGATGGAGGTGGGGCTTAAGTTATATTTTAAAGAATGAGCCAAGTTTCTCTATACAGGGGCCATCCCAGGTGAAGAGAAACGTTGCAAAGAAATAGAAGTGTGTGTGTGTGTGTGTGTGTGTGTGTGTTAAGATTTTGAAACTGGGAAGAAACACAGTAACACAAAAATTGAAATTTGGCAGGAGTGGTAAGGAGGAGTATGATTAGTAAGACAAGCAAGGGTCAAAATGTACAGACATCTTTTACAGAAATGCAGTGCGTTCCATTCAGAGATGGTGGCTATTCTTACTAGAGAAGGAGATATACTTTTTCCTTCTGCCTCAGATGTTTTCTAATAAGGAAGAAATTCTAATCATGCTCTTGAGCCAATAGGTTGATGATTCTGAGAATTCCAAGAGGTAAGGTTGGAATCCAGCCACAGGATCAGTGTCTGTCTCTTTGATATACCACCAAAAGCTACTTCACCTTGTTTTACCTCTTGACTACACGTCAGGGATTTCATGGTGCAATGCCAGGCATATGGAAGCTGCTGACTGAGAAGTAACCAACCCACAAGTGAGAGCTCACAAGATACAGTTAAGTAAAATGTTTATGGTCTTATTTGTAACGAGCACAACCTTGGGAGCTGGTGAAATCCCTTTTAGAGCCTAAATTTAATAGAACTATCTAATTAAAACAATCATTAAATAAGACTTGTAGCTATTTCTTTAGCTTAGTTGAATATAGGCTGTTTACTTTTCAAGGACTTTTAACTGCTGTCCCAGCTGAGACTTTAAAAACAGCTGTTATTGTGATACAATCTGGTAAGGGATCAGGGATAGTTCAGCTTATCAAGAAAATTAAGGATAAATAAAAGGCACGTAGTTGTATTCAAACCAATTATTACGCCATATTTCATAGCTGCTCTCGAAATTGAGCAACATTGAGAGTCAGAGACTGAATCCCTTTCGTGTTTGGATTTGATAGAATCCCTTTTGGATCATTAAACTGCTAGTTCTACACCTACAAAGACTTCCTATATACATACGGTCTTTCCTACTGCTTCCTGAATATTTCTGATGTTTTCAGTGTGTACTTCTGAGACAAAGCATCCTTTACCCAACAAACAGAGCAATCGTTGTATTTATTAATAGCATTATTTTTGTTTTTCACAAGGATTAGTGGCATGACAATAAGTCTGGTTATTTTCAGAAGTGCAGGTATATGTGGAAAGTTAAATTGGAACTTGCTAGGGTAAAGAAAAAGATACAGTCTTTTTAGAAGTCATGCACTAAGAAAAGGGGAGCATCAGACAAGTCTTGGTCAAGTAACAGATCTGAGATGTGATTGCAGTGAATGGATTAGCTCTGCAAGGAATGATACCCGTTTATGTGATAAATGTCTAAGTTCACTACAAGCCACTTTCAAGATATATTTTAAAACTATATTGAATACATATGTAAAAATAATCAGTCATGAGATAAAAAATGGTTGTAAGGGGGAAAGTAACATGCTCCAAGACTATGTTTGCTTTCACGGCAAGTTTGTAGGACAATCGTTGAGACTAAAATCATACTGTTTATTTGACTGATTTGGAAATTTTCCTTGAATACCATAAGTTATTTAATCAAAAATATACATACGTGCAAGTATTTTTTTTTTTGGAGAGGTTTTTGCTATAGGGGGCGTGCACTGGCCAGAAAGATAGAGAGAGACAGAGATAGAAAGCAAGAAATCACCCCCCAGGGAGTATGGCCATGCTGCAATCCCTTCTCCTCCATTGCCCTGTTGGGCTCTTGGGCGTGCACGCAAATGCTTCCGGAGTCAGTTTAAGCCATCATGAGCGTGCCCAGGATCCATGCTGGCTACTTAACTGTATCTTGTCCATTCAGAGATGGGACTCGAACCGCGGTTGACTCCATGGGAGTCCAGCGACATAGCCATTACACCAACTGCTGGTCCCTAGACTATGTACTTGCTGGTCCCACAAGTACATATTTTTATAAGTCTTACATCTCAGTTTTCTTGGTTATGTTCTTGGCTCATCCTCAATCCACTCCCCCATCAGACTACATCATTAGGCATGTGTGCATGGGTGTCCAGTTAGGACAGCACACCAACACAGTAAGTACACAACAGAGATAAAGACTATCTGTGACATGTAACGACATGGGTTACGGCATTATATCCATAACCAAAACTTTAGTCTTCTGTTCAGCTTACCTATCTAATTCTTGCTTTGGTTTTGGGGCTTTGAGAGCTTTTCTCTCCTACCTTCCCCTTTTCCCTTTATTCTTGTCATGAATTTTTAAAATGTGGCATGGGAGCCAGGCTGGTGTAGCAGTAATGCAACTAGGCCCGCATGGGAAAGGTCCTAGGTTCTAGTCCTGGGAACTTTCAGAGCACATCAGGCATATGAACGTGCTCATGATCCATGCTGGCTAAGGCTGCATGCGGATCGTGGCACAGGGACTCCGTCGGCGTGTCTGTTATTCTCAAGAAATGAACGAGCGAACTTTCTGGAAATGTGACATCACCAGGTTTTATCCGGCACACTCAGGAATTTTCAGTTGATTTTGTTGTATAATTTTTCTAGTGTACGTTATCCCAATGTTTTTATTAATTGAAAAGTCACTTTTAACATATGAATGTATCTTTAAGTCACAAATTGTAATTATAGTAAATCAGATAGCAACATAGAGTGATAGGTTATCACATACTCTCGCTTTCTATCTCTCTCTCTTTGTCTTTCTGGTGAGCTCACACGCCCTATAGCAAAAAACCTCTCCAAAAAAAACAGAAAGAAAGAAAATTAATATCTCAGTAACATACCTTCTACGTTAGGAGGACTTAGATATTTTCAAAGGTTGGGGACATAAGCTTTGCTTTTGTCATTGCAGTTTTTTTTTTTTTTTTTTTTTTTTTTTCTACCTATTTGCCATAAAAACATGGGAGTATGTTCATTCTATTTCCTCTTTTTTCCCCTTCACTCTCCCATAACATCGCCTTCTAATTTTTTTTTTTTTTTTTTTTGAGAGGTTTTCGGTATAGGGCGCGTGCGCTCGCCAGACAGACAGAGAGAGACATAGAGACAGAAAGCGAGAAATCACCCCCCAGGGGGAATGGTCACGCCACAATCTCTTCTCCTCCATTCTCCTCTCGGGATCTTGGGCACGCATGCACACTCGCCTGGCGTGAGTCTTAAGCCACCGGGTCCGGGACGCGAACCGTGGTCGACTACGTGGGAGTCCAGCGACATAGCCATTATGCTAACTGCTGGTTCCATAATTTTTAAGTAGGCTAATATCCTCCAAAAATTTTTTCCAAGGCATTTCTAAAATCATAATTGAATGGCTTTTAGAAGAATTACGTTTGTCCCTCCCTTTGGGAATGACCACATCATGTTTTTCTTGTCATCAGGGACAATGTTATTTTTGGCAATCTCACGTTTCTATCAAATCCTTCAACCAAAGAGCCCAACTTGTGTTTTAAAATTATCTGTGCAATATTGAGGATGTGGTTGCTGAAATCTAATTATTAGGATGTATATTTTTATTCTAAAATATGTCAAGAATGTTTCCTAAAATATATTTGGTTATTCAAACATTCTATGCTTTTCTTTTACCTTCTTAACCATTTTCGTTCCAAAAGAAAATGCTTAATTACACTGGAGTGGACCTTGGTGCCCCGACAGTGGTCTCAGAGTACAAGGTCAGAGGCCACATCAGGGTGCACTGGTCTTTATGACCATTTTCTTTGCCCTCTAAAGAATACTTATGGCGTGATTTTCTAGGTTTTTAATTTATGAATGTTTTTCTATTACTAAGGTGTTGTTAGATACTCAGAGCTGGAATATTTTTGTCAGATGAGTGTTTTAAAATGAATGCTAATTTTTTCTACAGCTTGAAGTTCTAAATAGACTGCCTGGTACTTGCATATTTGGGACACTTGTTTAAGATGGACATTTTGAAGAGTTATTTTGTTACTACACATAAAGGCTCTTAAGAATGAACTGTTCTTAAGGACTAATTGCCACCTAAGACAAAGATCAACTAGAATCCAGGAGTGGTGAAGATAAATTTAGACCTCCTTTTCTTATAATCCAGAGGCTTTATGAAAAGTGATCATTATATAGATAGAAGGGGCTAAATCCAACCTCTTAATGTTGAGAAAAATAATCTACAATATCTCACCCAACCTGTAACTGGGAGCGAGGACAACCTAGACACTTCTTAGGTACTGTCAAAGGGACTGCAAGGTCAAAACCATTTTCATAATACTATTATAATATCATTTGCACTTGCATTTCCATTCTTTCACAAATTAAAAGTAAGTTTTCCCAAGGCTGAAGAGCTCATACTATCACAACAGAGAGAATTCAATTGTCATTTATTCTGAGTCACAAAAAGAGAAAACAGTGTCATTTTTTATTATTTTCTGTTTATTTTAAAAAGCATCTTTTTAAAAGGGATTTTTGCCTTAGAGAGCATACGCTTGCTGGAGAGAAAGAGGGAGAGAGAAAGAGAGAGACAGAGCCCCTATCCTCCATTCTCCTCTCGGGATCTTGGGCATGCAGCGTGCACCCGGTGTGAGTTTCATTACTGGGTATGGGACTCAGAATCCCCTCAGCCATGTGGATTCCAGCAACATAACCAGTAGGTCATCTGCTGGCCTCAAACAGTATACTTTTTCTTTTTTAAAAAATAATTCTACTTAACTTTACTTATTTATTTATTTATTTTGATTTGACCAGAGAGGGACAGAGTATGTGTGTGAGAAAGAGAGAGGGAAATTGAGAAGGCAAGCCACCAAGTCTGGGACTTTGACTGCCATTGGCCATGTCTGAGTCCAGCACCCTTGACCACCATGCCACCTGCCATCCCCACGTGTACCGTCTCAAAGAGAAATAGGCCCTTGGAACTTAATAGGAAACTTGGAGTTGTTTGCAGTGATGCTAAGTTTCAGTATCATGGCTGGTCCTCTGTAGTGCTCTATTCTAAATCCCACTTACTCAGGATGTGGAAGCCAAAACTCTAGAAGTACCTGAATTTTTGCAATAAGTTAATTGCACTAAGACTACTGGTAGAGAACTTTAGTGTCTATATTTTAGTAACTTTAGTATTTTAGATGTGGGGAAAAGAAGAGAAGAGAAGTAGAAGATGTAAAGTTTGTTTCCAATTCTAATATAGTATGACTCTTCGATTTTAAGTAGAAATTCTCTATCAAAATTTCTATTACATATTTGGGGATTTATATCTCTCATATATGTTAGGATATATATCATAGATACACAAACACATGTGCTTATTAATTAATTAAACTGAACTTAACTTCTTTCCAGGAATATTAAAGATATACAGAAAAAGTATCAATTTTATTTTCAGTGATTTAGTTAGGATTTCAAAGTTGCTAACTACACTTGAGTTGTGCAAATGCATAGTACTTGAGGTATAGTTTGGGCTAGTCTGGGAACTTAACTACTAATAATAGTGCTGTTTATCTGCTGAAAGTTATTCAGAACTTCAGATGATCGAATTAACCTTGGAAGCACTACATTTTTCTGTCTTTTTTTTTTTTCTGGTGGGTTGCCTGCAAGCAATATTATACATTTCAGAATTATATTCTAAATTATGTCTAAAACTATTGCCACTAGCATCCTGTCGTTGTCAGAGGACACTGGGATAAATCTCAGAAAAAGCAAGAGGGGAATGGAACGAGGTAGCGGCTGGACATGTGAGCAGAGAGCAATGCCGTGAGAACAGGAAGGTGTAAATCACGTTTTGTGAAAGGTGGCGTCTCACAGGGAGGGTCTGTCTCTTGGGGCACCATACTGGCTTCTTTTACTTGAACCAAATACGATAGTATTCTGTCAGGATGTAGTCAAGTAGATGGATTAAAAACAGCTCAAGTTAGACCAATATGTTTTTTTGGTATTATTACAAAAATTTATTAGAAAGAATTGTGACATGTTTATCATCTTTTTTTTCCCTTTAAATTTATTTTTTTACATCATTTCACTATACATCATTACAGCATACACAATGAATTTTCCATCCAAAATACACTGTATATTGGCTCAGTCAAGCACATCAACATACATGTTATCAACAAATAATTTTCCATTTCTTATGTCTTGTATATTTTGCTTTTATTATTTATTTATTTATTTATTTGCCATCCTTGATTCCCTATCCCTCACCCTATGCCCTGTCCAACCCTCCTCCCACATTGTCTCTGGTATCCATGGTTGCTTTCTATGCCTTCCCCCACCCCATTTAATTGATTTGCTGATGAACTTAATTTGTCTAAATATTTGCAATAGCAAGCACAGATTATATACACACACACACACACACACACACACACACACATACATACACATGAACCCAAGTCTGACTTTAGGCGTAAACCTCAGTGAGTAGAATGAACATACTATAAAGTAGTACATAGACCAATATTGTAAATTTGAGAATTCATGGTTAAATGACTTTTGAGAAGAGTGGTACATAACAGTAGAAGGTTAATAGTTGGAAAAAAATAATGCAAAAAGAACTAGTGCCCCATTTATATTCGTCATTTTCTACTTGCTGTCATTTTCCTCTTAAGATAGCTGAGTCAAGAGGATCTCAACATTTTATTTTTTTCACAAAAATACAAGATATTATATCAGGACATGTTAAAATGAATTTAAATCAACAAGATTTTAAAATCAAATTGACTCATTTTTAAAGTGAGTTAAAATCAGAATGTGTTATCGTCAGAGGGAGGCGGAATTGGGTCATGTTAATACAATGGAAAAAGCATGAACAACCTGATGAAGCTTGGCAGTTTCATCATCACAAACATTCCCCGCTGAGATAATGAAGTTGACAATACCTCTTCTTGTTCTTAAGGTATGATAGCACAAAGTCATTGTACAAAATCTTGGCATGAGGGCAATTCATGTTGAGGACAGAATCATTCCATGGAGACGAAGAGAGCCTGTGATTGATACATTTATAAAGTGACTGCTTCCCGTTCATCGCGATGGACAATAAAGATGACAATAAGAAAAAGGAGGACATGGCTCTACTTAGAATATATGAGGAATGCTGCCAGAGATCTCACGTAATCACAGGTGACTTGCAGAAGTTGGACATTTGATTTAACTTCCCCAAGAGTTGAAAATGACAGTAAAAATTTCAGCAGCACAGCTTTTTTCAATATAACTAGTTCAGCAAGACTTCACTTATAAAACTTGCTTTTAAGCAGAGCTTGATTTTATCCTAATATTTCTGATGTATAAATTGTTTCGTAGCATATTCTTTCTCTTCACCGTCTCCCATTGCCAGGTCAAGTAAACTTCTTATAAGCAGATAAACATGCTAGAAGAAACCCCATGTGCTCATTAATACCTCAAACAATTTTGTTACCTGCTCTTTTGCATTAAAAAAGACTCCTAGCCTACCTAAACTATCTATATTGCATATATAAATCATGATCTTCACAAAGAAATAATTCTAGGCTATCAGTTGTCAGTAATTAGTTATTTTGGTTCTCAGAGAGTTAACTATCAAGCGAAAATACTTAGAACACTTTAGAAAATTTGGGGGAACCATCCCAAAGGTTCTATCTGACTAAGATAATAGTTGGCAGGATTGGAAGGTCAAGACTAATGACCCCAGCCTTATGTCTATGCTCCTCAGTGCTCTTGTCCAGTGACAGATTTGGTTGAAAATAATGAGCAATCTACATACTAAGATGTTCTTAATTGGCCCAGTGACTATGGTTGACAAAATGTTGTGTTAAAAAACCCAGGTAGGGACCAGCAGGTGGCGTAAAGGTTATGTCACTGGATTCCCGTGTAGATAACTGTAGTTCAAGTTCCAGACCCGGCAGCTTAAAACTCATGCCCCAAATCTCAAGAGAATGGAGAAGAAGGGATTGTGGCATGGTCATCCCCCTGGGGTATAATTTCTCACTTTCTGTCTCTCTGTCTCTATGGTGAGTGCATGTGCCTTATAGAAAAACAAAACAAACAAACCACAAAACAATGCTGGGTAAAGAACACACCCAGTAGAAAAACTAAAATTGACAACTTTCTTCAACTCTGTTCCTTGGAGTAGTGCTTTGATACAATTTGCTTTCATGTTTGAAGTGCCCTAAAATAGTTCAAGAGATAAATGCACACCACCCAAAGAGCACGCCATAACTTTGGAAGTTAGTATTTCTCATGCAGAAACAAGCAGAAGCCAGAAGTCTTTCGAGGAGTGCTTGGCAAATTCCTAAATGGATATGGGAAAAAAGTCTGTATCTTCAATTCTTTACCTGGTTTCTGCTATTCTCTTTTTCAGGGCTGGTAGTCCCTTTCCAGCATGCCTCCCAGTTTTCAGACTATTGATAATAGACAGGGACATTGCAGAAGGTAGTCAACTGAGAGGAAGGGCTGGAGCTCCGAATTCATCCTTTGCTTGATTTCCTAAGCATTCCCTGCCACAGTGTCCTCTGCAGGAAGGACACAATTTTTGGATCTAGAAATATACCATGGGCAAGGTAAATGCTATTATTTACTCTCCTATGGAGTCAGAGGAGCTTTGTCTGAAAAATGTTTTGTAAATTCTACAGCTTTAGTAGATGCCTCTGATCTCTATCTTAGTCTTTGAACACAGTGTTTGTCTTGTGACCACATGTGGTTCTAACAGTATTCTGTGCCACTTATATTGAGCCAGATCATAGACTCTGTTTGGCTGCACGGAGTCTTTTGTGGGAATTTTTTTTTTTAAGAGAGATTTTTGCTATAGGGCATGTGTGCTCACTGGAGAGACAGAGAGAAACAGAGAGTGAGAAATCACCCTGCAGGGGAGTGGGTCACTCTACCATCCCTTCCCCTCCATTCTCCTCTTGAGATTTTGGGCACACACGCACATGCACCTGGTGTAAATTTTAAGCTGCTGGTCAGAGACTCGAACTGTTGTCAGCCATGTGGCAGTCCAGTGATGTAAGCAGTACACCATCTTCTGGTCCCCTTTTCTGAGATTTTTAAAATTTGAATTACTGGAGATGATATTCATGTGATTCATTGGTTTTCCCTACCCAGCTATGGACTCCATAATCTCATCAATCCTGCATTTCAAGACATTGTTCTTGGGACCAGCAGTTAGAGTAATGGCTATGTCGCTGAACTCCCATGTAGTTGACCGCGGTTCAAGTTCTGGACCCGGTGGCTTAAACTCACACCGGGTACGTGTGTGTGCGCGCCCAAGATCCCAAGAGGAGAATGGAGGAGAAGGGATTGTGGCGTGGCCATCCCCCTGGGGGTTGATTTCTCGCTTTCTATCTCTCTGTCTCTCTCTGTCTTTCTGGTGAGTGCATGCTCCCTATAGCAAAAAATCTCTCCAAAAAAAAAAGACATTGTTCTATTGCAAACATGGGTACTGATGTCAATGTTCAAAATTGTGATAACTGGATTTAGAAATGTGTGTATTCAAATAATAGTAACATATCTATTAAGATATCAGTCACTTTAGGCAATGTATATATTTTCCCTGTGTGTGGTTTCTAATGAATGTGGAGATGTTAATTTCTGCATTAGAGGTGCACTGTGCTATGGGTATAGCATCCTGGTCTAAAGTAAGAGTGCAAGACACATTAGCAATATTCATTCTTTAAGAGTTTTGTGAGATATTATTAAATGCAATTTTAGTTGAAGATCCCAAATGTTTTTGCTTTGGTTTTTCTCAACTCTAAATAAATATATATGCTGTCCTTACTTTTGTTTCATTTTACTTCAATTTGCTGGCAGAGATAATTTTGTTTAAATAATTATTTTATTTTATTTATTATTATTATTTTTTAATTTGCTATAGGGCACATGTACTCAGAGACAGAGAAAGAGAAAGTGAGAAAATAAGCCACCAGGTCCAAGATTCACACTGTGGTTGGCCACGTGAGAAGTCCAATGCCTTAACCAACATTCTGCCAGCAGGTGTAGCATGGATAACTTTTGAAAATTAAAACCGGGAACCAGCAGTTAGCGTAATGGCTATGTCGCTGGACTCCCACGTAGTCGACCGCGGTTCAAGTCCCGGACCCGGTGGCTTAAAACTCATGCCGGGCGCGTGTGCGTGTGTGCCCAAGATCCCGAGAGGAGAATGGAGGAGAAGTGATTGCGGCGTGACCATCCCCCCTGGGGGGTGATTTCTCGCTTTCTGTCTCTATGTCTCTCTCTGTCTGTCTGGCGAGCGCACGCGCCCTATAGAAGAAAAAAAAAATAAAAACCTCTCCAAAAAAAAAAAAAAAAGAAAAAAAAAATTAAAACCAAAACCACTGAGATAACAGCAGTTATCTCAGCATTTTGAATTAGTATTAATAAAGTAATACTTTACCATTTTTGACTAATTAGCACTAGCATCAGTAGCTAGCGAGTTTTCCATGTGACTTTATACACATTCTACCATTTTAGGGCCACCAAAATTTGTCATGTTTAATTTACTACCTCTATCAAGAAACTAAATAAATTCCCTAAGGTAAGACATATAGAACTAGAAAACATTTTAACCCAAGCTTTCTAAATTTAGAAGTCATGTTTCTATCATAATGGATTATTGCTTATTATCATATATATATCACCTGAATTGAAAACCGCCTTCCGCATTAACCTCCTGCATTCATTCATTCTCTTGATGAATTAAAATATGTTCCCAAGTTTTGTGTAGGCACAAATTAACCGTGACAAGAAAAATTCAATATATTAATATCATTTATATTTATGTTTTACTTGACATAATTAGATCTTCCTGAGTGAATGGAATTTTCTCAGGGTAGATAGAATATTATAAAAGAATTCTCAATTTGGATTTCAGCCCAAAAGCAAACACTGGTTTAAATATCAGGTTAAACATTAGAAACACACTGAGACAGAAATTAAATCTCACAGAAAACCTAACTTGAAGATATATTCAAATACAAATTCTTCTAATACAAAATCACAATTAAAAGTGTGACAGATATTGTTTTTTGATTAAGTGGTGGCGATTACAGACAAATACATTAACTTAGTGTTATCATTAAAATGATGGCATAGATATTAAATTTCCTAAGTTATTTTAAGTGTAATCACTTATTATTACAGCTACTTAAGAAAGCAACAATGACCAAGTGAGTGGGTTTACTCCCAACATTCTTTAAAATCATAGCAACCCAATCCTATTTGTTTTTTCCATTCCTGTCAAGTGGAGATCTTTAAACTGGTAAGAATGGGACAAGTGTCATCATAGATAATTGAAATCCATCATCTGTTAGGTTATAGGAACCCCCTAGTTGCTTAAATTTAAACCGATTGGTCTCTAGGATTTCCCTCCTGAAGAATTCAGAGTTTGTAAATGAGAACACTGTCTGTTAGTAAGCTTTCAGTAGTGGTAGATAATGTGTCCTGTTTCCAAATACTGACAATTAATAAATACTGTTGTTGTTGTTGTCATTTAGTGGAAGGTTCTACCTTTTAACTTAATGGAAGCTGGTGAAATATGCAACTTTCCCAAGAGGAATAAACAAACAAACTATTAATGTGATGACTTAGGTAAATGAGAAAGCATTGATCAGTGAGAGACGGCAAAAATCCACTAAGAACAAGTGGATTTATATGTGTTCTTTTTTAATATAGTTGTTCAACTGGTAGCTGGGAAATATTTTATAAAATTTCTTTCTAAATGTATTTAACTTTACATCAACCCCAAACATAGACTTTATATTGCATTTGTCTGAAAACCTTTAATTTCTTCTTTTTTGGAAAGTTTTCCCTCTGTGTGTTTGTGTGTGTGTGTGTGTGTGTGTGTGTGTGTGTGATTTGGACACGGTCCCACTGTGTTGCAATCTTCCTGCCTCAGCTTGTGGAATGGCTAGAATTGTAGGCTACAGTTGCTCATGCCTCGCTTTTTAGCATGACCCATGAATCAAACCTGGGCCTTTTCATGGCTTGGATTCTAACCTAGCGTTGAGTGATGTGTTGAGTATGCAAGTGGAAAAAAGACCCCTATGCTAGAGGTTTCTTTCTTCAATGAGTGGGAGAAACAGAGAGAGAGGAGAAAAGATGAGAGAGAGAAAGAGAGATTCATACCAGTGAAGTTTCACGATGTGATTTACTTGCAGCCTCAGCCAACCCTGAATCAGGGATATACACATACATGCATCTTCAAGAAGGTCCCCAGATGTAAATATTGGGCCTACCCATGTGGATCAGCCTCATGGAGAACTGCGTCACCTTCCAATCCCCCATTAATTATTCCTTAGCTGTTTTATTTTTTATTAGTTTAAATTATTTCTATTCATTTTAAATGTGTGTGATATATGTTTTTCTTATAATTATTAATACTATTATTATTATTATTCATTTAAAATTTTCAATTCTTCTTTGTTTGTTTGTTTGTGAGGTTTTTGCTATAGGGCATGTGTGCTTGCCAGAAAGACAGAGAGAGACAGAGAGACACAAAGTGAGAAATCACTCCCCAGTCTCCCCAGGGGGGATGGCCACACTGCAATCCCTTCTCCTCCATTCTCCTCTTAGGATCTTGGGCACACACGCAAATGTGCCCAGCATGAGTTTAAGCCGCCGGGTCCGGAACTCGAACCATGGTCGACTACATGGGAGTCCAGCGACATAGCCATTATGCTAACTGCTGGCCCCTTATCAGTTGTTTAATATCATTTCCTTTGCCTGGGTAAAAGTTGTTCATTTATTTTTGATCTGTTAATACCACCTTTATTGCCTTTGGTAGAAAGATTTGTTTTTATTTTTTCTTTTATATAAAATTTATTGAATTTAACTTTATGGATAACACATAGCCAAATTTCATAATATATATGTACTTATATGTTTTCAAGTGTGAGACATCTCAACATATATTTATGAGCTATAAATAGAAAAATAGATTAATGTACAAATAAAACAAGACCATTTTATACATTTAATTTATCAAGTTTTTATCCTTTAGTCAAGGAGTGAAGATGACATATCTCTTAACTTTGTGATTGTGTATTTCTTCATCTTCTACTGCATTTATTAAATCAGATCATTTTTTCAATAACTTTTTACAGAAGTAAAAATCTAGACATCCAGAGTTAAATATAGATGTTTTGAAAGATGACTTTTTAGATAATTATTATATAGGTACATAATTTTATTCATTCCTTCACTAATCATTATATGTATTAGGCTCATTGTTCACTTATATTTATATTATTGCTTTCTTTTCTTTACTCAATATATATAAAAATATTTTGCAGATATCTTTATTTTTTAAGGAGATGGATTTCTCTCTATTTTCCAATTAAATTTTTATTAAAGTAGTAAAACACACAGGTTTTTAAAATCTCATTTTGAAGCCTTCTAATGGTTAATTCCAGTTTCCCGTTTGGTCACTTACACTCCCTATCCTAGTCTATAAAAGAAATTGCTTTAAATCTTAAGCTTTGTCATCAATTCTTTTATTCATACATATTAAAGAAGTACTCACGTTGCTGTGTCTGGAGCGTTCACATATATATTTAGATTTCTGCTATTAAAAATAAGTATTTTTCTCTTTTTAAAAATATTTAATTTTATTATTATTATTGCTATTTCATTTTTGTTATAGGGCACATTTACTCACCAGAGGAAGAGGGGGGATTGAGAAAGCAAGCTACCAGGTCTGAGCCTCAAACTACGGTTGGCCATGTGAGAGTCCATCACCCTAATCACCACGGCACCTTCTGGTCTAATATTTTTCTCTTTTAACCACCCCATATGGTTAGGGCTCTACCAACACACATGGGCAAAAACATATAGAGACATACACATATTTCCCATCACCTTCATCTTCTAATAATAGTAAAATATTCCATATTTTCTTATTGTCTTAATATGATTTGTCATCCATACCTGAGCCTTGAAACTGAATATAATTGTATTCTCTTTTTTACAGCTTGTTTTGTTTTCTATTGAGTAATTATCTTGTTAATTATTCTGTATTAAAACCAATGAATCCCCCTTTAGATTCAAAAGTATACAACACATGTTTTTCTATATTTAAATACATCAGGAAACATAATATTTATTCCAATTTTCTTGGAGATATCACAACCAATATAAAACGTTCCCTTGCTATAATTTAGGCTGACTGCTTCCTCGGCCAGCATTCCAGTTGCTGTCCCGGGATTTCCCTTTAACATCTTTCAGAAACTTCTTTTTGAATTTTTCTTTCTGTTTTGAAACTTTTTAAAATTTTTATCTGAATCCTGTGTTTTTTCTCTTTTCGGTTCATCCCTTATTCAAGAGTAACACATTTTGTTGTAGTCTTTCTAAGAGGCCCTGCTGAGAAGTGTTTCATAGAAGACAAAGTGTTTTTGCGATCTCCCGTGCTCAAGTGTTTTACTATTTCTGCACTCTTGAAGGATTTTCAGGCTGAAGATTAAATTCTAGGTGCTTTTATGAATGAAGTTTTATAAATACAGAACAATTTAAAATATGTGAGGTACTTCAAAGAGTTTAGGAGAAGTGAAATTAATATCTGAGTTTATTTAGATGCAAAAATTTAAAATCTATGCATAATTTTTTCATAGTAAACATTTTCATGAACTTTTTTAAGACCCCCATCATATATGCTACCCTTTTCGAAAAATATTAATTTAACATATTTAATAAGAATGTGGGGACCAGCAGTTGGTGTAATGGCTATGTTGCTGGATTCCCACATAGTCAACTGTGGTTCCAGTCCCGGATCCAGTGGCTTAAACTCACGCTGGGCCCATGTGCGTGCGTGCCCAAAATCCCGAGAGGAGAATGGAGGAGAAGGGACTGCAGTGTGGCCATTTCCCCTGGGAGGTGATTTCTCACTTTCTGTCTTTCTGTCTCTGTCTTTCTGGTGAGCACGCGTGCCCTAGAGCAAAAACCTCACCCCCCTCCAAAAAAAAAAAAAAAAAAGAATGTGAAAAAATTGTAATGTTGTTTGTTTTCAAGAATATATGAAAGGGGACTTTTTAATGGATTTCTTTTATATGTTTAAATTTTGAACTATAGCAACCAGCAGATGGTGTAATGGTTACATGGTTGGACTCCCACAGAGTCAACCATGGTTTGAGTCTCAGACCCAGTGACTTGAAACTCAAGCCGTGTGTGTGTGTGTGTGTGTGTGTGCGTGCCCAAAATCCTGAGAGGAGAATGGAGGAGAAAGAATCGCAGCATGGCCATCTCCACGTGTGTGTGTGTATGTGTGTGTGTGTGTGTGTGTGTGTGGTGGGGTGATTTCTCACTTTCTGTTTCTCTGTCTCTTCAGTGAGTGGTGTGCCCTATAGCAAAAACCTCTTCTGTTTTTCAATTCCAGAATTATTTTTCAAAAGTACTTTTTAAGAAATCTTCATGGTTCTGCCCTTTTATTTAATTGACTATTAAAATTTTATAAAATTATTTTATATGTCATCACATCCAAAGTCTTTGTCCACTTTCCAGGTCATAATATACCTTTTCCATAGGCTTTCATACATCCTGTATGCATGTCTACTTACTGTTCATTTTGGCAAATTACATTGCTTACTTTTGGGAATACTTACCATACTAAGTAAATTTAATACCAATACCTTACCTAAAATCTAGAAGAGATAAAGTACTTACAAAGATGATTTTGAATGAACAATAATGAATAATGAAAGACATTGTATAACATCAGATATTTACCAAAATAACTCATTTTTTAAATCATGTTTGCCTAAGAAAAAATGACAAAGTATAGACACACATTCTATGTGAAATATTTCCAACCCTTAATTCTAGGGCCTACCCATATGTTTTCTCAACTTTTTTCTCTGAGGCAGAGATCGGGAGACTATATATCTACCTTAAGATAAATAGATTATTTTTGTCGCTTTGGAAATGTCTAATTCAGAGATATACTTCTAAATCCAATCTAAACTTTAACTCAATGGAATACATTCGCGCTTTTGGAGTTCTACCACACAATAAGGCTTGCACACAAATAACTACTTCTGCAACTTTAAATTACTTTATATATTTATTGAAAAACTTGGCAGGGTTCACAGATAAATTTTCAATCTTCATTTTGTATATATCTGACAATGCCCCTAGACTACAGAATTTCAGCAGAAGATATTAGGTTTCCACATATCTTGGTTGGTAGCAATGTTTCTTAATCACTTCTAGTTTTTAAAACAGCAGTAGTGGGTAATAATTCAGGTTCAACTTTGGAGAGACTATGTAATGCTCTTCAATTTCCAACTGGTTTACAAACTAACCTGGACAGACAAGCTTGAAATCGATGGTAAAGAACTGTGACTTTAGTTAAGCATGTTTAATTATTTTGTTACAATAGAAGTGATAGTCTAATATGCTTATGTAACACCTGTTGTTCTGGTTTGTGCTCATGTCTGTGCTTTCAGTTTAAGCTTGTGGAGCCCAAGGTATTCTTGTATTTTATTTATTTATTTTTTTAAAATTTTGTACATTTAGTCACTATACCTTGCTTGTAATTGAATAGACCCAACATGCATACACTTTATACCAGTCCAGTTGAGGATGCAAACCACATTATCATCGACAGATTATTCTTTCTGTAGAGGAACTTTACCACAGTTTCCTGGCAACATTACATGTTTAAAAGCAGGCCATGTACCAAGGCGTGTAGCTGATAGCAGACTAGCAAAACATCTTAGGGTATTCCTAGAACATGAGAACATGGGAAGGATGTAATGATTTGTTACAAGTAATTTCAACCAATTTCTATCTGTCAAGGGTTTCTGCTTCCTCAGCATCACTCAAATGCTGATGAAGTATAAAGCTTTCTGCCTTACCACAGTGCAGCTATGGAATATAAAACTACTTAATTATACAATGACACTGTCTTCTCGACCACATAGTGTCCTACATCCATGTTGCCTTTTCATAGGATGCTTTTGGTTTTAGCGTCATCCTGTGGCACAAACTGGCACCTTTGATTACATATGCTTTCACATCCTTTTAAGTGTGTCTGTTTGGGCTGCTGTAATGCAATAATGATGACTGAGTGATTTATAAAGAATACAAATTCATTTCCTACAGTTCTGGAGGCTGGGAAGTCCAGGACCAGAGTACCAGCTGGTTGAGTTCTGGGGATAGTCCCCTTCTGAGGTGCAGACAGATTACTTTTCACTATGTTAAGTAATTAATTAAATAAATTGTCTAAATGTAAAAAAAAAAAAAAACAATTGCCTCCTCCCAAGTGGCACTGTCTGTCAGTCTTGACACTTCACATCCTGAACTTTATATTCATTTTTTTCTTTAATTGCCCACCTTATGAACTAGACACAGAGGTAATACCTTCATTGATTTAAGGTAAAATTTATGTTAAAAAATGATATATATGAATGTGTATAAGTACAAACAGATTCATATGCATTAAGAAAGAAGAAAGACAAATGACTCATCTTAATAGAGATTCCTAGACACTAACTCTGCAGTGACACTGATTACAGGAGACCTACAACCCTACTGTGCTCCACCGTTCATATTACAGATTTTTGGAATAAAATGATGTACAGATTTTTGGTTCAGAACATTCTCACAGAGAGATCAATGGATCCTTCAAACCCACTCTTATGATTATTTCTCAGGAAATGCAAATTTTGAATAAACTTCCTCAAGAATTATTACTCATATAAGTTCCTTGACTCATAGAATAGAGCTATAATTGTAGGAAAGACCAATGTACCACTAGAACCATTGCTACATACAAAAATAAGAAGTCAGAAGCAATTCTATATTCCTTAGGAAATTGCAAAGATTAGTGCCATAAATGCTTAAGTTGAAAGATGAAGAGTGGTGATTCCTACCAATCTCCATTCAATTCACTTACTTAGTCTATGGAAAGGACATATATATCTTGGACAATGAAAATGGATTATGGTACATTTAATTGGTGGTGACTATGATTGCAGCTGCTGTTCCAGAGGTACTCTAGTTGTCAGAGAATATCTATACATCCCTTGGCACCCAAAATATAAGCACTGAGCTAGCAACTGCATTTTCTTTAATCCTGTTAATAAAGATCAACAAACGGAGTCTTATTTTAGCTGACAGGACTAGCCTCTGACTCTCTTGTCCTGCCTTAGGATTAAATCAACTCTATAGCCCTATGTCATATTTTAAACCACAGAGACCTTGATGGGCTTTCTGGTTTACTAGCCAATGAAAGAAGGCTTTGCGTCAGATCCAGGCTGCTGTAACAAGCCATTTGGGCTATGGGAGTTAGCAGATCTGATGTTGTTTGAGATGTCAGTTGCAGATAGAGATGCTTTGTGGTGGTGGTGTTTTGTTTTGTTTTGTTTGTTCAGGTGCTTATAGATGAATCACAGGGCAAAACCGTAGTATTTTAGAGTTAAATTATGTTATCTTTTATAGATAACTATTCTTCTTTTGAAATATAACCTATTAGTAATAGTCTATTCCCTACCTATCTAGTAATAAACTATTACCAGACCTTATTATGAATGCTTTACCACTGAGTGCCAAGTTACCATACAACCTCAGTTGCTTTTCATGAACTGAATATTACCAGACTCTTCAATTCATAAAATAAAAGCTGTGTATGTGAGATTGGCCTCAAGCATGTCTTAATGGTACACATAACATGTATGAGGAAGTAACCCAAAGACTCATTGCCCAGACTCCTAGTACACTCAATTATTTTTCTCAAATTACACGTATGTGTTGACTAGGTAAGGAAAGCTCAGGCTTAGTTTCCTGATAGTTCTGAACAATATGGTGGCACCATCCAAAGATGGAGAGTTTAAGCATTATTGCGTCAATCCGGGATGGTCCTAAAATATGGTTGACCAGAAGTCCTTCTTCAGGACCAGAAGCCCAGAAGAACTTCAAGCAGCACAATTGGTTACTTGTTTTGCTGGAAGGGGAGATGACCAGAGGCTGAATCCCCTCAAGTTTATGAGTTGCAATTCCAACTATCTAACAAAGGATTTTGAAATTATGATTTGTTTCTAGTTATTAAAATTTAATAGGGTCACTAAATTTATGTTATTTCCCTGACATTTGTTACTCAGTTATTTTCTGTATATTTTTTCTATTATGATTAAGAACTAAATATGTGAACTAGGAAGTTTGCAAGCTAGCCTTTTGAGGAATGCAAATGAATGAATTGGAGGTCCTATTTTATAGTTAGATTTGGGATATAAAGAACCCCAAGAACTATCTTGGATTTTGACAACTAAAGAATGGAGATAAAAGAAAAGAAAGGGAACAAGGAGGAGGAGAAATAGAAGGAGGAAGAGAAGGGGGAAGGGAGAAAGTTGAAGGGAGCCACAACATTACCAGTTCGTGTGATCTCAGCCCACTGGGCTATGTAAGTGGAAATATTTCAGTCGTGTTTGCTTTCATTCCTCTGTTGAATCTCCCATCTCTGTGAGTTTCCTCAGATTCTTCATATTTGTGACAGATTCTATAACATATTTTTCTCCTTTTGAATTTTCAATTTTAATTCAATTTTTAGACTCTAATATCCTGTAAGACCCCAAATTCTCCTCTTTCTCTATCATAAGCAAGTTCCAAATCTTAAACAGTCTCTCTTTCAACTCTTTCTTGTTATTTCTTCTCTCATTTTCTACCTTGTTAGAGAACTCCATAACAGCTCATGGCTTGGAAGTAAAAGTGGAAAAAAAAAGAAAAAAGAAAAAAAGGAAAAATAAAAAGGAGAAATTATCTTGTAAACATACTCCAACTTTCATCTATAAAATGACTAGTTACAATTTTCTTTTTCCTACCCATTGACTGACTCCATCTACCTACCTATCTATCTGATTAAAATTTTACACTTATAGGGGACCAGTAGATAGTGTGGTGGTTAAGGCGCTGGACATTCCCACATAGCCAACCATGGTTCGAGTCCCACACCTGGCAGCTTGTCTCACTTTCTCTCTCTCTCTCTTTTTCTCTCTGTCTCACTCTCTGGTCATATTAAAAAATTAATTAATTAATAAGTAAATAAAATTAAATAATTCTTTTAAAAAATTTTATACTGGGACCAGCAGTTAGCATAATGGCTATGTCACTGGACTCCCATGTAGTCGACCGTGGTTCAAGTCCCAGACCCGGTGTCTTAAACTCACGCCAGGTGCGTGTGCGTGCGTGCCCAAGATCCCGAGAGGAAAATGGAGGAGAAGGGATTGCGGCGTGGCCATCCCCCCTGGGGGGTGATTTCTCGCTTTCTATCTCTCTGTCTCTCTCTGTCTGTCTGGCGAGCGCACGCGCCCTATAGAGAAAACCTCTCCAAAAAAAAAAGAAAAAAAAAATTATACTTATGCAGTCTTAGCAAGAATAACTTTTTATGACTCTTCTTAGTATTGCATTTTTAAAATTTTATTAGTATTACATACTTTATATTTTTGGGGATTATTATATGGTGGAACTTGCAGAATGGTATAAATATCTAGTGTCTTAGTTATTTGATGAACTGTTTAATAATCTTGATTGTGATTACTCTTTTTTATTGCATTGATTTATGCTTTGTATTGTGGATAAAAAAAATCTATTGATATGACTACAATGACTTTAAAGATAATTTAGACAAGAGAACTAAGATGATTTTTTCCACAATTATAAACTGATACTAGACTTTCTTTCCTATTTCCTCCATAAATTAAAAAAAAAATGTGAATAAATCCAGTAGATAAAATTATTAGATTTACCAGTCACACTTATAAAATGCATAGATAAAGACCTTAGGTATTTAATGTAATGTGTATAAGAAATGCAATAAAAATGAATAAAAATTCCTCTAGCATTTTATATGACAGAAACCCTAAAGCCAAAGACAATCCTAAAGTCAAATTATCATGATGTCAGTGAGAGAGGGAGAAAAATAATTTAACTGAAGATTATTGTTAGGAAGATCTCTAGGGTTGAAAACTGCAAAATCTGAAATGAAACCTCAGTAAATTTAGTCAGCGACTTAAAACCCTTTCCCACATTCTCTTTTTCTCTTCCAACCACCTTGCCATTATCTTTCCCTAATACATAACTTTTTTATTTTTTTGGAGAGGTTTTTGCTATAGGGTGCGTGTGCTTGCCAGACAGACAGAGAGAGACATAGAGACAGAAAGCGAGAAATCACCCCCCCCCCAGGGGGCGATGGCCACGCTGCAATCCCTTCTCCTCTCTGGGTCTTGGGCACACACGCACACGCACCCGGTGTGAGTTTTAAGCCACTGGGTCCGGGACTCGAACCACGGTCGGCTATGCGGGAGTCCAGCGACATAGCCATTACGCTAACTGCTGGTCCCGCCTAATACATAACTTTAGGGGTTCCTTTTTTATATGTGAGTATAAAATCCCTTCTGCATCCTCTCTGGAATTAGATATCCTCCAAGGAGAAAGCCCTTTGTACTCAGAAGTAAACAAATTACAGTCTATGTTTGAAAAGCAATGAACAAAGTATGCAGTTCTAAACCACACGTATTTACAATACCCAGTGATATACGCAGTTTCAACAACAAACAACAACAAATATGGCATGATTCCAGCATAATTAATAGGGATTTGCATTAATCACTAACATTTCTAGAAACTAAAATGATAAATTTTGACATCTCTGGAAAGAGATGATTCTAACGGTTAAGATTTTTTCTTATGTTTTACATTTAATTATTGTATTTTTTACAGCATACAAAATGAACTTTCCCAGCAAAAATACACTGCATATTAGTCCAGTCAATAGTTTTTGCTTTCTTGTTCTTTACCTGTAACTATATTTCTATCTACTGCAGAGAGACTTCTCCCTAAGAGAATAACCTGTACTTACATTTTCAAAGACCTAGAGCCAGAATAAAAAGGAATTATGAAATTATTATTACAAGCTTCAGTACAGGAAAATGGGAAGAAAGAACACGAATAAGTCCTGAGAGAATTCCTGCCCATTAACTATTTTCCATGCTGTGATTATATAAGGTTATCAAAAGGCTGATCGCTTTAGTTCCCTTGACTTTTCCAATGTAGAAAAGGACGGTTTCTAAAAGTGGCTAAGATTGATAACTTACGATCCCTGGAAAGAAAAATCACTATGAGCTAAATAGACCACCCTACTGCCTCCACCATTTGACTTTACTACATCTGTTAAAATAATGTGTTGGATAAAAGAATGCACAAGATGATCAAGAAGAGTCATCTTCCAACACCATAGATTAGTGCTTATTTCTTAGCTGCAAACAAGGGGCAATTTCACTGAAAATGTTCCTTTATTCGATTCTGAAAAGGTCATTGATATTTATATTCCAAAAGGAGTCACAAAGTAATATGAAAATGCATAGCGATTTTGAGTTGTATGGAGGGTTTTAAATATTCCCGCCGAGCATAACAACACAGCTGACAGAGAACCCTTAACCCCCTGCTAGGCACAGCCACATTTATTATATGCCACATTAAGGATAAAATAGCAAGCTTGACATTGAATTGTCAGAAAAAGAAATCGGCTCTTCTCTCTCTTACTGCTGCATAATTCTAGCCCACATTCTCTGTACATATGTGGTCGGCTCCTTCTGAGAGAACCATGTCATTATTTTGGAAAATAATTAAAAGACTGAATAAAATAAAAACATAAAACTTAGCTTTACATTCAGGGCTTAGAGACAAATAGAGTAAGGGTGGCATAAGATTTGTGCAAATGTTAAAATCTACCAGTAATGTTTATGCTGCTATTGCATGTGTGGTTTCTGAAGACATATGTTAGCCTCATTTAATTATCACCCCCCTACCCTGATGTCACTAGTTGCAGTCACCATGATATTAAACATGTATTTTTGCAATAACCTCCTAATGGGGCTCTCTGACTACACTCTCCTTTTAATCTCCTCTTAATAGAACAGCAAGAATAAACCAGTAAAAATGTGCATGAGATTATATAAGTTGATGCTCAACCTCTCTAGTAATGATCAATTTCACTCATTAAATGGCAAAAACCATGCAGTGGTTTAGAAAATGCTACATGACTTGGATTCTTTCTGAGTTCAACTCATATCACTTTCCTTATAACCAACTTTACTGCAAATACACTAGGTTTCTTAAAGCTTCTGGAATGTCCTGGACTGACTTCTCCTTTAGAGATTTTGCTCTCACTGTTCCCCCTACACACCAAATTCCCCGAACTATGTTCACGTTTTGCTCTGCCTCACCGCTGTGTCCCTTCGGGAATTAAACATCATCACTGCAAGGCATTTCCTATCAAACATATTGCAATGTGCAACTATCTAAAACAGATTCCATGTTTCCTGTCCCCATTTCTTGTCTGTTATTTTCCATAGCACTTAAGATTTTCTAACATTATATATAGAGAAATGGATGAATAGCATGATGGTTAATTTTACATGTCAACTTGACTGGGCTACAGAGAGCCCAGATATTGGTTTAATCATTATTCCAGGCATTTCTGTGAGGGTGTGTTTGGATGAAATGAATATTTAAATCGGAAGACCTAATGAAGCATATCACCCTTCCCAAAGTGGGTGACCCTCATTCAATTAGTTAAATTAAACAAAAGGCTGGCCCTCTCCCACCTGAGGGGGAAGGGAGATTTAAAATGAAATATCAGTTGTTCTTGCATTTTGAGTTTGCCATGCTTGGGACTAGAACTACACCATCAGCTCTCCTGAGTCTCCGTGTGCCAATCAACCAGCAGATCTTGGAACTTGTCAGCTTCGTATCATTTCACTGAATTCCACCAGACCAGACTATAGGAAGTAAAGGAGTGAGATTACGTTTGTGATCGTAGAAAATTCTCCGTACACTCACTTCAGTAATTCTGCTTTTCTCATGTTCCTAATCTCCCTTATAAAATGGCTTATGTAATTAATTGCCTAAAGCTGGGTTTCTGAAGCAGCTGAAAAGAAATAAAATAAAATGTCATAAATGATTGTAATGGCTAACACAGTCATGGCCAAAGGCAAGGCAAGGAAATACCACTGTTTATGTTTTGATGAGGTAAATAGTCAATATTTCAGACTTGAATTAATCATCAGCAGTTCATTGACATAATGCATTAAGAGTGTATCTGTGGAGCTGCTGCAAATCATTATTATTTTTAAAGATTTCTCTCTTGACTCAACAACTGTAGTTTGTATTACTTAGAGAAGAACACCTATTTTTATCACTTTGTACATAGTACTTATTTTCTTAATGCACCAACGAGGTAAAATGTTCTTATTTCCTGAGTATGATTCATTTTTTCATTTTTTTATTTCTGCACCTTTGTTCATATTGTCTCTTCCACAAGAAAAAAAAAACACTTTTCAGTATTTCTACTAAAATAATCTCTGGATAATATGTGGCAATAGCAAAACTATATCCTCAATATTTTCTAATCTTCTCAATAAGACAGGATTCTTTCATTCTTTAATAACCTGAATAATTTATACCATTCTTAAGAGTGATTATAATACAGATGAAGGAAATAGATAATTAAAATTTCAAGTTCTGAAGAATAGAATCTGTTTTTTAAAACTTCAGTATCATGTATGCCCCCATCCAATTTGTAATTTCACATTATTTTCAGTAAATTCCACCAAACCAGACCGTAGGGAAAGTAAAGAAGTGAGATTATGTATGGAATTGTGAAAAATTCTCAATACATTCACTTCAGTAATTTTGATTATCTTTGTCACTAATGGCCCTCAAAAAATGGCTTATGTAATTAAGGTATCTGTTGAATTGAGGTGATGATAAATAGCGTTATCTCAAGATATGATGAAAGTTTTCCCAAATAACTTAAAAGAAAAATTGTTCTCTCCATCTTGATGGCTCTTTTAAAATGAGTCTATCAGGGGATTCATAAAGAAAATTTATGTTTTTTTAATACATTAATACCAAACAAGAAGGTGTGAAGGACTTTGTTAGGATTTGTAATGTATGCCCTTTTCCTATTCTTGTTATTTTTAATAAAGCCACTTTTCTAATATTATAACATATACATCACTACAATAAAATGAGATGCATTTCTGCCTCTTTTGTCAGATGATAAGGTAGTCAAGGCTGAGTGTGCTATTTTATCCCCTGCTGAACACCAGACTTTTGGCATAGCACACGGCACATAGCCACTTCCTGGGGTTGAAAACCATGGCACAGTGGGTGAAAGTATTGATTTGGAACCAGAAAGAAAGATGTGTCATTGAGTGTTGGTTCCCTCACTTTTTATTTGTGCTATTTTTGCCCAGATACTACTTTCTCAGTTATTTCATTCATTCCCCTTTTTGATTTATTAGTGATTTCTTTAAGATACTAATTTTTAATATCTTTATATATAAAGTGAAGACAACACAATCAACCAGTGCAGAAGGTTGTTTTGAGAGTTCCAGTGCTTAGTGCAATTTTGACACACAGCAAGTGCTCCAGGGGTCTGAAGTGTTAATGTAGTGCAGAGGATAGAAATCAAGGAATCCGGAATAAATGATCCAGATTCCAGTACCAGCCCTCCTCATGTTAACTGGTGACATGGGATAATCTTTTCTTTTTATAATTTATTTTATTTTTTATTTATTCATTCATTTATTTTTTTTAACTTGACCAGAAGAGACAGAGGGTGAGAGTGAGAGAGAGAGGAAGTGAGAAAGAAAGCAAGCCACCAGATTCAGGACTCAAACCCTGGTGGGCCATGTGGGAGTGGCCAGCGCCTTAACCACCATGCCACCTGCTGGTCCCGTCATGGAATAATCTTAACTTTGGGGCTCACACTTTTTTGTAAACAGTAGGATTATAATAATTTATATCTTACAGTTGTCCTGAGAATTAATTGAATCATGTTAGGAGACAAAGTAGATCTTGACTTACACAGTCAGCACACTCTATGTTTATCGTTATTCTTTATTGAAAATTAAGGATTTGGGTTTTTATCTTTATGTGTATGTTCCAGTCTATATCAATAGATTTGCTTTGTTTTTACATGTATTTTGCCTCTTTGCCAAAATTCTGAAATGAAATACTTCTCCCGCCACCTTGATTCAGTTTCTGATCATGTTTAATGAACTGTTCCAACGGTCTTCCAACTAGCTTGCTCATGTCTAATTTTCTTCCTCTCCAACCCATCACATAACTTCCTGTTAGTAGTCTCGTCCCTCATTGCACCAATTCCATGCTTAAAAAGCCTCAGTAACGTTCTATGACATAAGTAGGTTTCTTCAGCATAGGGGGCACATTATTCTCTCCTCTTCCATTTCCCTTTCTAACGTTCTAATTCATTTTCTCCCCTGTCACCTCTTACCTATTAATGTTACTCCTTCAAACTTTCTTATAGGTTGTTTCTTCTGTGTGGAGTTCTTTCTTTTTTAACAAAAATGAAATCCATGCATACTGTTTTCCTACTATGCATCTCCCATAATGTCTGAAGGCTCCTTATACAGGTGATCTTTTAAAAGTACCCAACACTTCTGGAAATGGTATTCAAATTACAGTGCTGTGTTTACTTATAGAAGGGCTCCCTGGTAGCAACAGAGCATTATGATAATTACCTGCCTATGCCTTTAATTAGTCAAACAAAACACAACTGGCTTTGAGGTAAACAACTCTATATTGAAATCAGTCTCCTACTGGATTGGTTTTGTGACCTTGGATAAATTATTTTTTCTAAGCCTCAGTTACCTCATGCCTCAGAAGTAAAATGGGCATAATAATAATACCCTCAAGGGGAACCAGCAGTTAGCGTAATGGCTATGTCACTGGACTCCCATGTAGTCGACCGCAGTTCCCATCCTGGACCCGGTGGCTTAAAACTCACACCGAGCGCGTGTGTGTGCATGCCCAAGATCCCGAGAGGAGAATGGAGAAGGGATTGCGGCGTGACCATCCCTCCTGGGGGGAGATTTCTCGCTTTCTGTCTCTCTGTCTCTCTCTGTCTGTCTGGCGAGCGCACGCGCCCTATAGCGAAAACCTCTCCCCCCAAAAAATAATAATAATACCGTCAAGGAACTGTGGGAAACAAGAAAGATACTGCACCATTGAAACATCACTCAGCTGCACTAATAGAAAATAACAGTATACAGGTTAAAAGAGTATTAGTGAATGCATGCGTTATTATAATGGCACTGACCTGACTGAGTGAAGCACCAGCTCCTAAAGAAACTGCCATGGTGACTGAGAAAGCGGCATCTGGAATTTGCTCTGGCCTCTACGGCCTCTCCTCTGTGTCACTCAGGGTTCAATCAGAGAAGTACCTTGTGATCATGAGGGTATAATGTATCAGGGATTAGAAATTTGGTTTGTAAAATTATTGGAGAGAGTAAAGCAGTCTTTGTAAAGTGATTGCCTTTGTGTCTTATGCTAGAGCTGTAATCCCACAGGGCAGGCAGTGAGGAAGGTAAGGTGAATTTATCAGCAGACTGGAACACCCATGCACCAACTGGAAACCCAGGAGGAAAGACTGGAACCCCTAGTTTTCCTTCTTGCCTGTGGAATTGGTGTATGTATATGCTATAGAAGCCCTGAGTTGTCCTCACCGCAATCAACACTAAGACACACACACACACATGCATACACACATTTGGTCCAGGAGTAAGAGAAACTTTAGGAGACTAGGAAAAAGTTGAGCAGTGGCAACCCCGGTGCTATTTTAACCTAAGGACTGTCAGCAGGTCAGCAGCAAAGTGTATGAACTCCAGAAATGCTGTTGCTGCTTTTCTGATTCCAGATATGCAAATAATTTTCTGTGTGGTTGCCCCAACTGGTCACATAAAAGAAAGAAAATTATTATCCAAAGTTGAACAGAAACAGGGTAAGCATTCGAAATTGATAAAATAAATGCAAAAGCCAGAAAGCTAGCCACTGATCTAAGAAGTTTTAGACAATCAACAATATATTCAGTGGGGGTCAGCTGGCAGCAGGGGGGTTAAGGCACTGGATTCCCACGTGGGCATCAGAGGTGTGGGTCCTGGACCTGTCAGCTTTCTTTCTCACTGTCCCTTTCTCTCTCTCTGGCAAGTACATGTCCCTATGACAAATTAAAATGATAATAGTATCAATTATAATAAATAAAATGAAATAAATGTTCTTTTTAAAATGTATTCAATTAAAATCATCTCTTCACTAGTGGGCTTCCTTTCATTAAAAAAATAGATAAATAAATAAATAAAACCACTTATCAAAATGCAGACACGATTGTGCCATTGCCACACACTCAGCTATCCAACTCCAACCCGTGTTTTATTTTTATGGTTCCTCATGTTCTGATCTTGCTCATTATACAACGTGAATCTTAGTCTATTGGGATAATATATATATGTGTGTGTGTGTGTATGTATGTGTGTGTGTGTGTGTGTGTGTGTGTGTGTGTATATATATATATACATATATATATGTATATATATATTCTTTTTTTTTTTTTTGAGAATTTTTCGCTATAGGGCACATGTGCTTGCCAGAAAGACAGAGAGAGACAGAGAGATAGAAAGTGAGAAATCATGCCCCAGGGGGGATAGCCATGCCGCAATCCCTTCTCTTCCATTCTCCTCTCGGGATCTTGGGCACGCACACACACGCGCCCAGCGTGAGTTTAAGCCACTGGGTTTGAGACTCGAACCGCGGTCAGCTACATGGGAATTCAGCCACACAGCCATTACGCCAATTTCAGGTCCCAGGGATAAAATATTAAAAGTAAAATAGAGAATAATATTTTTGTTGTTGTTTTTGTTCCTTAAATCTCCAGGATCCTACGGTTAAGTGAAGACAATAAGCAGTATCCATCAAATGTTGTTCTCTAAATTCCTGCAAAAAACCTGGCATTTCATTTAATGAAAAACTTCTTCATAAACATCCTCTTCTCATGAAAGCAGGCATTTGAGACATCAGTGTACGTGTAGGTCCATTATAAAACGTAAGCTCTTCCATTAGATAAAAGACCCAAAATGATTATGAAAAATGTTCCTTTTCTCCCAAAGTATTCTAAATCAAACACTCTGTAGTACAATATGTTTTAGGTTAATTAGTTTAATCCAGTTTTAATTAAGTTGATGTTTCCATGCCAACAAATGGTTTTTAAATTGTTGAAATTTTGATGTTTCAGAATATGACTAAAATTAATTACCTAAGAGCTTTTGACTCAATTTTTTGGAACCATGTAGTGTAATTTTAGCATCACTATGGCAATCATTTTAATATTGGCCACAAATCAGGAGAAAGAGCTTAGAAAAAGGAATTGCACTATACTATAAGGCTTACATTTGTATTCCAAATTTTGTTCATGAAATTTTTATGATATACATCTACTATTTGAATCATATATGTCTTACCAAAAAATCATTAGATGCATAGAGACATGGACATAAACACATGTGTCAACTAGTAGTCTTACATGAGCCTCCTTTTCAAATGTGCAAAGTCTATTTTCTGGTCATGTATTTTTCTGTGTACATTCAAATGGAAGATTAAGAACAACAAAACAACCTAGGGGACTTTGGCTAATTTATAAACTCTAATTCACTCACATAGATCTTTAGAAAAGAAGAAAAAGTTTCAGTTTGAGGCAAGGATGGGTATGATTCATATAGAGAGTGATATGCCAGTCACTTTTCTGTACTTAAAAAAAATTATTTGTATATTTGTGTTGCCTTTTCTTGGAATAGCCTTGCTTTTTGTCAGGGCCATATAGGCAAATGAAAACCAACTTAGTTACTCAAACAAATAAATTATTGGAGAGAACTCATTATAGGTATTAGGGGCTTGAATCTTAAAGAGGACCTTGAGTAACTCAGAGAGAGTGTTGCAGGAAACAGCTCTCAACTCTAGGAATTGAGAAGAAAGGGATGAAATTGGGATGAAGAGAATGTAGAAGCTCAGGAGGAAGGAACCACACACAGTGGGGAGTCCAATGCAGGTGAGAGGGCCTCGTAGGCAGTTCTGCAAGCGCAGAAGGATATGGGAGGCTGAAGTCACCTGAGGATGCTTTGGCAAATGACTCTGCTGTGAGGAAGTGTGTCTGGTTCTAGGATATCATGCCAGGAACACAATATGAAACAAGAAAAAAAGGTGCTTTCTCTTGTTTGGCTCCTTTTCATTCTCTTCTATGCTTTCTTCTAAATCTAGAAGAGTCATGATTTGCATAGCATCAGCCACAACATCACAGATGACACATGTCATTAAAGGGTGGGTTTGGAGCTCTTGGAAAGTGGGCAGTATCTCATTCTTATAATTTAGTTTTTTATCGCTGCTCTGTTGGCTTCTCACCCTAGTGCTCTGTATTCTTCCTGGAGCTTTCCAGAGCTTGACATCCCTCATCAGTCCTCTATTTTTCAAGTTTCTATCAAAGTCTCTGGTTTTTCTCATCAAGTCAGGGTCTAGGGGGTCACTTCTCCATTTCACCAGCTGTTTCTATGCATTATGGTATTTCAGGGTTTGTTTGTTGCTTTTCTTTTTCCAATCTTAGAACCTCTCCTGACCTAAAATTCTCAAACAATACAAGATGAATCCATTAACCTTACACTTTTCCAGTTTAAGTGATAATATGGGGAAAAAGGAAAAAAAAATTAGATGTATAGTTACTAGAAGGAAATAAGGAACAAAATAGATATTAAGTGCAAACTGTGACTGAGGCATGAGGTTAGGCTGCCTCTCTGATTTGAGTGGATGACAGTGATGAAGCATTTATGTTTTCTTCATTTGTAAAATGGGGATAATAACCATACACTGTTTTGCTCATAGGATTGCTATGAGGGCTAAGTAGAATCAAAGTATAAAAATGTCCTGAAAACATTAGAACCCAATAGAAATGACCATTATTCATGGTTTGGAGAATGGTTTGGGAGAATTCTACAATAGCCTACTAGTACTTGGCCTGAACCCATCAACTCAGAGTTACTCACGTGAAAAAAAGCAGCTCATTGGCAAATGATGCCTGAAATTTAGTATATCTGCTGCTGTGACGTCCTGTTTAGGACTCATATTTGAAAATACAATGGTTTTTTGTTTGTTTGTTGGGTAATAATCTTGATGTGTGGCCTGTTTCTTCAATACTAAGATAATGCGTTCACACTGTGTATCAGTTTAAATCCTAATGACGTTGTCTTGGAAGTGTTATCTAGGAGATCCTGAGGTTAATTTTTATACATATTTTAAGAATCTACATTATCTCAGATTTCTCCAAGCATACCATAAGAATTAAGCAATCGTTCACCCAGTCCTTGTTACCTGATACAATAATAAACATTCAACTAGAATCTTATTTTGTAATATTGATTAGTTTTTTTGAGAGGTTTTTGCTATAGGGCGCGTGCGCTCGCCAGACAGACAGAGAGAGACAGAGAGACAGAAAGCGAGAAATCACCCCCCCGGGGGGATGGTCATGCCGCAATCCCTTCTCCTCCATTCTCCTCTCGGGATCTTGGGCACGCACGCACACGCGCCCGGCGTGAGTTTTAAGCCACCGGGTCCGGGATGCGAACCACAGTCGACTACATGGGAGTCCAGCAGCATAGCCATTACACTAACTGCTGGTCCCTTGATTAGTTTTTTTTTTTTTAAAGAAAACCAATAAGTAGGTATTAAGGAGTGAGGGATTAATAGAAAGGAAGAAATAAAACCATAACACCATGTGGCTTAGTAATAAAATCTTTCTTTGGTATTTTTTTAATAAAACAATTTAGATGACAACTCCAAGCATAAGAGATTTTGGGACTATTTCTCAGTAAAACTAATGAAGAATTTACTAGTTCCTTGGGAAGAAAGAGAAACTTCAACATCATTTTATGAGTTATGTGCTTGCCCCTAAGTTCTGTACCATATGAATAAGGTTGCATGTACAAGTATGGTAACTAAAACTGAATGTTTAGCATGAAGGCAAAATCTGAAACGCTTGACTTTGGTGAAAACAAAACAAAGTGAAAAAAAAAAAAAAAAAAAAAAAAAACATGGTCTCTATATTGCGATTTTTGAGTCCTAAAATGGAGAAAGTCACATGAGGGCACTTGGCTTAAGTCACTAGCAGAGCATGCTCAGAAGAAAAGATAAGATTAATGTTACTTACTTAAGAGAAGCCTCTCATCAGCTGCAGGCTTGAATATTAATGAGCTTTTTGCTTTGCTCTCTACATGGGAATATATCTGCTTCAATAGTTCATTCCACCAGAGATGTAACCTGCCACCTGATTGGTGAGACTCTAAAGAGCTAAGTCAGGGCCATTGCTCTCAATGGAAGTGTTACTTGAAAAGAGACCACAAAATAGGACACTGAATGTTTGAGAGGAGCTTATGTATAACCACTTCAGGAATAAGCTGACACATGCCTGAAATAAAATTGAGAGTCAAAAATAGAGTCAGATCAGCATTATGTTAAGTCAAATCTCTGCAGTGAAATGAGAAGAAATAACAATGTGCTTGGAATGAGATGACTTTAGGGAATCGTGGTTTTAGTGAATTGCTCCAGATCACAAAGGCATTTTAATATGAATTATCCAATTTAAATAAAATATGAAAGCATGCAGAAGTAGAAAAATAATACCTCATACATGAAGTATCATGAATTTGCCTATTTTTGATTGTGTCAAAAATAAAATTATATCTGAATTTAATTGTTGACCTACATATTACCATGTCAAAAAAGCCAACTGACTACAAAATGTACTTACAGTGTCACTTGCACAAGATGTTATTGAGGAAAACTTTAACCTGTTTATCTATGCCTTCATAAAACAAACAAAAAAGACATACCAGAAATAGTCATGAATTAGAATGGAGGAGAATCACTTAGATAATTGAAGCATAATTGTAAAAATGACCTTAGAAACTATTTTATTCAGCTCTAGTTTAAACCAGTCTTTGGAAAATTATATTCCAAAGAATATTAATCTTAAAAGATGCTGCAAGTGACAGACACACTCAAAGTTACAGGGTTTCTATTTTCTCCTCTCTTAATGACTTACAAACACACATTGACTTTAGTCTCTATAAATCTTTGGATTAAAGAAAGGTGTGTAACTGTGTCTGTGTGTGTGTACATGTGTGTACTATGTCTATATGTGAGGTTTTGAGGTTTTTGTTAGAGAATGTCTGTCCTCACCAGAGACACAGAGAGACAGAAAGTGAGAAATCAACCCCAAGGGGGAATGGCCATACCACAATTCTTTCTCCTCTGTTCTCTTCTCAGGATTTTGGGCAAGCACACACGTGCACACACACACACACACCTGGTGTGAGTTTCAGACCACTGGATCTGGGACTCAAACTGCAGTCAACCATGTGTGAATCCAGTGACATAACCATTACACCATCTGCTGGTCCCATGAGGGGTGTTTTTAGACAAGGTCTTACTGTGTCTCAATTCTTCTCCCTCAGCCTCTGGAATGGCTGGAGTCACCTTTGTGTGCCATCCCACCCAGCCTTTAGGTGGGCCAGCAAGGACCTGGGTTACCATGCAGCCTCAGCCTACTGAGTAGTCATGTCCTGCTCATACTGCTGAGACTGAGTCAAAACATACAAATTTTATTAAATCAGCATCTGAACATTCAATGAAAACATTTTTAACATATATTAATATATCTTTCATTATTAGTATCTCATAGTATTTCCATTAGGAAAAACTAGTCCAACTGTTTAGAAGACAGTTCTCTAGACCTTCTGGAAAACCCTCCCAGATAGAGCTCTCACTTGATCTCCTGGTAGCGCATTTCCTTAATTGACATCTACTTCTGTCACATTAAATCAGCTCCTTTAGTTAGTCTTCCACAGGCTGAGAAATAATCTAGTTACTTCTCACAACTGATATCTCTCCATAGTCATAACTTCATATGTCTTCATTATCAGAAACATGGTAATGACAGTGTTCATGGAAGTCATCTTACAAACATTTGGTTACTTTTCATGGAAATTTTTATTAAGATTATGCTAGATTCTCACACAGTACTATAAAATAATCCTACATACCTTATATGCTTTACAAAACATTCATATAAAGCCACAGCCAGACAGTCTGTCTCCTCATTTTTTTTCATATGTTCATGTGTGTGCATTTAGTCCTAGACCACTTTATTAAATGTGTATGTTCATGCATCTTTCACGATAGACAAGATACTGAAAAGTTCTGTTGTCACAGGATTCTTCCTTATGTCCTTTCATGATCACATCTGCCTCTCCCAGCCCTTCGTATAATTCCTTGGAAACTCAACCAAGATGTATGTAGAACGTTTTATTCTTTTTATCTCTGAGTAGTATTCCATGGTGTATTGGTCTAGGTTGCACTCACTAGTGAGAGACAGTGAGAGGGAAAGTGAGAAATCAACCTTTGGAGTGATGGCCATGCTGCAATCCCTTCACCACCATTCTCCTCCTGAGGTTTTGGGCATGCATACACATGTGGCCAGCATGATTTTCAAGCCCCCAAGTCCATAACTCAAACCACTGTGGGCCATGTGGGAGTCCAAAGCCTTCATCACTACACCACCTGTTGTCCCCTGAACTACAGCATTTTTATCATTTATCTTTTGAAAGGTATCTTGACTAATTTCTAATTTGGACATTTATAAAGACAAATTCCATGAGCAATTATGTACAGATAACTGTATAGATGTAAATTTTAATTTAGCCTGGATAAATGTTCAAGAATGCAGACCCTGGATATGATAATTGCTCCTTCCTTCCTTCCTTCCTTCCTTCCTTCCTTCCTTCCTTCCTTCCTTCCTTCCTCCTTCCTTCCTCCATTTTAATTTTTGTTCTTCAATAAACTGTCAACAGTTTTTCAGAGTTTTTGCAGATTGTCTAGAATGTACTTTCATACATACTCGCTAGCTCTACGTGATCTGGTTTCTCTAGGTCCTTGCCAGGATTCTGTAGTTTGGATATATTTTGTTGATGGTGACGTTTTTTTTTTTTTTTTTTAAATTCCTTCTTTTATTCTGATAGTATATAGTTCCATTGTCTCTAATTTGCAATTTCTTCATAGCTAATGATTTTGAACATCCTTTATGTGCTTTTTTTGATATCTGTACATTATTATCTTTAGTAAATTGTCCACTTGCATCTTCCAACTACTTTTGGTTTGGATTATTTGATGTATTTACTGTTGAATTTTAAAGATTCTGTGTATACTCTGGATATACTCTTATTATAGGTAAATGTTTCAGAAATATTTAATCTCCATCTGTATTTCGTCTTTTCATTCTGTCGCTTGTCTTTTCATTCTCTGTATGGGCTTTTACATAGAAAAATTTAATTTTGAAAAGACCCAACTCATACATATTTATTTTTCTATGGATCATATTTTTGGTGCCAAGACTAATAATTCTTTGCTTAAATCTAGATTCTAAAGATTGTCTCCCTGTTTTTCCCTAAAGTTTTTTAGCTTTGCATTTTATACTTCAGACCATGATTGATTTTGAGTTGATTTTTACAGAAGGTTTAATGTTTCAGTGTGTGTTAATTTTTTATCTGTAAGTGTTCATGTACTCCAGCAACATGTGATGAAAATCCTGTTCCTTCCTTATTTGAATTGCTTTTGCATCTGATTCAAAAATAAGTTGGACATATTCCTGTGCCTCTTTTTCCAAGCTTTGTATTCTGTGTCATTGATCTATGTGCCATTTTTCCCTTTACTAGTGTCAGCTTTGGTAAGCAATAAGACAGGGGTAGAGCATTTCCTCTCATTTAATTCTTCTTTGTCAAGAAACTTTTACATATTATAGAATCTGTACATTTTAGAATAAGGGCCAGCAGGTGGTGTAGTGGTTATGTGCATGAACTCCCATATTGTTGACCACAGTTGGAATCACGAACCTGGGAGCTTGAAAATCATGCCAGGTGCACGTTTGTGTGTGCCCAAGATCCCAGAAGGAGAATGGAGAAGAAGGGATTGCAGCATGGCCATCTCTCAGGGGAATTATTTCTCACTTTCACTCTCACTGTCTGTCTGTCTGTCTGTCTCCAGCAAATGCACACATTCTATGGGGAAAAAAAAAAAAAAAAAAAAAAAAAAAAAAAAAAAAAAAAAACCTAAAAAATAGAATACACTTTTCTGTGTCTACAAAAGAATCTGTCTGCATATTGGGAGAATTACCCTAAATTTCATAAAGATCAAAGAGGAGAGAATTGATATCTTTAAATAGCAAACAAACAAAAACATATGGCTGTCTCGCTCATGACTATACTATGTCTGTCCGTCTTCTTAGGTTTCCTTTGATTTTATTTATTAGCATTTTCAAATAATCAGTGCAGATCCTTTCTTTATTTATTTATTTATTTTGAGAGGTTTTTCTGTAGGGCACGTGTGCTTGCCAGAAAGACAAAGAGAAAGTGAGAAATCATCCCCCAGGGGTATGGCCACGCCACAATCCCTTCTCCTCTATTCTCCTCTCAGGAGACCAAAAAAAAAATAGCTTTAAAAATAAAAGAGCATTCAGACATATAGTATGGTTAACTATGGGGAAGGGAAGGGAAGGGAATTGAGAATTTCCTACAGGGAATGGCCATGCCTCAATCCCTTCTGTTCCGTTCTTAGGATCTTAGGCATGAATGCACATGAACCTGGTGTGAGCTTCAAGCCACCAGATTCAGACTTGAACCATGGTTGGCCATGTGGAAGTCTAGTGAGATAACCATTATGCCACCTGCTGCCCCCCGCCCCTTCACTGCATTTATTTATTTATTTATTTATTTATTTTTGCTATAGGGCGCTTGCGCTCGCCGGAAAGATAGAGAGAGACATAGAGACAGGAAGCGAGAAATCATCTCCCAGGGGGGATGGCCACGCCACAATCCCTTCTCCTCCTTTCTCCTCTCGGGATCTTGGGCACGCACACACACGTGCCTGGGGTGAGTTTAAGTCACCTGGTCCGGGACTCGAACCGCGGTCGACTACGTGGGAGTCCAGCGACATAGCCATCGCACTAGCTGCTGGTCCCCCCTTCACTGCTTTTAAATACCATTTTTGAGTATTCAGTTACGTTAAAATGTTTCACAGAACAATCAAACACGAGTTTAGAAACACACGGAGGGACAGACTGTTGTATGTATTTATTCACATTTCTGCTCTTTTATTTCTTTCATCAATGTTCCAAATATTTAATACATACAAGAGTCTACCATTTGGAGACATTCCTGCCCAGAAGGAAATGATTGTCATACATTATCACATTATTCCTGAAGTAATACTTCCCTGAATTAATGCATGCGAGGCCCTTTAAACAGTGTCTAACACAGAGCTAAAGGTTGGTACGTGTTTTGTATCATCGGTTTAGATTTTGTTAACTCTTTAACCTTTCTGATCACATTTCATTATTATGCATTATATATCACCAACATTCAATCATTTTCTACTTTTCAATTATGTCAGACTTTCTTTATTTCATGTTTATAAAGATTACTTTATTCTACAAGTCTTTTTCCATTGCCAATTTCTTGTTCATCTTTCAGGATGATTTGAACTGTGACACCATCTGTATTAATATAAGTAGTGCCACACAGGATAATTTATCTCAGGTGATGGGGGGAATCTTGGTGTGAAAGTTTAACTGTTCAGTTTTGCTGAAAAAAAAAAAAAAACTCTGATTGTCAAGAATTCTGTTTTCTTTCTCTGCCTTTCATAGCTGTTGGTCCATCGTAAACATCTTATACCCCATACAGCTCTATTTCCAAAGAACCCAAACTATGACAAAGATTATTATAAATATACCCAAGCAATTTGCATTTTAGGCAGTTGGAACATCAGGAAATTAGACAACACATGATTCCAGTTATTCATGAGAGGAACCAGACACTGATGGTGAGTTCTGAGGGCTCATGAATCCAACTAGATTGTAAAGCCTGAACATGAGACTGTAGTCCCCCAGGTAAAAAGATTCTAATTAGTTTGATCTATCCTTTGATGATGAGAAAGTTGGCAGGATATGAATAGACCAAAAAAATAGCTTTAAAAATAAAAGAGCATTCAGACATATAGTATGGTTAACTAAGGGGTCTCTGGCAAGGAAAACAAAATAAAATGAAATAAATACAAAAGTAAGTAAAACATAACTGATTCTTCACTTGACTGAGGAGTCTCCCTGCAGTGGTCAGGTCTGTTTTTAGCTGAGAACAGTTGCGGTCAAGCAGGAATGGGTGGTAAACAGGAATAAACATCTTCTAAAAGTCTGTTTGAAAATGACATTTGAGGAAATGTTAATAAGCATTTGTTGACATATAAAAAGGGAAGAGATAGGCTGCAATCTCAATAAACATATTGTTGAAGAAGTATTTTGGATAAAAAAGAAGAAAAAGGCACTTATATGTAAAATAAATGTGAGAAAGAAAGATGAAATAGACTTTGACATTTGTTTGGATATAAATGCAAAAGGAGATAAGGCGTCATATATTGGGATTATAAAACAAAGATAAGAAATTTAATGATGAGAGTAGTCATAAAATAGGGAAATGGATAAAATCAATCTTATAAAATTTTAAAGCATACCTATTATTTTTAAACTCATGCCCTCCAAAATATACAGCACATATTTCTAAATGTACTAAGAGCTCAACAAATAAGCACATCTGTATTGAAAGAACAGAGATAATCCAAGGAGAGATATCTCACTGGAGACTTAATGTATGGTTATTATTAGTGTATCTTATAATAGCAGTTCAGTCTAGAAAAAAATAGAGGGAATTATTCATATAATTATAGAGTTAATACATTTTCTTCTCTTATTTTTCCTCATTTTGTTTTTCTTCTTCACCTTCTCTTTCTTATTCTCCATCTTCTATTATTTTTGAGAAGAAAATACAATAAAGAAGGCCATAACTGGGCAAGACCTACTCATTCCTTCATTGATATAGAAAGAAACTCCTTCTGAGAGAATGATATACTGAGAAGGAGGCAAAAAGGAGAGAGAAGGGAGAAAGTACCAGATCCAGTTGAAAAGCTTCTTCACAGTATCTACTTGCCAAATGTTTATGTTACACAGCTGAAGAAAAATGATAAAATTTTTGTGTTTAAGAATAAAGTTTATGGGCCAGCAGGTGGTGCGGTGGTTAAGGCACTGAACTTCCACATGGTTGATCAGGATTCAAACCCCAGATTTTGGGGCTTGCTTCCTCACTTTACTTCTTTCTTTCTGTGTGTTTCTGCCTGATGAATTAAATAGTAATAATAATGATGATGATAAATACAATTAAATAATTCTTTTTTAAAAATAAAATTTTAATGTAAACAATCCCGTTAACCACAAAGAAAGGTTTCCCTGAAATGGATGTGGGAGGAGGGATCCACTAGTCCAATGTTATATATGAGAAGAACTCAGAGAATAAATGGGGGTCTATCTATAATAAGTCTAAGTTTTTTGAAGTTCTACATGAAAGTAAGCAACTATATTAAAAATTCTGTTTGGGGCCAGCTCATGGCATGGGACCAGCAGTTAGCGTAATGGCTATGTCGCTGGACTCCCACGTAGTCGACCGTGGTTCGCGTCCCAGACCCGGTGGCTTAAACTCACGCCGGGCGCGTGTGCGTGTGTGCCCAGGATCCCGAGAGGAGAATGGAGGAGAAGGGATTGCGGCGTGGCCATCCCCCCTGGGGGGTGATTTCTCGCTTTCTATCTCTCTGTCTCTCTCTGTCTGTCTGGCAAGCGCACGCGCCCTATAGCAAAAAAAAAATAAAATAAAAAAAAAATAAAAATACCTCTCTAAAGAGGCTGCATCCAACATGACTGTTTCCGCAGTTCAAGTTTGGAACTTGGCAGCTTGGAAATCTCTCCAGGTAGGAGAGGAGAATGGAGGAGAAAGGACTGCGGCATGGCCATCCTTTTGGAGGGTGATTTCTCACTCCCCATGCCCCTGTCTGTCTCTCTCTGGTGAGTGCACACACCATCTAGCAAATATATATTTAATTCTTGTTTGCCTTCGCACTCTGACAAATACGTGTCAGTTACAATGTCAAAACCTGGAACAAGTTCAGACAGACTTCCACACAGAAATAGTGATGCAAGGACAGCTGACCCCACCCCCGGCTTAGATTCCACCTCACTTCTCAGACTGCTCCTCATTTCTGCACATAGATATGATAGCCTACATGTCCAAGCTTCAGCTGCAACCCTCGAGAAAAACCATACCCTAGCCATTCTTGCAAGCATGGGGCTACCAGTTGCATTGTGTACCCTGGGAGAATGGAGCTGGGGTGGATGTCCAGTGGATTACTGGAAGGTGGTTTATGGCTGTGTAGACATCAGTTGCAAGACTCAAGGACCTTTAGAACAAGAAAGATGGGGACATATAAGCTCTGGGTGGGCAGAGTGTCTTGGTTCTGTGGCCTGCTACGTGGAGAAGAGGGGCATGACGAGAATGGGGCCATATGTGAGCAAGACCTATGTTGGAGTTCAACTCTGTTTTCCTTCAATCAGAATTTAGTCAGTGAGCAGTATCTCTGCATCTCTCTGTCTCTCTCTTTAGTCTATATTCAAGAGCTTTGACTCAAACTAGAACATGAAGTGGTTTATGCAACCAGCAGCTGGAGTGGTGGCTAAGGCGCTGGACACTCCCATATGGCTGACCAGGGTTCAAGTCCTGGACCTGGTGGCTTGCTTTCCCACTTTCTCTCTCTCTCTCTCTCTTCTCTCTCTGTCTCTTTCTGGTCAAATTACAATAAGATGAATTAATAGATAAAATTAAATAAATAATTCTTTAAAAAATAAAAAGAACATAAAGTGGTTTAAGAAGTAAATTTGTGCCCAGCCCCTTTGGCAGAATTTTGAATTTTGGACCAACTTAGCCCCTGCTCCCAGTGGGACTTGTATAGATCTATTGAGAAAGTTCTCCAAACCATCTGGAGTGTTACGGTGACATTTACTTTCCTCTAATTTGTTCGCAGTGTGCCACTCAACTTTCTCTGTTCTCGAAGGACATCCCTGAGTTTTAAATTGGCTGTTTTCTTTATTCATTATCAAAGACTAACATTAAGACAACACAGAAAATAATGTTGCATTTCAAAGCAACAGCTGTGCTGCCTTCAACAGTGCTTTATTAAAAGTCTCTAAGTTGTGTACCACATTGAGTTTTTAACTTTTCAGAGAATGACACCAATTTTTATCCACTTTCCCAGATTTTTAATGAGCAGTTTTTCCCCCTGATGTCTGTGTCAGAGGGTGGAGAGGTATGGTTTTTGGTTTCCGGCTGTTTCAATTAAGGAGATGATCATTATTTTGTGTACTCTAACATCTCTAATAAATCCGATTAGGGGAAATTCTGACACAGAAAGTGACTTCATTGACATTGATTTTGAAAAGGCATTGATAATTACTCCAGATTGATAAACCTCATCTATTTCACCAGCAGATGCTTTCCCTCTGAAAGGCCCACACCATCATTTATCTTCATTTTTTTCCTCCTGTATTTTCCACCCATCATCCTGTACATTCTGGAGTGTGTGGGATAAATAATCTCCTCCAGCACAAAGGGAAGTGTAGCAGACTCAAATCGGAATCAAGCCATCAAAGCCCTCAACTGCATGGTACTGAGGAGCTACACAAATCATCGTTCTAAATCTATCAACACTTTCATGCTGTTTCCTCAATAGGAATAATTGGATGATTTATATTTCCTGCTGACTTTTCAACATGATTGTCAGTACAGAAAACAAATTAGTTTTAATAAGAACTTTCACATGAGCACACAGAAATGGAATGACAGGAAAAGTAAGTGGGAGTTTTCAATAAGTGCATTGATAAAGCATCCCCCAAAGAATATTCAAATAATTAAGCAATAAAGAGCACCCCACAGATTACTTTTACCTTTTTTCAAAACATCTAAAGAACCCATCACTGAAAGTCATAGTGTCTTTGGAATAATTAGTTCCTTACTTTGTCAATGGCTCTGAAATGTTATACTGATAGAAATGAAAGCTAGTCATACTATAAGGTGACTAAATACAGACTCCACAGTTTCATCTGAAATTTCAGTTTCTTAGTGAAACAAGACTTAAATTATACTTTATGAATACATGTAATTTTCATTGTTTTTGCAAATTTTATCCTAGAACATATTTTTAAAAGAATATCAATGCATTATATTTATAAATCTACTGTTTCATTTGGAGGGCAGTTGACGGGATTATATAATTTTGGAAATGAGCAACTTTATTATTTTACACGGGTTGTAGATGCTGCCAGAAAGAACCTACCAAAAAGAATGTAATATTATTTCTTCAATGAACACATTGTCATGAAGCCAATAGTTAAGGTCGTGTGTAGAGAACTTGGTCTATAACATAGAATGAGGGGTTAAAGCGAAGTTACATATGTGTTGCTGGTAAGTTGGTTTGAGTCAAATTATAGAGTGCTTTGAAAGCAGGAGAAAGCAAAAGGGCTATCTCTTATTGATAATATTACTAAACAATGAAAAATATTTTAAAGGTTTTTCTCCTCAATACTGGTATAGCAAGATTGTCATAATAAAATTAAATCATTGAGGAGTCTGTGTGGTAAGCTTTATTTTCTAGAATCATTAAATATAAACAGTTAATATATTACTGTTTTGGGACTAGCAGATGGCATATTGGTTACATTGCTGGGCTCCCACATAGTCAATTGCGGTTCAAGTCCCAGACCCTGCAGCTTAAAATTCATGCCAGACACATGTGAGTGCATGTCCAAGATCCTGAGGGCAGCATGGAGGAGAAGGGATTGCAGCATGGTCATCACCCCTGGGAGAGTGATATCTCGCTTTCTGTCTCTCTGTCTTTCTAGTGAACACATGCACCCTAAAACAAAAATCTCTCAAAAAACAATATGCGTGTATATTTGCATCTCTCTGGTGAGTGCATGTGCCCTGTGGCAAACTGAAGATTAATGATAATGATAAATAAAAAAATAATATTTTTAAGATAATTTTATTTACTTATTTTAATTTGACCAGAGAAGAACACACAGCAAGAGAGAGAGAGAGAGAGAGAGAGAGAGAGAGAGAGAGAGAGAGAGAGATAGGGAGAGGGAGAGGGAGAGGGAGAGAGAAAGCAAGCCGCCAGGTCCAGGATTTGATTGGTGGTCCGCCATGTGGGAGTCCAGCGTCCTTAACCACCATGCCACCTGCCAGCCCCAATAATACTTATTTTAAAAAAAACAGATAGAACAGTTGGTTATGTGTTGAAGATGTGTGATAATTTTTCAATGTCATTACATATCATCTATCTATCTATCTATCTATCTGGAAATAATTTGCAAAAATGACATTTTGTATATTTATCTTAAAGAATTTTTGAGTTATTGCATGAATATAGTATTTCCTTATTGTGATATTTATATATTTAGGATAAGATATTTGGTTTTTCAGATATAAGCAGACGCTAGCCAAAAAACTTTTAGTATTACTTTCAGTCTAAATTCAGCAATATAAAAAGAAAGAAAAGACTATTATATTTATTACAGGAAGCTTTACTCCTTTGAAAATAAAACTGCAAACTCAATGACAGCCCTAGTCTCCCATTTGGATAGACAGTGCAGTAGTATAGCTTTCCCTGCACCTGCTAATTTTTTGCCCATTTCCGTGACCTACATGAGCTCAAGAGAGTCTTGTCACACACAGGATGTGGAGAGGATTAAATTTATTTCTGGAGATAGAATAAGAGTTGTCTTACCTACCTGTAGGATCCCTTTAAAAAGTCCACATTTATTTATTTGTTTGTTTTTCCAGAAAGAGGGAGGGAGGAGGAGAGAGACATATAGAAAGACAGGCAGGCAGGCAGGCATAGAGGCACACCCAACAACATCTTCATGCTGTGATCCACCACTAGACTCAGCCAGTCCTGGGTCAGGGGCATGCATGTATATGCTGGCCGTTCAGGGAATTCTCCAGATGTGAACCGGCAACCTCCACATGAGGGTGAGTCTCACAGAGGAGTGCATTGGTGCTGTGTCACATCAGAAACCAACATTTGTTACCCAAATTTTCATTGACCTTATTAATTATTCCATCTAAAAAAGTATTTTTTATTATCATCATAATCTTCTTTATATTACATTGGGTTACATATAATTTTACAGTGTATTACATTGCTTTTTCAAAAGGGAATGCCATGCATGTCAGTCAATACAGAGACATTAATCTCCCCACTTCATCATTCAATATCTTTTCTATGTTTTTTTCCAATCATTATTATTATTATTATAATTATTTTTTAAAACAGTCAATCACTATTTGTCATTTTGCATGTAAAAAGACTTTACCCATCATGAAATACTTCTCAGACCAATCCAGTTGAGAATACTATACATGTCATCACCAACAGGTAATAAGCCATATCTGTTTCTCACTAATGTCTTACCTCTCTATTGTTCTCTTGCTATCTTTCTCTATCCTCTTCTCCTCATCCCCCCCATTCCACACTGTCCTATTCTCGTTAAGAACCTTCACTGCTTTTATGTCTCACAAAATAAATGGAATATAAAAACAAGCAAAAGGAAAAGAAATGATGTTGTGAAATGGTCTACCCAAGCAAATAAATACACTCACAAGTAAGAACAAAAGAAAATTAATGGAGATAATAATTAAAAGCAAAGATCTAAAAGGGTGGTTCTTCTAAGCCAAAGTTTAGATTTTTCCTTCGTTATAAACTAGAAGAAAGTTATAAGGGCTAAGATATTAGAAGAAAATGAGACCTTCGTGTTGATGCTATGACATTAAGAAACAGTAATTAGGTAAAATATTTTAAGTACAGCCCAGCTGTGCCAAAATTTTCTCATCAAATTAGAAAATGCTAGTGAAATTTGGAAAAACTTAAGGTGTAATATGATCAGGTTACACACTACTAGACAGAAATAAGATTTGAAAGAGAATTCAGAGCTCAAGCAAATATACAAAGACCTCCAAATATGTCTTTGTGGATACTGAATGTTTGTTGTATAAATTCACTAAGAAGCTATATAACACACTAAGAGTGAGAAATAGAGAATGCAATCAGGCAATAGAGTTTTGAAAGTCAAGAAGATTATGGGCAGAATTTGGAATTCTATAATAGTATAAAAGTTACAGGTTATGCTGAATTATGACAAAGGCAGTATGGAAAAATTAAGGTATTGAATGATATATATTGTCTAATTTTTAAATATAAATTCACATCCTTGCACTCTCACTCTCATTTGGACCACCGATGCATTTTTTCATATTGCCAGATAATAATAACAATAAACAAATGATAAAGTGACCAGTATGTGAATGTCAAAGTTTCTGGAAGTATAGGCAACTTGGATGGTGATTGAACAGTCAAGAGTGGCATTGGTTAGAAATGAGAGGAACTGGTAAGACAAGCCTGAACCATGAACCAGCTGCTGGGATTGAATGAGCCCATACATTTATCCTAATTCTATTCTATCATCCCTAGGGCCTCCTTGGTGAAATGGAACCAGTATTATCGCTGACTTGGATTTTATGATTTAAAAGCCTTTAGTGTTAATAAAATGCATGGAAGGGCTAGCAGATGCCATAGCAGTTACGTCTCTGGACTCCCCCATAGCTGACTATGGTTCATGTCCTGGGCCTGGTGGCTTGAAACTCATACTGGATTCATATACATGTGTGCCCAAGTCCCAGGAGGAGACAGGATTGTGGTGTGGCCAGCCCTCATGGTGGGGGGTGATTTCTTAGTTTCTCTCTCAGTGTCTCTGTCTCTTTCTCTCTCTCTCTCTCTCTCTCTCTCTCTGACTAACACACACCCTAAGGCAATTCTAAAAAAGAGATAATAAAATAAATAAATAAGATGTGAGGAAAACTTGTGATTATTAGAATATTAAAAAGTTAGGCTTAAATTTATAGCATGGATGATGAAGGTTTTAGGAGATTCCTAAAACATCTTTTGGGAAGTGGAAAGACAACTTCTTCGGGAAACAGTTGTGTGAGGTATCCTTCAGGGAGTACCTTGATGAGGGATTGAGTGGACAAGAATTTTGACAATTAAGATAGTTTACTGTGCAATCTCCATTTTTAAACAACTGATCATCATTAATGATGACCTTTTGCGTGACTATTTACTTTAGAAGCCATGTAGGCATGTTCTATATTTTTTCTTCAGTTTTCACAATACAGAAGGTCAGATGTGACTATTCATTGTGTCCAGTCAAGATGCAATTACAAGGTACATAAATAAATTTAAAGAAAAATGACAGTTCTGAGAGAATCAAACAAAAATTGCCGGTATGTGATAAGTGACCAGATCATCACTAACACAAAAAACAAAATTCATCCTGATCCCTCAATGTAAATGTAATGCCTCATTTCTTTTTTTTTTTTTTTTTTTTTGGAGAGGTTTTTTCGCGATAGGGCGTGTGCACTTGCCAGACAGACAGACAGAGACAGAAAGACACAAAGCGAGAAATCACCCCCCAGGGGGGATGGTGACGCCGCAATCCCTTCTCCTCCGTTCTCCTCTCGGGATCTTGGGCACGCACGCACACATGCCTGGCGTGAGTTTTAAGCCACCGGGTCCGGGACGTGAACCACGGTCGACTACGTGAGAGTCCAGCGACATAGCCATTACACTAACTGCTGGTTCCCAATGCCTCATTTCTTAGGAATTTTCCTGAGGTCCCAATAATGTCCAGTATTTTTCCCCTCATCCATTCACTGTACATAAATTTAATAATACACTAATTTTTACTTTCACATTTAAACTTTGCATTTTATATAACCTGTTTCTATTTTGCCTGTGGATATCATTATGCCCTTAGGGACACAACCTCTGTCCTACTGAGATGAAGATAACTACTGATAAAATGACCATGCTACCTACTCCTTCTAACTTGGGTTATTTCTGGGTCACCTTTATTGGAGTTCTGGAATTCTGTAGCTATTTTATTCTATAGTTATTTAGTTTAGCACACCTGACGTGTTCATGGAAGAAATAAATGAATAATTTTTTAAATGCAAAAATCACCATATCATAGGGACTTATCTCTAGGAAGCTAAAACTAACAACAAAAAGTGAGTAAATCTTATAAATAAGTCAATGAATTGAAATGGTTGTCTCTGTCCTTTTGAAGAACCTGAAATTTGCAATGGAAGAGAAAGCTTTAAAACATTTAAAACTATTTTACACAATTATTAATCAGTTATAGAGACCTGGAAAAATACCAGATTGGGGTATAAATAAAATAAAAGGTAACTTTAGACCGTTATGTTTTGTGAACCCCATGTATTTATCAAAAAGATGATGTAAAGAAAGAACTACAATTTGTCAGTATTCTGTAGGTAGTTGTAGCTAATGTTTTGAACACAATATTTTTGTGTTGATTGTCGCTGTGGCCACTTGGTTTTGCCATATGGTCACCTCTAATTTCTTGACAAAGTCCATAGAAGAACCATGCCAGTTTGCTGACTTAATCATCAGATAGATGACTCTCACTCTGTTCTTCCACAAATTGGCCAAGGTGAGTTATTATTACCCCTTGCAAGAGACACTTAACCTTGTGTATTATATGGGCTGCTTTCATTAGGAGAAGTTTCAGCCCTGTGTGAGCTGTGGAATGCTGATGATTCATCTCATCTTTCACAGCGAACACTTCTTCCAATTATATCTTAGATGTTGCTTGCTGTTTGTTTGGTATTGCTGACACCCATTCCAGCAGGGCTTATAGACCTAGCACCTGTGCATTTTTGCAAAGCACAGCAGCAGGTGAAAAGGTAAATGAAATGAAGGTATATTTTAGATGGTGACACCCGGTCCCCAAATCTGATTTACAGGCCAATAACCACTGGCTCACTGATGGAATGGGTGATTAGGTAAGCCAATTCAGTGTTTAGAAGACTGATATGAATAGATTGTTTCCCAGTGGGTCTGGCTAAACAGATATTTGGTGAGCCAAAAATTCGGAATTGCATAATTAATTAACACTGAGGCTTTTTGGCTAGATTTAGAATAAGACCCTAGAGACACAATTCATGACACCAAACTGGAAATTATGAAAGTTTAGGTGAAGTCTGTTTCTCCTGCCATGTTCTCTCTTTCCCAGGGTGCTTAGGACATGCCAAACTGTGAGTTGGCAACTCCCTATTTACCACAGCAGGCTCTCTTTAAATAGCTGTAGATTTACGGCATAAGCTAGTGGTTATTATTTGACTTCCTGGTAAACACAAACTACTTTCAAATTGCAAGTTTATTTTCCAAAAATTCTGCATAAAAAGGAAATAGAGGCAGGATGGTTTAGTCTGGCTCCTTCACTTTCTATACTGTGTTTGAAGGTCACAGGGTGAACAACTTACATTGTTACTTGTACTGCGCTTGCACACGTGTTATGTAATTATGACTTGACTGGTTTATGCCATTGCATGTAACATGCATGTGTGAAGGTTTGCTTTGGCAATGAGCCACTACTGTTTGCAGTTCCTTTAAGAGAAAGGGAGCACTTTCCCAGTTAGCTAGCTCCACTCAGTTGGTCTGGGTTTGACTAGTATGGCCTTGGCTAGATGCAGCTAACCACAGCTCTACACACTGTGAGCTCCAAGGAGAAAGTCACTCTGTGAGTGCTACTGGAGCTCAGTGAACTTCCCCTGAACTCAGCCAATAAACAACATGACATCAGTGCCCCTCATCTTTTCCAACTCCCTATGTCTCTATTTAACCTACCCTCCAGTGGAGGAAAAAACTTTGCAAAACACTGTGCTAAAGTATCCTGATTACATCAGGGAAATAAGTTAATAAAATAACTAGCTGATACCGCCCACTTGGAGCCACTGAGAGTATTAAACATTGAGAGTTAGTGCATACAGAGCATGAAGAATAGTGTGTCGCAAGTAGTAAGCTCCCAGTAAATTCTAGACATGTCCACAAAGACAATGCTGGTGATGAAAAAAGATGCAGGTAGTAAAATGACTGATATTTTACATAAGCTACAAATGTTTGTTCCTCCTGATTTTTAATACAGCCACTTCTCACTTACCAACCTACCTGTTTAATAACACCTTAGACTTTGACCAGTTATCTAGCACAGGGGATCTCCTTTCTCAATCTGTTCCTGTCTCTTACAGTCAGTATTCACTACAGGAAGTGACTGCAACCATGCAAGACTACATATTTCATTTACAAATGTACTTCATCATGCACCCACCGTAGTATTTGGAATAAATAAAACCCCAGATTTAAATTAGTGTGTTTTTGTGTGTCTTGTCACTTTCTGGTGCTTATCTAATGTAGGCTTTTTTATGGACAGAATGGCTTTATTCTAGTGTGCTATCATGTGACATTGAAAAATAGATACCTTGTGGTACCACAACACACTACAAGATATTCACCTTTAAGTTTGCATTCATCAACCAATTTGTAGTCATAGGGATGTCATAGGAATAGAACTCAGTTGCTAAGTGAGAAGTGCCCGTATTCACAAACCCTCCCAGACTTTGTACATTAAAATGTATTTCACAAATCCACCAATTAAAAAACTATAATCTTCAAAGAGCCTCAGCTAGGATGCAGCATTTGGTTTTATGAGAATAGGCAGATGGAATAAAAATTAGGTATCTTACCTGGTCATCTGGGTAGTGTATCTAATAATCAGCATAGCATAGGAACATTTCTCTAAAAAGACAATTAGGAGAAACCTGTTGAGTCATTGAAATCGACACAGGTGGTAGTTCACAGAAGAAGTCATTTAGTTATTATGTATTGTGAGCAAAGTCCTTGCATTCATGGAATTTACATTCTAGGAGGAGAAAATGACTAGCTATTAACTATGTACATACATGGCAGTTCTCACAGAGGTAAGTGGTAGTAGGAAGAATAAGAGAGTGTAAAGAAAATAGGTGATGCTGGGCTGGGAGGGGATTACTATTTTCTGCTGAGTCTTAAAAAAGTTATTGCTGAGAAGAAAATACATGAGAGGAGATAATTGGAAGAAGGAAAGAAAGTGACAATGCATTGTCAGGAAGATGAGCATTGTATTTAGAGACAACCGCAGGTGCAAACGCTGTGAGGCATTTAAGATGTGAAGGTAATTTTGGGTATTTCAGAAATAATAATAAACCAGCACGAAGTTGAATGCATGAGGCTGGGAGCAATAGAATATCAGGTCAAATGGGCAGCCACAGACCAATTTATAGAGGACCTTTTATGAATGGAATGAGAAATTGCTGACAGATTTTAGCAAAAGAATGAAATCACTCGACTTTCATTTTGAAAGGATCCTTTTCGTGCTGTGTTAAGAACTGACCATTGGAAAGGAGGGTACGAGCACTAGCAGGAAATCCCTTTAGAAGTCAGCTGAACCAAACTAAGCAAGAACTCCTAGCTACATGGACCACAGTAGGAGTGAAAGGGCTGGAGGTGGCTGGATTCTTTTTTTTTTTTTTTCCCCCCTCAAAGCACTTCATTGAGGTGTTTTTGACATACAAATGCTGTACAAGTTGTATATGTTTATAAACATATACGTACAAACTCACTGTGATGCATACTATAAACACCTCTCAACAAACTCTTCATCATATTATTATTGTGATAAGACCACAAGGTCGACCATCTTAATGTAATTTTAAGTAAGCCACACAGTGTTTCTTGTGAACTATGGACACTACTCTGTAAAGTAGACCTCTAGAATATTCATCTTGCATAATAGGAGGTCGGATTCTGAATATATTTTTAAATCAGAGCTAAAAGGACCTATGAATTGTGTGTATGATAGAAGGGGCTTTGAGAGGAGAAATTTAGTAGGATGTCACTGCCTTCGGAGAAAATGAGGGAAGAGCAATTTGACAAAAGGGCAGGTGAGACCGAAGAATCAGTAAGCGATTCTGTGAAGGTTCAGCAACCAGACAAGTGAAGTTCCAGATGCCAAATGAAGAACATATCTCCAGCAGAAAAGTACCAACCGAGCCAAATAATGCTGTTAAGTCGAGAAAGGTGAAGAAGAAGGCGGGACCATCTGCTTTAGCAACACAGAAGGTCTCTGGTCACCTTAAGTGGAGGAGTGTGGATAAAAGTCTCTGCAGAGAGGGCAATGTGAGAATTGCTTTGCTTTTCTTGAATACCTTTTTCCGGACACTTCTGTGTTATAGCTTTGTCACTTCAAGGTCACTGAGCTCAAAGAGAGGTCTTGGCTATTGCTGGCTCAAGCTGTCTTTTTTTTTTTTAAATCTATGTGGAGTCCATCAGACAAAAAAGCTCTCCTAGAGTCTGAATGATTGGCTAGTGTGATTTCTTCCATTTTCTATTTTTCTGGTGAACTAGGCCCAGCACTCTGACATGATGGGAATCTAATGGACTTGACTGAATTAAATTTGATAAGACAGTGTGTGGCACTTTTATGGGTACTTATTAAAACTACCAACACGTAGTAACCTGACCATTATTGTTGAAGCCAGGCACACACAGTGGGAAGCTGAAAATGAGCAAGGAACTTTATATCAACTGACTTTGTACTCAATGCACATGAGACATTATAATCATCATCTTTAGGAACCTGTTGTGTTATCAAATAAAATTAGCTTACATTGCAATGCAATGTCTCTGAGATCCATTTCTTAGTGTGAATTACATTATTTGACAAAGGGCTTCTCACCGTTGCTACTTGAATATTAGGTAGGCTTTGCAAACTTAACACAACCTAAATGTAACTGCTGGCTTTTCTCTGTTAAACCTGATTTGCAGGAGCAAGACATTAGTGCCACTATAAAATGTAGCGCTCTGCAACACTGACCCACAAGGAAATGTTCCTAGTTCATATCCAGAGGCTACCCTGAGTATGCTAGGGGTGTGCATACCCATGAGACTGGCTGAGACTGGCTGTGGATTGTAGCTTTGGGACCGTTTTAAAGATGTTGCCTCTCACTTATGAAGTAAATAAATAAAAAGCATATCCTGGAATTTTCCCACTTTCAACAGATGTCAACTCCAATCTTCCTAGTACTATGACCAAAATACTTGACATCATCCTTGAATCTTCTCTTTCACATCCGCTACCAAATTAATGAAGGAATACTGTTAGGTTGACCTTCAAGTTATATTCCAATACAATGACATCCAACCATTTCCACTGGCAATATCCTGGTCTAAGCCATCAACTGTTCTCTTCTAGACTACTGAAGTAGCTTCTTTATTAGTTTTTTTTTTTTTTTTTCCTATGCTTATTCTCCATCCACCTGCTGCAGTCCAGACAGCAGTCAAAAAAATCTTTTTAGTGTGACCTGATGAGTTACTTTCCTTTTCTGTGTCCTGCAATTGCTCCAAAGACCTTTCAGGGTCCTACAAAGCCTTATGCTATGGATCCTGCCCAGTAACCTATTTCGATAACCAGGTCTTCCACTTCCTCCTTCACTTAGTGTGTCCTGGCCATCTCCCATTGTTGTTCTTCCTTGGGAAATTTATATCCAATGGTTATCCTCTCTTAAGCTTTTCTTCTACTGTATCATCCATCTGGTAAATGTTTCCCCTTGAGACCCTCATAGCTTCACACCTTCAAGTCAGTATTCATATTATCTTCCCTAAGATGCCTATTTAAATTGGAAGCTCTTGCACCCAGGAAATCCTGGGGCACCCTAATTTCCTCTACTTTTTCACTGTGCATATCACTGGCATTATGACACATTGTATAATGTATGTATTTATATTATTATTTTTAAAATTTTCTGAATCCTCTTGCTAAAGTGTAAGATTCATAAGAGAAAAAGAAAATATTTTCGTGAACTTTTTTTTTTTTTGATGAAGAATCAAAAGGGCCTCTATCAGTCTGGCACACAGTAGGAGCTTACTAGTTACGTGTTGAATCAATTGAATCAATCAATCATTTAATCTTCAAAACAATGTTATGCTATAAATGTATTGCTATCACCAACATGTCCTTAAGGAAACTTAGTCATAAAGAAATTAAACATACTTAAATTAATAGAGCTAGCAAGTGACTGAGCTTGGATTTAATTATAAAGAGCCCAATTATAGAATTAATAATTGAGAAAGTGGTCAAATTACCACTGTAAAGAATGAAACTCTCTCCCTCCAATTGTATATGACTGTTATAGATAGTTTGATGGAATAAGTACTTACTTTTATATATAAAAAGATAAGATAACTTTGTGAGTACAAATGTAAAGTATTATGGCGGATATGTTGTTATGTAAAAAAAATGACAAAACACGTTCTATAGTGCATCATTTTAAAACATTTGGTGCACATCCAGGATTCCCTGAGCACGGTGCTCCTGTATGCTGAGGATGCCCTGTCTTGAATGGTGTCAGTTCACAATACTGTGGACTGCTTCTTTTTTTTTTTTTTTTTTTTTTTTTGAGAGGTTTTCGCTACAGAGCGCGTGCGCTCGCCAGACAGACAGAGAGAGACAGAGAGACAGAAAGCGAGAAATCACCCCCCAGGGAGGATGGCCTTGCCGCAATCCCTTCTCCTCCATTCTCCTCTCGGGATCTTGGGCACGCACGCACACGCGCCCGGCGTGAGTTTTAAGCCACCGGGTCCAGGACATGAACTGCAGTTGACTACGTGGGAGTCCAGCGACCTAGCCATTACGCTAACTGCTGGTTCCCTGGACTGCTTCTTAATGAACCTGGTTAACCATGTACCCAGAATAGTTCCCATCGACTTTAAGACCATGCTCAACAGCATCATTGATGACCTGCTGATGGTGACCTACCTGGCCAATCTCACACAGTCACAGATCACCTTCAACAAGAAACTTGTAAACCTGGGACTAGGCTACCTGCAGCATAATACGGAGAAAGGGAATGGAGTAAAAATGGAGAGGAAAGAAAATCACATGACACTTGAGATCTTCTTTTCTGTACGTGTTCACATAGTCATTGCTGGCATCTGTAACTACCCTCCTCTGCTATCCATTCTGAATTCCCTTAGCCTTTAGCAAGTACCTCAGCTGATTTTGGTTCTTTATCTGGTGGAGTGCCTCAAATCTTTATTCCTGAAGAGGTTAGGCTATTCATAGTTGTGTGTGGATTCAGTTGTTGTAATTTCTCATTGACTTTAATCACAGACTGTGGCAATACTACAAGATTCCCTAAGAGAGCTTGTGAAAGCCAGATGTATTCTTCCTCACCTCCATTGTGGAATAGCAGTCCAGTTTCCCCTCGTCGCGTGGATCCACCCAGCATCATAACTCTCTTCGTTGGCAGTTGATGCAGAAGCATAAGGAACCCAAAGCGGTCAGGTGGTAGTGTTAACCTCCAGCTCAAAGAAATTATATCACACCTTCTGGAGGAAGCATATTCTTCCCTGTAGATCTGAAACCTTCAGGCAGAGAATGAAGTTGTGATAACAAAAAGAAAACGTTTGTTGGTAGGTTACTAATGCTAATAGTGAATGATGCCACTCCCATTTCTGCCTCTTGACCCCTGGACTCATGAATCCTGGCTATGGGAGATACATGTTGTATACTTATTTAAAGCACGTATAATCTCTGGAAGACCTTGCCCTCACCCTGCAAAGAATTGTCACCTAGCAGGTGCTGCAAGGGAAGCTTCAAAAGATCATTCTATTGTTCTATTAAACTGGCTGCTTCAGGATAATAGAAAACGTGATGCTAAATCTTTTGCTCCTATTTACATATGGCAGGTGTATGTTATATGATACCTCTGCATTAATTTAATAACATATTTATATACATAAAAACTTAATTTTATTACTTTTTTACAGCATATCTTTTTTAAAACATCGTAAGCAACATATAAAAGTGGTGGATGAAGTGAGGAGCAACAAACGTATCTCCTATTTTAAGATATACGTATGTGTATACACACGCTTTTTTGTATAGATAAACATTTGAAGAATGAGCTGGTTAAATGCATACTGCATTGAAAAGAAGAAACAGGAAGAGATAAATACAGTTTGATTGGATTAAGTGAAGTATACCCAAAGGACAGGAGTTCTTTGATGTCAGCCTATTTTAATTTAATACCCTCAAAGGTTGACCTTTGGAAATAAGACACTTTAACTTTTTAAATAAAGTTTAAAGTTTGTTTAAATGGTCAAAACTTTTAAAGGGTGGATGTTTTGCTCTTTCATTTAATGTCCACAGCGTTTGCCTGAATTGGCCATCTAAGAGCATTTCAGGGCCAAGGTCATTAAAATATTTCTAAACAAGAAGTAATTTCCCATGAAGTCTCTGAGGTGTTGGATTTCAAGCTAATACATATATTATGGTCTTTAGAACTCTGTGATTTTCATTTATGTATATCCCAGTCAGCATATGATCACAGCTGGAAACATGAGCTAGAGTAATGAAATAAATGAGATACCAAATCAATAGTTTTTCTTAGAATGGAGGCCATTAGTCTAATTGCCTCACATGGATGATAATCAGGTCTCCTGGCCCTGGTACTTAGTGCTATCTTTAAAAGCTCAAACATGAAGATGACATTTTCTTCTACCCCTTGGGTGGGAACCAGAGGAAGACAAGCATATACATCCATACCGAAGAGTAGTGCATTTACAATGTCCGAAGGGATTATTCTGGACTTCTGACTTTCCAAGTGATTCCTTAGACTTCTAGGCTGCAACTAGAGCATGCAGGATACGGTGGGCAGAGATGTTTACCCAAGTTCTTCACCTATAAATGAATATTATCATAGCCATCTTCCTCCTCCTCCTCATATCTTCAGCATTGCCATCCTCATAATTATCATCACTATGATCATCATCCCTGTGTAACCATGTTCAATTTATTGAGAAGGTAAATGCAAATCATGTAGCATATCACTGGGTAGATACTAGTCACTTACAAATACTCTTCTTTTTTTTTATAATTTAGAGAGATTTTTGCTATGGGCCACATGGACTTGCCAGAGAGACAGACAGAGACAGAGAAACCAAAAAAAGAAATCACCCTCTCGGGGGATGGACATGCTGTAATCCTTTCTCCTCCATTCTCCTCTTGAGATTTTGGGCATGCATGAGCACGCACCTGTCGTGAGTTTAAAACCACCAGGTCTGGGACTTGAACCACTGTCAACTACATGGGAGTCCAGTGACATACCCATTACACCATCTGCTGGTCCCAATAGTGAATATTCTTAATTGATTCTTAACACAGATTGTAAAGTAAACAATGTAGTTTTAGATCTTGGCTCCTTCGGGTGTTATTTAAATAGTAAGTAAGGTATATCTTCTTGGTAAGAATCAAATTTCTCATTTGTAAAATGAGAATTATAATGCCAGTTCTCAGCAGTGTTAAATTTAACCAACATCTGTATAGCCCTTAAAAATAGCTTATCATACAGTACAAGCTGTAAAACTGAGTCCAGTTCCAACAGTTGAAGAACATTCTCAACAGGACCAGCAGTTAGCATAATGGCTATGTCGCTGAACTCCCATGTAGCCCACCACAGTTCGAGTCCCAGACTCGGTGGCTTGAACTCACGCTGGGCGCATGTGCGTGTTTGCCCAAAATCCCGAGAGGAGAATGGAGGAGAAGGGATTGCAGCATGACCATCCCCCCTGGGGGGGGAGGGTTCTCGCTTTCTATCTTTCTGTCTCTCTCTGTCTTTTTGGTGAGCACATGTGCCCTATAGCAAAAAACTCTCAAAAAAAAAAACCAAAAAAAAAAAAAAAAACAAAAACAACAACAACAAAAAAAAAACCTCACTAATCTGGTAGTCAAGGCTGAGAAGAATAAACTTTTAAGGAACATTCATTCTCTTACATTAAAAGTCAATGGATATGTTTTTGCTACTCTCTCTTTCTACATCTCACTGAATCCTGACCTATGAGACCATTATAGATGATAAAGCTACCTGTTTCTTGTAAGAAACACTTCCTCAAGACAATAAATCTTAGACAAAACTTTAAAAAGCTGATAAAGAAAGTTTCTAGAGTAATTTTAAATTTGATGTACTGAAATCAACAGATGGCATAATGGTTACATCACATGACTCTCACATAGTTGATGGTGGTTTGAGTCCTGAACCTGGTGGCATAAAACTCATGTTGACCGCATGCCCAAGATCCTGTGAGTACATGCCCAAGATCCCGAAAGGAGAATGGTGGATAAGGAACTGGGGTGTGGCCATCTCCCTGGGTGAGTGATTTTTCACTTTCTGTCTCTCTGGCAAGCACACACACCCTATAGCAAAAATTTCTCTCAAAAAAAATTTTTTTAAGGATTATTTTCTTTAACTTTATTTATTTTAGTTTGACCAGAGAGGTATAGATTATAAGAGAGAAAGAGAGAGAGAAAAAGAGAGGGAAAGTGGAAAGGAAACTGCCAGATCCAGGACTTGAACCATGGTCAGCCATGTGGGAGTCCAGCACAGTTAACCACCATGTAACTTGTTGGATCCCACAAATTTTTTTTAATATACCTCTATATAGGTTAAGCTTTTACTAAAAATAAATATTAAGTGAGTTAGCTTTCACTTTTAAGTCATTAATTTGCTCACAGTGTCTTCAATAGTGCATATATTTAAATATTTGAAATATAAGAAAACTTAAAACTCAGCAGAAGTTTTGCTCTTATTAGATAAAATTGAAGTGAAAATAAATAGGAAATAGTATGGTTGGGTTAATTGACTAGTTCACCAAGTATGAAATCTGCTTCCTTAGAGCGGAAAGAAGTTAGGCCGTTAATAAACCCTCATTAACAGTTCAGGTTAGCAAATGAAAACTGAATAGGTAGAAAACTTTCTTTCGGGTTATGTGGAAATCACACTGGAGTCTGAAAACTTCCAAAACAGTCAGCGGAACATACCCACAATGTTAATTCAAGAAAGTCTAATGAGCGTTTAGAGCAAGGTCGACTAACAGATATGGAGGTCGGATGTCCAGTGAGGGATGGTGAGGCAGTGTGGTGTCAGCAAACGCTGAGCACCTTCAACCCCTATTACCCGCACACCCAAAGGTTCAACGTGACATAGGGAACTGGGTCCTGGCATTCAGAGAGAGGGGTAGTTCTCAGAATTTGAACGCTTGGGTAGAGAAAAACAACCCCCCTCCCAAACTTGACCTGGCCATAGAAAGAAGAAGGGACCGATGTCTCTCTCTCTCTCTCTCTGTCTGTCTGTTGCCGGGGACCAGCCTCGGCGGGGGTGGGTTATCTCGACGGAGGCGGCGCAGGTAAACAGAAGATTACGCACGTCCTATGCCGGACACTCCCCAAAGATCGCTCTCTGAGGAGTGACAACTGCTAGGAATCATCGTGCCTTTTTATTGAAAATGTGTTACATGCAAGTAAATGGGAGAGGGGCTGCGTGCTTTTAATTATTAGCTCATAAAGGTTTTAACAAAAGGGAACATAGATTTTATTTAGGGTTGGATTAAGAGTGGGTGTCGGGCATTTCCTCAATTGTAGGTGGGTCTCCATAGAATGCAGTTTCAGGAAGGTGGTTCCGGTAAGCAGCAGCACAGCAGCCATCTTGTGATTACTGGGAATGGCTCTGAGAAAAGAAAATCTCAAGAATAGATATTAGTTCCTATGGATCTTAATAAAGAATGATACTTACATAGTTTTATAGGGATCTAAAACTTGATTTGAGGAGTCCTAAAATATTTATCTATTTTACTTGGTGAAGGCAGGGGGGTGGTCCTGGGCCAGTTTTGGCCTAATCTTATTTTACATAAAGAAAGGATTAAGTTTACCTTAAATGTATTTTAAAGGGCCTTTCAAAGACCATTTCCACCTAGATAGAACTTCAGCCCACCCTCTACTGTGACCATAGAGATAAAGCATTGTAATTAATAGTAGGTGATTATAACAAAAGAGAGCGGTCCGGAGAGTTCCTAAAAAATTTTATCATATATTCAAAATGTATAAGAAAGCTATGCAAATTCTTTTATAATAGTAAATTGGGGAGTCAGAGGAGGGTCGCTTCCCAGCAAGGCTACCAGTTTTCTAGAGCAAATAACAAGCAGCCTTGCTGACATGCTAATTGACCCAAGCTTTGTTCCAAGGTCAGGGGGTGCACAACAGTGGCTTTGCCAACATATTAATCTTGACCAGAAGGAGCTCAAAGGTCTGGGGGGCTCAAACAGATCCTGGGGCCTTGCCGGGTCAGACTCCTCCAGTCTGTCTCATCTCTAGCTCCAAAATTTTGTACTGCTGTCTCCTTTGGCCAAGTTGAAAATGAGGACAGAAGAATTGGAGATGATGAGGTTCATGGAATTCAACATCCTATTACCCAGAGCAAGGGGGCGATGGAAGTATCAAATGGGAAAAATGTGATGAGTCAGCCCAATAACCTCAGGGGAAATTTGATCATATTAAAGATAGCCTAATAGTAGCTTAGAATGAGTTAAATTATTGTCGTTGCTTCCATGAGATATATACCACATATATATACTCTCTCTCTCTCCCTCTCTCTCTCTCTCTATATATATATATGTGGTGTGTGTGTGTATATATATATATATATATATACACACATATATATACTCTCTCCCTCTCTCTCTCTCTCTCTATATATATATATATATATATATATGTATATACACACACACACACACATATATATATATATTCACACATACACACACACACCACATACATATATATATATTCACACATACACACACACACCACATACATATATGGAGAAAGCACTCCATAATGGAGTACAGTCATGTTATTATCCCTTCTCCTGTATTTCTCCATACTGTAGGGATCTTGGTCATGTATGTACAGGCATCTGATACTTGCTGCACCTGTATGTATCCTTTAAATATATGTTTTCATGATTTTTTTATTTACTTGCATTTTACTCTTTCTTTCATGAGCTAGAGACACAGAGACAAGCAGCCTCTCATGCCATACTGCCTCCTGCAACCTCTCGCAGCCAGTCACTATCACGTGTGTATGTGCGTATGCCTGCTGTGTGTAAGTCAACCCAGAAACCAAACTCTGATCTTCTATGTGGCTTCCAGCATTGCAGAGCTTTACACTACTTCTGTACCACTACCGCTGGGCTAAAACATGTTTTTAAAATTATAATGTTTCTATAGGAGTCAATACATTTTCCTTTTGGGAACTATATGTTCTATTCACTCTCAAAAGGCCAAAGATATTGTTGGAATGTGCTAAATGTTAGAGCAGAATTTTAAGTCTATGTCTTAATTACCTTTTCTCAAGTTAACTGTTGAGCATCAATATAGCCTTGAAAAACTCTTTAATAAATTACTGCAGCAAGTAGCTTCCCAATGTTTTGATTGGCTTGCAATTCTCAGCAATTTCATCAGTGGTTTTACAAGATATGTGCAAGAGTAGAGATTTGTCATAATCTATTTTGTTTGTTCACGCCCTGGGAAGTCATCCCAGTTGGAATATTAAAAAAAATAACCGTATGGCAATAATGATAATCCTTTAGCATCTAGATGAGTTCTCTGTTTTATTCCACTAATGAATGCTCTGGAGAAATATGGGCAATTTTACAAAACAAATTAACCTTAGAGCACAGCTACTTCTAATGTTCATTTTACTGGACACCTACAAAGTGGAATAAATTTAAGTACAGTTTAATCGACCCTTCCAGGCCTGGTAGAGATCAAACAGCTACGACGTAAATATGATGATAATTAACTTAAAATGATGCTAAAATGTTTCTTAGATAAGTACTGATAAATGTTGTGTTTGTGATTCTAATTCCAAATGAGCAGAGAGAATGCAGGACTCAGGCTGCAACTTTGCTCTCTGCAGTCACAGTAGTTGTTAGGAGGGGGATTTTATGGCCAAGAAAATTTGATTTTTAATTACTCAGTTGTTTCCAACCCATAATGGTCGTGACTTGTTCAACACAAGCCCCACACAGTGAGGGCTGTATTTTGTTTCCCTCCTGCCTTTATTTTACTGCAGAATTGACAAAATGTAACTCTCCATCCTACTAATAGGACAGCATGGAAACTAATTGGTATTCTCTGTTTTCAAATATTTGTATCCTCAAGCCTCTCTGCCTAAGAAAAGCCTGACAGAGTCTCTTCATTATCTCATTACGTTATAATTATTGCATTCTCAATTGCCAGGGCCTGGGAGTAATTCATTTATGCTTTGCATCAATATAAGCTCGTGCCTTTGGAACTAGAGTAGACCAACTTTTTACAGTTCTTATTTAAAATGCGGTGTTACTTATTCCCTAGTGATTCAACCCACAATCTTTTTTATTTTTATTTTTTATTGAAAGGAAGGGAATCTAAGTCAATAGACTAAGTATTCTAGCTTTTAAGGCTTTGCTGATATTTCATTGTTCTTTCCTTCTACTCTTCTCAGAAATGATTGATGAAGTATCTTCTGATTCATTTGTGCACACCTGCTCAGTCCTGCCCACATTCAGGCTAGCATTCTCTTTTCATCCAACCAACTCTTCTAAAATGGTATCTCTCTCTTATTTGCAGCAGAGACTCACATTAACTCTTCCTTACCCCTATAATTTTATACAATTCAATTCAATGCATTTGATTCTAATAAATATCTAATTCATAATCCCTGGCACAATTTATCAGTGCTACATACTATATATACATAGTATATAGACATATAGTTCTATAGCATCATATTTTTTCTTTTTTTATTGCTCTACTTACATAGCTTTATGAAAGACTTGAGGCTGTAAAGACGTGTACGTGGGGAAACATGAAAGATGGCCGCTTTCCTCCTTACTCTTGCTTTCTCAAAAGTAGGTGGTGGTTTGCTGTGAATTTTTCCATTTTTTATTCTGTTTATTTACTTGCCTATGCTGTCTATGCATAGATTTCCATGTTTTACCAAAAGGGGTTAAGATGCATTTTTTTTTCCCTATAATATGAATTTTTAACTTGAAATTTGTCTTTGGGGGATATTCTTGGAAGGGACTAGAGAAACTAGATTTGAAACAGTACCTTTGGGCAGCTCTTCTTCGGGTTTCCATAGTAGTAGTTTGTTGACCATTAAAGGAGCTGAGATCACAGTAGAAAAGCCATTAATTTTTATACTAGGTAAATTTTAAAACAAAAGAAATGTTATAGAACACATGTATTAATAAGCTACCTTTTGCCCAATATTATGTAGCTAGCGTCTGCCGATGTTGTTACACCCTAATTTTAATGTTTTCCTGTTGGTGCATCGTATACATTCACCACAGTTTACCTAAGTACCGTGCTATGGGGCACAGTACTTTCTGCCAATAAATAATGCTGTGATTAATATCATTGGTCCTAAATCATTTTTACCAACTGAAGTCAATTTCTTAACATCGGTTCTCAGAAAAGAATTAATATTTTAAAACCATTAGCAGTTTCAGAACATTTGTAGCCTTTCATTTATATCGAGGTTAAGTAGAGAACTCTTTTCATTAGCGCCTCAAAATGTTATTAAGAGTGATTGTGGTTGCTTAATGAAATAAAAGCCTCTTAATTGTTTTAGCTTAAATGTTCCAACTGAAAGGATTTTCATGATTACTCTTCATTAATGCTAGTTTCTTCTCCTGGCTACAAAATTTTCTATGTCCATGAACTGTCCTGGCTCTGTACACATTGCTTCTTATATTTCTTCAATAAGCTCTATTTGTCTAGAATTTCTGGTACTTATTCAGCTCCAGAGAAAGAAAAAATATTTCTAAAATAGTACAGAGATACTACATCACCTATCTCTTTGTTGGCAATGTTGAGAACTTTTTGGCCTCACACTCCTAAAAAGACAACTTTATATTTATGTAATTTCTCTACCATGCTAAATTTTAAAGTATGCCTAATTTGCGTTTTGTCACTAATTAAGGTTCAGTAGTTCAGTAGCAGATTGAATTCATAAGAAGGAGATGGAATCTCCAATTGTTCTCCACAGTGGCTGGACCAATTTATATTTCCACCAATAATCTAAGAGTTTCCCTTTCACCATATTCCTGCCAGCACTTACCTTTTTTTTTTAATCTTTACCATTCTGACTGGGGTTAGGTGGTATCTCATTGTGGTTTTGATAGTTTTAGTCCCTTATGAGGGATGTTGAACATTTTTTCATATGGCTTTTGACTATATGCATGTCTTCCTTAGAGAGTTATTTGTTCAGCTAGTTTTCCCATTTTTAACAAATAGTACTACCATATGAACAAGTAATTCCACTCCTGGGTATCTACCCAAAGGATAGGAGAATGTTCAGTCAAAAAAGTGCTTGCACATCTATGTATATTGAGGCATTATTCAGAATTTCTAAGACATGGAACTAACTCAAATGTTCATGAACAGATGAATGGATTGAAAAAGTATGGTACATATACTCTATGGAATACTACTCAGCCATAAAAAACAAATAAACAAACAAATAAAAAAAAACCACAAGACCCTGGCATTTGATAACACATTTTGTATGCTCAACTGGACTGGTATGAAGTGTATTCATGTTGGTTAAATTCACTTTACAAGCCAAGTGATGTATAGTGATAAAATGTATACAATAAAGTAAAATTTTTAAAAAGTTTCACACACAAAAAAAGAGATAGAATAAATCCCAGAAGTAAAGAAAAATCTTTAAAAAGTAAAACTGATCAATTTCAGAGAAGTCCATTGACTTCTTCAGGTAGCTGGATTAGCAGTTCCAGTAACTCCCAGTTTTTAATGTTGCCATGTCCAAATTTCACACACCCAGTAGTGAAGATATGAGTCACTGAGCTGTAATGTCGGAGTAAACCATCAAAGCTACACATTGATGATTGGAGATATCACTCTGTAAGACCAAAGTTAGCACAAACAGGCCACAACATAAGACATAACTGATGTTCTACTATATGCATTCATTTTATCTCAAAAATGTGCACACATTTTAAAATATCATTTATCTGGTAAGAGAGAGGTCAAGCAAAATAGTGTGTATAAGACCTATTGAAACAGCATCGACACAAGAACTTTTGCAACATTTGAGACAAGCATGATATCAATATTTTGGTGGTTGTAAGTGGAAGGGGCACGATTATTTTAATAAGGTGATTTGAGTAGATTATATTTAAATATGAAAAAGTGGTAAACTTATCCAATATTTGGAATTTATTTTGAGTTTATTACTGAAGCATAGAGAAAAATATAAGTGCCATCAAAGAAGTAAAAAGTGGGACCAGCAGTTAGCGTAATGGCTATGTCGCTGGACTCCCACGTAGTCGACCGCGGTTCGAGTCCTGGACCCGGCGGCTTAAACTCACGCCGGGCGCGTGTGCGTGCGTGCCCAAGATCCCGAGAGGGGAATGGAGGAGAAGGGATTGCGGCGTGGCCATCCCCCCTGGGGGGTGATTTCCTGCTTTCTATCTCTCTGTCTCTCTCTGTCTGGCGAGCGCACTCGCCCTATAGCAAAAACCTCTCCAAAAAAAAAAGAAAAAAAAAAAAAAAAAAAAAAAAAAGAAGTAAAAAGTGATACAGGATAAAGAGAACAAAGAATTCAATTCAGAAATAGTTCAAGCGTTTGGTCGTTTTCAAGAGAGTACTTGAAGATAATTCAGAGTTCTTCAAAGCAAAGAAGGAGAAACATGTTCCAGAATGAGAAACAGTTTAAAAAGATTATTGGATTCCTTTGACCTTCAATACACTTATACAATGTCTCTGGCAGATGTAACCTTGAAGCAACACCAATGAGATAAAGCATGTTTTGATTAGAGACACTCGATAGAGAATATTCTTTTCAGTAAGCAGAATAGATCCAGAAATTGTGGGAGAAACGCCCTCTTTATTAAGACACGGTAGGACTTCAAACTAAGAGATCTATTGAAATGCTTGATTTACTTACCCTATTATTTAGATAACTTGGCTATTGGCTGTATCTGTAGTGTATACAAGGGGGTCTTCAAAAACTTTATAGAAAATGTGGATTATGAAAAAATCTATGCATGGATTCAAGATTTTTGGCACTAAAATAAACTCATACTTTTTTAACAGATTTTTGCCATCACATGCATATGGTTGCTGGAGAGGAGAGACAGAAAGAGATAGTAATAGAGAAAAGTGAGAAATCACCCCCAGGGGAAATGGTCACACAGAAATCCCTTCTCCTCTAGTTTCCTCCTGGAATTTTGGGCACACATACTCACAAGTACCCAGAGTGATTTTCAAGCCTCTAGATCTGGAACTCTAACTACAGTCAGCCATGTGGGAGTCCAGCACCTTCGTCACCACCAATTGAAGCCACCTGCTGACTCAGTAAACTCACACTTGAATTCCATTTTTCTATACACTTTTCAAACTCCCCTCATGTGTGTGTTTAGTTCATGTGTGTGTGCATGTGTGTGTGCATATATGCATGTACATAAAATTTATTTTTAATCTATAGATAGAAATTGATATATTTATGGGTTACAACAACATTATTTTATATATGTATACATTGAGGAATAATTAAATAAAGCTAATAACTATGATAAAGAAATAGAAGCTTCTTTATAAGCTATATCTGCCTTGGGGCTAGCAGGTGGCATGTTGGTTAAAGCGCTGGACTCTTATATGGCTGACCACAGTTTGAGTCCCAGGCCTGGTGGCTTGAAAATCACACTGAGCATATGTGCATGTGTGCCCAGGGTCCCAGGATAATAGAGGAGAAGGGACTGCAGCATGGCTCCCCTGGGGGCGGGGGTAGTTTCTCACTTTCCCTCTCACTGTCTCTCTCTCTCTGTCTCTTTCCTCTCTGATGATAGGATGCATCCTATGGCAAAAACATAAAAAAAAAGAGAGAGATAGAGAGCTCTATCTTATCACTTATCCAAGAGGAGCCATCAAGATATTCATAGAGGTGGGAACCAGCAGTTAGCGTAATGGCTATGTCGCTGGACTCCCATGTAGTCGACCACGGTTCGCGTCCCGGACCCGGTGGCTTAAAACTCATGTCGGGTGCGTGTGCGTGCGTGCCCAGGATCCCGAGAGGAGAATGGAGGAGAAGGGATTACGGCGTGACCATCCCCCCTGGGGGGTGATTTCTCGCTTTCTGTCTCTATGTCTCTCTCTGTCTGGCGAGCGCATGCACCCTATAGCGAAAACCTCTCCAAAAAATAAATAAATAAATAAATAAATAAACGATATTCATAGAGGTAGGTATGTGTGATTTTTAACCCCCAGACCTCGTGACTTGCTTTCTCATTTTCTCTTTCTCTCTCTGTCTTTCTTTGGTCAAATAAAAAGAAAAATAGTAATTGATAAAATTAAATAAATAATTATTTTAAAAATAAACTATTTTTAAAATATTATAGTGAACACATAAGCACTCTATTAATTTCCAAATCAATTTTCAGAGTTTCAAGGATCAGTCTGAAAAACCTGAAACAGTCTGAAGTAATGGGATGTTTATAAATTTTTCTACAAGCTCAAACTTTGTGTACATAGAACTGAAGGATACTGGTGTAATTTCTAAGATGACCATTACAATTGCATTAAAGGGGAAATGATAAAAACTTGAAACATTCAGAGAGGAACAATAAGCATAGAAATTTGAAACCAAAGGAAGGTCAAGGATAAACTGGAAAAGACAGTTGAGTGAAGAAAATTATGGAGCCAGTGAAGGAAATAACAGAGCAGCATGCAAAAGGGTGGCTTGAGGAAATGATGGTTATATGTTGATTTAATCCAATTTTTAATGAAAATTCTATTTAAATATTCTCGTCTCTCTCTGCCAGGCCTGGGACAGTCTGAAGGTAGTCTGGGTCCAGGCTGGAAGTGGTACTGGAAGATTCACAGTAACTTAGAGCAGTGCCAGAACTCTTGAGCAGCTTTCACTTTCATGGTGTTTAAGGATACGACTGTATTTCCTCACCATCTGTTTTGCTAAGCATTTTCAAGGAGTGGAGGTGAGGCTCAGCTAAGTGTAGGACCTGGCATCCGCCTACAGCACCTTCCAGAGTTTGTTTGTTGCTGTAAACCATGTTATTCAGATTTGGGACATGCAGTGAACTATGGAGATTCAGGCATTTTCATTGGAATTGTTAACTGGCACGAGCCTTTGAAAAATATGTTGGCATCATGCATACAGATCTTTAACTGTTCACAGTGTTTGAAAAAGTAATTCCCCTTCTACCAAGTTTAAGGAAAAAATAACAATATTGAAAATTAAAGGACGTGTTTTGTTATGCCCAACACAAAGTATGATTGAGATGATAGGAAAATGACCAAAATGCCTAAATATATTGGACTATTACGAAAGTTCTGAAAAAATATATTTAATTTGATTTATTGTTATTATTATTATTATTAATTTGACCAGAGAGAGATGGAGATAGAGAGGGAAAGTGAGAAAGCAAGTCGCCAGGTCTGGGTCTCGAACCACCGTTGGCCATGTGTGAGTCCAGCACCCAGACCATCATGCCCCTTCTGGCTCCTCATGTCTTTTAATATGATTTTTGAAAGATGATACAATAATATAAAAATGCTTATGTTATGTGAAGTTAAGAAAGCAACGTAGAAAATCATACGGATATTAGGACCGTAGATCTTTTTAAAAGCAGGGAAAAAAATCAGTAACATCTTCATATAGACTTTATTAAAATAGGTGATTTCATTTTTCTTGCTCTGTATTTTATCATGGAGTATATATATTTTATAAGAAATGGGCAGTAAATGTTATAGAGTCTTAACTTCTTGGAAAAGCACAGATAAAAAATATATTGATAGACATTTTGGCATATGACTATAAATCGGGGCTCTAAAATGAGGTCTGGGTTTGAGAATGACTTTTTACTACAAAGAATCTGAGATTTTGAGTAAATTATTTTACCCCTCAAAAGTTTAGTTTTCACATCTAAAAATGCCTATTTTAGACCTCCTTAATAGGATTATTGAAAGACTAAATGAAATATATGTAAAGTACAGAGCATAATATTAAGATGCCTAAAATAAAAATAAAAAGTAGTCACTAAGGCAATGGCGATAACAAATAATCCAAATGATGCTTGGAACAGAACAAAAAACTTAATTAAATTGTCTTAAATAAGGAATGCCTTGGAACATTGCTGCGAACGTTATACCACAGCAGAGGGGAGGACATTGCTAACAATTTAATACATATTTCAAAAAAAGACTTATACAGTAAACTTCTTTTTGGTAGAATTATTTTTATTTAGATTTAATAATAATAATAATATTATTATTATTTTTAACTCAAGTAGAGAGACACAGAGAAAGAGAGAGAGAGAGAAAGGGAAAGTAAGCCACCAGGTCTGGAACTTGAACCATGGTCGGCCATGTAGAAGTCTAGGACCTTAACCACCACGCCACCTGCCGGCCCCTGCAACAAATTTCAAATGTACACTACATAATGTAATGATTAAGGTTGAAGGTGTGAATATGATCCTATCCTTGATTTAATTATTACATACTACTTACATACTTTAAGAAAACTATACCGTACTTCACAAGAATATACAATGTTTATGTGTAAATCAGAAATCACAATAATAAAAAAGTGAATAGTCTCCATCCAAATTGTGAACCTGTAGGAAAGTAAATATTTAACTCCTTACATTTTTAAATCTAATGAAAAGTTAATAAAGGGAAGAGCAAATGTTATTAGAAAATATAATTAACTATCTTGGTTAAAATGAACAATGAAATAATCATCATAATGTAAAATAACTCAAAGTTTGCCACCCTAGGTCATGTAACTAACCGCAATGTGGTCTACTATAAAATGGAGCTCAACAAAATATGCAGTCATTCATTTTCACACACTTCTAACCCTGTGGGTACTGCTGAGAAAAACTCTGGCTGCAGAATGCCACAGAAATTTAATACAGAAATCCAAGTTCTTTGAATTTTCTGCTTAAAGTTGTAACTCCATATCTAATCATTCAACATTTATGTTGTAGAAAGAGCCCTTTGATCTGATTTGTGTACACATGGCTAATTTCTCTTATCAAACATCGAGGTGGGTTTGTAACTCTTCCTGGTGTGCAGAGATGACCTCAGGGACGGATGGAAGATGAGTGGTAGGTTGGGGAGGGTGGCAGGGGCCTGGACAGGGATCCAGGAATCCAGACAGAGCAACCAGACTCCATCTGCTGCATGAGCTGACCTTTCCAATGAAGATTTCCTTTGATAAAAAGTTATTGTGTCAAATTGCTGTAAAGTCATTGTAAACCAATGGTTCCTGTGCTATTAACTGGGGACAGCTTGGAGCAAGCAGGGGTGCATTTCTAGGAGCTTTTAATCCCTGTGCACAGTAAAGTTTGCCTCAAAACTAAAATAAAACTCATGGGGTCTACCCACGTGCAATACATTTTTCAAATACGGATTAGGTTTAATAAAATGTATTTATGGAAATGTCGAGCCATAAATATCAATGAGCATAAACGAAAGTATAACTGTTGCTAAATAATGATTGATAAGTTTATTTTTTATAAGCAAGGGGTGAAGATAAATAGCACAAAGTATAACGTGTGAGAGGCCAGTCCAGTTTGTGGTGGGGAAGGCAGCTGGATCCCACCAGCTGAGAGATCTGGATCCCAGACCCAGCGACTTGAGAAACATTTTGAGCAATGTGCGTGCCTGATCAAAATTTTGATGAGAGGGAAATAAGGGACATGGTTGTTGTGTGACCATTCTCTAGGGGGTTGCTTTCTCACTCTGTCCCTTTCCCTGTTTCTCTCTGGCAAGTGCACACACACTCTGACAAAGTTTTTAACAAAGAACAAATGTATTGAGACCTATCTATGCCAAAGACAGTCCCTTAGAATAGTTTGGTGCTATGGTTTGGATCATGATCTTTCCTCTGTTTCATGCTTCGGAATTTGTTTTAGTGGACAGTGATTGGATGTCTTTGGAAATTAACGCACTGGGACTTAACTGCATTGTAAAGATATTAAGTGAGGCCGTAATTCTTTCATGGTGTCCAAGGCTGTGGCCTTTGTGTGTGATGTCATTAGAGGGAAACCTCTACGATTGAGTTACGATGAGTATATACGCAGAACCACAGAGAGAAAGCCACAAGGATTCAATCCACACTTTGCCAAATGTTTTACTTTTTACCATTTTGTGATGTCCTTGGACTGTATAGCCATGGAATTGTGAGTTATTAAACCCTATTTCTTTTTTTTTGGAGAGGTTTTTGCTATAAGGGCACGTGCGCTCGCCAGAAAGACAGAGAGAGACAGAGAGATAGAAAGTGAGAAATCACCCCCTGAGGGATGGCCACGCTGCAATCCCTTCCCCTCCATTTTCCTCTCGGGATCTTGGGCACGCACGCACACGCGCCCGGTGTGAGTTTCAGCCACCGGGTCCGGCACTCGAACCACAGTCGACTATGTGGGAGTCCAGCGACATAGCCATTACGCTAACTGCTGGTCCCTTAAACCCTATTTCTTTATAATTCACCAGCCTCCAGTATTTTTTCTAGGAACATAGTAAAGGACTAAGACCACTGGTAACTGAAGATAATTTTGTTTTCAGTTGTGCTCTTCAGTAACATAATCTTATCTTGGTGATAGGATTATGAGGTGATGGCAAAGAGTTGGTGTGTGTCTGTGAGTAACGCAGCTGGGAGAGAAAAGTGGCTATTACTGAATTTTGACTGTGAATTTCACCGTATTTTGAAGTTTTGACTGAGATTACAATATATTCTTTATTTACTTCCCCTTTCTTAAAATATGCACAAAAATTATACATCTAGTCACACAACAAACTCTCCTAAAAATTCCATTAGCTACCCATATGCCCCAAGTTCATATAGGTATTTTTTTCTTTGCATAGGAAATGCTTATGACAGCTAACCCTATAGCACACTTTTTAAACACTCTGCATTGGGAACTGGACACCATATGGTCAACTGTGGTTCAAATCCTGGCCCTAGTGGATTATATAATGTTTCAAGTAAGTGTTCATACACACCAGGATCCTATAAAGAAGAAGGAAAGGAGGGAAGGGGATTGCTTTGAACATAGCGATACTTTTGGTATCTTGTATCATGGAGTTAGACAATCAAACCAGTTTCTCTCAGGTGTGTCATTTAAAGATATGAAACTTGATCAAAGATTGCACCAACATATTTCTTCTTGTTCTTTTTCTTGTTCTTGTTCTTCTTCCTTTTTATTCCCCCACCTGGCATAATTATTTTATTTTTTCTTTAGGTTTTTGCCGTAGTGTATGTGGATTTGCTAATATGAGACAGAGAGAGAGAAGGTGAGAAATCATCGCCCAAGAGGGATGGCCATGCTCTAATTCCTTGTCCTCCATTCTCCTCTTGAGATTTTGGGCATATGTACATATGCACTGATGTGATATTCAAGCTGCCAGGTCCAGGACATGAACTGTGGTTGGCCATGTGAGACTCCAGTGCCTTAACCACCACACACTGGCTGGCCAGCATAAGTACTTTAAAAACTACAATGATTCTCAATAGTTTAACTATGAAAAGGAAGAGCCATCCTTATTAGAGTCAATACAAGAAATCCTTATTGACTTCTAGCTCTTTTAAATTAAGAATATAAATAATGCTGGGATCAGCAGTTAGCGTAATGGCTATGTTGCTGGACTCCCATGTAGTCAACCGTGGTTCGCGTCCTGGACCCGGTGGCTTAAAACTCATGCTGGGTGCGTGTGCGTGCATGCCCAAGATCTCGAGAGGATAACGGAGAAGGGACTGCGGCATGGCCATCCCCCCAGGGGGTGATTTCTCGCTTTCTGTCTCTCTGTCTCTCTGTCTCTGTCTGGCGAGCATAAGCGCCGTATAGCAAAAACCTCTCAAAAAAAAAAAAGAATATAAATAATGCTTGATTGATTTTTCTTAATTTTAATGTTTCAACCTGAACACCCTTTGGATATTTTTGTTATAAAAATATTTCATTTTGGGGCCAGCAATTGGTGCTTAGTGGCTAAGGAACTGGACTCCCACATGGTTTGAGTCCTTGACCTTGAAAATCACTCTGTGTGCATGTGCATGTGTGCCCAAAAATCCCAAGAGAAAAATATAGGAGAAGAGATTGTGCTGTGGCCATCCCCAATAGGGGTTGATTTCTTGCCTTTTCTCTTTGATTCTCCAGTGAGTGCACTCTATAGAGGCTATAGCAAAAATCTCTTAAAAATAGTTTCAGCTCATATTCCTCAAAAAAAAATTATAATGCATTCCAATTTTGTTATTTACCAGGATGTTCTACCACAGAAATTTAAAAGACATTAGAAAATAAAATAATGAGATTTTAAAAAATTAAAAGTTATCCTAATTGATATACTAATTGATTGTGCAGGGACATAATGTAAAAGACTTCTTTTTTCCTTTCAGGGAAACAATTATTTTATCATCATAATTTCCATTCTTTTATCTAATTATAATTTATCAGTACAACACTGCTTATTCTTAAAAGAACTGAAATAATAAGGCATTGGAAGATGTATTTGGAGATTCAGTAATAACTAGAGGTCAACATATTTGATGACAATAAGAATAATTGAATTACTATGTTTTTCAAGTTGACTTTTGCCTTTTGTGTACTTTAGTACTTTAACAAACACTTTGAAAATAATTATTAAATAGCTTCTTTCATAAAGAGTTCTTCCTAGATATCAGATTTTTATCTCTAATTCCTTTCAAATATGAAAATGCAGTAAATATCAATACATTATTAAATTCAAAGGAGATAACTAATGTTATTTATTTATTTATTTATTTTGAGAGGTTTTTGCTATAGGACACGTGTGCTCGCCAGAAAGACAGAGAGAGACAGAGAGACAGAAAGCGAGAAATCACCTCCCAGGGGGGATGGCCACTCCGCAATCCCTTCTCCTCCATTCTCCTCTTGGGATCTTGGGCACGCACGCACATGCGCCCGGCGTGAGTTCAAGCCACCGGGTCTGGGACTCGAACCGTGGTCAACTACATGGGAGTCCAGCGACATAGCCATTACGCTAACCACTGGTCCCAATGATATTTTTTTAAACAAAGCAATTTCTTTCTTTTTTTAAAAGGTAATTTTGTTTAACTTTATTTGATTTATTTTAATTTGACCAGAAAGGGACAGAACGAGAGAGAGAGAGACTAGTGAGAAAGTAAACTGTCAGGTCCGGGACTCAAACCAAGGCCGGCCAAGTGGGAGTCCAACACCCTTATCCACCATCCTACCTGCTGGTCCCCCAATTTATTTCTTGAGGTACAACAAAGCAAAAGGAAACTATTTATTTTCAAAGATATTATTATATACCTATCAAGAACAGAAAGTCAAAGTCATTTAGTATTTTATTTACTGACCAGATAATGGAGTATTTGGATACCAGTTCATTTCATTGCTAGTTCATTTTGTTGCTAATCACAGAAAATACATGAGTGTCAGTGATTTACAGAAAACAGAGGCTTATTCAGTTCACAATAGGGGTGTCAACGATTCAGGAGTCAAATCTGGTGAGGGTCTTCTGGACAAATTTCGCATGATAGAGGAAGGGACCATGCATCTGTGTTCATATGTTTCTGTTTCTAGTGTCATTTCTTCTCCTTCTAAACCCACCAGGAGTCAGTCATGGGGCCCAGTCCTAATGACCTTAATCCTAATCTCTTTCCAAAGGCCCCACCCTTCAACATCATGGTTGAATTAAGTTTTCTCCCTCTTAATCTTTTCACAACCAAATCTTAAGAAGTCACCTCAAAACACATGAATTCTGGGGGACATTCATATCATAGTTATCATACTGCCTCAAGACTGATAGACATTTAGGCAAATCAAACTTTCTGTGGAACTAAAAATAATATATTGAGGATTTGTGTGTGTGATAATAGTCTGAGAACCTTCTTGAAAAACAATAAATGTTAAAAAATAATTAAACAAGACCATTCAAATTTTCCAGAAATAATTTTAAGGGCATACTCACACACCCAAAGTCTCTAGAGGAGAATGGGGGAGAAGGGATTGCAGCATTACCATCCCCCTTGGGAGGTGAATGCTTGCTTTCTTTCTCTCTCTCTCTCTGTCTCCCTGGTGTTCGCGCACACGCACTACAGCAAAACAAAACAAAACAAAACAAAACAAAACTCTCTAAAGAAAAAAGAAGAAAAATAAAATAGAGTGACAATATTTTAGCAGATACAGAGTATTAATAAAGAAGTAGAAATTATAATGAAGAACCAAGTGGAAATTTTTGAGTTAAAAATACAATGATTGAAATGGAAAAGCTCACCAAAGATTTCAACAATAAATGTCACTGTCAAAGGAAGAATTAATATGAAGATATATACATAGGGAACATGTGATGCAAAGAACTGATAGAACAAAGATAAAGAAAAATGAACAGAATCACGGAGAAATGTGAGACAGCAGTATACATACCTATATAAATAACAGGAATACCAGACAGAGAGGAGAGCGATAAATGGACTGTATTGATTTCCTATTGAAACTGTGACAAATAACCACAGATTTAGTGGCTTTAAACTGCCCAAATTTACAATTTTACAATTCTGGAGGTTAAAAGTCTGAAAGCTGACTTTTGGAACTAAATTCAAGTTACCAGCAGGACTGTGGGCTCTATAAGAAAATCTGTTTTCTTGTCTTTTCCATTCATAGTTTCTGAAGATTTGGGGCTCCAATATCTTTGATTGAGAGTAGGGCATGAATACTGTTTTTGTTTTCTGAAGAGATAAAAAATATTTGAAGAAATAATAGCTTAAAAGTCACAAATGTGATTAAAAATATTAATCTATACCTGTAAAAAAGCTTAACAGATTCCAAAGAGCACACATGCAAGGAGATCTACAACAAGACACATCATTATAAAAATGCCACAGGCCAGAAACAAAGCAAAAATCTTGAAAGCAAGAAAAAAGTCATAGACTGAATTTACAAAAATATGTTCAACTATATTCTGCCTACAGGAGACCCACTTTGGACTCAAAGAAATAAAGAGGTTCAAAGTAAAAATGAGGAAAAAGATATATTATGTAAATACAATCCATTGGAAAGCTAGAGTGGCTATATTAATTCAGGACACAATACATTTTTAGGCAAGACATTGTTGCAAGAGGTCAAGTGAGAAGTGGATGATTTCTCTCCTCACTTTCTCTCTTCCTGTCTCCTCTGTCTTTCAGATCCCTAGGACCCAGCAGATAGAATGGTGGTTAAGAGCCTGGATACCTATATGACTGATCATGGTTCAAGTCCACGACCTGACAGCTTGCTTTCTCACTTTTTCCCTCCTCTGTCTTTCTCTGGTGAACACACATGCCCCATAGCAAATTAAAAAAAATAATAACAACAACAATAATAAATACAAATTAAATAAATAATTCTTTTAAAAACGATCAGGTCCTTCAACCTATTCAACATTAAAAGGAGAAAAAAAGGGTTACAGAAGATGAGAAGAGTGTGAGAACAAACAGTCAATGAAAGAAGAAAGGTAAAAATGAACAACAGAATGAAGAGGCTCCGAATAGCACAGTGAGAAACAGTTTTTGGAACAAGAAGCTACGAAATGTTTCTCAAGCAAGATATCAAATAAAATAATTGACTTTAGCAATTTGGAAATCACTAGGATCTTTTCCAATATTGATGGGTAAGATCTAATTATAATGGTTTTGATAGAAGACAAACTGAACATTGTAAATTCAAATGATTCTTTGAAGAAATCTGCCAAGATTCAGGGCAAATACATTGCATATTTTTGGTATCCTCTTCCTCCAAAAAGCTCATGTGATATGTATAGAATTCATCAAAAGCCTCATTTTACAGATGAGAAGACTAAGCCTTTGGCAAATTAATTTACTCAATTCCTGAGGAATACATCCATAGGTTCCAACACTTATTTTATGTGGCTTTAATTGTTTTCTATTTCTAAATAAAAATCTATGCATGCTTTAATTTTATTGCTGCTATTTATTCATTCCTTTACTTTAAGTTGACCAGAGAAAGACCCAGAGTGAGAGAAAGGGAGAGAAATAGAAGGAAAGTGAGAAAGTAAGTCACCAGGTCCGGGACTTGAACCGTGGTCAGTCATGTGGGAGTGTCTAGCACTTTAACCACCACGCCACCTGCTTGTGCCCTATTGCTGCTATTTCATTTACAGGGCTCTCTTCACATTTTCCTCTGACTTTCTATGCAGTGCATTTAGTTACTCTCCACTCACTGTCTTCCATTAATAGGTAATGATTGATCGTTCATTCATTCTTACACATATTCATTTATATTACGGTTTCTCAAAGAGCCCTATCCATCATGTCATTTCACCTTACACTGTTATACCAAGAATTTTGCATTGCTCCTCAGCTATGCATAACGCCAAAATGATTACCTTAGCTATTTAATGCATTCATGTGCTGAAATGCTTATTATAAATATAACCATAACATATCCATATGACCATGCTGAACCTAAAACACAGCAACCATTCTATGCAAGACGTAACATACTGAATAGCACAGCAAATAAAACCACAGCAATGTACGTTAAGCATGAGAAGAGAATATGACTATAGATACTTTTTAATATTACTTAATCACATATATCTTTGCAGTGTATGACAGATCTTTTTCCAGCGTGGTTACCATACATATCAGTCAAGATAAGGACATTATTATCCATGTTATCATCATCAAATAGCTTTTCATTTTTTCAGATTATTATTATTATTAATTCTCATTTTTTGAACATTCAATTACTATACATGTTCGGCTTGTAAGAGAATTTACCTAGCATGAAATACTTCTCAGTAACACTGTACATGTTATCAACAGGTAATAAACTATTCCTGTGTCCCACACAAGTCATGCCACTCTATTTTTTCTCCTGCTTTCCTGCTCTAAAATTTTGGATAAATTTTGGAATTTCTTTTGATTTGCAGAACACTTTTCTCTTTGACTAGCCTTTTATGCAACAAATATTTATTTTACTACTAGATTTATGCATTTCTTTCATTCAAGAAATATTTGTTGGTCACCTATACTAGGTGTGAAGATTTTTGAAAGACTTGAAAAGAAAGCAATAAAATGACAGAACTATCTATTGCCACGGACTTAGTCATAGTGGTGAAAAGAGGCATTAACAAAATATTTAACTACAGAAAAAGTAATGATGATGTTTAGTGCAGTAAATAAACCTAGTCAAATTAACAAAACCTGTTGTGTTTTAGGTATATTATTCCAAGGAGCCTAGAAAATCTCCATGAAAGGAAAGAGACCTCACAAGTCAGTGTCCCTTGTTGAATGGACAGAATGACACAGTGACAGAAGACTGGTCTGTTTCTGGTAAGTCTTTGGCCCTCTTACTCAGGACTGGTTCATCAGCAGGTATGTGTTTGCGTATGATTTGATCTTAGATATTTATCATTTATCATCTGTCATATATCTGTTTCGAAGCATCTGTTTGTTTGTCTGCAATTTGTCAAAAGCATTAGGAGCAGTTGACGCTTATCATGTGTTGCCTGGTAAGTGGGTTTGCGCTTATTGAAAGCATAGCTCTTTCTGCTTGTTTTTATTTTAAAAACACCTATAGAGGGACCAGCAGTTAGTGTAATGGCTATGTCGTTGAACTCCCATGTAGCCGCGGTTCGAGTCCTGGATTCTGTGGCTTAAACTCACACCGGGCGCAGGTGCGTGCGTGCCCAAGATCCCAAGAGGAGAATGGAGGAGAAGGGATTGTGGCGTGGACAACCCCCCTGGGGTGATTTCTCGCTTTCTGTCTCTCTTTCTGGTGAGCGCATTTGCCCTATAGCAAAAACCTCTCAAAAACCAAAAAAACACCTATAGAGTCATACAAGGTCAAGTTCAGTGTATGGAATTAATTACAATAACTTAAACCTTTCCTTTTGAACTCTAAGAAGATCAATAGACTCATAAATATGCACTCAACTATTGATTCAGTGTTAGCATATCATTTCATATTCACTAAATACTTAATTTTGGACTCAGGTTATATGAAATCATAAGCTAGCTCTGTCTTCCATAGCTACTGGATGTACTATTTACATTCCATGCTTCTCCATTTCTTCTTCAAGAGGATTAGTAATCTACTTCTCAGGTTGTGAGGCTAAAATGAGCATGATCTCTATAAATCATCGTTGCAGTAGTTTTTCTTCTTCTTGTTACATTTTCTTCTATAATTCTTGCTTTAAGGAAAATAGTTTTAATAACATAACCACTTTGTACTTAGTAGGCATTTTTAGTACTATGCCATATTTTTTTTCCTTCCATTGAATCCTACTATAGAATTGCTTAGGCCCATGAAAACCAGCTTTCAGACCCTCTTGTCCCGACCCGCAGGACAGTAGAATAGTAACCTGGGGGAGGGAGTGAGAAAAGGGACACACACGCAGACACACAGAGTGGAGACAAGACAGGGTGCTGATCAAGCCTCGTTTATTGAAGAAATATGACGACCTTATATGTGCTCAGGAATAGGTGTGTCTGCTTGCGCAGATAGGTGTCTAGGCAACGGAAGGGACGGTTGGTCATGTGGTTTCTGGGAATCGGTTTGTTCGGTGGGCAAATAGAAACTTAAGGTCTCCTTAACGTGGGACTCAAAAGTCCTTGCTGAGTTTATCAGGTTGTTGTAGCAATACTTGGAACATTCTGCACATAACAGTTCAGACACCCAAGGTTAGGTCCAGACAATAACCTTGGTCTCCATCTAGCGGTCTCGTCCTGCGCATTCCTCAAGTCTCTTTCTTGGCTCCCCACACCCTCTGATTTCTTGTTTGTTTTTTTTTTTTTGTTGTTGTTGTTGTTTGTTTTTTTTGCCTGGTCTTGATATTTCTCAAACTCATTTTCTTTTATCTTTTTTTTTTTTTTTTTTTCACATTCAGAAGTCAGGCCAACACTTTGGACTGGCTTACAATATCACAACCTACTTCAGAAGGTAGAGCTTCAGTTTGCAAGGAAAAGATTCTGGGGAATAACTACTTAAAAAGTGATCTACAGGGTGATTCTTGGAATCTCAGAAAACACTCATGCCAGAAGTACCTTATTTTATGTATTAATAAAGGAAATAGAATGACATTTACCGAAGCTTCATAACTTCTTCTCTTCTTTGTTAATAGCCAGAAGGCTTGTGAACTTTTCAGAGTAAGAGAGAGAGAAAGGAGGAGGAGAGAGGAAAAGGGAGAAAGCACAGCCCAGTGGGGCATACTCAAGTGCAATCCCTTCTCCATTTCTCCTTTGTGTTGAGATTTGAGGCACACGCACACATGCACCTGGTATATTTTTAAGTCCAGGACTTAAAGGAGGGTCGGCCATGTGTGATCTGGCTTCCTTAACCACCAGGCTTTGGGGACAGCCTCTTAACCTTTTCCAATTCAAGAAACAATGACAATAGTTTGTCAGCTCTGCTGGGATGCTACCTGAGCTGAGTTGACCTGCATTTATTATAGCATACATGTTTCTTTGGAATAAACTGAACATTGCAAAACAAATTTGAGAATCTCTACCTCGAAATAAAGAATGGAATTGAGCAAGGTTTGTGTGATATTGATTATGTTGTAATGGTTTTAATTAATTAGTATGTTCGTAGTGATTTGAATAAGTGCTTTGAAGGCATGCTTTCCAAGTTTCAAAACACTGACTTGACCACTTATTTCTGTGAACCATTTATAAAAACAGGAAAAAATCTTTTGTAAGAATTTGAAGGTTAGGATGGTTAGGAGGTTAGATGTTTTTACAAAATCATAAAACAAACTCAATTGATAATGAGACTTAATTTGCACTGAGAATAAATAATTTTGAACACATATATAGATAGATAGATAGATAGATAGATAGATATGTAAATTTTGTTATTCAATATACATTTTCTAATCACCAGGAGATTGTCAAGTTCACTGCCTCATGAAATTTGCATGCTAATAAGAAAGAATAGAAAATGTTCACATAAACAAGATAATGCTCAGAATACATGAAATAATAATAACTAGCATGCATATCATATTTTCCAAATATCATTTTGTGAAGTTTGAGAATTTTCTTTTTTTTTCAGTACTAATGATAACCTATTTATTCTTTTTCTACTTTGTTTCTTTATTTTGATATTTTAAGCATTACATTTTTAATTTCTAAGTGAGTTACCGTGACTTTCTTTGAGAACACCTGGGATAGGAAAAATTTTATTTATAGCTTATATCTAAAGTAGTTATTTTTTTGTTCTGGAAGATATTTTCTGTTTTCTTCTCTTTTCATTCTTTTTTTTTTTTTTTATAAGATTAGTCTTAGCTGTTCAAGTCCTGTTTCTTGAATTTATTTGCTAGCTACAACTATCTTATCTCTTTTATAGCTAATTCAAGATAAGCAAAGAACCAATTTTCAGAGGCTTTCCCTGGAAAAACCCTGAACTGACCCTTGAAAAATACATCTAATTTTATTTTATAGTTCCATCTGGACAGAAAAAGAGAATGCTGCATGCAACCAATTCTTGCAACATTTTAAAAATAATCCCATGCAAAGATGAAAATGAATTCGTAGTGATTTGTTCTTTTCCAAGTAACTTGGCAATATAAGACACAAGTCATGAAATACAGAATTACATGTTGCTTTCACCTTCTAGAAACAGGGAAAGGCAAATGTCACATGCACTCTAATTCATACGACATAAAAATGCAGATCGGAAGTTCAATATCTTTAATGATGCGATAATTGGAAAAAAGAGATACAAAGAACTTAGAGTAACTATCCTAGGAGCCTCCATTTTCTTTTACAGATTATAGAATTACTTCCAAGAAATGTGAAAACTGAAAATCTATTATACAGAGCAAGTCTTTCATTTCATTTCATACATTTAGGCTAGATATAAAGAAATAGGTGTAAACATTGCATCTAAGTGAACAAGTGAGTGCATGCTGAAGTAAATATCATACAGAAGCATGCAAAGAAAAAATAATGAAAGATGGATGTTCATACCCAGAGAAGAGCAGATCTCCCTTGTGTTTATTATTTGTAATAATTTGAAGTAATTTTTAAATATTTTGATCATAAAATTAGAATAAATTAAGGGTACCTTTTCATGTTCTAATGTCCTTTGCATTTCTCACTTGTGTTGAACAGTTTATCTTGTCTATGACTGTATTTTATTTTACCAATTTCTATAATCACAGTGTTAGTTAATTCTAATTATTTTCCTATCTTAACTCTGTTGTCATTATGTTAGTATATTTATGATTACCATAAAAGACAAAATTCCGGGACCAGCAGTTAGCATAATAGCTATGTCGCTGGACTCCCATGTAGCTGACCGCGGTTCGAGTCCTGGACCCAGTGACTTAAACTCACACCGGGCGCATGTGCATGCATGCCCAAGATCCTGAGAGGAGAATTGAGGAGAAGGGATTGCGGTGTGGCCATCCCCCCTGGGGGTGATTTCTTGTTTCTGTCTGTCTGTCTCTGTCTTTCTGGCAACCACACATACCCTATAGCAAAAAAAATACCTCTCCAGAAAAAAAAAAAAAAAAGAAAATTTCTAAATGTAGGATAAGTGAGACAAAGAATCTTTTGTAAAACAGTTTATTTGATGTAAACTGCCATTTCTTACTCAATAAATTCACAATTATATCATTATTCATTTACTGCAGCAGCATAAAGAATTGTTGGTTTCTTCTTACACCTACTATTCTTGAAACTTATCACTGCTTCAATTCTTATAAATTAGATTATGGCAACAACCTCTGGACATTTATATGACTATTTTATAAATTACCTGCTATTATTTTTGTCCAGATTTATGGTTTTCTTTTGTCTTTTTTCTTTTTTGTTTTCTTTTTTTTGGATAGTTTTTTTTTTTTTTTTTTTTTTTTTTTGCTATAGGGCACGTGCTCTTGCCAGACAGACAGAGAGAGACAGAGAGATAGAAAATGAGAAATCACCTCCCAGGGGGGATGGCCACGCCGCAATCCCTTCTCCTCCATTCTCCTCTCGGGATCTTGGGCATGCATGCACACGCGCCCGGCGTGAGTTTAAGCCATCGGGTCCGGGATGCGAACTGCGGTCGACTACGTGGGAGTCCAGTGACAGAGCCATTATGCTAACTACTGGTCCCTTTTGTCTTTTTCTTTATAATTCTCTTTACTATGAAATATACTAAGCAAGATATGCATGGAAAATGTAAGTGCTCAATTTATTATTGCTTTTATGTTTTAATTTTATATGCTGTTGCATAAAATACACAAAATGTTTACATGACTCAATATTGTAACATTTTTGGGGGGTGGGCATTGTGCAAGAAATTTCCCCTCAAACGTACGGTAAGTGAACACCTATAACTTTGGCTAAATTCTCATGCATTATTGTTTTTCTTGCATTTGATGTATTTGTTCCTGATGGAATCAATGATTATTTGTGTATTACCTTTTTAAATGATGGAGTGCCTGTGTCTGCGTGAGTGTGTGTGTATGTGAGAGATAGAGAGAGAGAGAGAGGGAGAGAGAGAGGAGCACCATCCACAGAGCTTGGTCCTATGGAAGTTTCCTTCTTTCAGACCTCCAACCCACCAGATCCTGGCACTTACCTGCATGAGCCTCAGGTTTCAAGAGAATAGAGCCAGAGTTTTGATGTGTGACCCTACCCCTCCCCCACCAAAGGACCCAGTTCTCTTGAGCAGTGCATTCATGGTCCACCATGGAGCATGCACATTATTTTACTTAGAAAAGAGAACCAAATGTTCATATATAATTTGATCATACACATTTTTTTACACAAACTTAAAATGTCATTATTTTATGTACAAATGAATAAGCACATGTAAAGAGAGTTATACACACATGTACACATATGCGTGCACATACAGTCATTTAAGAGGTTTTATTCTGCTGAAAAATCTGCCATGTGTTCTTCACGATGTAACAAGGCCTAATACAATTTTCTATGCAGACAATAAGAGTTTCTCCTCATTACTTAACCACGTTCATCATTTTCTTGACAATTTTGATGAAAATTTTTCTCATATGAGTTTGAATATCATTTGGCCTGGTTACAGTAAGATATTAAAATTCTTATTAGGATATATTGAATTTAGAAATTAAAAGTCACAAATTTATATCTTATAGAGCTTTTCACTGATGGTTTATTATGATTACTTTTACAAACCACAAAGTAAGTATTAAATCTTAGTGAATGACACTTTAGCATCTGTGAAGATGACCTTTTTTCCCTCTTTTGACCTATTGATATAATGAAGCATATTACTAAAATTTCCCAGTGAATGTAAACTAGGAAATATAATATTTTGACAAAATAGCATAAAGAGTACCTCCTTTGAAAGTTTATTTACTTGTTTATTTTCCATGAGAGGAAGAGAGAGAAAGACGATCATTACCTCTCAACAGGGTCCTCATGCCACGATCTATCCCCAGCCTCCATCAGCCCAGATTGTAGCTGTGTGTGCACCCAAGATGCAGAATGAGATCCTGGGGCCTTCCTATGTAGGCCCAGCTCGTTCCCACTGCACATCCACTTGGCCCCATGAAGTAGTTCTCATTGGCATCAGCCATCTTAACAAAGAAAAGACCTTGATCACATACGACTGCTTATTTTCTGATACCGTTCATGCCTCAGCCTTGTGTGTAGTAGTTGTCTGAATGAGAGCCCCCTTCAGTCAAACTTTAATCCTTACAATTCCACAAAACGACCTTTGTGATGTTACCAATGAGACCAAGGGCCAGATCTTTCAGAAGTTAGATGTCAATTTTATGTCTTCAGCCTAACCTTTTAGTATTATTCCATGATAAATTCAGTTTACAATATACCTAATTACCTTACCTACCTCCTCCAACCTCAGTGGCTTTTTCATATTTATGTCTTTCATTTACTTCCTTCATCAACAGGAATTCTAATTATTGGAATGTGGGAGATCTATGCTCTTATTTTTGTCTTCTGTGTTTAATGACTTTATTGAGCCCATGGGTTTTATATTCTGATGTCTTTCTAGTTTACTTTCCAAGCCCTGAACTCCACCTGGTGGCCTAAAAAGCACAGCAGGCATGTGTGTATACATGTTCAAAATCCCATTAGGAGGATGCAAGAGACAAGATTATGGAGTGGCCATCCTGCCCCAAGGGAGTGCTTTCTTCCTTTCCCTGTGTCTATCTCTCTGTCTCTGTTTGTCTTTTGCAAGCTTATGCACCCTGTAGTAAAACATTAAAAAATTAGGCTAGTACATTTTTATATTTTCAAGACCGTGCATGTACTCCCCAGGGAGAGACAGAGAAAGAGAGAGAAAGAGAGAGGGAGAAAGCACTCCCCATTGGGGCATGGTTGTACTCCAATCTCTTTTTTATTTCTCCATCCTGTAGAAATTTTGGGCGCATATACACACATACCTCACATGATTTCCAAGTCCCTGGGTCTGGGATTCAAACTGTGCAAGTCGGACATGTGGGACCCAGCTGCCTTAACTTCCACAAAACCTCCTGGCCCCAGAATCTTATTTTAAAAACATAATTAAAAACAATAACAACCCAAGGAAGCTAGTGAAATGGCTAATGGATACTAGGCATCAGCAAAAAAAGTTTACCTGTGTTTTCTCTGTCTAAAAAGAAAACAGAAAAAATATTAAAGGTAAGGCTGTCTAGGTGATTTTATGAGCAGGAACTTTGGATATCAAAGACCTGTTTCTAATACGATTTTATTGCCCATTCTGGTTGATTAGTTGTTATCATATTATGCTGGCTGGGTATCTAGCTGTACCCCCAATCCCTTCACACATACACACACACAGACACACACACACACACACACAACAATAAAAAATCAAAAACACGTAAGTATAAAACCATTACACAGTATTTGCATATGAATTTATATACCAAACTGACTCCACAATTGATTGATCATTTGTTTGTTCAGTAAATATTCATGAAATTCCTAGTGTGCCTACACTATTCTAGGTGCCAGTAACACAGCTGTCAGAACCCAAATCTCTACTGTTTTGTCTTTGTATTCTATTGGGAGAACAAAGAAAGAAAGAGATGCAGATAGATAACAAGTAAGAAAACTGATGTGGGTCAGAGGGATAGAGCCATGAGACCGGAGAGTACATGACTGAGAGTTGAAGAGTAGGTGTTCCTAAACGTGGGACTGGCTGTCCAAAGCAGAAGTTCACTAAGAACAAGACTCAGGGGAGCTCAGTGAGAGGTCAGGAGGCCCTAAGAGGAGTATATGAGACACTGAGGATTTGAGAGCATTGAGGCTGGGGAGTTTGCCAGAAACCACAGATGCTTATAGACAATGGGGAGAAATTTAATTCTGATTACAGAAGAACACCGAAAGAGTTTAAATTAGGGGAGGGACTTGATAATTGTTTATCTTATTTGATTTTATAGATTCTATAGGTGCATACGACATGTTTGAATATGTAATAGGTGTAGTTTTGCATTCCTGTGACTAAGAATGTTAATAAGTATTATCAGAACAAATAATAACCTAAAACCTAATTTACTTTTTGTTATCTTATGAAAATTGAAATAGGGCTTCCTTCATTTGGGTGGAAATATGGAGCTCTATTATTTCATGTGTTTACCATGTAATTGCCACATCTGTTCAAATCATCCAAGTACAAGATTGAGGTCAACTCTTCACAAAATTAAACTCATCCACAGCATGATCAGGGTTCAGACAGATCTTTAATACCGTCATTGGAAATGCTTTTAAAAGATACGGACAGAAATAAGAATGATTATTTTGTTATTTTTCTTTTAATCTTCCTAAGACTCTGTAATGACCAAGGAACAACACCAAACTCAGAAGAAATGAAACATAATATTGGGTTTCATTAGGCAAAAGTTCCCCCATAGACTCCAAAATCCTAGATAGGGTTCCCTTAGTTTTCAGTTTCATGGTCACTGCATTAGGGTACGGAATTGCTCTATAGTGAGAATTTTATCTATAGAGAATTTATCTATAGAGTATTTTATCTATAGAGAATTTTATCTCATTAGTTTCTCTCTCTCTTTCTTGCTGGTGACTAGCACTCTTTGCAACGCATTTTATGATACATACTGTGTGAGTTGCAATATGACAATAAATGGCTTTCTGTTATGAGTGCTTTTCCTTTACATGCATTATATGGAGGCCCGAAGATGTCCTAATAAATAGCAGATGAGGAACATCTTGTGACAAATAGGTCAGTGCATATTCTTTTCTTGAATTAGATGTTCAACCTTATTCATCCTAATGTAAGTTATATTTGCTATGCAGACTTTAAAATACACAAGCTATAAAATAATATGCAATACAAATTAGTATTTGATGAGAAAAGTCTTTTGGTAATACAAGCGATTAGTCATTGGAATGAACTCTTGAGATCATTATTTAATGCTAAAATCTATTTTATTTTGCTTTAGCAAAATTTTCTCTTCAACCGCTTGTTAGAAGGTTCAAGCAAAGAAATTTTTGTGACTGCTCTAAAGAGCTGAAGTAAGAATGGAATTATTTTCTTTAGAAACAGCAGAAACCACATTAATAATGTATTCTACTCTCCCATTCATCTCCAATATACCACTCATGTAAATAGCTTTGAACAGATTTGGGACTTAACAGATGTGGTAGTCCACTTTAACTTCTCAGAAAGATGTAAGTGAATTTTTTTTTTCTCTAAAATCATCTGATGCACTTTTCATGTCATAGACAGATTCTTCCTGATGGGATGTGGAAATGCCTGCTTGCACCAGTTCGTTTTCTCTTCTGGCTTCTGTATTACCTGAAATTCTCTTCATTAAAATCTCTCTTTTGATCAAAGCATTGTGCCTCAAGAAGACTCTTTAAAGTGAGAGTACTGTAAAATCTTAATTTATTATTTAATCTGTGACATGATATCAAAATGAGAAGCAGAAATTAAGACACACCCCAAGGCAATAGAAGTCAGAAAAATTACATTGTGAGAGGAGAAGGAAAGAGGAAGGTGAACAGGGGAAGGTAAGAAGTTAGGATATGGATGGGATAGATGCTGGTGAGGCATTGCAACCACGTTCTTTGAAGAAGAACGTGTTTTTAATTTCTATACTTTCTATTAGAGCAAAGTCTAGTTACTCTGTACAGTACTCAGTCTCTGCAGATACGCAGTGGGGGGTGCTCCCATATGTGGGTGACACACTGTCCATTTTGTAGCTACCTTTCCCACCTGAAGAAATGATAGTTGGCCGTGCAAGTGTGTGCTCCCCATCCCCAAATAGAAGATATTTAGGGGTAGATAATAGCCTGACCCCACCCCTATCTTCAAAATGGGGTTATGGCTCATGAACACACATACACACTACTCAAGAGCAAAGACTGTTTTAAAATAGAACTTCAGTCTCAGCCTTAGTCATATTTCAGGCTGAATTATTATTTGTGGTAGAGGGCTGTCTCATGCATTGAAAACAACGCCCTGGTCCTTACCCACTAGGCCCCAGAAACTTTCCTCCGCAAGCCTTGACACGTCTAATCATTGAACCGTATTTCCAAATGTCTCTTGGGAGGGAGAACAATTGGGCACCCATCTAAGGCCTGCTGTGTTTTAGAGAAACCAGCTCCTAGGTGCTGCATTTGCACGGCACTCTTTACAGACCCGCGTGAGAATGCAGGTGTTAGCTCAGCACCTTTTGACAAAGTAACACAACCCACTGTTGAGTTTCATGACTCAAACAAGGTCCTGATCATTCTGAAGCTTGATGTTAGAAACTATCATTTTATCTGTGTCGATAGACTCTGAATTATAAATTGGATGGCAGAAATAATGGCAGTTATTACTATTCAAACACCTTTTCATCTTCCCATGCCAAGGAAGGAGGAAGGGCATGACTCCTCTGAGAAAAAAGTGGGCCGTTGTTAAATATATTGGATATGGTGTCACATTATTTTATGAAGGAAATTAAATGAGTATGTCCAGGAATCTACTCATAATCTACATGGTCATCATTAGATTATATATCAGAAATACTTTTACATATTATAATAAACATTTTTCCAATTTCTTTGAAGTGATTTTAGGTAAAATTGGAGCGCTGATAGATTCCCTGGTTTGAATCTTGCAATTAGTAATTGCAACTCTTTAGGATGTGCTGTAAATGTATACAAGATTAAAAACCAAAATCCAAAAACAAACTCTGTGTGAGAAATGACATGACATAGGTTACAATTTCTGGTATCTAAATTTCACTGTATACATTTTTCATATACAGTAAAAACAGGAAATTTCCTTACTGCCACTTTGCTTATTATTATTAGATTACATAAAACACTACTTAATATAATATCTCACTGAGTTTGAAACATATTGCCGGAGTTCATCTAATGGAATATAATAAATAATGATACATTTATTTAAGATTTAGAGATGGGTTAGAGAAATATATATATATATATACATACACACACACACACAGAGAGAGAGAGAGAGAGAGAGAGAGAGAGAGGGTTTTTGCTATAGGGCGTGTGCACTCGCCAGAGAGAGACAGAGAGACAGAAAGCGAGAAACTACGAAACTACTCCCAGGGGGGATGGCCACACCGCAATCCCTTCTCTCCATTCTCCTCTTGGGATCTTGGGCACGCACACACACGTGCCCAGTGTGAGTTTAGCCACTGGGTCTTGGACTCGAACTGTAGTCGACTACATGGGAGTCCAGCAACAAAGCCATTACGTCACCTACTGGTCCCTAAGTACGTATTTTTTTAAGTATTAAAGAGGATAACTATCCTTTTCTACTATGCTCAAATCAGTTTGAAACTATTTTGATGAGTGAACCTTCCCAAACTTCCCAAGAATGAGACATTAACTAAACTTAATTCTAAATAGCTTTGCTACATTTTAAAGGATAGTGTTCTCCCTAACACCAAAATCATCATCATAAGTAAGCTTACACTGTACCTTTAGATCTTTATAAAGAAGTACTTGGGCAAAGCAAAAAGAAAGAGATTCTTACAAAAATACAAATTTACACTGTAGTTATTTTTAGGCATTTTGGAGCCTTATTGAATGACTATGACTCAGATTTTGTTTTCTGTGATGCAAAGAAGATAAATAGTGTAGGAGGTGCTGACTTGGTCTGACTATCAGAATTCAGAATAAGGTAAAGATCATGTGTTAGTCTCTAATTCGTTAAGATTTAATTTTCCTTTTGTGGATGTGACTTTTCTCGAGATGTATCATGCCATTATCCTCTGAAGTTGGTGAAAGCAAAGGGTTCATTTTTGGATAACGCACCCAAAGTCATGTTACCCTGTTCTTCTAGCTGTCAGTTTTGCTTTCATCAAAGATAAATGCTTGGTTTGGAAATGTTCCTGAAAACTAAAGAATACTGTGTTAGAAATTTTGTCACTAAATATCGAATTAAAATAAAGTTTATTCACTCTCGTAAGAAAGAATGTATATTGCTAGAAATAAATTCAAGCACTTACAGTTATGGGTTAAGACATCGTCAACATGGAAGGGAAAAAGCAATTTTGTTACTGATTTGATCACAAAAAAGAATAATTTTCATGGGTGAGCTTGACAAAAGGAGTTTTCAATCCACATTGATTTGTGAGTTACCTATTCTAGAAACTTTAATATGTTAAGATGGAAGTTCCTATTATTTTTATCCCTAAGATCCCCAGTTTCTGCTAATTAGAAAGAAAAGTTTATAATTATTAAATTAGAATTTTTAGGGGAGCCTAACTTTTAGGGTACTAAAGATATTTGAGTTTATTGAAAAATCCTGATCTTGAATTTGTAATCTTGAAAAAAGGGAAGGAATAATTCACATATGTGCACACGTGTGTGTCCAATCTTAAACTCCCTGAAGTAGCCTTGTCATAATAAATTTTTACTAGACCACGCACTCTGTTTTCTCAGCTAAAATGATTACCCTATGTGAAATCAGGCTTAGAGAGTTGGATTTCCTTTTGTTCTGTCAAGAAGAGACTGTGACCTTTCTTGAAGAAAAGTAATATAATTTCTGCAAGAAAATTATACTTACTATGGCTTGCTATTAATCATAATTTGCAGATTTTTCTAGCATCTTCAGTGGAATACTTTTGACTGTTAGCCTACTGGGAAAGAGTATAAACTTCTGAACATTGAGCCTGTGTGAAATTCTGTTCCGATACATCATTACTACCTATGATTCTCATGGAGATCTAAAGTATTGACTCCCTCAAGGACTGCAGGTTATTCAGTGTGAGCATTGGGTTCTGGGATTACTGAATCAGGCTTATATTCGCTTTCAAAGAGCTTTTAGTTTGGTTTAATAAATCAAAAGGATCAACATTACTGCCCAGATCTTGGTTAAGAGTTATAGAAATTATTGTAAAATAATAAGAATGTGCATACTTGTACATATAAAAGAAGGTACATTTTGCATATAAAGAATAAAATATTTTGGGACCAGCAGTTAGCGTAATGGCTATGTCACTGGACCCCCATGTAGCTGACTCTGGTCCGAGTCCTAGACCCAGTGGCTTAAATTCACGCCGGGTTCATGTGCGTGCGTGCCCAAGATCCCAAGAGGAGAGTGGAATAGAAGGGATTGCGGCATGGCCCTCCCCCCTGTAGGGTGATTTTTCACTTTCTATCTCTCTATCTCTCTGTCTTTTTGGCGAGCACACACGTCCTTTAGCAAAAACCTCTCAAAAAAAAAAAAAAAAAGAATAAAATAATCGTATAAGGAAAGACATTAAGAAGGAGACTGCATTTAGAGGTGGATAGAAGTTCATGATGGTAGACAGGAAAAAAGAGTGAGTTCTACACCAAGCAATGCATGATCAACAGAGAAAACAAGTGTCGTATGTAGGAAAGGAAGTAGGTCAGCGAGAGGATTATTAAAATATATATTGCACCAACTGCTGACATGGTGGTTCAGGCAACTGGATCCCACATGGCCTGCTGTGTGGACTGAGTCCCAGACCCTGAGGCTTGAAAAATACATGGGCCTCAGACCTGAAACATCTCACATCCCCACAGCATGGGGGCCAACTCAAGTTTATGCTTCTGAATGAAAAGCACCCTGCTTCCTTCCAGCTTTTCTGAATCCCCCCCTCCTATTTACTAAGCCTCCAGCTAACAGACTGTGCAATTGAATGGACCCCACACTTGAGATTCTTGCAACTGCCTATGTAATAGTATCACTTTTTCTACGTTTTGGTCAAATAAATTTTTGCCTAAACTAGAAAAAAAGAAAAACACAGGGGGCTCATGTACACGCATGCTCAAAATCCTGAAGAGAGAAATGGAGAAGTAGGGTCTGCAGTGTGACTATCCTCATGGGGAAAGTTTTCTAGTTTTCTCACTTTCTTTCTCTTTCTTTCTCTCTCCAGTAAGCACATGTGCCTTATAGAAAATACACACACACACACACACACACACACACACACAATTTATATAAATTCGTGTGTGTGTATATATACACACACAAGAAATATATATATATATATACATATATATATATATATATTTACACACACAAAAAAAATACTGTGGGGGCATTGTTATCCTTAGCCAAAAAATAAATAGTGTGTGTTGCCTAATTGAGAACAACTTACCATCTACATCAGTCTGTATTTTCCATTTATTAAAAAGTCATGTATTTAGTGATAATGTCTGGATTGTGCCATATAAAAAAGTCTCATTAGGCATCAGATTTTATTTGTGTATTAGTATACAGAAATATTCATGTGGCATGCATAATTTAAGACGCTGAAGCATAAAGCAGCTCATCATTAGTACTTCAAATTGCCTCCTTTTCTCCAAGAACCTATTTCTTACTTGTTAGGCTGAAAAACAATGAGATGAAGTTTTATTCCCGGAAGAAAATGAAGAAGTAGTGGTATTATTATGATGTTATCAATTTTTAGAAGGTCATGAAGTGTTTGTCTTAAGGATTTCTTTATTATTTTAATGACATCTTATTAAAACTCTTGGACAATTATTCAGTCGTTCCGTTGCTGGTTCAGCATGGATATTTCTGCCATAGTATTTCATCAATAAAACATTTCAATAAATTCTTCATAGAAAGGACGTGTCTATGTGAATAAGTGTGCTCAAGATGGAGTCATTTTTAAACACTTAATCATTGTTGAAAAGGAACTTAGGCTTATAACACAATTTGTTGACATAAAACAGTCAGTATGACTTCTGTCTTATCTCAGGTATGTGAGTAACAAGTGAGCTTTCTCTGTTTTTTTTTTTTTTTTTTTTTTTTTTTTTTTTGGAGAGGTTTTTGCTATAGGGCGCGTGCGCTCGCCAGGCAGAGAGAGACAGAGAGATAGAAAGTGAGAAATCACCCCCCAGGGGGGATGGTCACGCCGCAATCCCTTCTCCTCCATTCTCCTCTCGGGATCTTGGGCACGCACGCACACGCGCCCGGCGTGAGTTGTAAGCCACCGGGTCCGAGACACGAACCGCGGTCGACTACGTGGGAGTCCAGTGACATAGCCATTACGCTAACTGCTGGTTCCCAACTTTCTCTGTTTTAAGAGATCCCAGCAGGGCCTATCAGTTCCAAGAGGAACACAAAACATGGGAAATATGTTATATTATTTGGAATAAGAGCTTTGAGGAGGGACGTTTTTTTCCCTTTGCTGATAGTTCTACTCACTCCTTTGGGAGATTTTTCAGATTATTTGTTTAAAAATGTAAATAAATCATTCTATTTTAGTGACCTTGAGTACGTCCATTGAGATGAGACAAGTTTTTAATTATTTTGCATTTATATGTAAAAGATTAAATATTTATATTTCCATAACATGAGCTATATTTGAATATTTTTTAAAAAAGCCACTAGGGGAGTCATAGTCTCAAGATTAAGTATTAAACTTAAAGAAGTGTTTTCACATTTTAAATTTGCACAGAGTTTTCTTTTTTCTTTTTTACTTTAGTGATTTCTTACTCACATTTAATTGTTGTACATATCACTGGCACACATTATTTTTCAGGTTGTGCATGCAGTACATGAAAATCAAATCAAAATTATTACCACATACATAATTTTCATTGGAGAAACTTTCATTCTTTCTTTACTTATTTTTTATTTGCATTTAATCACATGTATCTTTACAGTTGTACATTTCTTTTTCCAGCATAAATACCATGCATATCAAGTTAAGACAAAAATATTACAATATACATTATCATTAGCAAATAGCTTCTTTTTTTTTTTGGTCAATTATTTTTTTTCTTTTCTTTTATACATTCAATTGCATTATTATTTGTCTTATAAAATGGATATTTCAACAGGTAAACATTTCTCCCTAGTACAGTTGATAAAACTACAAAATATCTTCAACATGTAATACCACTTTTCTTTGTGCCTTTACTGCTTTGTCAATTAAACATAATTTTACTTTTTTTCTTCCCCTTTCTTCTCCATCCCTCCCATACTAAACTTTTTTCCCACCTTTTATTGATTCACAAAGATCTTAATTGGACTAAAAATATGGACAAAGCTAAAATCTAGTGACTAGTGCACTGTAATTTTCTTCTGAAACATTTTTTTCTCTCTCCATGCCCCCTTTTACTAAAGAGAGGTATTATCTAACTTATTTGCAAAAATAAATAAATAAGTTTAGTCTCAATTTGGTCTGTTATTTGCCCAGATCCCCAAGAGAATTCAATTTCTGTTGCAGTTTCTCCTCTGAGCCTTTACCACCAAACTTCTGCTCTCCACCCCCCTCCTCTGTAGTCTCTGATATTTCTACTCATACTCCTTACTATTATATCATTAGATATTTCCATTTCTGGATAAAGTGAAGATATTCAATATGTATTGAGTGGATACATACAATATTTGTCTTTCTTAATCTACAATCGATCAGAGAGCAAATCCACCAGCAGGTGGCATGGTGATTAAGGCGTTGAACTCCCACATGACTGACCGTGGTTCGAGTCTGGGCCTGGTGGCTTGCTTTCTCACTTTCTTGCTCTCGATTTCTCTTTCTCTGTTGAGTGTATATGACCTATAGCAAATTTTTAAAAATAATCATAAATAAAATCTCTCTCTCTCTCTCTCTCTCTCTCTATATATATATATATATACATATATATATATATATATATACATATATATATATATATATATGTGTGTGTGTGTGTATATATATATATATAAAGTTGGGGGCTAGAAGGTCCATACAGCTGACTGTAGTTTGAGTCCAGACCCAGTGACTTGAAAATCATGCCAGGCCTGTGTGCTCGAGTGCCCAAGATCCCAAGAGAAGAAGGAAAGAGAAGGTTTATAGCTTGGCCTTCCCCTCTGGTGGTGATCTCTCACTTTCCCTCTCACTGCCTCTCTCTGACATGCATACCCTGTGGCAAAATCAAATAGACAAACAAAATTCCTGAAAAGAAATATTCTTAAAAAAAATAGGTAAAGGGACCAGCAGTTAGCGTAATGGCTATGTCGCTGGACTCCCACGTAGTCGACCACGGTTCGAGTCCCGGACCCGGCGGCTTAAACTCATGCCGGGCGCGTGTGCGTGCATGCCCAAGATCCCGAGAGGAGAATGGAGGAGAAGGGATTGCGGCGTGGCCATCCCCCCCGGGGGGTGATTTCCTGCTTTCTATCTCTCTGTCTCTCTCTGTCTGTCTGGCGAGCGCACGCGCCCTATAGCAAAAACCTCTCCAAAAAAAGAAAAAAAAAAAAAATAGGTAAACAAATAAATAAATAAAAGGCAAAGATTTCATGCTCATCTTGATTGACATAGAAAAGTAGTTACTTTAATATTAGTCCTCTTTTGATAAAAACAAATGAGATAAATTTTATTAAAATAATTATTAAGTATAAAAAGTAAAATTGTGTTGGAAATGTATCTTTAATAAGATGGTTAAGGGTATCACAGTACTTTCATTAAATTAAAAGATGCCCTGCTGAAAATGAAAAGTATTTGACAAAATTCAATACCCTCATGATAAAATGCACTCAACAAGCTAGAAAAAGAAGAAAACTAATTCAACAGAGTAAAGGCCATGTAAGAAAAGCCCATGGTAAACACTGTACTTAGTTATCAAAGACTGAAAGTTTTTCCTCAGATCACTTCGAGGAAAGGATGTCAACTTTTGTTACTTCTGTTCAAATAGTACTGAAAGGCCTAGCCAGAGCAATTAAGAAATAAAAATCATCCAACTTTAAATAAAAGAAACAAAATTACCTTTGCTCACATCTGATAGGTTCTTATAAAACTGTGAAGTTTCCACAAAAAAAAAAAAAAAAAAAAAACTGTTAGAACTTGCAAAAACAATATAAAAAGGAAGTTAAGAAAACAGTCCTGTGTATAACAGAATAAAAAATAATATGATACTTAGTAATCAGTTTAACCAAGATAAGAGATCTGTGTAATGAAAACTGCATCACATATCTGAAAGAAGTGAAAGAATGCATAAACAAAAGGGAACATAGCTTATACCATGTTCATGAAACAGATCGTTCATATTGTTAAGATGTTGTACTATAGATTTAACATCATTGCTATCAAAAACCGAAAGGCATATTTTTTGCAGAAATAGAAGAAAATCTCCTAACACTCATTTTGAACAACAAAAGATCCCAAATGGAAAAACAACCCCCCCCAAAAAAAAAACAAAAACAAAGCTTTAGGACTTGTATTTCTTGATTTTAAAATTTGCAGCAAATTTTGAGTAGTATAAACAAGGTGCTTTTGGCATAAAGACAGAACACTGGACAAGAAAAGGAAGTGCAAGGGCTGGCAGGTCGCGTGGTGGTGAAGGGCGCTGGACTCCCACATGGTTTGAGTCCTGGATCTGGCAGCTTCTCTCTCTCTCTCTCTCTCTCTCTCTCTCTCTCTCTCTGGTCAAATTAAAAGACATAAATAAGTTACATTAAATAGAAATTAATTTCTTAAAAAAAAAAAAAGAATACCAAGTGCAGAAACAAATCTGTGGTCTAATGAGTTTTGACAAGAATGCCAAGATCATTCAAAGGAAAGAAGATGGCACTGGGAAAACAGAGTACTTGCATGTAAATTAATGCAGTTTGGACTATAATCTAGTACCACACTCCAACTAAGTATTCAAAATGTATTTTCAACCTAAACATAAAACCCAAAACTATAAAACTCAGAAGAAAGTATAGTAAAAAAAAAAAAAAAAAAAAAGTGTGATATTGCACCTGGAATACTTTTTTTTTTTTTTTTTAAGTTTTTTGGATATGGTATAGTCAACAACCACCACCACCACAACAACAAAATAGACAAATTAGGGGACCAGCAGTTGGCGTAATGGCTATGTGGCTGGACTCCCATGTTGTCGACTACAGTTGGAGTTCCAGGCCTTGCAGCTTAAACTCATGCTGGGCGCGTGTGCGTGCATGCCTAAGATTGAGCTCTGGGGATTTTTGTCTTTTCTTGAGCTGCTAATAGGTTCATGTACCTACTATTTAAGCAATCCTAACCTGTTTCTAGGCTTTCAGTCTTAAGCAAAGTACTCTTAACATTTTTTTATTTTGATTTGTTAAAGCTAAAACTGACTTTCTTGAAATTAAAAATACTTTAAAAATACCTATTTAATGACTACAGTAAGCTATACAGCCTCAGCCAGGTGCTAGTTTATAATGTATCCATTCTACCCACAGAGTTACATGCCTAAAGTCAGACTTGTGTTCACAGATATCTATATATTAGCTGAACTTGTTATTGAAAGTAGTTAGATTAATTAAGATATTTTGTGAATCAATAAAATGTGGAGAAAAGAATGAATGGAAAGCAACTCTAGATACCAGAGATATGGAGGAGAGTGGGGAATCGCAGAGGGTGAGAAAAAGGGAAGAAAAAAAAATATATATATATATTGAGAAATAAGAAATGGAAAATTATTTACTGACGATAACATATATGATCAATCCACTATACAGTGCATTCTGGATGGGAAATCACATTTTATATGCTGTGATGATGTTCAGTGAATAAATGTAAAATAAATTTTTAAAAATTATTTAAATAGAGATGAAAGCATGTTTGATATCCTAGATTCATATAAAAATGTTCAGCATATTGGAAACAGGAGGAAACGTATTTGTGTAATAAACATCACCCTTAAAAAGCAATGCACATGATTCTAAATGTGTAAATGTAGAGAGTTTCCCATTTAAAATAAAAAAAAAATATAAGCACATTTTCACAATTTCAAATAAATGATGTTTTGGAGGCTTTAGTCTGCACAATAAAAAGATATAAAGAATTAGATGGAGGAGCTTTGGAAAGGAAGAAATAAAACTGTCATGTTTGTAGAATATATGATCATTTACTTAGAATATTGCTTTGATACATTATTACACATTATTGTAGAGTTTATCTAGATAGCACAACATAAGACAATATGAGGACTCAAATGCATTTCTTTATATCAGAACAAAACAACTGAAAGTCAGTCAATGCTGTTTAAAATGTGTGTTTAAAAGATACTGTTTAAGACAGTACGGGAGGGAGGGAGAGGTGAGGCTGGCAGGTGACATGGAGGTTAAAGCACTGGACACCCACATGGCTGACTGTGGTTTGAGTCCCAGATATGTTGGCTTCTTTTTATCACCTTCTATCTCTCTGGTCAGATTAAAATAAATAAAGTTAAGTAAAATAATTATTTAAATATATATTTAAATAATTATTTTACTTATCTTTATATATATATATATTTATTTAAATAATTATTTTACTTATCTTTATATATATATTTAAATAATTATTTTACTTAGCTTTATTTACAAATATATATATATATATATATATATATATATATATAAACCAGTATCAGGAAAGAGTTGTAGTAGTGGCCATTGGAGGCGGCTGCATAGCTGGTTGAAGCCACATGGGAGGCCTGAGTTCGATTACAGTCCACCCAAAAACCTTGATGCGGTGGAGAGCAACAGTAGTCCCAGCACCTTAGGAGGCAGAAGCAGGAGGATTGCAACATAGGAAAACTTGTTTTTAAAAACAAAACATACACATGTATGTGCATGTGCACACACACACAGAATACAATTAAGTATAAATTTAACAAAAAGGATTCTGTCTTTATTAGAATTGCAGTGAAGATTTACTATGATTTGAATCACGTAAATTAATGGAGAAGCTGTTTTTATGTATAAGGTGTCATCATGACAATGTTGGTTCTATCCAGCTATATCTATAAATTATAGAGAAAAATGAAGAGGAAACACTACGTCATTTGTCTTAAAAGATATACGTTTCCCTACTGTGTATTTGACACATAATGAAAGGAAATGATAAACTAATATTTTCGATAAATATAGATTATAACATATTTAATTCAATAATATATCCCAAGAACTCAAAGTTAATGTAACATTTCAAAACCAGTTAGAATAGTTAGCATATATCCTAACAAAATTTAAGAGTAAACTATATGGTCATTCAATGATCATCCATTCATCATAAAATATATAAACTTCATTTATGATAAAATATATAAACTTATTACAAATAGAAAAATAATTTTTCAATCAAATAAAGAGCAAAGACTATTTATAGAGCCTTTATAATCTTTAGAAATATTATAAATAATATTTATATGATAGTGTTGATAATACTGCTAAAAAAGCATGAGTATTTATAAATACTGTTTAAACTCTTACAAGGAGTGTCACATTTGTGAAATATTGAAGGCTTTTGATCTACATTGAGAAAAATGCATGCATGATATCTTTCACAACCTTCACTCAGCCTCATACTGGATGCCTTAATGTGTATAAGTCAGGAAAAAGTAATTGAAGGGATAAAGATTTAAAAAGGTGTAAGTCAAATCTGTTTATGTTCTCAGACAGAAATTGGAATTCTAGTACATCAGTGGTGTTAGTGTAAGGAAGAACATTATCCTTTAAAAAGTTCGGCAGCTTTTTCTAAAGTGGAACAGACAACCAACCCTTTGACCCAACAATTATATTCCTCAGGATTAATTCAAGGAACATTAAAATATATGTCTACAAAACATTATATATTCACAAATGTTTATAAGAAATTTATTTATAATATCTCAAAAGTATGAACAATAAAAAAATTTATTAGCAGAAGAATGGGTATATATTGTGCTTCATATTTATAAATGTTCATCTATTGTGTAAAAAGGGGAAAGCTACAGCTAATAGCACTTGCATGCTTGTCGTTTCATAAGTAGAAATTTCTAGAGTCATCCTTGACTCCTCTTTCTTTCCCTTAGCAGACATATAATTTCTCAGTAGATACTATCAGTTTCAGTCTTACTCAGTTTTTGTCCAATTGAACTGCATTGATTCCAACCCTTTCCCACCCTCCCCAAGTTAATTATCTTATTCAAAATTTTGCAAAAGTATCTTTTTTCTCTGTTTGTTTTTATTAGTGCTTACCTGTCCTTCCTGTCAAAATTACAGCTCACTTATACAAAATAGATGAATCAACCCATTCAACTCTTTTCCTCAGCAGTTTTTGTTTTTGTTTCTGTCATAGGGCACGTGCAGTCACCGGAGAGAGACAGAGGGAGAGAGAGTGAGGGAAAGTGAGAAATCATCCCCCAGGAGAATGGCCATGCAGCAATCCTTTCTTCTCTGTTCTTTTCCTGGAATTTTGGGCACACACCCACATACACCTGGCACGATTTTCAAGCTGTCAGGTTAGGACTCAAACCAATGTCAGTCCTATGGGAATCCAGTACCTTAACCACTATTCCACCTGCTGACCCCCACCGTCAGGAATTTTTACCTTATAACATACGAGGTATTTTTTATATTATTAAGTGAACACATAATAATTGTATATATTTTCTGGGTATGGTATATTTTTTTCAATACATGAATAAAATATATAATGACCTGAGCAGGATTATTGCATATTTATCACATTAAACATTTATTATTTCTTAGCATTGGGAACATCTAAAATCCTTTCTTGTAGCTAGTTTGAAAAAATGCAATTTTTAACTACAGTGACTCCACTTTGCTAGAATTTATTTATCATGGCTTTTTTTTTTTTTCTCTAGAGAGATTTTTGCTATGGGATATGTGCACTCACCAGAGAGACAAAAACAGAGAGAAAGAAAGGAAGAAATCACTCCCCAGAAGGGATGGCCATGCCACAATCCTTCTCCTCCATTCTCCTTTCTGGATTTTGGGAATGCACGCACACATCTCCATGTGAGTTTTGGACTGGAACCAGTCAACTACATGGGAGTCCAGCAGCATAACCGCTATGCCATCTGCTGGTCCTTGTTTCTCACGTCTAACCATAACTTGTATCATCTAAACAACGTCTCCCTGTGCTCCTATCTACCGTATTTCCTGACTTCTGCTAACCACTGTTCTGCTCTCTAGTTTTGTAAGGTCAACCTTTTGAGTTGTTATATATGTGTGAGGAAATGCTGTATTTCTCTTTCAGTGCTTGGCTTGTTTCACTTCACATAATGTCTCCATGCTCATCAGACTGCCATGAATAGTTGAATTTCATTCTTTTTAATGACTGCATGATAGTCTATTGTGTACATATACGACATTTTCTTTATGCTTTCATCTGTTGATAAACACTTAGGTTGTACAAAACCCTGGCTTTTGACAGGAAGTGGATGAATATGGAAGACTTACTGCTGAGTGAACAAGCCATGCTATGAAGGAGAGGCATTGTATGTCCCCACTTAATATATACCAAGTGTCTGCACTCTATGACTGAAACTAATTGTTTAAAGGATATAGAAACGCAGTATATAGATGTAAATACCAGATATAGTGTGTGTGAAAGAGGAGGGTCTGAGGAAGGACATTTGGGGGAGGGACAGGGAGGAAAAGCATTAATGGCACAAAGAGGTGTGGTATTATCTGTTGAAGATGTTTCGTGGTTTTATCGACAGTGCTGGGGAGAGGTATTCACCTGTTGAAATATCCATTTTGTAAGACAAATAATAATGTGATTGAATGTATGGAAGAAAATGAAATGAAAAAATAAATTTAAAAAATATATTTATATAAAAAAACTACTTAGGTTGATTCCATATTATGGCTATTTTAAATGTGTTACAGTGAACATGAGAGCTTCAGTAATGAGTTCTTTTCCTTGGGATATAGATCCAGTAGTGTACTTCTTATGCTAACAATCTGTTCTTTCCATTAGAATGTAAGCTTCGGGCCACACCTGTGGCCCAGTGGTTAAAGGAGACATAGTCCCCATGGCCAAATAAGCAATTAGAAGCCTAGCCCTAGCTGCTTGAGAAGCACACGGGGTGAGTATGTCCACCTGTTCAAAATTCAGACAGGATGGAGGAAGGGGAGATAAGAGATCATGGTGTGGGACCAGCAGTTAGCGTAATGGCTATGTCGCTGGACTCCCACGTAGTCGACCGCGGTTCGAGTCCCGGACCCGGCGGCTTAAACTCACGCCGGGCGCGTGTGCGTGCGTGCCCAAGATCCCAAGAGGAGAATGGAGGAGAAGGGATTGTGGCGTGGCCATCCCCCCTGGGGGGTGATTTCCTGCTTTCTATCTCTCTGTCTCTCTCTGTTTGTCTGGCGAGCGCATGCGCCCTATAGCAAAAACCTCTCCAAAAAAAAAAATAATAAAATAAAAGAGATCATGGTGTGAACATGATTCATTGTGAAGTACTTTCTTTTTTTCCCTTTCTCTCTGGTTAGCACATGCACCTGCTGACTAACTTTTAAAAATAAATAAATAAAACCATTTCAACTCCAAAGAGCTAAGAATATTTGACTTCTGAGTTAATTATCTTAAGTGCTTTCGATCAGTCTGTTGACACAATACATTCTTAGCATTTGTGAAATAAATGTTACCTGACCACACAATTCTCCTTTAAGTGACAACTATTCCACTTGAAGTAAACTATTGGATTCACTGAAAAGTTTATTTTTTAATGTTCTTAATGGGCATAACCTTTTAGGTTTTAAACTGTAGCTGCTATTTATTTAACATTTTCGAATTTGCTCTTCTTTGAGCCAAAAATTTCACATTTAATTAATCTTCAAAACAACTTCATGTTTTTAGAACAATTTTACATATGAAACAAATTTAGACTCATAGAGGTTAAGCAAATTGCCCAAGGACACAAAACCAATAATAAACTTTTTTATAAAAAATACAGGAGTAAAGATTTACATATAGAAAACTAGAAATCATTACTATGAAGCTAAATTAATTGTTGCAAATGGAATACACTCATTGAAGCACAATATAGGATAAGAAAAAGAATCAGGAAAGAAACTTCTTTGATCCCTGTGTCTTTTACAATCTTGAATCCTTCACTCACCTCCAAAGACAGCCACTTGTTTCTAGCACCATATTTTGAGAATTATATTATATATTTCATATACTAAGCCATTGGAAAGTCATGATGTATTTTCCTATGTTTCCTTTGCAAAAATGCATTATGGCTTTTTCAGTGACCCAATATTATATATAATTTTGTACTTTGATGATTTCTTTAATCAGTATATTTACATCACTACATAGTACCCTATTGTATGAATATAATATATTTACATACCATATTTACCCATGTTTATCAATTCCCTTACTAAAGGACATCTTGGATACTTCTAGATGTTGAAGCCTATAAATATTTAACTGTGGCTTTTAATGTAAATTAAGCTTCCAAATCATTGGGTGAATGGTTTAGCATTTTTAGAAAATCTTAATCTTCCAAACTGTGTGGACCATTTTTAATTTCTACCAACAATGAATGTGAGTTCTATTCATCTACAATACCTTCAGCAATTTGTTGTGTTAGTTTTGGATTTAAGTCATTTCTTTCTTTTTTTTAGAGAGAGAGATTTTTTTTTACATAGAATGCATATGCTCAATGGAGAGACAGAAAATGATAAATCATTCCCCAGGGTGGTGGCCACACCTCAATCTTTCCTGCAGTCTCTTCTTGGGACTTTGGGAATGCATGCACATGCACTTGGTGTGAATTTTAAGTCTCTAGGTCCAGGACTCAAACTGCAGTCAACTGCATGAGAGTCCAGTGATATAATCATTACGCTCTCTGCTTGTCCCAAAGTCATTCTAATCTGTATCGTGGTATCTCATCATTGTCTTCATTTTTATTTTCCCTAAAACTGATTATGTTGAACATCTTTTCATATGCTTATTTGCCATCTGTATGTCTTCTTTGTAAGATTATTTGTCTTGTTTTTTATATAGTCTTGTATTTTCTCTTTTGAGATTGCTATTAATGATTGATTCAATTTCTTTCATAGATATTACATTTCTTCAGTAAGTTACCCAGTCTTGGAATCAGATTTAGATTTCACTATAGCATTCCTACTTACAATTTCACTAAGTTTTGCTTTGATTTTTATTATTTCTTGTCTTCAGAATTTCGGTTTGGTAAATCTTTTCAGCACTAAATATTTTATTATTGTGTCTTCTTGCTTACGTGGTTTCTGAGAAGATACCAACATAATTATTATCCTTATTCCTCTCTCGTAAGATGCCCCCAACACTCCAGCCACTTCCCTGATTTTTTCTTGACCTTCAATGCAGTTTGAAAATGACATACTTAGGTTTATTTTTCTTTCTTTCATTAGTTGCTAATATTGTTTTCCTTAGTTTTTATCTCATGTTCTTTCTGTGTTATAGGATCCTGAGTTATATTTAATCTTCCTATGCCTTTGAGTTTTTCTTAGGTATGAACATGTCTCATATTTTCCTTGTTACTAATGTACTTCACAATTTTGAGGTGTACTGGTCTGATATTTTCATAAATATCACTAAATTCGAATTTGTCTGAAGTTTTTCATGTGATCAGTTAATTTTATGCATCACGTTGACTGGGCCATGGTGGCTAGATACTAGATCGAACATTATTCTGGATGTTTCTCAGAGGACATTCAGTAAAACAGATTGCCTTCCATATTTTGGGTGGGCCTCATCCAATCACTTGAAGGCCTAAACAGAACAAAACACTGACTCCTCCTAAGCAAGAAGAAATTCTGCAACAAATGAGTTTGAACTGTAGGATCAGCTCTTCCTCACTCTCCAGCCTGCTGGTCCACCCTGAGATGTTGGACTCATTATGCTTCCTAATTACATGAGACAAAATTTTTAATCAATGTTTTTTTCTATAGCCTGTGGGTTCTGTTTCTCTCTAAAACTCTTAGTAATACCACTAGATTGTAGTTGTGGGTTTGGGGGAAGAAGACCACAGAGGTCAATACCATTCTCACTACATCACATCAAAGGCATGTGCTAGCAGTATGGCTTGTACTAATTCATGTTAACCTTGCCTACCCAGACAGTGAGTGAGGCTTCTGAGCTGTAAAATCATACTTTTCTCTCTCTTTTTTATACATCATACCCTTCAAAGGGAATTTACTATGTGCAGCCTGCACTTTATATCTATCTCTTTTTTGAGAGTTGAGTATCTATGCATTATTCTGAGTTCTTCAGAGAGAGAAAGAAAGAGACCACACAGGATGGAATGACATGGTTACAGAAGCTGAGAAATCCCTAGGTTTTTCAGTTGACAAACCTAGGAAAGCCAATGGTACAGTTCCAGTTTGAGACTTAGACTAAAAACAGGAGAAGACCAATGTCTGAGACAGGAAGACAGGAAGAGAGTGAATTCTTTTTTTTTTAATTTTATTTCAAGTTCTTTTATACATTCAATCACATTGTTTAGCTTGCAAAGTGAACATTCCAACTCCCCAGTCCAGTTGATAATACTATAAAATAATCTTCAACAGATAATACCCCATTTCTTTGTCCCATTAATGCTATGCCTCTCTATTTTTCTCCTTAATGTCATTCCTCGGACTCTACCTCTTCACCCACCCTCTTCCCAAACTATAGCTGGTATTCATAACCATTTACTGTTTTTCTATATCCTTTAGTCATTCAGTTAAGGAGAGTGAATTCTGATTGTTCAACTATAACATTTCAAGAAAAATGAATGAGGATTGCTTGGGCAAGAATATTTGTTCTACATAAAACTGAATATGAAAAAGACAAGACCCTTCTAAACAGGCTAGAAATAAGGACAACTTTATTTATTATTATTATTATTATTATTATTATTATTATTATTATTATTTGGAGAGGTTTTTTCTATAGGGTCATGCACTCGCCAGAAAGACACAGAGAGACAGAGAGAAAGAAAGTGAGAAATCACCCCCCAGGGGGGATGGCCACTCCACAATCCCTTCTCCCCATTCTCCTCTCGGGATCTTGGGCACGCACGCACACACACCCAGTGTGAGTTTAAGCCACAGGGTCCGGGACTCGAACCATGGTTGACTACATGGGAGTCCAGGGACATAGCCATTATGCCAACTGCTGGTCCTAGGACAACTTTATTTTAAGAAAATAACCAGAGAAGCTTTTACAAAACATAAGGCCAAGGTTTCAGATTTCACATGGCTAAAACAAAGGGGGTTAATTTCTTCTAATTGTAAGCTCTCTGGGGAACAAAATTGCCCTACATAACAACAAAGTATAGACTGCATATATTCATGGAGTCTAAGACTAAAATGATGGAGAAGAAATAAGCAGAAAAAGAGAAGCAATTGGAAGAAAATAATCAGTAAAGCGCGAATGAAGAAGTGGGAGGATTATTGCCATAGTTTGTATGACATCTCTAACTTAAATATCTCAGGAAGGAGACTATATATATATATATATATATATATATATATATATATATATATATAAAGTTTTATTCAGTTCCCAGTTTGGAGGTCCAAGGTTCAGGTGCCAACTTCTGGTGAGGCTACAGTACAGTGGAGGGTAAGATCTTCAGCAGAGCAACTTTCCATAAGTTTCTCCTCCTGGTCTATATTCATGTGGCCTCTGCCTGCCTCATTTCCTTTTCTTCTAAAGACACCAGCTCTCAATCTTGGGGACCCTGTCATATCACTTAGGCCTCACATTGGAATACACTTAACATTATGAAGGCGTTAAGTAAAAATTCATAATACAACAAAGTTCCAACACATGAACTTTGGGGGATCCATCAACACCCACAGAGACCAAATTGCAAACTATGGACCTTTGAGGGAGAAGCCATTATCAAGACCATAACAATTATCGGTACATATAGTAAGAAATGAGGTCCAATATTGCAAAACCGCATAAAGATTTTTTTTAAAAATAATGTATCTGATACTCTCATTTAGACACACTAAAATTGTTAAGATATAAATATTTCAATTCTATATTTAAAATTTTGAAAGTTTTAGCTCAAATAACTAAATTAAAAATAAAATTAAATGAAAAGAAATATCACACATGCTGACCTCCTTTCAAATTCACTGGAATACAGTTTCTTTTAAATGAGGAATTCCCTCGGAATGAAATAGCACTTGTACATACAGAAGCTTGTTTCTCTGGATGTGCTTTGAAAGCGAGAGTTGGGAGAAAAAAAGCAAAATAGCTCATAATCACATAATTCAAGAACAGTGTTTCCTCAAACTTCCCCATACATGAGAATCACCTAGGAGCTTATTAAATACCAATTTCTTTTATTTAATCGCCAGCTATTTTGCTTTAATACAGATTGCTGGGAACTTGTAATTTGAACTTTTAATAAGTCACCTGAAGTGACTTTGATGCAGGAGTTACAGAAAACATATTATGAGACATCTAAAAATGTTATGGTTTTAGTCTTTGTGACTAAAACTTTGGACAGCTAGTGGAGACCGTGAGGTATTTCATGCCAAAGTTGAAAATATTATGGGAACTGTCTGATTATGATGCCCTATCTAAAGTGTTTTCATATTTTTGTTTGTTTCCCAGAGGGTGTGTGTGCTCACCAAAGAGAGAGAGAGAGAGGGAGAAAAAGAAAGCACCCCGAATGGGAACCAGCAGTTAGCGTAATGGCTATGTCGCTGGACTCCCACGTAGTCGACCATGGTTCTTGTCCTGGACCCGGTGGCTTAAAAGTCATGCTGGGCACGTGTGCGTGCATGCCCAAGATCCCGAGAGGAGAATGGAGGAGAAGGGATTGCGGCGTGACCATCCCCTCTGGGGGGTGATTTCTCGCTTTCTGTCTCTCTGTCTCTCTCTGTCTGTCTGGCGAGCGCACGCGCCCTATAGCAAAAACCTCTCCAAAAAAAAAAAAAAAAAAAAGCACCCCCAATGGAGCATGGTCAAGCTGAAAGCCCCTATTAATCATTGTCCATTTTGTGGGGGATTAGGGTACACACATACATACATGTTCCTGGCATGTTTTGAAAGCATCTGAGACCAGGACTCAAACTGCGCAGTTGGCCACGTATGATATGTCTCTCTTAACCACCAGATTATGAAGCCAGACCCAAAGAATTTTTAGAACTTAAAGTTCTGCCCAATATTTTTAGTAACTCTACCATGCATTGCACTTAGAAGTTATCATTAAAGAATTGATTTGCTGACAATGGAAAAGTGGTCGATGGAAAGGAATATAGAAAGTTTCTGTGTTCAATTTCAACATTAAAAGCCAGTGTAAAGTTAAGTGAATTAAAGTTTGGGGTGAGGTAGTTTTAAAAACTCTCATATAGTTTGTACTGGGTGCAGATGTATAATTTAAGCTCATTAAAGTAGTTCTGCTTTTAAAATATGTCATTTTGAAGAACATTTTTAATCAATAGTTTATTAAAACAATATTCCACTTGATATACTTTATTTCTAGGATTTTAAATTTTAATGTGGCACATATTAATCTGTATTATAGTACCAATTATAATGAAACAGTCCACATGAAGCATTTTCTTACTTTATTATGTTCTATTTTACAAGATAATTTTCTTATATATTCTGATATTTAAAGCACCATAAGTGTAAAGTGATTGCTACTTTAAAATTTATAGAAAGTGTGGTATCTATTGCCAGTGAGGCCCCCTGGTTTTATAGAAGTGTCTGGGACAACAGCAATAAGAAATTATATGGTAGTTTAATGTTTAGGGCTATGTGCATGTCTGTAGATTTCAATTTCCCCCAGTGAGAAACCTTTAGAGAATTACAATGCCCCAGGGGGCATGGTCATGCTGCAATCCCTTCTCTTCTATTCTCTTTTCGGATCTTGGGCAGGCAAGCACATGTGCCCGGCATGAGTTTAAGCCACCGGGTCCAGGACTCGAACCACGGTCAACTATATGGGAGTCCCAGCAACATAGCCATGATGCTAACTGCTGGTCCCTTGATTATAGTAATTCTACTGATTCAGGAACATGGGGCATCTTTATACTTTTGTGTATCATGTTCAATTTCTTTTTTCAGATTTTTATAGTTCTTGCTAATGTCTTTCACCTGTTTTTGTTAAGTTTATTCCCAGGTATCTGGTTGTTTTGTAATTATCGTCCTTGAGATTGCTTTCTTCAATTCTACCTCAGTTTGTTGATGTTGTTAAAAGCTATAGATTTTTTGTGTATTGATTTTCTATCCTACTACTTTCCTGAATTCATTTGTCACATCAAGGAGTGTGTGTGTGTGTGTGTGTGTATGTGTGTGTATGTGTGAGTATATGTGTGTGTGTGTATTCCTTTGAATTTTGTATGTAAATAATCATATTATCTCCAAATAGACAAATTTTCACATCTTCTCTTTCTATTTTAATGCATTTTATTTTCTCTCTTGCCTGATTGCATTGACAAGACTTCCAATACTATGTTGGAAAAGATGGGGAAAGTGGAAGACCTTTTTTCATTCCAGATTAAGAGAAAGTTTTCAGCTTTGCCCCATTATGTATGATGTTGGCTATGGGTTTGCAGTACATGGCTTTTATTATGTTGACGGATGTCCCTTCTGGAAGTCACACTTCCCATCCTCTCGCCATGCATTGACTAGAATGAGTTCCAGGATTCCATCTAATTGGAGGACCCAAAAGCACAATTAGTTCAGGTGTTTAGAGGATGGAGAATTATAATGAATTAATTACTGAAGCAACAGTGTACTATAATTACAAAACAGGACTTTTGTCAGGAATATAAATATGGTTTCTCTGTTTAAAAATCCACCAGCACATCAGTGAAGATTCTGTATAGAACGCTGAAAGCTCTCTCTGCATTCCAAATATAAAGTACTGTATTACTGGAAATTGGATGCTTATGAAATTATTGGAAGGGCTAATGGAGGAAAGGACATAAGAGTTCTGCCAAAATCTGCAGCTGACACCACAGAATCAGGTGATTTTCAAATCCAAATAACCACTGGGACTCTCTTCTGCTTAACTCAAAATGCCATTAGCATACATGCAATTTTCAAGTGTCTCACCTAGAAGCTGCTTCAAGTAATATTCATACATGTGTCTGTTTGCAAATACCTACTCAGCATAATGTCTCTCTCTTCTTAGACTTTCATATCTCCTCTGAGGTCCTTTCATTATCAGCTTTTAACCCAGGACAAGGCAAAGAAGATTTATAAAAATCATTTCTAGTTACTCCTTTGTGAGGCAAAAGAGATGGTAGAAGGAAATGATGTTGTGTTTTGCTGACAATAGACAATTCAGTATGCAAATCAAACTATATGTCCATAGCATTAGCTATAGAGCAAAAAGGGCATCTTATAATATTAAGATTCATCTGTGATGGAAAAGAAAAACAACTTAGCCACTAGGGAAAGAAAGAAACTTCATAAATGATTATTTGAAATCCGTAGCCAACTTTATTCTGAGTAGTGGAAAAAGTAGAAGCACTCACAATAAATAAGAAATGAGAAGGACAGAAGAACACCCCCTATCATAAGAACAACTCAGCCTTTGGTCCAATGGCCTTAAACACAAATGCTTTCATGGATGAATGCTCTAATCTAAATATCTGTGAATCCCAGGCATGGTTATTTAGTGTAAATGACATTTTCACTTGGATGATTAATGACCACCTGACATTTAATATACGAAACATAAACATTTTAATTTTGCTCTAACCCTGTTTTTCCTATTGCTTTGGTTCTCTGCTATTGTGTAACAAGCTATGCCAGTATCTATGGTCTTAAAATAACATTCATTCATTCACTTGTTCATTTGTGTCATGGTTTTGTGGCTCAACTCACTAGACTAAGCAGGGTATTTTTGCTCTCATGGTGTCTTGGACAGAAGACATTTGCATGCTTCTTCATTCATGTGTCTGACACCGGCATTGTAAAAACAGGGAGCACTACAGACTCTGGCTTCTTTTGTGTGTCTTTTCTACATGACCAGCTTGCACCTCCATTAAGGTGGTCTCTGTACAGGAGGGCATGTTACATGATGACTTGCAATTCTCAGAATAACTAAGAATCTTGGCTGAAAGTTGCAAGACACGATCTAGTCTTGGAATTCCCAGAACACTTTTCATCACATTTGCACATTCAGTCAAATCCCAAGGTCTTACCCAAATTCAAGAAGAGGAGAATTCAATTCACCTTTAATGGGAAGCAATAGTGAAGTATTTGTGCTGTATTGAGATAATCTCATTCACGGTCTTCTCCATTTCAGTAGATAGTGGCTCTGGGTAACTCTAGATGTACCACACCCTTTCTTTCTTTGCATTCTACTATGAATCAATAAAATCAACTTATTAAATCTGTCTTTAGAATAAACCCAACAGTTCCTCTACCCCTATCACTTTAGTAACCATTCCATTTCACCTAAATTGTAATAGCCTAAATAAGCATTACTGTTATTAGACTATTCTCCACCCAAAAGAATTATCCTTCAAAAATTTTATTATGTCTATCACCTAAATAATTTCCCTGGCCTCCCATCTCACTCAGAGAAAAAAATAAAATAAAATGAAATCCTTAATTAACGATATGACTCTAAATTATGTGACTATTCATTAATTTTTTGAACACGTACCTTTTCACTGTTTTCCTTGCTTACATGGCTTAATCTTGTCTTTATTCCTGGCTTTTGTTTTGCTTTTTGTTCTTTTGTTTTTATTTTCTGGAGGGTCTGTGGACCCACCACAGACAGATAGACAACGATAAAGAGAGGAGGAAGCAACCCACCTGGGGAATGGTCATGCTTCAATCTGTTCTCCTCCATTTCCCCATCCTTGTGAGATCTGGGGCATGCATATACACATGCCCTGCGTGTTTCTCAAGTCACTGGGTCTGGCATCTGATGTGCGTGGTTGGCCACGTGAGTGAGATCCAGCTGCTGCAATCAACAGACCATAGAGCTGTCCCTCTCTTTATTTGTTTTAATTGCATTTAGTTCTTCCACGAGACAGACAGTGGCACTTCCAGCAGGGTCTTCATGCAGTTTTCTTCCACCAGCCTCAGCCAGCCCAGGTGACAGGCACACGCATCGCACACCCAGCACACAGAGGGAAGCCTTGGCATGGGATGCAGACCGGGACCTCTCCATGTGATAGTTCCCATGTGGTTCAAGTATCACAGAGGGTTACTTTACTGCTGGGCCACCTTCCAGCCACCACTTACCATTTCTTACAGGTAAAAATCCATTCCCCTGTTCGGGTCCCTGGACTCACTACTGTCTCTGGCTAAAGCAGACATAACCCAGGCGTCCTGATCATTCACCCCCAATACCTTTCAATTCTCCACTTCTTCCTTTATGCTACAGCAGTCTCCTTTATTTATGTGCAGAAAAAACCTAGCACAAGTAAACACTCCATGTATATATATACACACACACACACACATATATATATATATATATATATATATATATATATATATATACACACACATGGAGTCCCACCATGTCACAGTTCTACGTCACCCTCTCAGCTAGACAGGATCACACTGTGTTTCCGTGCCCAGGCCTTCCATGTGGCTTAGAGCCAGTCACTGGCACCTACCCCTTATGCCACTACAGCCAGGCCTCCTTTAATTAGTACATTAAAACAGATTTGATATTATTTTGAGCCAAAAATTACTTCGAGAAATAATTCTAAATTCTCAAATGTTGATATTAATTTTTTAAAATACATGCTTTTAAAATTAATATATGTATATTAATATATAGTTAGTAACTACTGGTGCATTGATACTCCAATAGTTGTATTTTTAAATATATTCTATGATACAGAATATAAATATCATACCTCAGGTTTACTGTTAAAATCATGACCATCAGACCAGTAGGTGGCATGGAAGTGGAGGTAGCTGAATTCCACATAACAGACACTGAGGTTTGAGTCCTGGACCCAGTGGTTTGAAAATCACACTCTGCTTGCAAGCCCAAAAATTCTGAGAGGAGAATAGAGGATTAGGGATTGTGGCATGGCCAAATTCCCATAGGGGTAATGGGGTAATTCTTACTTTTCCTCTCTGTCTTTCTCTCTGACTCTGTTTCTCTCTGGCAAGCACACCAACCCTATAGTAAAAACAAAAACAAACAAACAAACAAACAACAAAAAAAGCATCTTTATATCTTTGTTTATATGATTAAATAAAGCTCAATAATTGTAATTCAGTTGATCTGATTACAATTATAATTGGAGATGTAATAAGAATGTCTAACCATATTGTTTTACATAATTACTCATAAGTGACTCACTGGTTTGTGATTTGTTATATTTGTAACTTCTTTTTTTAATTTGACAGAGGACAATGTGTGCTTGCTGGAAAGAGACAAAGAGATAGAAAAGGAGAGTGAGAAAGTGAAAAGCACATTCCACGGGGGATGCTCACCCTGCAATGCCTTCTCTTCCATCTCTCCCTCCTTTCAGGATTTTGGGCATGTGTGCATACACTGCTGAGGATTTTCTTTTCAAGATGCTAGGTCTAAGGGACCAGCAGTTAGCGTAATGGCTATGTCGCTGGACTCCCACGTAGTCGACCGCGGTTCGAGTCCCGGACCCGACGGCTTAAACTCACGCCGGGTGCGTGTGCGTGTGTGCCCAAGATCCCGAGAGGAGAATGGAGGAGAAGGGATTGCGGCGTGGCCATCCCCCCTGGGGGGTGATTTCTCACTTTCTATCTCTCTGTCTCTCTCTGTCTGTCTGGCGAGCGCACGCGCCCTATAGCAAAAACCTCTCCAAAAAAAGAAAAAAAAAAAAGATGCTAGGTCTAAGACTCAAATTGTAAATCAGCTTTGGGATCCAGCTGCGCTAACCACCACTCCGCCTGCAGACCCCATGTTAGAACTTCCTTAAAGAAAATCGCAATAATGAACAGGTCCCTCCACTTTGTACTATCATCTTCTGTCTCAGGACAATAATTCTTCCTGCTTGATATATTCAGACAGTGGACGCGTACAGACATTTCCTTAACACGCGTTGTTTTTTCACAGTATATAATTAATAGAAATTGAATGTACATGCTTTATAAAATGAGCAAAAAGAAAGACATCATCCATAGTCACAAGACATTTCCTAAAGAAGAAAAAAAGTACTAATTTCATGAGTGAGAAAGACAGAAAGAGAGGGACAAAGGAGAGCAAACATTGTCGACCGGGACTAGATCCCACAATCTTCCTCCAGTCTTCAGCCAGCCTGGGATCTTGAGCAGGCCTATGCCTTATGCAGCCTGAGGTTCTCAGGGAAGTCTCCAGGCTCGAACAGGGAACTTTTCATGTGAAAGTGCCTCACAGAACATTGTGTTTCTTTGCAGGGTCCTCTTATAAGGAGGGGAGGGATATTTTAATGCATAAAATGAGATTTTAGTGACTTCACTTCCAGGAACATGTATGTGTATCTTTGTGTCTGGAGATATAACTAGAGAAAGTTAACATTTATAATGGACAGTGTCTATTATGCATTTGCATTGATATGAATTTAGTAACGTTTTAGCCTGTGAAAATTTGTTCTGAAGAATGCATAATATTCCGCTGCACTATAAGCTTCATCATTTTGGAATAATTTTCTCAATTCCTTCTCTAATATTGGACATTGTGCCTGGTCTCAGGGTTTAGCTGGCAGAAATAATGCTGCAATACACAACCTCATGCATAATTCATTGCAAGCATCTCTGATTGTTACCTTAGGATATATTCCTAAAAACAGAATAATTGGGTCAAAGAATATGGGTATTTTAATGTTCTGGATAAATGTTGCCAAGTTGCCCTCCAGTAAGTTTCCATATATTTTGTATTCCCATAAGCAGCCTATTCGACTATCCATTTGCATTTTTTTAATTATAAGAAATGTTGAGGATTTTAACGTGTTTTAATATATATAATTTTTGCTTGGGTGGAGTTACACTAGCTGGTAATGTACTTTTCAACTATTTTTCTTCTTGAGTTATTTAAAATTTAATTTTCTGACTGATATATATATATATATATATATATATATATATCAAATTGTTTTCTAACTGTCATATGGTGTTAATATTATTCATATTTTAAAGATCTATATATTTTTAATGTCCATGTATTCAAATTATTGCAGTTTTCTTTCTCATTCAGTACTTTTCTGCAACTTATAATTGTCTCCATACCATAATTCTACCTATATTTTCTTTTGTTCATTCCTAGTTTTTATGACATGAAATTACCACATATTTTATTGTGTTTTAATTTTGTCTCTAACCTACTATTGATGAGTTCTAATGTGACTATTCTTTCAAAGATTCATTTATGTTATTAACACAATCGATCTAGGTATTAAGGGTTTTGATATAGATCTTTTCAAGATGCTGATTTCTTCTTATATTTTTGGGTTAAGGGGGAGTGAACCAAAAAGGAGCAAAATATCAAAAAATATGCTTCATAATGTTGAAATATAGCTGCCATTGTTAATTCAACAAATATTTCTTGTGCATCAACCTCAGGTATTCCTTTTTTTTTTTAGAGTTTTTTTTTTTTCCTATATTACACTTTCACTCACTGGAGAGACAGAAAAACAGGAAGTGAGAAATCACTCCCCAGGGAGATGCCCATGCCATAATCCCTTCTCCATTCTCCCCTAGGAATCTTGGGCACGCATGCACATACATCCAGCATGAGTTTCAACCTGCTGGATCTGGGAGTCGAACCACAGTCAACAATGTGAGAGTACAGTGACATAACCATTATACCATCTGCTGGTCCCCAGCCTCAGGTTTTGTTTGGTTGTTTGTTTTTGTTACTGCTATAGGGTGCATGTGCTTGTCAGAGGTGAAGAAAGAGAGAGAGAGGGAAAGTGAGAAAAAACATCCCCTGGGGGATTACCATGCCATAATCCCTTCTCCTCCACTTTCTTCTCAGGATTGTGGGCACACCACACTAGAACCATGCACTTGGCTATGTGAAATCCAGGTGCAACACATATGTGTTAAGGTCCTGGAATCCCATCTGGCTGACCACAATGTGAGTCCCAGACCCGGTGGCTTGAAATTCTTATGGGGCACCTGCACGTGGGTGCCCAAAATTCCCAGAGGAAAATAGAGGAGAAGGGATTGTGACACGGCCATCTCCCCTGAGTGGGGTGATTTCTCACTTTCTGTTCCTCTGTTTCTCTAGTGAGTGCATGTGCCCTATAGCAAATAAAAAAATAAAATCTCTTTCTCAAAAGAGCCTTTCTATACTTTCAATTCATCATCGTTTTACTAGGGTCTACAAATTGCCTAGTATTAGCAATTGTCACGTATTAAGGCTATATTTTTCTTTAGAGGTTACCTACATACTCACATATTTACATTGAGCAAAAGATCATCTGGACATACCAGTGAGACCAACTTACCTAAACAACATCTTGTCCTGTCTCTTACTGTTTTTCCAATGGCCTGATATTACCACTCAGTTTGAACTCTCTTTGAATTCCACAATTTCTTCTGACTTGTCCATTCCAATGTTAACACATGTGCTGCTTGTTCATTACTCTGCTTTCTAATTCTCAGACATCCGAAGTTGCCTTTATATAATGTATGTAGGCTCATGTGGTATGACTTTGAATGTTGACTTGAATCTCCTTAGGTCAGAGTATCAGAAATACATTCTTATAAATCGTTCTGTGATAATAAATAAATAAATAAATAAATCTATAATCTATTCATGACCTCACTCCTGCTGGAACCATCACTGATTAGACAGTTCGTTTATTTGTCATTTGCTAAAAGCAGAGACTTGAGTTAATTATCTACAGAGGGTTAAATTTTGACACATATGTGAAGGGATGCAGTGAAGAAGGTGGCCTTAGAGGTCTTTACTGGCCATGTCTTCTATGTAACCTCCGATAGGTTAGAGAACTGGTAGGAAGTGAAGGCAGCCAGACTCCGTAAGTTTAATATAAAAAAGTAGAATAAAAAATTCTGGAATAGTTTTTGCTTAAGTCACCTACTAATGTATGGCTACAGGAGAGAGTCAGGGATAGAACCCCTGACTTCATGGAACTGTCCCACCTCTGACTTCTGCAAATCTGATCTTCGAGGTCTTCAGTCCAAGTGAGCGGTACAGCAAGAACCTAGTGCTTGGCTTATTTTTTGTGTCTGTCCATGTTCAAAACGTATGCAAAATTCAGGTGGATTTTGTTTTTTCACCTTTCATTTTTTTTTCCCAGAAGACACATGAGCTCACTGGAGAGAGACAGAGAGTGAGTGAAAGTGAGAAGGCACCCCTCCTGGGTGCTTTCCCTGGCCAGGGTGTTGGTACACAGGCACACGTGCTTGGTGTGTTTTCCTAGATGTCTAGTCTGGGATTTGAAACACTCAGCCAGCCACATGAGGTGCAGCCACTTTTTTTTTTTTTTTTTTAACAGAGATTTTTTTCTATAGGGTGCATGTGCTTGCCAGAGAGACAGAAAGCGAGAAATCACCTTCCCCGATCCCCATCCCCAGGGAAGACAACACAGCAATCCCTTCTCCTCCATCCTTCTCTCAGGATTTTGGACACACACACAGCCTGGTGAGAGTTTCATGCCACTGTGTCCAGGACTTGAACTGTGTTCGGCCATGTGGCAGTCCAACGACTTAACTATTACATCTGCTGGTTCCCAGGTCAGGTCACTTTAACCACCAGGCCATGAGCTATCCCCAAGATGGATTTTATTTTTAAAAAATTGAAGTAGGAATTAAGAGGTTTCACCGAATCATCTTGTTCACATGGGTCAGGGTTGTATTTCTTTTGCTTATCCTGTGCTTTTAGGTTCTATAGTAGTTCTTTTGTTTGGGTTTTTTTTGAGAGTTTTTTTTTTTTTTTTTTTTTTTGCTATAGGGCACGTGCGCTCGCCAGACAGACAGAGACAGAGAGACAGAAAGCGAGAAATCACCCCCCCAGGGGGGATGGCCATGCCGCAATCCCTTCTCCTCCATTCTCCTCTCGGGATTTTGGGCATGCACGCACACGCGCACAACGTGAGTTTAAGCCACCAGTTCCGGGACTCGAACCGCAGTCAACTACATGGGAGTCCAACAACATAGCCATTACACTAACTGCTGGTCCCAGGTTCTATAGTAGTTCTATAGTTATGTAAAATAATAATGTTGCACCATAATCTATCATATAGAACTATATATATAGAAAATTTTTACCTTTTCTTTGAAAATTCTCTTACACAGGCACGATAAAGTTGCATCTTATAGATTATAGGCAACACAGCTCACAATAAATATACTTAACACACACCATAGTCATATTCTCTATTCGTTTGATTTTTGGGAAAAAGTATCTTAGCAAATTCAGTACTTTCAGAGATTTCCTTTTAACTTAAAAAAATCTGTTATATTTAATTTATAAAGTTCAGACTGGTAGAGTTTTAGAAAACTGTAAGACATGCTTTGTTAAGGTGTGTATATTCCTCCGTAAACACTTGTTTTACTCTGTGTATATTATTAAAAATGAAACAAGTGCACATTTGGAAAGTGAACAAAATTAAAATATGGAGTTTAGGCTGAAGTACACAATTCTAAAGGAAAGAATGATCCTCTTCTTACATTTAGCAAAGCAAACTCCATCATAAGTGTCTAAATTTTCCTAAGCATCTGGTATGTCACAAACTTTTGGATAGACTTTGAACATTTTCCCATGTACGATATTACTTTCTGCTAAGCCACCATGCCATATAGCTGGCATGGAGTAAGACCTCTTTTGCAATAAGAAATCTTCAAAATGTCAGCAAAGTTTCCCTTCCTCATCAAGATGTATGATTTGGCAGGTACTTCACTAATTGGGCTTTATGGAGTTTATAGAGATTATTGTCTTCAGAGCTGCCAATTGATTGTGCTATTTCATTCTCAAATATAATGGGAATGTCACAGCATTTGCTATTACCTGCCAGATCTCAGATAATTTCTGGGCTCTGAAGCTGACATCTATCTAAAGCAATCTGGGCAGAAACATCTAATGCTTTATAAAAACAGTCCTGAAAAGTTTATCATTGTTGTTTTTTAACTAGCAGATATAAAAAAAAAAATAACAAAAAACATTCCACTTGCCCCCTAGGCACATTACAGAGATAGATTTACTGCTCAAAGGCAAACTGATCTCAGAAGAAGTTTATTTTACTTGAATTAATGAAATTATTTTGATGCCTGGGTACCATTGTGTTTCATAATTTTTGAAGTTCACAAATGTTATTAATAAGTATAAGCTTTTGGAATCAAGTATTTGCTTTTATTTGGTAGACTCTAAAGGATCAATGAAACTGTTCAAAAATCTCATGCCTCTGTGAACATGTCACAGAAATATTTTTATGATAATTATGTTCAAGTCGTTTTTCTGTGTGAAACATGGTGTTGAGGCTATAGCTTTATACACTGCAATAAAGTCATCACAGGAGAATATTCGTTTTCAGCTCCATTGGTCTTATTTCCTCCTAAAAAATCATTTGGTAAAAGAAGAACTACTGAAATATGCATTTCACATCTTTAAATGATGCATATTACTGATTTTAACATGAATCACTTATTAGGTCAGATACAAACAATCCCATGAGGAATAAAGACTAAATATACTGCAAAGAAACATTTATAAGATCTGAAAAGAAATCTACAAAAAGGTTTATTAACCCTGTCATTTTAAATACAAAAAATCGTGGCCCCCATCCTAATTATCCTTTTTTTGACAAGAGGATCAGGGAAAATCAGTTAGCGTAATGGCTATGTCGCTGGACTCCCACGTAGTTGACCGTGGTTCGTGTCCTGGACCCGGTGGCTTAAAACTCACGCCGGGCGCATGTGCGTGCATGCCCAAGATCCTGAGAGGAGAATGGAGGAGAAGGGATTGCGGTGTGACCATCCCCCCTGGGGGGTGATTTCTTGTTTTCCGTCTCTATGTCTCTCTCTGTCTGTCTGGCGAGCGCATGCACCCTATAGCGAAAACCTCTCCAAAAAGAAAAAAAATAAAAAAAAAAAAGAAAAGAGGACCAATGATCCTCTGAGATGCTATGTGTGTGGTGGGAGGGGGTTTAAATGAAACACTATGTTTTCATTATGAGAGAAACATGTGCAAGACTGAAAAAAAGAGTATATGCCTCAAAATACTCTAATGTAGGATGTACAAAGTAAGATCTGAGTAAGTAGTTTAAATATATACCTAAAACCACTTTGTATTATTCTACAAATATGAAGTCATATAAAACAGAAGTTTTACTCAATTCATAGGGTTCACTGACCTCTATTTATGATCCTTGATTTTGTGAGCACTAGTTAATTAATCTTTCATTATACTGTTATTGAATGTTATACAAAAATACATATTTTAATGATATTCCACTGTGACATGCTGTCTTCAAAGGTAGTTTTCCATGGTTACAGACAGATTGAACTACATAAGAAACTGATGGAAGAAAGTGAAGCATGTAATTTTTGACATGGTCTACAAAGTTTTGCTATGCATTCTTCAAAAAAAATGGAGGACTGGGAATGGCATTAGAGGTGTCAATCTTGATAAACCAATAAAGTAAACCAACCCTATTTGTTAAAAAAAGGCAGAGTATTCCATTTACTTATTATTAATTATTATTATTATTATTATTATTATTATTATACTGATGTGAGATTAATCCTCAAATCGTTAAAATGGTTGAGGAATGAAATCACAGAAGAGTCACAGTAGACTTTATGTTGAAGAGTAGGGATGGTGAATAATGTTTAGAAAATCTCAAGATGGCTGTTTTGCTTTCATGTTTTATGTCACAGCCTTTGGGAGGAGCCTTTAAAACTCTTATAGGCAATACACTGAAAATAAAATAAACTCCAATGCTTTAAAATGTTGCGAATGAAATGTAGTAGTCAGGTGGCTTCTCTAAGAAAAAAATCAATAAACTCTTTGAATAATGTGGGTCAGACTATTTCCACACTAGAGTTTTAAAAAAAATTGTTACCTTAGGGAGTACTTTTTCCCCCCCTTTTTTCTGTTCTGGAAGTATTTGAAGTAACTTATATTAGCTCCTCCGAGCTCAGTGAAAAATCTCTTCATACCAAATGTCTCTTTCTTAAACTAGAGAAACAAAAGGGCAATACAGCAACACAATTTACTTAAGAAAAGAAGTGACAGGATGTCATTTTGTATGATCAGATGATATGCAAATTATAAACCAGTTGGTTTGTTGAGTAACCAGTGACACTATTATAAGCATAGAATGCAACTTCATTGTGTAAATACGATTCAATTTTTGTCATACAGAAGTTACTCACTCTTTCAACAGCAGCTACTACCATCATTCTTGGGACCCAAATTCATGGGTAAATCATGATACCTGCCATTTCATTTAAAGAAAGAAAGAGAAAGAATAAGAAAAAAGAAAGAAAGAAAGAAAGAAAGAAAGAAAGAAAGAAAGAAAGAGGGAGAGAGAGAGAGAAAGGAAGGAAGGAAGGAAGGAAGGAAGGAAGGAAGGAAGGAGAAAAAGAAAAAAGAAAGAAGAGAAAAGAAAACTATTCCTGGAAGGCTAAATTAAGTCTGTGTTGATTATATTGCCAAAATATCCATTTAGTCAATGCCTTTTTAAAAGTTCTTACTTGCACCACTACGGGGAATAGGCCCATTCCAATGAATACATTTGTTAGAAACTTTATTTAAATAGATGTTACATCTACAACCTTTTTAACTGAAGAATATGAAGAACAATTTGATTTTTTCCAATTGTTTTATGCTGTGAATCTAATCCACTATTATAACATTGTACCTAACTTATTTATTTACATAGTTCAAATGTAAATACTATGTCCTAACAAAAGTGACACTTTTTTTAAGATGAAGATTTTTTTAAAAAAGTATCAGCAAAGCATCAGCATCTTAATGGCATTATGTCTGAACCCAGGACTTTTTAAAAGATTTTACCACTGTTAATTTATCTAATCTTATTGCCAGTCCAATGAGGAGGATATGCTATAATTATCTCACTATATTTATTGTATAGAAGAGGAAACTAAGAGAGAAGACTTGCCCTAATTTACATAATTTTAAGCAGTTGAAATGCCCAGTTAGGTTCAAAGTCTGTGTTTCTAATCTTCAAGTATGCTGTTTTATTTGTTACATAATAGTAACAAAAATGTTACATTAAATAATGAAGAACAAATAGAAGAAAACTTTTAGGTTAGGTTACATGTTTAGAAGAATGAAGAGTAGCATATCCAGCAGTAAGTGATGTGCAATCCTGTGAAGGAAGAATTAGGATTTTTTCCTCCCTATTGACACCAAGGAGTATGATAGGAATACTGAAGGGAAATTGCAGAGACATAAATGAAATCACATTAGCATTTAAACATACATAACTATACTGAGAAAATAGACTTCTATGAGAATCATGAATGTCTCTTATGATCTAAGACTTTCAAATAAGTTGACGAACCACTAGGTACAGTAAAGAATGTCAAGAGCAATTTGGTTTAGAGACCACACACGTTTTAGCCACTATTGGCGATATCTCCTGCAGTCAGAGGAGACTGCAACTATGAATCCTGACCCATTAGCTAATGTTTCATATTCTTACTGATCTTTTATTTTGTTTTTGAAATATTAGTTTTCCCGGAGAAACAATATTTGAATTAGTAGCATGATGCTAGATCACCCAACAGTGTTTTTGTCAAATATCAAGTGTAATAAATACTGTGATTCTATGTTATGGTTTTTAGTCAATAATGAAAGTCATAAAAGTGATTAAACCTAAGGAAAAATAGAATCTCAGAAGAAAGATGAAATATAACATATAAGAAAAGAACAAACTGAGAAGCATGAGAGCATTAAATATTAAAAAATAAAACAAAAACTCACATAGAAATACTAAAATAATTGCTTATTCTTCCTATCTACTTCCTTTCTGTAGTCACAGTAATTCTTGTTTTAACTAGATTTAGAAGTAAAGGTTCACTCTCTAAAGGGCTGATAAATATCAGACAAGGAACAAATTTTAGGTAAATTATTGGGTTCCCCAGTAGCAAATACCCACAGAAGATTAAAGATTCTTAGGGAAACCAAAATAGCATGCCCTGCAATAATGAGATGATCTGTAACAGGTCACAAGTAGCTATTAACTCTATGAATAACTATATTAACTTCCCAGGGTCCTGTCTTAGAAGAGGTGAGACTTAACTTCTATTGGTTTGTCTTTAGGGAGCAAGATGGTAGTGATGGCTATGAGGTTCATCAGGGTGTTACAATCAAGACTTGAGGAATCATGGAGGATCAAGGTGAATCTAAGAACCTCTCCTCTTTTCTCTGGTCTATCTTCTTAAATATGACCAAGAGTTCAGTCAACTAATCAGAATATACTACTGTTCGAAATATCACAGTGAGCTATAAGATTGTTTTAAAAAGAGGCAGGTAACTGCCACCCTAGGTTATCAAACTGTGGTCAAAAACATGGCGGTTGGATACAGATAGGTCAGCTGGTCCTCTAGCTAGCTACCTGTGCAGGCTTGACTGAGTCATTCTATGAGTTCCCAATTTTAAAATCCATTATTTTTTGTGATTACAAGTTTGAAGACCCCTTGGCTTGCTGGGATACAGTTCCTCTATAGGAAACTGGGAATCCTGAAATAGATGCCACATCTTTCTTTCTCAATATGTAGTTTTACAATTTGCTACCCAGACACCAAGAATAAAACCCATAAATGAACATGAAAATTTATGTTGGGTTGTCAGACAAGTCATGACACATTTTTGCATAGAAAAACATAGAAAAATATGTCATGATTTTTCTGACAAACCCATATTCATCAACAATAATTCTGCTTTTTACTTTTTCATTAGTGTACTACTATTTCCAGCATGGGGGACAAAAGTCTACTTGATGACTTCCTTTAAGGAGGTTAAACTGCTCTATGGTAATTTGGGATTGATATTTACATAATTCTAGTGTTCCAATACACCTGCAAAGCATTGCTACTCCATATGCATTATGGAGATATATTTTTTGACATATGAAAATAATAGTTCCACTAGATTCCAAATATTCTGGTGAAGAGAAATCTATATCATGGAAGGTTGGGCAAGTTTAAGAACATACAGACATCCAGAAGGTTAACTGGTAAGAAGGGGAGTTGGGATATAATGGCTTATCATGAGATGTAGTGGAGGAATTCAAGAAAGGGTTCATTTTGAAACATGCTAATAATTTAAAATTATTTAGGTTCAATTGTATAAAAAATAAATTTTGTGTTGATACAGATTGGAAAAGCCATGATCAGTAGGCAGATATTATAGGAAGCCATATTTTGAATTTTTATGATGAAGAACAACTAAATATTGGAACTCGTTGAAAGCAGGAGTTACCAGAACACTAAAGACAAAGTTTAAGGACAACTTGTTAGTTGCAATTATTCTGCTATGGGCTGGAGATTGAACCATCTTTCGCTATTACTGTGTTTAACTCCAAGTGTGTGCTATTTTCTGAAAGATGTTCCATAAAAATTAGACTGGAAAATCTACTAAAAGTGTGACAGAGCATAAAAAGAACATAGAAGAAAGGGTTTTGCTTTCCTTGAAGCCAAAAGAAAGAGAAAATGACCAAAAAAACAAATGAAATTCTATGATAGCTCTGTTAGAAAGTGCTAAATGAAATCTTAAGGATTGTTTTATTTTCATAAAGTAAAGAAGTGAATTTAGATTCTTTCTGAGCCCTATAGACCTGCTGAAGTCTATGAAATGCTTTTGACATTTAAGGTAATAATTTCAGCATTGACTCAATTCCTACAAGAGGAGCATGGAGAAAATGGCATAAGGGCAAAAGCACAAGGAGTTGTGTAGGGGTGGGTGGGTGAAGTAGAATTTCTGACAGTACTTTTGAACTGTAGTAGTTAAATTTGAACTTTGGGGACCTGGAGTTACCAGGGAGAGATTAGGACCTATTTATGAAGATAGACACATCTTGTGAAGGTTACTGAATATCACATGTGGCTATTCATCAGATACTTTCCTAAGTGCCCCAGATGGCTCAATTCCTGTCAAGGTGGCCATGTCAGGTGAAAATACACCTGTTCAATGATCCGATCTGAACAATTAGAGTTGAACCAAGCAGGGACCTTCTAAAAAGGCTTGACTCACAGTTTTCTTCTTATGTTGAGAAAAGACATGCAATTTCTCCAAACTGAATATTAAAAAGAGGGACTGGGACCCAGTGGCTTAAACTCATGCCAGGGAAATGTACATGCATGCTCAAGATCCCAAGAGGAGAATGGAGGAGAAGGGATTGTGGTAGTGGTGCAGGCAGGGAGTGTGATTTCTCGCTTTCTGTCTCTCTGTCTTTCTGGTGAGCACACGTGTCCTATAGCCAAAAACAAAACCTTGCCAAAAAAAGAGAGACTAAAAGTATTATTCTAAGTTCCCTGTTATTCAGGGTTTATTTAAACTTTACTCCAGCCTTTGATTATATCTACCTTTAGTCAGAGTAATTGTTTAAAGCCATATCCTAGTTCATAGTAAACAAACACCATCTTCAAATGGTAATGGATTTATGACGTGGCTGATCATACCTTTTATCCTGCAATGTGCCTGAAATTCCTGATGTAAATTCATCTGTGTTGGGACCAGCAAATGGTGTAATGGTTATGTTGCTAGACTCTCACATGGCTAACCACAGTTCGAGTCCCAGGCCCGGAAGCTTGACACTCACACTGTGTGCATGTGTGCCCAAAATCTCAAGAGGAGAATGAAGAAGAGATTGAGGTGTGGCCATCCCCCTTGGGGGTGAGTGATTTCTCCCTTTGTCTTTCTGTTTCTCCAGTGAGTTCACATGCTTTATACCAAAAATCTCTAAAAACAAAACAACCTCATATTTTGGTAAAATAGTGCAGCTTCTTCCAAAATAACTTGTAATCTCTCATCATCTTTGCCTTTCTTTTTGTCATAGAAATTCATTTCTCAGCTGTAGGAGTTAGGAAATAGTTGAGATGATGGTAAAATAAATGACATCAGAAAAGATAAGGGTTGGGACCAGCAGTTAGCATAATGGCTATGTCGCTGGACTCCCATGTAGTCGACCGCGGTTCGCGTTCAGACCCGGTGGCTTAAACTCACGCCCAGTGCGTGTGCATGTGTGCCCAAGAGGAGAATGGAGGAGAAGGGATTGCGGCATGGCAATCCCCCCTGGGGGGTGATTTTTCGCTTTCTGTCTCTCTGTCTCTCACTGTCTGTCTGACGAGTGCACGCGCCCTATAGCAAAAACCTCTCCAAAAAAAAAAAAAGAAAGAAAGAAAGAAAAGAAAAAGAAAAAGAAAAGAAAAGATAAGAGTTAAACTCCAATCCTTAAAATATTTTACAGTATAGAATTGGCTGACTGCACCTGCAGATTTCCCTTCCCAGAATAGAAAATGATTGGCCAGAAGCCCCATCAATCAAGACAGCCCAGGAGATGACTATGCCCTCTTGAACAATCATCAAAATCCTTAACTCTGCCCTTAAAAATACATGGTGGGAGGGGCATTAGGTGTTGTGGTGGTTAAGGCATGGGACTCTCATATGGCTGACACGGTTCAAGTCCCAAACAGGGCAACTTGCTTTCTCACTCTTCCTTTCTCTCTGTGTCTCCCTGGTTAAAATTGAATAATGATAATTTAAAAATTAAAATACATATATCTTTTTAAAATATATACATGGGGACAAGCAGTTAGCGTAATGGCTATGATGCTGGACTTCCATGTAGTCGACGGCATTTTGCGTCCCGGACCTGGTGGCTTAAAACTCATGCTGGGCGTGTGTGTGTGTGTGTGTGTGCGTGCGTGCCCAAGATCCCGAGAGGAGAATGGAGGAGAAGGGATTGCGGCATGGCCATTCCCCCCTGGGGGGGGGGGGGTGATTTCTCACTTTCTGTCTCTCTGTCTCTCTCTGTCTATGTGGCGAGCGCACACGTCCTATAGCAAAAACCTCTCCAAAAAAAAAAATAAACAAAATACACACACACACACACACACACACACACACACACACACGCTGGAATTCTTCAGGGAGGCCAAGCTCTATCACCAGTATCTGACTGCTCTCCTTGTTTTACACAAGCCAATAGAACTTTAGCTTCCTTCACCCTGTGTCTGCAGTATGGTGTGTGGCACAGGAGCGGGTGAGATTGGTTTCAGTTAAGTAATAGTGTCAAAGGAAATTGGTTCAAACTGCACCTTTACCACAATTCTCCTCTTAAAAATGTTGCCAGTGGATGTGTACACTTTCCAAAGAGAGACAGAGAGACAGAGACAGAGAGGGGAAGTCAGAAAGCACCTCCCATGGGATGTGGTCCTGCCACATCCCTTCTCCATCTCTGTCTTTTTATATGAATTGTGCTGCCAGCCACGTGAGACCCAGCCACTCTACCCACCATGCCATGAGTTAGCCTAACAACTTTGCCACAATTCCACAGAATATATCCATGTGACTTAATTTAATCACTTTTTTATTTCCTACTTTGAACAACATACTAACACTGCCTGTCGACAGTGAATAGTTGTCAATCCTAAATAATCACTCAATAGCATTTCTGCCTGTATTATTAATACACCTTCTATAAACTACTAGATACTTAAAACTAAATCAGTTTAACTGTAACAAAATTTCCCCATAGTCTCATTCAAACATCTACCATATCTGCCAATGTTCCAAAAACAAGAGAATAAGAGAATAGATAAAAATGTGGTACCTGGGAGGGAACACATTTCAAGTTTTTCTCTGTCTCAGTCTCTGTCTCTGTTCATAGTTTATTTGAACCCACTAAAAAGTGAACTACGGCAGTCACTCTAAAAATATTTCTTGAATGAACATTTAATAAGTAGATTCACTTTTCTTCACAGCTAAGCTTTAAATAAATAAAACATAGGCTAATTCGCCAGTAATATAAGATAAAATCAAGCTAAATTATCTATATAAGCCAAAAAATTAATTGTGGTTTTTCACATTACACCATAGGAAACACAGGTCCTGACCTTTGAATGCTGTTTTATAAAAAGTGTTCATCTGTATTCCATGATAGTGAATGAGTGTTATATGATGTTGTTACATGCATTGTGAGATACCCGTTTGAGCTTTCTTTTTTCCCTGAGATAATACTGCTCCCCAAATTTCAATGACATAGAACAAAATTCACTCATTTTTCATGGCTAGACTTGTGGACCAGCTGCAGAAGCCCTGCTCCAGGCTACAAGTTTGGTTCTGGTCTATTCCACATCCTCATTTATCCACCCAGGCAAAGAAGGCAGCTGTTCATGGTGTGTGCTTTCCTTACTGCTGAGGAGAGTGACTAAGAGGCTTATTCATACCCAGCAAAAGTCCACACTTGATTTATGTCACCCTCTTTTACATTCCACCAACTCGAGGCAAGTCACAAGGCCAAGTACAACATTTATAGGGTAGGAAAGTATATTCTTCCAGTGAGGATCAGAGGCAGGTAAACATTTCCTTTCTGTTAATAACATCTACAAGAGACACATTTTACAGGTTCTCTGTGCTATCCTAATCATGTAATACTTCACACATTTTGGAAAGATGTTTTTATATGAAAGGAGAAAAATATTCTTAAAATGATGCTATTGTGATAATGAGCCTTGATCAACTTTTAGTTTCCATTATTGGTTATGTGTATAGCCAAATACATGTTGTGTTTGGTAAACTGTGATAATAAAAATAACTTCATAGAATTACTTCGTAACTATTACAACTGAGAACTTCAGTCTTTCATCTTCCAGAGTCAAAACTCATTTGAGATGAAAACGAAAACAAAGCCCTTGTTTTTCTAAGGAAATCTTTAACATTTAGAATAAATGGTTGTAAGAAAGTTTGATTATTAGTTTTGATCCTTTGCAACATTTAAGTTAATAATTCAGAGTTAAAAACTGTGGGTACTAAGATGTTAACTCTCAGCTGTGTCATCTCATGTCTTTTTAATACATTCTCAAAGACATTTATGTAACAATAATAGCTCCAAGAGGTAGTGAGTGGGAATACACAAGCACCAACATATTAATAATTTCTTCAATAATTTAAGCATTCAGTATCTTAATAAGTATTACTGTGAATAGAATTAGAACTATTTCCATTTTTAGTCTGTATTCTTTATAGTGGTAGGGTGTCCAACACAGACAGATTCACTATATTATACCATGGAAATCCAGAATGAGTTATCCACCTAGAGATCTAAATATATGTCTAAATATGTATATGCCAGATTTTGTTCTAAAATACTGTATTTCCAATGTGACCTAATATTCTCAGCTGTATTTAAGAAAAGTGAACTTACTTTTTATATATTCTTATAATGTTAATGTGTGTATTTCTATTCACATTAAAAGTCTTTCAAGGAAATGCATGATTTTTAATTACCTTCTAAATAAAAGAATGCATATTTACACTCTTTAAGTGATTTTTTACAAATGATTTTAGTAAGATTGATTAATCTTTTTCTAAAATTTTCATATCAAACCTGAGTTCCATGAACTAGTTAATAAATACTCTATTCCCAAGATCTTTACATCAGTGAAAACTAGAGACTTGTAGCTCATTAAATGTATGACCTATAATGATATTGGAATGAATATTTAGAATCAGAGCCTGTAGACGCACAGTCTTTCTCTGCCAATTATAGTTAGATTTGGCGCAAATCATTTATCTTCATTTCTTCTTTGAGATATATGATTGTTCCTGTCTAGAAGATGTATAGCTAAAATTTACACATTTCTCACAATATTGAATTTGAGATCATCCCCCTTTTCTTTGCTGCAACAAATAGAATAAAACTTTACTGATTATGATCATATTATTTACAACTTTAAGTATGCTGCTTATTCATAATGAAGTGAGTTCAAACTTTTAATAGTTTTTTTTTTTTAATCAATCACCAAGACCACAGATGGCATAATGGTTACATTGCTGGACTCCCACGTAATTGTCATGGTTCAAGTCCCAAATGCTGGGTCTTAAAACACACCAGTTGCATGCGTTTGCATGCCCAAGATCCCAAGGGGCGAATGGAGGAGAAGGGATTGTGGCATAGCCATCGTCCCGGGGGTGATTTCTCACTTTCTGTCTTTCTGATTCTCTGGCAAACACACATACCCTATAGCAAAAATCTTTCTCTCAAAATTAAATTAAATTAAAATTTAAAAAATTACAACTAATACCAATTTGATTCCTCTCCATGTTATGAAAATTCAAGTCAATGCCTTATTTGAAAACAACAGCATTAATGGTTTACTATGTTTGTAAAGGAGATATGAGCAACTTAAATTCCAGAGCAATTGATTAATGAAAATTAAAGAGAGAAAAATTCTATAAAATAATTGAGGTATATATTCGAGAAACTTGTCTAAAGCAAACCTGAAGTTTTGTTTCTGGAACAGACCGACTGACTTTAGTTTATCTTTTGTTTTAATGAACAATATGTTGAAAGAGAATTTGGGTAGGATTGGTGATCCCGGGATCCAGATATATAAAGTGAGGTTCTTAGGAGCAATATTGCCTTTGGTAGAATTTAATGAATCCTGTCTTAATCTATGATTGACATTCAAGAGGTGAAAGTGCATTATGGGCACTAGAGTTATGGTATATAAATGGAAATAGGGATTGATATAAAAAATAAGATCAAGGTGAAGTTCAACATCAAGGTTATTCCCAGGCAAACAAAAATAATTGCACAAAGGCTTTGAATGTGCTGCTATTTCTACCATCTTAACAGTGCCTTTGACTTTCTGTAATAAAATGATTATTTAATAGTGAAAGTAATATCGCAGTGATCTCACTGAATTAGAACTGATATAACTGATGACTGAATTTTGACTTAGAATACTTCATAAGTCTTAATTATTTATGAGAATTTAATCAGCAATTTTAGAATTTAATCAGCAATTTTTTCTTTCTTAGTTTAATATGTGTTGTATGATCTTATACTATATTTTTCTCTAAACTGATTTGCATTGGTTAATGAAGTCCAGAGTGTAGACATTTGGTAATGGACAAGTTTAGTACTGATAATTTAAGACTATCTGAAAAATGTCATTATAATGGCTTCTACAAGGGAATATTTACAAATTTTAGGGGGAGGAAAAAAGGGGAAAACACACAAAAAAAGGGAAAATAAAAATAAAATATAAGTACCAATTATACTCAGTAAGTTCTTTCAGTAAATCCTCATGAATTTGTTTCCTTCCACTTAACCCATACATAGCTTTTAATTATTCAAAAGGTTCTCATGTAACTACTCTATTAGTAGTAATATATTTCTTAGGACATCAATATGAAATTTGATGAGTGTAACTGACTAAAATTGTCTTCCCAAAGTCACACCAAAATCGAATTCTGAATGTGGTAATATTTGGAGATGGAAGCTTTAAGAGGTAATTAATTATGTCATGAGGATTAGTGCCATTATAACGAGAGACCAGAGAGTCTATTCTCTTTTCTTCCCCTCATTTTTTAAATAATTATTTTATTGAACTTTACTTATTTATTTATTCATTTTAATTTAACCAGAGAGGGAGAGAGAGAATGAGCAAGAAAGTGAGAAAGCAAGCTGCCAGGCCAGGGACTTGAACCATGGTTGGCCATGTGAGAGTCCAGTATTCCCAACCAACACCCCACCTGCTGGCCCCAGAGTTTGTTTGCTTTTTATCATGTGAAGATAAATATTGTGCTATTGTAGTATTAGGTCATTTTTACTTCCTTAGTGTATTTTTTCTGAATTATTTCAATGAATATCAGCTAAAAGGCCATTGTTCTAGATTGAATTTTATTTTTTAAAACTGAAATGTTGAAATTTTAACCTCTTCGGACCTCAGGATATGATCTTACTTAGAAGTAGAATATTTTCAGACTTAACTAGATTAAAATGAGGTCATTTGGGTAGTTCCTAATCAAATATAATTGATATCCTGAAAAAAAAATAGGAGAAATTGAGACATAGATAATGTGATATATGTATTTCATTATTTTACCAAAATACAGACATCTCTTATTACCTCATTTTCTTCTTTCCAATCGCCCACAAAAATGCCTTCAAGCATATAGTTCAATTAAAAGAATTCTGGATTGGGACCAGCAGATGGCATAATGGTTACATCATTGGACTCCCACATCGCCAACTGTGGTTCAAGTCCAGGACCTGGCAGCTTCAAACTCACACCCGGTGTTGGTGCACATATGTGTGTGTGTGTGTGTGTGTGTGTGTGTGTGTGCCCAAGTTCCTGAGAGGAGAACGGAAGAGAAGGGGTTGTGGTGTGGCCATCCCTCGTGGGGGATAATTTCTCATTGTCTGTCTCTCTCTCTCTCTCTCTGGCAAGCGCACAGGCCCTATAGCAAACTTTCTTAAAAAAAAAAATAAAGAAATTCTGGATTTAGGGTTAAGAACTTGAATTGAAGCCCAGTCTTGGTAATGAAGTTCACAGTGTGTTGACTATAGTGCTGAGGTCACAAGGTCAACTGTGGGTTTGGACTTCTAGCTCATGTGAGATGCCCGGGATCCGAGCTGCTGAAGGGCTGAGGGGCAGGGGGCATAGGGCATGGACAATTTCATCAAAGTTGCTTTTCTTTGTCACTCTTGTGCATCTGCACATGCATGCACTCTCTATCATTTGAAACAAAACAACTAATAAACCCAAGCTGAATTCCAGCTATATGACTTTGGACAAGCAAAGTACTTCTAAGTCTATTATCTGATTCCTTATAAATACAAAAATAATCTTTTGTCTACCACATTCTGTTCAAATGTTCAGAACAAATGAAGACTTCAAAGCTGTAAGGATGTTCATGCAAATTATATTCAGAAAGCAATCTTCCAATTTCTAGATGCTTCCTAAGAATAAATATTGATAATTATTCTCACTCCTTAACTGAATATAAAACATGCCCAAGGTTTTTCCAGGAGTATCCCAGGAGTATATTAAAAGCAACATTATCTGAAGCATTCCTCTGTCTTTTCAGTGGGTATTAGTTGTATGCAATAAGCCACTTAGATTAACCTAAGGATAGTGCTTGTAAATGAGACAACAGGGAATTAAACAAACAAAAAACATCATTATGCGATTCAAAATATTAAGTAACTGATGGGAGTTAGGCTGACATATAACTCTACTAGTCAGTTTCTAGGTAAGTCATATGTAAAGACTGGGGAGAGAGAAATCTCCATGTGATGACAGGACAGGAAGGAGTGAGAACTGTCATAGCATCTTATTTCCATTGATCCTTTGCCTTTTTTTAATATTACCTGTCATGTTTTAAATCCAGTAATTGTCTGCGAATATAGAAAACAGAATACAGAATACAGTATTAACCTGGACCATTTGAACCACACTGAGTCTGACAATCATCCCCTTTGCTTGGGTATCTTGTCTTCATTCTTCAATTCTTACACTTTTCTGATTGTCCTCTCTGAAGTAAGTTCCCACTCTTTTGCTACTGTTGTGTTTATTTCACTAATTATTCATTAAAGTTGCATATTATTTTTACATTAACTTATATAATGTTCAGCTTTCTCAAAATAGTATAAGGAACATGACTATAGGAGCCATGCTCGATTTCTTTAGTTTTTTATTTTTATTTTTATTTTTATTTTTATTATCATCATAATCTTCTTTATATTACATTGAATTGCATATAACTTTACAGTGTATTACATTGCTTTTTCAAAAGGGAATGCCATGCATGTCAGTCAATACAGAGACATTAATGTCCCCACTTCATCGTTCAATATCTTTTCTATGTTTTTCCCAATCATTATTATTATTATTATTATTATTCTAATTATTTTTTAAAACAGTCAATCACTATTTCTCATTTTGCTTGTAAAAAGACTTTACCCATCATGAAATAGTTCTCAGACCAATTCAGTTGAGAATACTATACATGTCCTCATCAACAGGTAATAAACCATATCTGTTTCTCACTAACGTCCTGCCTCTCTATTGTTCTCTTCAATTTCTTTATTTCTAAACTCAGTGCATAGTATTTGGAAAACAGTAGTTACCAGATAAAAATAAGTGGGATTAAAAAATGAATGGGCCTACAATTTTGAATATTGTCAGGCTCTATTCAACCACCCATTCATTCATGAAGCAAATTTTAGTTTGTTGGGAAAGTCATGATGCATTGTTACGTAGAAAAACATTAAACAATGCATCATGACTTTGCTGACGACTCAGTGAGTACTTACTGTACCTGAGTAATATGTCAGCAAACAAGACATAAAAGGTTCTGTCTCATTGAACTTTACATTGTAGAAGAGGGAATAGACCACAGAATAAGCAATAAATAAATAATTTTATATGTTCGAAAGCCATATGTGATTATGGGAAAAAGGGAAAAGAATATGGCAACTATAATGGAAATCAGAAATTTGGGGCCAGTTTCCAGGCGAGGTCATAGGATGAAGGTAGGAAGGTTAGGTTCATGCCTTGACTTTTCTACTCACTGTTTCATGACCTCATTTTCTCAGGCACCTTTACAGAATTAGATTATGTGAAGGAGATTGATTCAGGGTGCGTATACTATTCTGTGATTTGGTCTAAGCTAAATAATATTACAAAGAGGTTGACTCAGTGATATGAATGCTTGTTACAACTTCAGAATACAAATAGGGGCATCAAATTAAAATGGAAACATCCTGGCTTTGATAATGTCTGAACAAAAAGCATCTGGTATTATTTGAGATTTAGTATCAGTTGTATTTATTACTAGAACCTCTGCATATAAAAAGTGAACTATGTCACAGAGTTGCTACAGTTATTAAAAATAACAATGGTAAGCACAAAATGACTTTACAGTACCACACGAATAAGGTACGATTTTATCATGTTACATAATGTAACAGTGTGTTATATTTACGATGTTATATAATGCCAGGTTTGCATGGTTCTCTGGAATACAAAATTGTGGTGTAAAAAAAAAAATGTTAGATATTCACATCCTGGGTTTAATGTGCTGGATGAACTGCCTGTCTATAATTTTCCAGGTGGTTCTTCAAACTAAAGCTTAACTACTTAAGAATTTCAAATATGACAAATAGCTCTTTGAAGTTGACTTTTGTGTGTGCTTCAGAGAAACACAAGATGGAACATAAATAAAAACAACTCACAGAAACAAGGTTTAAGATCTCACATTTCTAAGCAGCAGGTTTCTTCTGTCCTCGGGGAGATAAACAAAACTATTGAAAACTCCATTAGGTATATTTATAACCCAGGTTTAATGTCCGGGATGTAAACTAAGATGCCAGACTGCCAGCCACCAACTTTGGGATAGAAGAAAACAGCCTCTTAAAGTGAACGTTTTCATCCTTTTCTCATCAATATTCCAAAGACATGACACCTTAATCTTTTATACAGTGCAGGGGGAGCCTTCTTTTAGATTACTTCCTATGAAAAATTTTATTTTTTTGTAAAATGTTGTCTAGGGGAAATTCACTAACCTGTTTTCTGTTATATCTACTTATTCTTGGGTGTGGGGAGAGGGGGCCCAAAATCTATTTCAGAACTTTTCAAGGCTTCTCAAAGGGAAAAAAAAAAAAAGCCCTGTACATCAATAACTGATCATGAAAAAAATATAACCATGTACAGTTCTAGCAAAAACAATGATGAGGGGTCCAGCAGTTAGCATAATGGCTATGTCGCTGGACTCCTATGTAGTCTACTTCAGTTTGAATCCCAGACCTGGTGGCTTAAACTCATGCCGGGCGCGTGTGCATGCGTGCCCAAGATCCCGAGAGGAGAAAGAAGGAGAAGGGATTGTGGTGTGACCATCCCCCTGGGGGGTGATTTCTCACTTCCTGTCTCTCTGTCTCTCTCTTTCTTTCTGGCGAACGCATGCACCCTATAGCAAAAACCTCTCGAAAAAAAAAATGATAAGAACAACTGATAAGATATTTCAAATAATTGGTGTAGTCTCAAAGGGTATCTGAACTAGAATTTCCCTATAACACAAAGGGGTAAAACTGGTATATGTCAAAGACTGACCATGTCTTCCTAAAGTTCATGTTGAAGCCCTCATCCTCAGTGGGGCTAGATTGAAAATAAGGGAAAGATAGAGATTAAACAAGGTCATAAATGTGGAACCCCGATTTGATAGGATACGTGTCTTGAGAAGAGCTACCATGCAGGATCTTCATCTCTCTCGTTCTTTCTGGGTACACGAAGTAGGGTCAGGTGAGCATATGGGAGGCTGGTGGCCCCTACCAGCCAAGTGCCAGTCCTTTAGAGGAAACTACCTTACCAACACCCTGATCTTGGACTTCCATCCTCCGAAACTGTGAAAAAACAAATTTCTGTTGTGTCAACCTACCCAGTCTGTGCTTCTTTGCTATGGTAACGCAAGCAGACTAATACAGATATAGGAAGAACAATTCCATTTCTTTTATTTATTTATTTTCATTTCATTTTCTTCCATACATTCAATAACATTATTATTTGTCTTACAAAATGGATATTTCAACAGGTGCACATTTCTCCCTAGTACTGTTGATAAAGCTACGAAATATCTTCAACAGATAATGCCACACCTCTTTGTGCCCACTTAATATATACCGAGTGTCTGCACTCTATGACTGAAACGAATTGTCTAAAGGATATAGAAGCGCAGTATATAGATGGAAATACCAGATATAGTGTGTGTGAAAGATAGGGTCTGAGAAAGGGCACTTGTGGAAGGGACAGGGAGACAATTCCATTTCTTTATCAGTCCAATTTCTAACAGGTTTCCGAAGTGGCATCAACAAACCTGAGGAAAACAGTCCATTCGCTTGAGAGACTAGGAAGGGCCAAGTAATTTCTTGGAAAAGTTTGCAGCTTGATGGGATTCTGACATAACCAGTTCATTGGATTAAATAAACTGCAGTTTTAAGCCTCACTTAGATGTCGTTCACTGATTCTGTCGACTGAACTGGTCAGGCTGACCATGGAATATGTTTGGAAGAAATGCCACTGGTCTGACTTCAGTGGCACATGGCGTCTCTGAATGCTAGAGCCACAGGCATTCTCTACCCTGAGTGCCCAGGACCTCGGCTGGCTAGAAGTCCGTGCTGGGGAGAGGTGAGGCACTGTGATAAGTTTCTGCCTGAGGTCCCTTCCCATCTCTCTCTCTCTGTCTCTCTCAGGAAGTGCATAAAAGATAAACTTTATGGAGTGTAGTTTACTGTAATTGCATACTTTTAACATGTGTGAGAAAGAAACCTAGATATGAAGATGAAGGAGCAGTAAGTTCCAATGTGGTGAAAGAGAAGACATTGAAAAGAGTTCAGAGGCCAGTCAGTATCCTGGTGGTGCAGGTGGCTGGGTTTGACATGGTCCACTGTGCAATTCAGGTCCCAGATCCCACAGCTGAAAAAAACACGGCGTGGGACCAGCAGTTAGCCTAATGGCTATGTCGCTGGACTCTCATGTAGTCGACCGTGGTTCGGACCCGGTAGCTTAAAACTCACGCCGGGCACGTGTGCGTGCGTGCCCAAGATCCTGAGAGGAGAATGGAGGAGAAGGGATTGCGGCGTGGCCATCCCCCCTGGGGAGTGATTTCTCACTTTCTCTCTCTCTGTCTCTCTCTGTCTGGCCAGCGCATGCACCCTATAGCAAAAAAAAAAAAACAAACAAATAAACAAACAAACAACAATAAAAGACACTGAAAACACTGGGCATGTGTATGTGCCACAAAAAGGGGGAAATGAATAAGACATGATTGCAGCTTTACCACGCCTATAGAGAGGGTGCTTTCTCACTTTCTCTCTCTCTCGCTCTGTAAGCACATATGCTCTCTGGCAAATGAAAAGACAAGAAAGGAGAGAAGGGGAAAGGAAGGGAAGAGAAGGGAGCAGTGGGGAGGGATGAGTAGGACAGGTGAGATAAAGCAAAGAGAAAAGGTTAAGAAGTAATGCTGAGGGGCCAGATGGTGCAGCAGTAAAGTGACTAGATTCACATTGGTAAGGTTCTGGGTTTGCATCCTGGTGCCTTCCTGAGCACATCAGCCACACGCAGGCCAGTGACTGGGGCTGGCTCAGTCTGAGGGGTAGATCATGGTGGGAAGACAGTGTTGTCTCTCTTTCTCTCTTTCTCTCTTATCTCTCTCCCAGAAAAAAATAAACTCAAAAAAAAAAAAAAGAAGTGACAGTGAAACAAGTAAAGCAACAATAGATATTGGTAGAGCCAGTATCTTAGATTGTTTTTGTGTTAACAACAGAAATACCTTAGACTGACTGAGTGATTTATAAAAGTGAGTTTAATGACCCACTGTTCTGGTGGCTGGAAAGTCCAAAGGCAACACCATATGGTGGGGGGCAGAACTTTCAGCAGAGTTAACTGTGGTCTGTGTCCATATAACCTTCTCTCTGTTGTTTTAGTCTTATTTCTTCTTCCTATAAACCCACTAGAACATAATAATGAAGGCCCTTCCCTAATATTATCACAACCAAAGGTCCCACTCTGGGACATCATGAAGGAATCAGATTTTCACTTAACACTGTTATCATACAATCAATACAATCAAATCTCTCTACAAAAATATCTGGGGAACATCCAAGCACTACCCATTAAGAACAAATTCCAAAACCATGACATTTTGGGGAACAAGCTATTACCCAAACCATACAGACAGGAAAGTTGTTTTACTTTATGAATTTTCCAATTAATGATTGACTATAATAATGCCTAGGGAAAGTAAGTTTACGGTTACTTTTTTTTTTTTTTTTTGATATCTTACATAAACCTACATGTTTTTGGTTTTGTTCTTTTTGTTTTATTTTTTATTAATTTACTGAGTAAAGTGTGGTGTTTTCATACAGATTTTCAAAGTTACTCTTTAAGAAAGGGATCAAATCTGATGTCAGCAAGTTATAAGACTTTGATCCCAAATTAAGAAAGTCTTGGTCCAGCCACTGAGTACACCACAGACTGTAATGTACAAATCTGAAGTGCTAGAAGCCACATGAAAACCCAGGTTCAAATCTCTGATTGACCTGCAACACTCCAGAGGTGAGACCCCAGGACCCCAATTAGCTAGAAAGCAAATGGAAGGTGATTTCAAGGGTGCAGACCCTGTGAGGGTGAGAGCCTACCTCTCTGTCTCAAAAAATAATACAATAAACTATACAAAAATAATCTAATAATAAAAGTGAGTACATGAATGAATGGTTTAACATTTTTCTCATATTCATTGAAACAGAAGAGATTAAATATATTTGGTCACGTTTGAAGACTGTGTAAGTAATAAGTTTGGATACACATGAACATTGCTACAGTTTCTGAATACTCAAACTTATTTAAAATTAAACTTCTTTTCTCTTCTATCCAAACTTCTTGGTACCCTGATCTCACTCCTTGAAATCATTATCTTTATGCTGAATTAGTATTTGTCTCAGGAACACTCTAAATATAGCAAGAAATATAGCCTAGAGAATTCTACTACTCTATGGATTATACTAGCAGTTCAAGTAAGAATCTTGATTTGTAAGCAAAATTCACATTCAAACACATTTGCATATTTATTAGCCTTTGTATAAACAGATACCTTTAAGTCTCAACTTTCTCTGCAGAAGTTGCTAGTAACTTAATTTTTTTTGCAGGTTTTGACAACTTAAAAATAAAATATATTTGACCTTTTGTTTAGAAAGTCATGAATAAGAATACAGCATGACAAGGCTTCTTAGCTGAGATGTTTAACAAGCCAAGAATAAGTCAAATGAATGTTTCACAAAGGGTTTTACATCCCTTCTTTACATTGGCAAAGGTGAGAATCAGAAAACTGGTGTCTACACATTCTGCGTCAAGCCCTCAGTGACTGAATGTCCAGTCTGGAGTATGACTCTAAACTATGTTTCTACCTAAGAAAACAAAAGATTTTATATTTCTACATTTGTCTATGAAGAAAGCTAAATTGAATCTGAAAGTTTTTGTTGTTTTTTTTTTTTTTTTTTGATATTTTTGTGACCTAATTCATTGGGACCTTTTCAATCATCATTTGCTCTTCTTGTTTGTAACTTTACATTTCTCTTACAAAGCTTCTACACTGGTGCCTTGGAAGTCTTTCAGAAACACAGGAGTAACTGTTTTGTTGTCAGTTCTAAACCATTTAATCTCACTGATATGATTTGAATACTATTCCCTAAGTTATATTGAAACTTGACCCCCAATGCAGCAGTATTGGGAAGTGATACCTAATAGGAGGTGCTCGGGATGCCAGGAGGGGGAGCATTCCTTATGAATAATGAGTGCCAGCTCCTGGGAGGGAGGGCCTTCTCCCTAGTTAGCAGGTTGATACCAAGTAAGTTGGTTGTCCCAGGTCTCTGCACACATAGTTTTCCTCTCATTTCCCTTGACTGTGTGTTACACAGCTCCACACTCCTAGTCTTTTAACCTACCCTAACTGTGACCCAAATAAACCTCTTTTCTGTATAAATCATCCAGTCTCAGGTATTTGTAGTACAGCGACACAATAGACTAACATAGTCAATCTCGCAAGAGAGAAAGCCCATACTCTTTAGCCCTTCCTATAAATCCATGTGTGTGTGCATGTCTGTGTGTATGTGTGAATGTATGAATGCATTTATGTGTGCAGTCAAGCTCAGGTCTACCCTCCACCCCGTCGCATACTATTTTATACACCTGGGGACTTTCTTGTAGACCTTAGCAAGTGCCACACTGTTTCCCACTCTGTTCCCTTGGCCAATGTAATTCCCACTTTTGAAATGCCTGTCTCTTTTTCAGCACCAATGGCTTAGAAAACAGGCTAGAATATTTTACTCACTCTTCAGAATTTTTTCAAAGGCCTATTTACTTATTTTTAGTGTGTTAAGCACCTTTCTTCTGCAAGATAAATTTATTCAAATTATCCCCGGAGGCTCTGCTGAAGTTTGTATAAGATTCTGGCGTTCTGTTGTACTTATTTATTTTTGTTCAGCTCCTTCATCCAAGCCAATGACTCAACAGTTGGGTACATAAGAATATTAGAGGTCTTGAAGAAATTTGTGGAAACTGGGTAGCATGACAAAACTACTCATGGGCTGCCAATTTTTTTGCACTAAAAGAAACAAGTTCTTTGATTTCATTTTTCCACAAACTTTTGAAGTTTTCTCATATTAGGCTAGTCGGAGTAGATAGAATTGGGAAGCGGCACATCAAACCCAAGGGGTTAATTTTCTTTGTTGAGTGGGTGTGTGCCTCTGGAGAGAAACCAACTTGAGTCAGGGACAGTAAAGTGTCTGATCAACTTGATGCGCACGACAAAGACTGCACACACCCAGGCCCTCTCTTCTGAGAACGCTGCCGGGATGTCTCAAGAGTGTGCAAACTCTGCATTTTTTCTTTTGCTTAAATTGTAAGTTATGAATAAAAAGTAATCTTTTTTATTAATTTGAATAAAAAGACATTTGTGGGACACAGATATGGTTTATTACCTGTTGATGACGGGTATATTATCTTCAACTGGACTGGTCTGAGGTGTATATCATGCTGTGTAAATTCTCTTTACAATCTAAATAATGTATAGCGATTGAATGTATAAATAATAAAAACAAATCATTTTTTAAAAGTCAGGCACATGTGTAATTGTATGTGTATGCTTCTAATGGCACGTAAATATGTGTGCATGTTTACAGGATGTGTGTTGGTATACCCAGTGTAGTCGGAAGTCTGGGAAGAAAGATTCATGCCTGTTCTTGCTTTAGATCTCATCTCTCAATTTTTATCAGAGTTTTTGAGTGTTTAATTTAATGAGTAAACTTTTTGGTATGTAGTTGATTTATGTTTTGTTTGTTTGTTTGCTTTAATGCCATAGGACCCCAGTGCTCACCAGAGAGAGAGAATGAGAGGAAAAGTGAGAAAAAGGCCCCAGGGGAAATGGCCATGCTACAATCCCTTTCCCATTCTTCTCCTGGGACTTTGAGCATGTAGATGTATGTGCCTGGTATGATTTTCAAACTGCCAGGTCTGGGACTCACAGTCAACCATGTGGGAGTCCAGTGCTTTTAACTGCTATACCACCTGCTCACCAGAGAGACAGAGTCAGAGAGACAGAAAGCAAGAAATCACCTCCCAGGGGAGACGGCTTTACTGCAATTCCTTCTCCTCCATTCTCCTCTCCAGATTTTGGGCATGCACACACACCTGGCCAGAGTGAGTTTCAAGCTTCTGGGTCTGGGACTCGAACCATGGTGAGCCAGCAATGCAACCATTACAGCATCTGCTGGTCCCTAGGTATTACTTGTACTGTGGAATTTTGTTGTGACTATTTGTGGGAGGGTGATGTCATTGTAGCTGGCTTCTTTCTTTGAATTTGTGGACTTTTCTTTCACTTGTTTATTTCTCCTCAGGTAAGAACTCTATTACCTGGTTACACATGCCCAGGTGGACTGTGAAGCTATGAGGGATTATGAGTGTAGAGATGATCATATCATTTTTTTGCTCTGAGTGGGAAATAGGGTGCTGGCTAAGCATCCCAATGATTCCCTGTGTGTGTATACAGAATGGCGGGAATGAAGAATGAAAGTGTCTACCCTGTCCTCTCTTGGCAACAGGGGGTCTAGCTGCCATCCCTGGGAACAGTGGGTGATGTGTCAGATGTCGTTGGCATATTGAGACTCCCTGCTCCTAACTGTCTAGCTTTCACATTTTCTGTCTCATCCTCACATGAAAGTTTCTCAATCATGAGTGAATAAAAGTGAATGACAGTTTATGTCTTATGTATTCAGACATCCAACTTACAAGAGTTAAAAAAGCAACTTAGAAACATCTGGTCTGGTTGACATTAGAAACCTGCACTGTGCCTTAACGAATGAAAACTCAATTCTAATAAGAACATAGTCCCTTATTAAGCATATTAATGTTTCCCATCTCTTTTAATCGATGCAACCTTGTAAGCAAGGTAATGCTGTCTTCTGAACAATGTGCTTTCTCTAATTGGACAGTGTGTAATCAATGATATTACATATGACCATGTCAGCATTATCTGTTAGTGCCCTTCATTGATTCATTCTTTCATTCACTCATTCAATAGCATATTCTTAGGCTTCTCTTATGGACCAGGGAGGTGATGCCAGGAAGCAAACAGGCAAAGCCTCTGGTTGGAGTTTACATGCCTTTCTATGACTGTAATATGGATAGAAACAAACCCTGTCTTATCCGTCGTCCCTGTCCTTTATCCTTTTCCTACAACTGTTTTTTATGGAATTAAACTTCAGCAGGAATATTCATTTCAATCACCTTAAATGGCACTTTGGCTTAAGACTAACGTTTTCTGGAACTGAAACCAAAGCAAAAGAACTGAGTATCTATTTGTATCTCAGTAGGACACATATGCAGTGCAGAATATTTGCATTTCTTCTATCTGTATCTAAATGTTTGGAACCGGACTGCCCAAGGAAGTAAGTGTTGAATTGTAACATTGTAATAGTAACATTGTAACGTTCCTGGGAGAGACCTAACAGGGTAGGTGTCTCAAGGCAATCAAATGTATCAGCAAATGAATTAGATAGAAAGTATTTAGATTGGGGAGCAGCAGTTAGCATAATGGCTATGTCACTGAACTCCCATGTAGTTGAACTCGGTTCGAGTCCCGGACCCAGTGGCTTAAACTCATGCCAGGCACATGTGTGTACGTGCCCAAGATCCCGAGAAGAGAATGGAGGAGAAGGGTGATTTCTTTCTGTCTTTCTGGAGAGCACATACGACCTATAGCACAAACCTCTCCCAAAAACAGTATTTAGATTAATTAACGTATTTTGTGAGTCAATACAATGTGAGACAGAATAGAGGAATAGAAAGCAACTGCAGATACCAGAGACAGGGTGGGAGGAGGACGGGTAATGGCAGAGGGTGAGAAATAGTGGGAAAAATATATATGTATATGTTTCTTGTATTTATGTGTATATTTATATAAATATATATAGTATATATACATAGTATATATTTGTATATATATTTATATATATATATATAGTGTGTGTGTGTGTGTGTGTGTGTGTGTGTGTATATATATACACGAGAAACAAGAAATGGAAAATTTTTTTGTTGATGAAAACATGTATGATTAAGCCACTTTATCATGTATTCTGGCTGGAATATCACATTTTTATGCTGTGGTGATATTTAGTTAAAGTATGTAAACTAAATAAATTAATACAAGGGTTTTTTTTTTTTTTTTTGATAAAAGAAAGAAACTTCTGATCACCCTGAAGTAAGTGCAACTGATTTAAATAGCTCCACACGTGTCAGTCTTGTTTGTTTGTTTACTGCAATTATCTCACTAACATGGAAAGATTTGGGTCTGAATAACCCTGATTATTCAGTTGGTCATATCGGGCTTCTGATGACGCCGGTGCCTGAGCTATGCACTGCCCCTGGTGGTGGGCTCATCGCTGGCACCCCACAGTGCAGCATTCATGGCAAACTGACTTCAGATTGTGCATGACCACCGGGTTCACGTACTTGTCCCTGTGGGGGATTTGTCTTTGGATGCTATTAGGACAGAAAGAATGATGAAAAGCTAGCTGTCTTCCGGAACAAGAGTATATTATTTAAAAGGGAATTGAGGGCTGATGAAGTGACCTAGAAGTAAGGACTATAGCTGAATCATAGAATGTTCACATTTTTAAAAATAGCATGAAAATAAAAACTTGTTTAATATTTAATTTGAAAAAAAAAAAAGGCTCTATCTCTAATGTTTATGTCTAGATCGATGGTGTTTCACTGGGGTCATTTTGTTCCCTGGGGACACTCAGCGATGTCTGGAGATGTTTTATAGTCACAGCTACAGGGACGCTGCTGCTGTTTAGTGGGTAGCAGTCACAAATGCTGCTAAGTACTCTAAAATGTGTACAACAGCCTCCCACAATAAAGAATGACGTGGCCTAGAATGTCCATAGCACTGAGAATGAGCTGGAGAAGTGTGACAAAGTGTGAAGGTCTCCACAAAGCATGAAGCAAATGTTAAAATTTTCATTTCTGACATAATGCCATTCATTTTCAAAGAAAGTTGCCAGAATCAGAAAACAAAAATAAAGAATGCCCTTTTCAATTTGAATATCATAGAAAGACCTTTTTCTTTTCTTTTTTTCTTCTCTTCTTTTTTATTATTTTCAGGTTTCTTCTTTCCTTTTTTTCTTTTGTATAAATGTGTCATGTGCACTACATGGGATATATCCTAAAAATCTATTTTTTCTTTAAATTCAAATGTAACTGGATGATTTGCATTTTATCTTTCATCACTACTTGTGAGACAGTCTCAATAGACATTGACCCTTGTACACAATGATACAGAACTTGTCTTTTTATTTATTTATCAGACTAGCACATACCACGCTTAGTCTCACGCATTGGCCTCATGCAGACACCATGCGGTCTTAGTTTTAGACAAACACAGTCAATAATAAGGAGGATGGCCAGATGAAATTAGGAAAAATAAATAGAAATTTTCAAATCACAAAAACGTGCATTGTAAAGCACTCACTGCAGAATATCCAGACAGCTCTAATGAGAAACAAATAATAGTTGCATAATTTATGATGACTTCTGTTGTAGGAAGGTGCGTGGGGATTTGTGGTGTGCATATTTGTGCTAATTTTTCATGAACACAATGAGCAATAGGACTACACAATAGTCCCTTTCTGCATAATTTTAGATCCAAATAAGACTAATAATAATGATGGATGAAACTTCAGGACTGTATTGGAATCATAGAGGAGCTGTTTTCAGCACTTGTTCTGTGAAATAAGTGGATCCACGTCGTGCGGAGTGGACTTCCCTGGTTGTTAGGATAAGAGATCCTTTCCTCCCTTCAAAATGGCAATGAGATCCTCAGGCCTTTGTGACTGTTGACTCTAGACGGTTCTAAGCTAAGACCCTTTTGGGGGGCTAATCTGAGAAGAGCTATGAGGGCAAATGTGTGCTTACTTTGTAGAGCCCCGTCTGCATTGAACTAATCTTAGTTCCATGATATAAAGCCTGGCTCTCTTGCCTTGGTAGGATAACAAGGAAGGATCATTCCGTCTAATTCCTACACAGTCAACAACGTTCTCATTTGCACATGCATTGCTGTTCAGCCCATCCCCGTACTCATTTTTACTTCTTTTACTTCCCCATAGAGTTATGCCCTAGTTAGGGGCCAGTAGGTGGCATGACAGTTAAGGCACTGGACTCCCACATGGCTGACCACAATTCGAGTCCCAGACCTGGACGAATATCACACTGGGTGTGTGTATGCATACCCAAAATCCTGAAAGGAGAATGCAGGAGAAGGGATTGCAGGGTACCTGGAGGGTAGTTTCCCTAGAAAAGACAGCTAGGTCGTGAAACTAGAAGAATTCAACGAGTAGAGAGAAGTCGATGAGATATTCATGATAGCCCCAAATGCACAGACAGATTTGTCCTATAATAAAAATGCAATGAAAAACAAGCTGACAGAGATCATGCAGATGGTAAAGAATGGAAAGTGGAAGAAAGTATTTAGGAAATATGTGGTCAGATTATACAGGGGTTTGGGTGTCAGAGGGGGTTTGTTGTGTTGGACAAAATATTTTGGAGAACCAAACTATTGGGTTGTCAAAAAAGTCATGATGTATTTTTCTGTTTTTCTATGCAAAAATGCATGATGACTTTCTTTTCCCCATGATCCAATAGTTCCTGAGCACGTACAATGGAGCTTTAGAAAACACAATCATTGGTTTCTAAATTATATAAGAATATAAAAATATTAGAATAGCCCATCTAAATGCTATGGAAACTTCCTTTTTTATGTAGAGAGTATATTATAAAATTTTAAAGGCACAAAATCATGCCCTAGATTGTTTAGTATTAAGTACAGGTTTCCACATTGTTCTTATAGAAAACTACAATCCCACTCTCTGAAATTGGAATTTTACAAAATATGAAGAACGCATAAATAGAATAAACTTCTGATTATTATATCTTGCATGATAGATCAAAAGAAGATCTGAGATATAATTACAGTAGACCCTAAAATGCTTCCCAATTTTCTAAATTGTCAAATATACCCCTACTCAAACTCTTCTGATGTGTATTCGATTTCTCAAAAAGACATATTTCTCATGGTTAAAAAAACATTAGGAAAAGGTGAATGACAATGTATTTTACAGTGGTGCCTATTAAAATTAGGCTTCAACAAAGTCATACAAAAATTTCCTTCCGTTTACAACACAAGATCATCTTCTTAATTTCTGTTCAGTTTATGTTTTAAGGCAATGACATTATTTGGGTTAACATCACATTTTCTTGCACTATTTAATGTTGCCCACTTATACCCTATTTATGTCATTTAATTTTTTTCTTTTCAAATGTATTCTTCTATTTGTATAATATGTAGACTACCACCATTTACATGTGTCTGTAACTGCTTCTCAGTACAACCCTCCCAAGGAAATGTTGGAAGAGGTTCTTTTCTCAACACACTACCCAATTCTATGGGTGGATGTTGCTGTGATGAGCTCTCTGAGAATAACATCGCATCTCTGAATTTTCACTTGAGTACGTCCATCCCAGAATGTCCTGGGCATTGTCTATCCTGTATCTTCCTACCTGAATGTATTCCTTTCCCTGCCATCATCAAGTGCCACCAAATTCAAGGTCCCTTCCCACAGCACTTTGCTGAGAAGAAATATTTCATGGAAATACCCCTAAATCCCACAGTACTTATGTGACTATTTACAACATTATTTATTCAAGCAATTTCTGATAGCAGTTTATAATTACTTATGATCTTTACTGACACTCCTTTCTGTAATGTTGGAGGGGGAGGCGAGATGGCCATGGGGAACCATGTCTCATCCATTTTTAAATTTTCAGTGTACCTCAAACAGCCAGCCTCAACATTCAAGGTGATGTGTACATATTTATGGAATTAAACAAAAGAGCAGGGAATCAGTCTTACTAATTTCATTTTGAAAAAAAAAATACTCATTTTAATAGAACAAATCCTATCGTAGATATAATTTTAAGACATTTTGAAACTAGTGGACAGCAAGCGATCAATTAAATCCCATTGCCTAATTTGTGACCTTCGCAAAGTTACTTGGGAACATGAAACATTGACATGGGATACAGCACGTTTTTTATTTTTTTTCCTTTAAATGACCCAGCATATTTTTCTAAGCACCATCTTGATAACACAATACTGTTTGCAAAGGACCTACCTGTAGACATTTCTTGGTTGTTCTTGTGTTTGTTTTTGCCAGACCATGTGCACTTGCTGGAGGCGTGTGGGCAGTGAGAAAGCATCCTTTTCGGGGATGTTCATACCTCAACCCCTTCTCCACTCGCTCTCCCTCTTTTGGGTATTTTGGGCATGCATGCATATGTACCTTGTGTGTTTTTCAAGCCACTGGGTCCAGTTGGCAATGTGGGATCCAGCTGCCTTAACAACCATGCCCTGAGCTGGCCTTGGATACTAATTTTGCCATTTAAAACTTTCAAAAAATAAAATCTTTCTATTTTCTTCACAGCATCAATGTGAGCATTGAATAAGATGCAGGGAGTAGAAACAAAGGGTGGTTTAAACACCAAAGTCATTGCTAGTTACATTTTTTATTTCATCACCTCATATGTTGGATTAATATATTCTCTTGCCTCATGTACCTTTTGAGAATATTAACAAAAGGGCTCTTACATTTTGTGAGGTGTACATTGTGTTTATGTGCATGATCTCCATTCTCATAGTAGACTTGGAAGATTGTCTACACACTGCTGAGAAATAGGTTAACATAATAAAAGTTTGAAATCTTTGCTCTATTTTTTTTCCTTTTGTTTGATTTGACTTTTCTTACTTTTTCCTTAGACATTTTACAGGGTAACTTAATTTTGTTTTCTTTTGTTTTTCTTCTTCAACTTTATACATGATGCAAACACATATACACATGCTGAAATCTCTCTTAATATTTAGAGCTTCTGCCTCAATGTTTGTAATTTCAATTCAATGTTTGGCATCTCTTCAAATGTGCTTCAGTATAAACCTTTCCCCAAAAGATAAACAAGTATACTGTTTTCAGTATAATTTCTCTAGTACCTTTTCCATCTTATTGGTTTCTGTTCTGTACCCAAAAATGACTCTAGATTTCTTCAACACTGCTTTTCAATTAATGACATCAACTTTTTATTTTTCCTCATATTGTAAAAAGCAGTAAAGTTATATAGATCCTGCCTCCACACAATATCACACTTTTTTTATTAGCTTTTTCATTTATGTATAATTTTCTCACCCTGTATTAATCTAGCTAGGCTGCATTTCTCCTTTTTGTTAATATTTAAAACCATTCTAATCTAAAAAATTTTTTTTTATTTCTGAAAAATAGTTCTGATCATACGCCACTTTGATCAACAAATTTTATGATATTCTACTATTTTCCAGTTCTATATAAAAACCTTATGTTGGCAATTCATGGTACATAACTCTGAGTCAACTTATTTGGCCTAATTTATTTCCCAGTGCACCTGTAACATATAATCTATGTTCAAGCAAATCTAGATTATCTATTGTTTTCTGAGCACTGCTTGGGAACCTGGGGTCATCATAATCCCCACCCTAGTTCCATTGTCATCACCCATCTTCATCTGTCAAGGCTTATTTCAAATGCCATCCTCTGTAACAATCCCTTTTGGGCTCCCCTTAACTCAACGCTATCGCTCTTCCTAGAAAACCCCATTAATCTTTATTTTTATGTTTCTCCCCAAATTTATCATAATCTAGGTTTTCAAACGGGAAGGCAGGAAGCTGAGAGCTTTTTCAAAGTGCTTCTGAAATCGTCTTGTAGAACCAGGGAGAGGAATTAGTGGAATAGATGCAAAATTTAAACCAAAAGCTTAAACCAAAGCTATTACATTTTTTATTGTTTATATAATATGTTTCTTTCTATTTGTTTTGAAGGCAGTGTTTCATAACTTACAATTCTGGAAAAAAATAAGACTTCATCTAATTGTTTGTGTATTCTTTGAGCATGAATTCACTCTACTGTAAGCTTCTTTGGAGCAAGGGTTATGTTGCTTTTCCTTTCGTTTACTAGATCCTACCCCTGCGTTCAACATAATTCTACTTCCTGTTAGTAAAATAATGGAGTGCTGTCAAGTTGGCTGTTTTTCAGTCTCATGCCTAGCAGGAAAAGTGTATTTTTGAGTATGAATCATAATCCAATTAGGGGCTCTGGGCTGAATCAGAATTTCGTTGTTCCTAAGGACAGAGCTCAGCACATTGGTGGTTTAGAGCACAGTTTCTAGTGACAGATGCCTGTTCGAAACGCTGTCTTGACCCGTTACTTAGAGAGGCATCCCGAGAACTATACTTTGTCTCTATGCTTCTCAGTTTTCTCATCTGGAAAACGATGAGAGATAATAAAAGTGCCTACTTCACTTAATGCAAATAATTAGCGAGTTACAACATACGAAGCTTTCAGAACAGTGTCCTCTAGGCAGTAAAATATATGTGGCAGTTAGGGGCATTTCATTCATGGATATATACCCTTTTCGGTCAGCCAGGTTCTGTGCTCTGTCCTTTCCCAAGGAGCAGATTTGCAGACCTCATACTGTCACTTGAAGTGGTGTTACTCAGTGTCCTACTCACCAATCTCCTTTCTACATATCATCCAGATTCATTTTCATCTCTCTCCCTCTCTCTCTCTCTCTCTGTGTGTGTGTGTGTCTTAGAATGCTAACTAGTATTTTATGAAAACTCTGCAATCATATATCCAGATAGTGACACTTTATTATCTAGACACAGCAAAGGAAGTGCCAGTATTTCTCATGCTGTAAATTTTAACAGTGAAACTTAAGTAAATATAGAAACTATAATGAAATTTCACCCAAAACCTATGAGGTTTAAGCTACTCTGAGGATTTCTTCATTTAAATAATTTGCATTTCCAAATTTGGATCTATGGAAGAAATATTCTCATCTTCCTCCCTTTTCATCTGCAAGTGAATCAATGCAATTGCACAGTACTTAAATTTCTATAGTATTTTCCCTAATTAAAATATGATATTTAAACTCTGTCCACTATGTATCTAATAGTTGTTGTGTTATAAAAATACTGTGCATAAATATTTCTTATATGAAATTAGTCCATACTCCTAAAGAATATTTTTAAATGTAATAACACAACTATATTTATCGGCATATTACAACTTGCATTCTTTAAAACATCAATTGAGGACAATGTGTTTGGAAGGTGTGTGCTTATTAAACAAAACTTCAACCTAATTGTGAGAACATTTTGAAATACTATGTATTTCCTTGCACTAAATTTTTCTGACTGTGAATTCACACCCATTCTGAACAAAGGTTCTGGGCAGACTGTGAACCTAAAAGACAAATGCATATGTCAAGCCTCATCATAACTGGCATAGCAACCAATTGTCAGAGGTCTGAATCTCCACACATCCCATATGGCTTTAATGTGGTGTGGTAGAGTGAAGGCACCAGACTGAAAGCTCCATGTGTTAAATTGGAGTATTTCAGTTAAGTGTTTGCATTTTTTCCACTAATAACGTATAAGCTCCTGTCGTAGACTATTATTGCTTTGCTAACAGGAAAACCTGGATTGAGTGATTTACAAAGAAAATAGAAGTTTATTTGTAAAACTCACGATTCTGGTGGCCTAAAGTCCAAAGGCATTAAAATGGCGGAAGCTAAGCTTTGAGCAGAGCAAGGCATACACTACAGCCACGTGGCTTCTGCTGGACCCATTTCCTGTCCCTTATACACACCAGAACTCACGCTAATGACTTTATCACACCCAAAGGCCTCACCCTGGGACACTAGGAAGAAATTACATTTTCTCTTAGCACATTTATAATACAATCAAACCCCAACACATGAACCCTTGGGAGATATCCAATCACTGCCCAACAAGACCTCTCGGAAACAAATCATTATCCAAACAAAAAACAGCTCTTCATGGGCAGATCATGTCTTATTTGAATTGTTTCTCCTTGGTACAATCATAAGATCTCATATGTGAATATTAAACTTTCATAAGCAAATTAATATTTAGTTAAGATTCTAGTTCTAATTGGCTGAATACAGAGGCTAAACTATATTTGCCAACAGGAGCTGAACAAAGCATCATTTAATACAAAATTCTAATACATATTGAAGTGGACTTTACCATCAAGGAAAGGGAAATCAATAATGATTGGGAGGTGAAGACATGGAGCCTGGATCTCTCTGATTCTGCACTGTTTTGGTTGTATCACGTATCCTCTCTATATCTCAGCTCCACTGTTGCAACATTAAATGATTTACTTTTAGCACTCTTTTTTTTTTCATTTAAAACACTTTATGCCTTTCTTAGTATTCCTGTTACAGTTGATATTTTTCAATCAATCAGTTCGTACTTGGTAATAAAGAAAATTTTAAAGATAAATAAAACTTAGTCTTCTTTCACTTTTTTCTTTCCTCTTTGTTATTTTTGGTTTTATTTAGTTTGTGTGTGTGTTTGTGTGTATGTATGTGCATGCATGTGTGTGTGTGTGTGCATGTGTGTGACAGATTTATTTACTACTTATTTAAACAAGAACTACATTTCTTAATAATTTGATCATCAACTTGAGAAGCTAAGCCAGACCATGGATGACAGTAAAACTCATGTGTAGATCCATTTTCCAATATTTTCCAACCTTTCCTAGGAGGAAATTAACTGTAGGCTTTTGCCAGACCGTTCTATGAATCTGTGATGATCTGAGACTTTCTTTTACTATCAATATACACATACATATATGTTTACAAAATAGCACTCCATAAGAATACATGTCCTTTGCATTACTCAGTATTATAGCAGGTATTCAACAAATAATCAATTGTAGTTATTTAATGAGTCTATGCAATATTTGTTAGGTTTTTAGTTTTATTTTATCATCTTATGAAAAAAAATAACTAAAATTTTTTGACCCCTGCTTATCAATTTTCTGTAGGTTATTGTGCCAGGAATATCTAAAATGAAGACAAAAGAGCAGACTTAAGAGAATCATTCCACATACTTTTAAATCATCTTACTTAGATTATAAATCAGGCTATATGCTGTGACTTCTGTACATTTAAGTCTCCAACTGCATTTCCTGTTGATTATACTCATGCAAATGTTCTTTGCTTTCTGGTCATTTCCAAAGTTTGTTAATACAGGAAGATGATTTTTAAATAATTATAATAAAGACCATGTTCCATTAGCACGATCAACGTTCCCTGCACTAAAGTTGAATAATAAATGAGTCTTTTCCCAATTTGTAGAAGAAAAGCAATGATACTGGAGATTTTTTTTTTCAAATTCTTTAATACAATGTACCTATCTTAAACCACTGATTCCTCTTGCATTTATTGATCTATATGTGTGTAAGATGATAATTGATAGAACAAAAAATTGTGTATTTGGATTTTATAGGTGTATAACACTCAGTTTCTGATATTTCGATGGTATTCTGAGATAGCATTGTGATTTTCAGCTGCCAAAGCAACTGAAAAATTTAGAGAATGACTGATCTAAGTAAGGACTTTAAAAAAATAGAAGGAAAATGACAAATGTGGAAAATGTAATGTTAATACTTCTGGCTAATAAAATTATTTGCATACTACAAGGTGTACTAACTATTTAGTGTAAATATTACAAATCATTGAACATTTTCTAGGAAGGAAAAAATAAAATACTTATAAATAGCTAGCCAGAGTGAATATTAAAGCTTGGGCTTCCCTTATCCATTAAAATGCTTCTCCTGTTGTTTACCAGAAGAAATGCCAGTTCAAATATTAACACTAATTGGGAACCAGCAGTTAGCGTAATGGCTATGTCGCTGGACTCCCACGTAGTCGACCGCAGTTCGTGTCCCGGACCCAGTGACTTGAAACTTATGCCGGGCACATGTGCGTGCGTGCCCAAGATCCCAAGAGGAGAATGGAGGAGAAGGGATTGCGGCGTGACCATCCCCCCTGGGGGGTGATTTCTCGCTCTCTGTCTCTATGTCTCTCTCTCTGTCTGTCTGGCAAGCGCACATGCCCTATAGCAAAAACCTCTCCAAAAAAAGAATATATTAACACTAATTTATAAAATAATTACATTTTTAAAAGAATCCTAATTTGATTGTCCTCATTTTGCAGAAGAGTTAGAAAGTTACTTTTAATGTAGGAGCAGGGATCACTGTTTCTAAGTCACCAAATTACAATTACTCAAAATAAAAGAATGAAAGAAAGAAAGAAGAAAGGGGGGGCATATTTGAAAAATAGCTTATTGAGGAGGTAAGAGGGAAGATAGTCATTAAAATATGAGTCATTATTATCCATATTACACAATGACAATTTTTTAGGATATTAGCCTGTTTCCTTTATTAGCTTGATTTTGACCCATTGAAAAGAATTTAAGAAGATAATGTTATTATTTGCATAATCAAGAGACAGAATATCCTTTCTCTCCCTTGAAAGGCATGATGCATAAGAAAGATACATACTTGAAAAGCACAGGCCACTGAAACATTTCACACAATAGTAAATGCCAATAACACAAAATGTTATTTTTGTATTCCTCCGACACTCTTAAAAGGGGCACTTTTTGAAATCTAACATCCAATTTTTTGTTAAAAGTCATTATTTGAGTCTTTCCATTAATTAACTTTGGCAGTCGTTCAATACATTTTTTTTGAATTTGAGGTTAAATTATTCACATCTCATAAATAATTTATGAATACATTTGCTTAGATTTTTCCTCTGCGTGATCTAGCACACCAACTTTTGTTCCACATGACATGCTTTCTGTATGAATGAATGTCTTTTCTGAGTTTACAAAGTTTCAAAGGCAAAATAAGCTACTGTCGCAGACTCCAGGTCTGTAGGTTATAACAGAGGCTGCAGGTTAAAACAGTCTGGTGCTCAGCGATCTTCCTTTCAACGCCATCCAATCTCCTCTTAATAAAATGATACTATAGTACTATTTGCAGCTATAAAGTGAGAAAAAATTCATAGCTGGGTCTCACCGAGATGTAATATTTTCTTTGATCGAGAAGTAGTAAGAGCAATGTTGAAGAGAAGAGGAGCCGCCGTTACAAAATAATGCAGGATTCTATGGAAAAGCATCCGTGAAGTTATTTGACAATTCAGAGCTTTGGAGGTACTAAAGTCAGTCATTATTCGTTTAAAGTTAGTGATTCCTTACTGAAAGCCAGACTTTCTGCCCTAAGATTATAACATAGACCCACTTTCTCATTTTTAAAGATTAAGTACTGCGGTTATTTTAAAAAATATAAAAAAAAAAAGCCTTCGTAAAATGCCAAAAGCAGTATCATATCATTATGTAAAAACTAAAATGTGTTGAACATTGCTACCTGCAGTCTGACGTATCAGTCAGGGGGTTACTAACAGTCATTTCTAGAAACATACAGGAACATGTTCTTCATGGTAGTTACTTTTCTCATCTGCTTCGCTTCCTTTTATAAAATCTTCTTCAATACTTTCTCAACTTTGGGGGCACTCATCACAATCATGGACAAAAACAAGGCCTGAATAGAAAGGCACCGTGGAATCATGTAAGGAATAAAACCAATATGACAGAGAAAGGCTTATATAGTGTGTTTTGCCTGATGCCTCTTTTAGTCCACAACACACCAAACGTGTCTTCCGATAGTTAGACGTCCATGGTCTTTTCCAAACCTCCCTGTGTGGGGGTAGCAGATGGCGTGGTGGCTAAGAGTGCTGGATTCCCACATGGCTGACCATGGTTCAAGTTCCGGACCTGGTGGCTTGCTTTCTCACTTTATTTCTCTCTCTGTCCCTCTTTGGTAAATTAAAATAAATAAATAATAAAAATAAATTTCTTTGTGATTATGCCATTCTACCAATTATAGCTGAAATGTAACTCAAGTTTTTTTTTCTCATATCTTTTTGTAAAAATAACATTTTAGAGAAAATACGATTTGAAGAAGTAGGCAGATGGTGGCACATGATGATGTAAAAGAATTCATGTGGAGAGCCAGGAGATGATATGATGGTTAAGGCGCTAGACCCCCACATGACTGACCATAGTTTGAGTCCCGGACCTGATGTTCTCACTTTCCCTCTCTCTCTGTCTTTCTTTCTCTGTAAAATTAATAATAATAATAATAATAATATTAAATAAATAATCTTTTTTTTAACAAAGTACGTACATGGTATAGTTCCAGGTTTGGTTCTGGGGATTCCCTGTCTAGGCTGACTGAGGCTGGGGGTGGATCTCAGAAAGAGGCTCTCACTGGGGGGTTCCTGTTTCATCTCTCTCTCTTTCTGTCTCTCTCTCTCATGGCAAATATAAATTAATACACCCTAAAAATATTTTTTTTTCTTTTTTTTTTTGGAGAGGTTTTTCGCTATAGGGCGCGTGCGCTCGCCAGACAGACAGAGAGAAACATAGAGACAGAAAGCGAGAAATCACCCCCCAGGGGGGATGGTCACGCCGCAATCCCTTCTCCTCCATTCTCCTCTCGGGATCTTGGGCACGCACGCACACGCGCCCGGCGTGAGTTGTAAGCCACCGGGTCCGAGACGCGAACCGCGGTCGACTACGTGGGAGTCCAGTGACATAGCCATTACGCTAACTGCTGGTTCCCACCCTAAAAATATTTTGAGGAAGCAAATATAAATCGTTTCTACTTAAGTACTAGCTGAAAACCATTATATTAAAATATATATATACATACTAAGAAGTTTGGGGGTTAACAGCCAAGGCATGTTTTATACTGAAAATGTTACCCTAGGAGACAGTCTGGAGAAGTCTTCCCAGGTTCATATTTAGATTAGACAATTAATAGAATCTTCCCAGTTTACATACAGTAGACCCCTCAGAAAAGTCTACCTAAGTTTTTCTCTGCAATGTGTAGGATACAAAAATGTTTGTTTTAATAATGGAAATTGGGCGGGACCAGCAGCTAGCATAATGGCTATGTCGCTGGACTCCCATGTAGTCAACCGAGGTTCGAGTTCTGGACCCGGTGGCTTAAACTCACGCCGGGCGCGTGTGTGTGCGTGCCCAAGATCCTGAGAGGAGAATGGAGGAGAAGGGATTGCGGCGTGGCCATTCCCCCTGGGGGGTGATTTCTCACTTTCTATCTCTCTGTCTGGCGAGTGCACGCACCCTATAGCAAAAACTTCTCCAAAAAGAAAAAAGAATCATGGAAATTGGGCAAAGGCCCTATATAAAAATGTTGTTTGTTCAGAATTCCAAGATATGTTTCTGAGCAAATGTATGAATGCTGTAGTTGTTTAAACTTATTACACATGCTTTAGGTCTGGTCTTCAGTAAAAAAGTACTAGACTCCACTGCTTCAAATTCTTAATCTATACTGTATCATTTCACCCATTTATTTCAATTGTTCTAAGAACAGAAAGTTTCTCTATTGTAGGGGTTTAGCTTTGCTCCATGTTTAATTATTGTGCTATAGTAACACAATAGTAGTTCAGTTTAATTAGCTGTATGGCTTTACAAACAATTGGATCAACACTTAAGACCTCTCTCTCTCTTTTGCATTGGATTTATTCTTTTACAGAGCCGAGATGTTTCCCAAATGGAAATTATTTCTGGCCATGCCAAAGAGAAAGGAAAATCTAGCAAAATAGGATAATATATTTATACATTAAATATTGAATTATTTAACCTCAAATTATTAAAATAACAATTTAATGAATATAAAACTCATGTTATTTTTAATAAAGACATTAACTGATTTATAATTTGAACAACATAAATGCATATGATTAGGCATAGCTACCACTTATGTTTAGAAATGTTTAAGAGAAGACAGAAACCATGGGTATTTCAATATCTTTTAGACATAGTTATCGATTCAATGCCTTTATTAACAATCTTTTATTGTACCTTGTATAAAGTTACTGAAAGATCTATTCACTGTACTTTGTGGTTCACGATTTATCTTCAATTACTTCAGTTATCACATTTATGAATCCTGACTAAACGATTATAAAAATGGATACACTAGAGTTCAGCTGGTGGTGCAGTGGTAAAATGTGAGACTCAGGGAGGCAATTCCACATGAGAAGGTTCCCAGTTCAAATCCACAGACCTCTCTGAGTATACCCAACATCCCCTTGTCCCTGATCTGGGGCTGACTGAAGTCTAGGGATGCATTGTGGAATTGAGACTCTTCGGGAGGTTCTGTCTTTCACTCTCTCATAGAAGAAATAAGCAAACTTAGGGGAAAAAATCACACAGACTAATGTTTAGGTAATATGTATGACTACCAAACATATATTAACATATTACATATACATATATAAGTAATCTATACATGTTTTGGTCTACAAACACCAAATTAAGCTTTTATATCAATATTTGGTATCTATCTAGTGATTTTGAATTTTTTAAGTTAAGGACCCCTTTGGGAACAAATTATTGATTTTTAAACGTTACTTATAAATCTTCATTCCCCAGGTATGGATCTGGGTGGAGTGTGCTCTTGGTCACAGTTTTGTGCTGTGGGCCTCAGTGAGGTTTGGGATTGCGTGGGGTGTGTTGTGGGTAGCAGATTTTTGCTGTGGGTATCAGTGATGTGTGCAGTGGTCTCACTGAGGTGTGTTATAGGTTGTAGTGGGATGTGCTGTGGGCTAAAGTGGAGCATGCTGTGGATCTCAGTGAAATGTGCTGTGGGTCTCTGAGGTTTGCTGTGGGTCTGAGTGAGGTTAGGGTCTGAATGTGGTGTGCTGTGTGTTGCAGTTTTGTGCTGTGGGTCTGTGATGTGTGGGGTGGTCTCAATGAAGTGGGCTGTGGTGTGCAGTGTGGTGTGCTATGGGTTAAAGTGGGGTGTGCTGTGGATCTCAGTGAATTGTGCTTTGGTTGTCAGTGAGGTTTGCTGTGTGTCTCAGTGAGGTTTGTGTCTGAGTGGAGTGTGCTGTAGGTCACTTTTGTGTTGTTGGTCTATGGTGTGTGTGGTGTTGGTCTCACTAAGTTATGTTTCAGGTTGCAGTGGGGCATTTTGTGGGTTAAAGTGTGGTGTGCTGTGAATCTCATTGATGTGTTATGGGTCTCAGTGAGGTTTGGGTCTCAGTTGGGTGTGCTGTGGGTCTCAGCATTTGTGTGGTGGTTTCACTGAGGTTTGCTGTGGTTTGCAGTCGGGTGTTCTGTGGGTTAAAGTGGCGTGTGCTGTTGGTCTCAGTGAATTGTGCTGTGGTTCTCAGAGAGGTTTGCTCTGAGTCTCAGTGAGATTTGAGTCTGAGTGGGGTGTGTTTGGGTCGCAGTTTTTTGTTGTGGTTCTTAGTTGTTGAGCAGTGGTCTCACTGATGTGTGCTGTGGGTCACAGTGGGGTGTATTGTGTATTGTAGGTTAAAGTATGTGTGCTGTGGATCTTAGTTAATTGTTCTGTGGGTCTTAGTGATGTGTGCCTTGGTCTCTGAAGTTTGCTATGGGTCACAGTGGGGTGTGCTGTGGGTCTCAATGAATTGTGCTGTAGGTCTCAGTGAGGTTTGGTTCTGAGTAGGGTGTGATGTGGGTCGCAGTTTTGTACTGTGGGTCCATGATGTGTGCGGTTGTCTCACTGAGGTATGTTGTGAGTCTCAGTGGGATGTGTCATGGGTTAAAGTGGGGTGTGCTTTGGATCTCAGCAAATTGTGCTGTGGGTCTCAGTGAGGTTTGCTGTGGGTGTCAGTGAGGTTTGGGTTTGAGAAGGATGTTCTGTGGGTAGTAGTTTTGTGCTGTGGGTATCAGTTATGTGTATGGCAGTCTCACTTTGGTGTGCTGTGGGTCACAGTGGGGTGTGCTGTGGGTTGAAATGGGGTGTGCTGTGGACCTCAGTGAATTGTACTGTGGGTCTCAGTGAGGCTTTGAATCACTTTAAAGACAAAATATAGTCTATAATGTTTTGGTAATAGAAGTTCTCAAGGTACCGCCCATCCTCTAGAGTGCAGGGCTGTTCCTCTGTTTCTCTGTAGGGTAATGACTAAGAATGTGACCTCAGTCTACATGCCACCTTTCAAAATTGCACAGTCAAGTCATTATTGTTTCATGGAAATGTTACATAGTATAAGTAAAAATCTCTCCCTAAATCCTCTACTTGAGGTTGATCATGGATTTTCTTTTGTAGTAGAAATTCCTTTGTTCAGTTACCATAATGTTTGTATCCAAGGTCACTCTGACTTTTTTCCTTACATGTTTATTTAATGTCTTTTGCTTACTTGTTGTGTTTTGTTTCCCATTCCTGAGAAAGTTTAAGTTAATTTACACTGTTTGCAAACAAATAATTCAGGATATAAAGTTATGTAATATTTTCATTCTGTATCTGATCTTTTGTCTTTCTCTAAAACACATTATTTTATCCAATTCCAACTTATTCACTTCCCCTTGACAGTTATTTGCATGGATTGAAAAGCATTTCCACCTCTTGCCAAATTTCTTTTTATCTTTGTGTTTCTCAACCTTAATCTATTTTCTTGTACTAAGCCTGCAATTCTGCTTTACATTCTTTATTTCCCCATGAACTTATCTCTAATCGCAGGCATTTTTTCCTGCATAAAACCTGCAGTACCCTGTGTTCCTATTCATCTCATGTGGTTCTCACAGATTCATAGATCGGCATTTAAATTAGCATTACAGGCCACACAGATCCATTCTCCCAGTTCAGAGCTCATCTGACCATATATACCTTGGCCAAGGAGCATGCACAAAGTTTGTGTGACAGCTATTATAATCAGTGATGCATTTAAAAAAAATTTTTTTATGTGTGTGATTTGCAGACCATATTATTATTTGGTCCTGGACTCAAACAAACAACAGATTGGACTGGAATGAACATGGGTATTTGCTACCTTTATAACCTTGGACAATGCCCACCTAAGTGGGGCATTCGGAGAGTACTTAGGTCGACAGCCTGAACGCGATGTTAAGTAACTATCAGCCTAATCCTGACTTTTTGCTTCTTTATTCCAATTTCACTGGCTTTTGATTTACCCATCTGAGAAAATGCTCTAAATAGAAACATACATATTATCTCTTAATTTCCAAGACTGATCTTACCTTTCTCGTGCTGCTTTCTTCTTACCTCAAAGCCTCCTCTCTCTCTTTCTTCCATTAAGCAGCAGAGTCCAGATGCTAAATGTCAGCTTGAAAAAATTAGGGACATATCACCCAGTAGAAGAATTTCTATTGATAATGCTTGCTTCTGTAGCAGCAGTCTTCAAAAGTTCATAAAAGTACTTTTTTATGAAGAAAGATCTATATATAGAGTTCCAAAAAAATACATCAAAATAAAATTGTACTTTAAATTCTATTTTTTCACAATTGGAAAAAAAAATATCCCTTTTTTTATTTTTAGAGGGGGAGAGAGAGATTTTGCTATAATGCATGTACTTGCTGGAGAGACAGAAAGTGAGAAATCACTTCCTGGGGGATGGCCATACCACAATCTCTTCTCCTCCATTCTTTTCTTGGAATTTTGGGCACACAGCCACATGCATCTGGTGTGAATTTCAAGTCATTGGGTTTGGGACTTGAGCCATGTGGGAATCCAGTGACATAACCATTACATCATCTGCTGGACTCCAAAACCCCCTTATTTGCCAGAATTCAGCTCTAAGATCTGCAGTGAAATTCTATAGTATAACATGGGCCTTCCAGATGCCACTGCTGTGTGAGGTAAATAAGTGCATATTTCTCATCCTCCAGCCACCTCTGAATACTACATATAGGCTATTATTCCTCTTACTTTCTTTTACTTCTCATATGTCCCTCAATTGGTGCACCAGACGCCATGTAGTTACCAGGGGAGAGGATAAATTCCAAGGTCTCCTACTTATCCACTGGAGCTAAGTGGTCCTTGACTGTAAATATGACCACTTGAGCACTTGATTTATCTCCTGTATTCTTCTGTTTAATCTTTTATATTGCCAGAGGGTACAGGTACTTGCTAAAGGGAGACAGAGAGATAGAGAAAGAGAAAGAGAGAGAGAATGCAAGTGTCTCTTGGTGGAATGTGGTCACACTGCAATCCTTTCTCCATTTCTCCAAATTATCAATATATGGGACATGAGTCTGGTGTGTTTTATAAGCCACAGGGACTGGGATTCAAACTATGGTTGGCCATGTGAGATCTGGCTCCCTTAACCACTAGGCTATGGAGCCAACCCCTCCCAATTTTTGTCTTCCATTGTTGATAAATGTGATATTCATGATTTCTCATTTGGTCATCTTCCTCTTTTGTGTTCTACCTGTTGACTTAGTTCTCAGTTTCTTTCTATTTCATTTTCATGCCTGTATATTTAGACTTTACTGACTCATTCATTCATTCATTTAATAAAATTAAACAAACACACATGCCTGCCCTGTTTGAAGCACTGGTTTCAAAGCTTTCCAAAATCTCTCCTGCTCACCTTTATTGATGATTACTCCTAACATCACTCATGATTTTTCCGTGCTTATTTTTTTCATTAATCTCTGAATACTTCATATATTTTTTAGAAATGGCTACCTTTGAGGGGGCCAACAGGTGACTTGGTGGTTAAAGGATCTGGACTCCCACATGGCAGACTGTGGTTTGAGTCCCAGACCTGGAGTCTTGCTTTCTTGCTTTCCCTTTCTTTCTCTCTCTCTTTCTGGTCAAATAAAAAAATAATAATAACAAGTGGAATTAAATAAATAAATGATTCCTTAAAAAAAAAATGCCTACCTTTGCAATTGTTCCCATTGAATTTTTTCTCCTGGTTTATTCAAGTCCAAAAAGACTGTTCAAGTACTACAACAAATATAACCCTCGCTACGAACACTACTCTTTCTCCTCTACAGTCCCATAGTACTTACTATAAAATCTTTAATTAAGGAGGGTCTAATTCTATCTAAATATGTTTATATCTGTATTTTACTCACTAATTGGAAGCTCTGTGAAACCATAGATATCATTTACTGTTTTTCTTTGTACATTGACTCCACAGACCCATACTTCTCATATACTAGGCTTACCTATAACTATGGAAAGTATTGAATTAAAACCTTTTTTCATGTCATCATAATTTAGCCCACATACCACAGCAACTAAATTTATGTGTAATCGGGAATGAAAGCAAGAATTATCATGTGATACGGTTCCTGGGTTACTGATACAGGCTGCCTATCTTTGTAATTTCACAGTGACTACAGTAAAGCTTATACAACATCCCTACATTTTCTTATTTTCTTGACCTTACAGAGTAGTGGGAGGAGTACATGCTTCTTAAACTGTCATTATTAGGTGAGCAGGTGGCATGGTGGTTGAGGTGCTGGACTCCCACATGGCCGATCACTGTTTGAGGTCTGGACCTACAAGCTTGATTTCTGACTTTGTCTCACTTTCTCTCATGAATGTTTTCTCTGTATAGCCACTTTAAATAAAAATAAATTCATAAAATTTAAAGATTCTTTTAAAAATGTTATTATGAAAAGAGTCATCATGTTCATCACAATAACGGAGGCCATATTAGATGATTTGTAGCTATTCTTCTTCATCATCTTCGATTATTCTGCAGCACTGGTTTAGCAAGGTTGTGGCTCATTCCACTTGAGAGGGAGAAAAGAAAGAAGTTCTGAGGGGTTAAGGAACTTTCCGAAGATCACACAGGTGAGGTAATAGCAGAGGGGAGAGAAAATTCCAGTTCTGCCTGAACCCGGAGCATTTGCCTTTTCTTCTCTATTACACTGACCCAGAGAAAACAGAGCATGGTGTTCAAAAAGAGCAGAGCAGCTGTGTGCATTAAGTCTCCGTTGCCTGCTACTGGAAGGAGAGAGGGGGTCTGCGTGCTCTATTTCCCAGTAAACCTGGGGCGTTAGGTAGATCCTAATGAGGTTTGCTCCTGGCCCACCACTAAGGGGCAGTGACACACAACGATCAGCAAGTCATGGTCCTGAGCAGTGAGTCATGGCGGCTGCAAGTCCATTGCAGGGAAAAGAATTGAATCCTCTTGGTTTTATTTCTCAGTGGAGAACTGGAGCAGAAACAAAGCAAAACACTTTGTCTCCCCCCAGGATCTAGTTATACCTTTTACGAAGACAAACACATCACATTCAATTCTCCTCTCCCACTGCTGATGAGAGAGAAATACATTCAGAGAACCAACCAGAGCATCCAGAAAACCCGCACACAAAAATAACCAGCGGCTCTGTTTACAGATCTCTTTCTTGTCTTTGCCTACTGTCCTGTGCTCCTAGAAGTAAGCTGGCTGACTTCGAGCATTACAAATAATAATGACAATAGTAATAATAATATTCTCTATCTGAAGGTTACAGATTTCAAATGGGCCATGATGTCTGCTTGCTTGGCCCCCCAGCATTCCATGTGCTGAGAGGATCGCCCTCTTAGCTCTATCCGCTCCAGGTCCTTTGCATATTATCCTCGTATTGCTGTTATGCCGGGCAAGATTGAAGGCAGGGAAATTGTATTATAAAGGTTAGGGGGAAAATCCTTGTACTATAGTTGACATGCTGTATTGATCTAGTAAGAAATCCAGCCGTTACTGAGACAGATGGGGGAGCTCTGAGACTCTCCATCCAGAAATTGCATCCGTTATTGCTGATGCTGCCTCACATGCTGACAATAGCTACAGTCTGAAAAGCAAGGTTTACATGCCTGAAATAAATTGTTTTGATTAGAACCTTTAGGAGAGAAAGTCATAAGGAACAGTTTTATTGACGACTTGCCAAACAACACAGACCCATGCACTGTAAGCTTGTTTTGCTCTTGTAAGTCAAGCACCAACTACACTTTTATTTTCTAAGGTTATGGACTTAGAGTATAATATATTATCATTTACTCTGAATTATTGCACACATGGCATATTAGGAAATGGAATTAATTTTCAAGAATTGCTGACCTCTGGATGTACGTTTGTTTGTGTGTTTTCTTGATTTCTGATAGCAGGTATACTGTAACTTTGAGGGATAAAAACTGTACTGATTTCTTGCTAACATATTAAGTGTTGGGGACAGCACAATGAGTTCAAAAGCCTGCCTGTGGGTTTTAAAACAACAAATTGTAAAGAGAACAATCATATAACTAACCATATTAATAATGCTTTCTCTTCTTTTATGCACTTCTTTTCCCTGAAGCATATTTTTCCCCCTGCAGAGAGGTATCTTTTAATCTGTTGCTGTTTTCAAAAACAAGACATTTCAGTGCAATCAACCAAATGAAATTTTGGACAAATCATTGTAAGATGCAAAACAAGAAGCCGGCATCTTTGTTCTCTGAAGCAGGATCTGTGCTACATTATCCCCCATGAAAGCAATTCATCAGATGCTATTTTCCCCCAAAAAATGCAGAGAGAGCATTCCTCCTGCTTACTTTCTTAGTGTGTGTGTATTTGAGTTCCAGTGTTGGCTGCTACTGACAGACCTGAGCAGACTCAGGTTCATTCTAAGCACTACCTGTAATGTTACTACTCAGCTGTGTCTGTCGTGCCCACATGAAACAAATATCTTGCCGCGAGAGTATTGTGCGTGTGTGTTTTCTATACAAACACTTCTATGAGATCATAAAATTAAGGGCAGGAATTGAAAAGAAATAATATATATATATATCATCTACTTTATTGCAGGCACTGTATTCCATGTTTTACAGATATTATTCATCTTATCTTCAATTTCAAAAACATTAAAAATAAAAAAAAGAATACATACTGTCATACCTATCGGTGAAGCTGCATTCTTCAGCCTTCTGGTATTTACTAATCTTATTACATTCTCACTTTGTGTCAGGTTACATAATCAATTAATAAAATGCATGTCAATTTTATCGTACAGTAAAAAGCTATGAATCCTTGTATTCAATTGTTAACTAGAAAATGTCAAATGATTATTAAAGTTACATAATAAGACACCAATAAGGGCCAGGTAGTTCTTGCTGAATAGGACAATACTTTTTTATATAACAAATGCTTATTTTTTAAAAAAGGAAGTGTATCAATTAGAATGGCAACACCAGTATAAATGGCTAATATTTGACCAGTAGCACTCTAAGTTTCATAAATTGCTCTTATTATTAGCTGACACCATCAGATTCTAAAATGGTGAGATTCAGGGTCTCAATTTTTAATAACTCATTTGAATGACAAGTTGCCTAGTTTTCCATTTATATGCTACGGGAGAGCTAAAGGTAGAATTAAATCGTCTAGTATATGCACCTTGGATTTTCAGGTTTGCTCTGAAGCATAGGAACACAAATTATATTTTTCAGCACTCAGTTTGCATTACCAAACACCCAGAGCAATGCTAATTGCAGAGTACCTGTCATCTTTCTGAATGTCATGGACACATGGTATTGCAATTTATATTACAAAGTTTTTATCGTCATTATTACAACAAGTTCAATACAAAGATTATTACAGAAAATTATGCTACATTTCCCAGTGTGCTAGAAATGGCACTTGTAATCATACTGGGTCCTCTTACCTAAATAACTTACCCCATCGCTTTAGCTCTGATTAAGAATTTCAGGTTGTCATATGCAGCAGGCATGTGCAGTAATTCTACTGCCCTGCAAGAGTTAAATCCTGTGTCCCTGTTCTTAAGCAGTCAGGAGGGTCATCAGCTTTGAAACAAACGCAGTCTCATTTATTACCTCTGTCTCTTCTGCTGCTTTTGAGAGGAAGTATTGGCACTTACTTTGCAACAGATTTGATCTTCTGTTCTCTGAGGAAATGCTGTCACTGGTATTATTTACTCTCAGAGCAACAAATCCTCATAAATTATAATGGTTCTCCAGACAATCCTTGACAAATTTAATCAGGGATGATTTCCTCGCCTTTTTCAATTAGCCCCAAATTATATCCAGGCACGGTAATGAATTAAGTCCCCTACCATATCTTTTCTAGAACTACAGCTGCAACAAGCTTCCAATCTAAAAGAAAGGACGTAGATAAAGATACAGAGAACCTATATCCTACTGAAAACCAACCAACAAACAAGCAAACAAAAAACAGATGTTATTTCTGCTGCCTGAAAGTCTGTAATTGCTACTAGAGATTCTAGGTCACTTTCTGTGTCAAGACACTTTAGTGCTTCCTGCTGACACACATACCACCTAAATAACCAACCTCCACTCAAAAAATGTTAACGTGAACTAGAACCTTATCCCTACAGCACAGACTTTGAAGACAGACCCAAATTTGTGTTCTGCCCCTCACCATTTGCTAGATGTGTACCCAGGGGAATATTTGGGATCTCTAGGACTTCATTTATTCAAATATAAGGTGGATAATATTACCATGTCTCATATCATTACTGTTAGGATTAAATAGTATGATGAATATAAATAATATAGATAACCTTAAGTATAGTAAGTATTCAATAAATAATAATATTATCAATAGCCTACCTCTCTTAACCTGAAAGAATTCAAATAACTGCCAAATTGGGAACATCTTAGAGTTCAAATGTATGTCTCCATTTTTGGATCATTTAATTCTTCTGTAGCAGTTGTATTTTATATTGATAACCAAAGATATATTGATAAGTAAACATAACTAATTCTCTGGGCAATTGACTCACTGTTTGGTGGTGATCCTACCAATTTTGTTCCATTCTATGAAGGAGATAGAAAAATAGTGGCCCGTCACCTCTGGCTATCACCCTAGAGATTCTAATGATGTTTTAGGCTCCTATTAAACAATTTTACATATAAGCAGGGAACTGCTGGCTACTGATATCTGGTAAAGTTGAACTGCATGAAAAATCATTACTCAGCCATACTACTTTATGTTTCAACCTGAGCGGGTCATGTGCATGGTCGGATCTTTGGCTTCACATTATTTTGGGTGTTCCTGTGAGGGTGTTAATGGTGAGATTAGCATTGGAATAGGTAGACTGTATAAAGCAGCCTGTTCTCCCCAGGGTGTGTGGGCATCCTCTCAGTCCCTAAGGGCCTGAAGAGCACAAAAAGAAGATGAAGAGGGAATTCAGCCCTTCTTCTACTCAACGCCTTGAGCAGAAAATTCATTTTCTCCTGCCCTTAGACTGGGATTGTACTATCAGATTTTCTTGTCCTTAAGCCTTCTGGCATGGGCTGAGTGTCCAGTACTTTCTTCTGTCTCCAGGTAGCAAATGGCAGACTGTGGAACTTCTCAGCTTCTCTGATCGAGTGAGCCTCGTAACTCTCTCTCTCCCTCTTTCTCTCTCTATATGTATATGTAGATATAGATAGAGATCTCCCAGAATTTCAGTTTCTTTGGACAATCCTAACACAAAGCTAAGTAAGAAGTAAAGGATGCTGACACAGAGACTAAAAGCAGGGGGCTTAAGAAATTATAAGAACAAAATTTCTCTCTCAAACATGGGACCTGGGGAGGGAGGGCCATAACTGAGAGTCATATTTGATTTGTTGCTGCTTTCTTTCTTTTTTCTTTATTTTCTTTTAATTATCTATTTATTTTTGATGATGTCTGGGAACTAATAATGGGAGGCTCCAAAGTCCTATGGGAACTGACCAAATGCTAAGCCCAGAAAACTACATAGGTCTCTCCATTTCAGACGACTGATTGACTACCAATCCCATTGCAAAACACAGACACTAGTAATTTCCTTAAAAATGAAGATAATAATTTACAGTTGCAGTATCAACAATAATTCAATCTCTATCAAGAATTAGGAAGTCAAATAGATAAGCTTTATAAAAGATAGGCCCAATGGGACCAGCAGTTGGCATAATAACTATGTTGCTGGACTCCCATGTAGTTGACCATGGTTTAAGACCCAGACCTAGTGGCTTAAACTCATGCCAGGTGCATGTGCATGTGTGCTCAAGAGCCTGAGAAGAAAATGGAGAAGAGATTGTGGTGTAGCCATCGCCCCAGGGGGTGATTTCTTGCTTTCTGTCTCTCTGTCTCTGTCTTTCTAGCAAGCATATGCGCCCTATAGCATAAACCTAAATAAATAAATAAATAAATAAATAAATAAATAAATAAATAAAAACAGGCCCAAATTCAGAAAATATTAAGAATGAAAAATTGCACACACCAAAATATCATTAGTTTTAACATAGCACAGCATGACATAAAATTAAATGGAGCAAAACAGTAAAATCATTCCATTCCACTCCTGTGTCAATAATTTTGGCTTTAGGACTATATGTTATACATTCTCCTATTTCACTGATTACTTTCAATTAAAAAATAATATAAAATACATAGATTTTTAAGTTTTAATTTTTTAATGTTTAAAAATGTTTATTAAGTATGTATTTGTATGTATGAGTCCATGAACACTGGCTCTTGAGCACTTCATGACAATGACTAAAAACATTTATTGGTATTTCCTTTTGCAATAAAGTAAAATAAATGCTCACAAGAGAGTAATATGAAGTGGATATTATCCCTACCACTGACTCCCCAGTCACACTGAAACTAAAATGGTGAATGTTGGAAAATCAGGATCACCTTACCTAACCCCAAATAGGCGTATGTTTCCAAATCTCAAGAGGTTATTGCTATCACTACTATTAATTTTAAATGCTAGTAAGTGATGATAAAAATGCTTCCAAATGGAGTAAAACAAGGACTACTTTCTGCTTTTATATTCATTCTTGCCCATTTTTTCTCATAAGAGAGATTGAGAAGAGAGAATTAACAAGTGTGCCCCAGTCCTTTCTTCTCTCTCCTACACAACTGCTGGGTAAAAGCACATGCTCTTGACATCACCTTCTTTACATTTGTACAGGGGCTGGACCTTACTGAGAAGCCTCATGAATTCCCAACATGCTTGAAACTTGGGTGGGAAAGTTCAATTTCAGATTATAGTACAAGCAAGCCCACATGGATACTGGACTGAAAAACTGATCCTCCAGTGTAGGTGTTAATCAGTATTCTTGGTGGCTTTGGATATCCATCCGTCTGATCTTCATGTCTCTTGGTTCCCCCAGAAAGAAAGAAAAGATACTATTTATTGTTCTCTCCTTTTTTTTTTTTTTTTTTTTCTTTAAAGATTTTTACCATAGGGTGCATGTACTTTCTGGGAGGAGAGAGAGGAAAGAGAGAGAAAGTAAGAAATCAACCCCCTGTGGGGATGGCCATGACACAATCCCTTCTTGTCCATTCTCTTCTCAAAATTCTAGGCATGGATATGGTTTATTACCTGTTTATGATGATGTGTATAGTATTCTCAACTCGATTGGTCTGAGAAGTATTTCATGATGGGTAAAGTCATTTTACAAGCAAAATGAGAAATAGTGATTGACTGGTTAAAAAATAATTTGAATAATAATAATGCTCAGGGAAAAAAATGAAAAGATATTGAATGATGAAGTGGGGATTTTAATGTCTCTGGAGTGACTGACATGCATGGCATTCCCTTTTGAAAAAGCAATGTAAGGGATTAGCAGTTAGCATAATGGCTATGTCGCTGGACTCCCATGTAGTCGGCCGTGGTTCGCGTCCCGGACTCAGTGGCTTAAAACTCACTCCGGGCGCATATACGTGCGTGCCCAAGATCCCGAGAGGAGAATGGAGGAGAAGGGATTGCAGCGTGACCATCCTCTCTGGGGGTTGATTTCTTGCTTTCTGTCTCTCTGTCTCTCTCTGTCTGTCTGGCGAGGGCACGCACCCTATAGCAAAAACCTCTCAAAAAAAAAAGGAAAAAAAAGAAAAAGAAAAAGCAATGTAATACACTGTAAAGTTATATGTGATTCAATGTAATATAAGCAAGATTATGATGATAAATAAATTTTTAAAAAAAGAAAAAAAATTCTAGGCATGGATGTACATGCACCCAACATGTTTTTCAAGCGTCTAAGATTCAAGATTATGGGATTCAAACCATGAAATCAGTCAAATGGGTTCCAATTGCCTTCACCACCACACCACCTGACTGGTCCATATTTGCAGTTTTATGTCTCGCCTTATTCAGGAGACATTCTATCAGCTGCTTAGTATATTTTCTTCTGCTGTATTGCAATAGTTTGAGATTCATCCAAGAAGGACGGTCATGCCCAAATCCCTTCTCCTCTATTCTCCTCTCAGAATCTTGGGCACATACTTGGGCCCCACCAGGTTTTCAGGCTGCTGGGTCTGGAACCTGAACTGTGGAGCTGGCCATGTGGGATCCGGTGCCTTAAACAACGTGCCTCCTACTGGTCCATTCCTTCCTCCAGGGTAGCCATTGTTCATATTTATTGCTGATTAATTTATTCAAATTTTATAAATTTACATTTCTTATAAACACCACTGAATTAAGATTCAGTGTTTCACAAACACTTAATTATTTACCTCCATAGCAAAGTTATAGTTTTCATTATATTTATAATAGCTTTATTAACTTTTCATTACTTAGATGCAATTGAGCATTAATAAACTCTCAAGCAATGATTAAAGAGAGGAGACTTAAGTGACAACAAACTCTAAGATATGCAGAAATAATCACTCAAATAAAATCTACATTTACTGGATAGAGTTCAAAGCAAAAATGTGCAAATTACCTTTTTGTGTGTGTTTTAATTATGTCCGCCTTCAGGAAATCATAGTACCATTAGATTTTTAGTGAAAGAGTCCCAAGCTTTTCAACCTTCAAACTCTATTGGTGATTTTTCACTTTTCTTTTATTTTCTTAGACCATGGATAGAATTAGTACCTTGGCATTTCTCTGAATTTTTGTAAAACTTAGTTACAGAGGCAGTGTGTTCTAAACAACACACTAGTGCCAAAATTTGTCTAGATACAAATCATCTTCAAAGGATCTTTAATATGTCTTTATTTAATACCTAAATGAATGATTTATCAGAGAATAAACTTAATTTCTAGCCAGAAGTTATGGCTATTTTTCAAGAATATATATTTATTATGTGTATATATTTTGTCTTTCCATTTTTCTTTTGTATTATATTTATTATATTATATTTTACATTTATGATGAGCCTGACCACCATCCTGCTTCCCACACACCCCCTTCCCCCCCAAAAAAAAACAGTCAGGAGAAAATGATAGAAAAAAAGAATTTTCAGGTTCCCTTGACTCTCTCTTGTATTTTTTGCCCTTCAAATATAAAGAGATACATTTATCTGTAGGCCAAGTGCTTTGAGTTCATTTTCCATTTATGAAAATCCAAGCATGCAAATATTCTTGTGCTCTCAGAAATGCAAGCTCAATTTAAGCTGTGTCACTGAGGAACAAAGGCAATTAAATTAGCCTTCCCTGTTCTCCTCGATGCCTTTCTCCTGACCCTACCACTTTACTGATAATTTGTCTCAAAAACCATGTCATTAGAGCTCAAGATCCAACTCATGTGCTACTCACCATCATAAGCCTCACTAGACTCGGGAAGAAACGGGCTTGGGTAAGACTGGCTTCCCGTATTTCCTTTCCACGCTGATGAAAACCTTCTTCACAAACCCCGGATCTCTGCGGACACTGATATTCTCTCACTTACAGTTTCATTTCCACTTTAAATGTCATTGAGGTAACCTTCTTGATAGAAGCATGGTACTTAGAACAAATACATGTGCCTAATATTATCTTTCATTTACTTCTGCTAATGGCTGTCTTGTCTATTGAAGAATTTTAAACCTGGATAGAATCGTAACAAAAAGAATAGGTAACCTAAACTCATTGTGTCATTCCATGACTAACATGAAACTATTTTGGTGAATACCCTGCACGGGAAAGTTACCTTACTAGAATTCAGGTATGGCACCAAGCAATCTGATTAACACAGTAAGACAAGAAGAGGAATTCAATTTTAAAATCCAGCATGGTAATCATGAATAGCCTTACAATATTATTGTGTGCTTTGCACTTAATAAGGAACATAGTCTAGGTTCTGAGCATACCGTTGTAAGGGCTAGACAAGGGTATAGCCAGCCTATGCTAAAGTGCCTCACACACATTAGCATTTGTTGATGGATTAACCAACATTTTCCAGGTGATTGATTTTTTTTATCTTTCCTAAATATTTTGATGCAATAAATTTATCCTGTGTGCCAGTAAGTCTGATAGTGCTGGCATATCTTCTCTGATGTCTAGACAGCAATTATTAAATATAGAAAATTTAATCAACCCCACCAAGACATACCTGTTCATTGCAAAACAGAGCATGCAACTGCACAAAGATTAGATACACAGATTAGTGTTATTTTCTTGGATTTATGTACAAGAAGCTTTTATTTTATTACATAGTTGTATGTAATTTTTTTCTTCTTTCTTTTTAGTATATGTAGTATATGTAGGTATATTTTTCTTTTTCAACAAAACAGAGGTAATGTCTCTTGTTTGATAATGGAAAACTATAGCTGATGACAAAACCTCATATTCATGCAGTGGAAAAATGTTAATAAATTTCTAAGCATTGCTCTGAGAAGGATAAAAGAAGGCTGAACTGCCTAACTGCCATTTTTTTAAACCTTTTGCAGCCAAACTATGCAAAGTAGCAGGAAGAAATGTCAACCTAGAGACACTGTCCGTCAAATGATGGCACAGTGCAAGCTCTGGTAGATGTATTTAAAGTCCCATGGGAAGTCCGCATACTGAAAATGTATGTGTTTGTACATAGTTAAAGGGTAAATGGTAAATGGAATTTATGGAAGTATTCATATTTTATTTTTCACAGATCTACATTATTTGGGGGGTGATGAAGCAAGACAGCCTAGAGTACAGCAACAGGCATGTAATGATGTGATAGGGGGTAAGACTGGACCTCTACTCAGAGTGGCGCTACTACATTGGAAGTATTCCCCATTTCTCGCTCAAAGGGGCTGTTCCTAGGGGGACCAGAAATGGATCACAGCTCTGCTAACTGAACACAGTTGGAGGAGGAAAGTAGCTAAACTCTTCCGCTGTGTCTTCTGAAGGGGTCATTCTTTCAAGCAGTAGCTCTAGCAATTCACTTCAATTTGGAGGGGATGAATTTTAGTTCCTTGACGAACCCATTCTCAGAAATGCCTTTCACTTGTCAATAGGAAAGGTCCACTTGGGGTTCAGTCAATGCATAAAGGAGGTTTTTCACTCACAGGAGATCCTTACCTTTCAATAGAGTTACCTTCCCACCTTCCCCTTCCTAGGCAATTCCCAAGGTTTCTATCTTAGAGTCGTATTGTTTGAAAACCATTACTGTTAGTAATGGCATGAGCAGTGTGATCTAAAACTTCATTGTAACCATTTCAAAGTGCGAAAGTTAGTGGTAATGCCACCTCAGTGACTAAAGGAACACCAACTGAATTGAAATGTTCTCTTGTTAATGGAAAAAAAAAATAAACTCTACAACTTCAGGGCAAGGGAGCAACAATGACTCTCACAATGCTGCGAACAGCAGGGAGCTCTCCTGTACATAGGAGTTGAAATAATCATGTCTTGGTCATATTGGAGATGAATTTCTATTATGAGTTGATGTGGGTCTTTCTGCTGCTGGCTACTGGGCTCTCAAGAGGAATAAAAATGCCTTCCTGGAAAATCTGGATACCATTAGATAAAGGACATCTAAATGGCCTTGGGTGTGAATATGACACGTTTCCTAATATGTCAGAACAGAATCAGAATTTGACATTAACCTCCAAATGGCATTAATTCGAAAACCCATTTTTTAATCAATGTGGCTATTTCCATATGTCTATTTTTACATTTCTGGCCTGTCACCCTAATTTGAAGTCACTTTGACAAGAATGCTATTTTGGGATTCCATTTCTAGTCCCTCTCCAGGCTTTGTGCTTTCTGTCTTATTAATTTCAGTTGTAATCCCCACTAGATATAAGAATGATAGGTGTGCTGGAGTGTGCCTTTATGCACAATTGAAACTTAGAAGTGCTGGCTGTATCTTATAAATATATAATTCATATCATTCTTATAATTAATTGTGACCTCATGATTGCAGCAGTAGCTCATGGCTGTCGATAAAAAAAAAAAAAAAAAAAAAAAAACAAAACACAGTATTCTGGTGGGGTCAGATCACTGAGAGACATAGATGCTGCACCTATTAAATTAATATTAATGATGATGAAGGAACTATTAATAAAGGTAAAAGTTGGCATGAACCAAAATGGAGCAGATAATATCTCTTAAATTAAACTTGAGATTTTTAAATAATAATCAATTATATGCTATTATTATCGACTTAATGAAAGAAAAAGCTTCCCCTTCCTCCTTTTGTTAAAGAATATTAACTCCCAGAGAGTCACGTAAGGACTATAACTTATCCCTTCCAGGACAATTTTTTCCATAATTTTTTTTTGCCAGTCTAATCTTGAAACAATCAGCATTTAAATTACATTGTCAAGGGGGTAAATTTCTGCAGCTGTACTCTGCTATGTCCATAACAATTCTTTTAAAGTAGGTTACTAAAGTTGTATTAACTCTCCAATTTTCAAACAATGCATATAGGTAAATTTCCCCATTTTTATTTGTAGGGTCTTAGAAGAAATAATGGCTGAGTTTAAGACTCACAATAGCTACGTTGCAGATTTATAGTGCATTCATCTATCTTCCAGAATGCAGAAGTCTTGCACAGTGTGATATGTGCTTCGGGCATGCATCAAAAAGAATTTCCAAATTATATATTGGCATGTGGAAGGAAAGGGTGGATTATCAGTGATATTGAGGTATTAATTATTCAGTTTACTGCCATGCGCTATGAATAATGAATCTGACATTCAACGGTACAACAGCAGTTCCCATCATTGTGCAGTGCTCTGTAAACATGCATTGGGACACCCGAGCATTAGCAAAATCATTAATTGGTCCTGGATGTTAGTATGATGACTTCATCTTCATCAGGACTAATAGGACAGGCCTGTGCTTTCCCGTATAGCTAGTGTTGGCCCAGCAGGTAGCAGGAGCTAGAACAAACTCCTATGTTGCAAAGTGGATTAATTCTGTTGAGAGAGAGAGAGCCTAGAAAATATTTGAATTGTGATCTGCAGTAACATAGAGAAAATTATGTGGAGAATGTTTTTTTTTACTTTTTCACCTTTTCTTTCTCCCCTCCCTCTCCCTATCTCTCTTCTTTCTTCACTTTCTTTTTTTAATGCTGGTTTTTAACCAGTAGGGGTTTCCCACTGTCTACTCAGCACCAGGGTACAACATATTGTAATAATTACACCCTCAGATTCTGGGCAATTAAGGCCTCAGTTCAAATACAAGCTCTGCAATTCAAACCAAACAGTTATTTCTTTAATAAATAATATTTTACTGGAAAAAAATGGTAAAAATAATACTTAAACCAATAATGTGACACGAGTATGATGTTAGATGATGGTTAGATGATGCTTTAGTACAAAATATGAATTGAAATTGATGTTATTGGGAATCAGTTAAGTTTGTACAGAACATGCCAAAAATGTTAAGAACATCTCACAATAATCCTTTCTTTTTTAATTTTTGCCAGAGTGTATGTATGCTCACTCAAGAGAGATGAAGATAACAAGAGAGGGGAAGTGAGAAAGCACACCCTCCATGGGGATGGTCACACTGCAATCCCTTCTTTTGCATTTCTTCTTCTTTTTCGGATTTTGGGCATGCTCCCAGGTCAAGACTTAAGTTGTGTGGCCAGTCAAGTGGGAGCCAATCACCTTAATTACCATGCCACAATATTTTTAAAAAAATAAGAAAAAAGAAGCGAAATTTTAGATTCAAAAATAAACAGTAAAATTATATAAGAATGAATTCGAATGTACCAAAAGCCCATGAGTCTATGGCAAAATAAGGTATTATTTTTGCCTTAGCACATTGGCACACATACCCTAAGAATGATGGGTAAGAAGAAAATTTCAGGGTCCTGTAGACATGACACATAGCTCCCTCCCCAAATCTCAGCTCTGGGAAAATTAAAGGCAGGAGGGAAATGAGGACTCGAAGAACCAATCCACCAAACAAATACTAAAATATAATAAGGGTAATTAAACAACAACACAATTAAGAGATGCAGGAGAAGACAAAATATTGGCTGAGACTGGTAGGATTAGGCAGTGCATGACTGTGGTCCAGAGAAGAAGACACTTGGAATCTGCACAGAGAAGAAAGGTGGGAGGATTTATTTTAGGTTTTGTTCTTGCTTTGGCTACTGATAGTCTTGTTTCTCTAGAGGGAAACTCCGTATAACTAGCCTAGGCAACTGAACTAGTGCCCTTCAGGTTTATCTGTACATTATGAAGAACTGTCAGAAAAACAGACTTGAAGAAAATAGGTGTAAATTGAGTACCCCTTGGCCAGGACTGTGCCAACCCTGATCATAATATTTTCTTAAAGGGCTAATGTGATCATGATCAAACTGTCTAAGGCTGTCAGAAGAAAAAGAGTCTGACATGGAAACCTTACAGGCAGACTATATCTGATGACACCAAGGCAATTTGAGCCCACAGGACGAAAACTAAATATCTGAGGAGGATTAACACTCCAAAAGACACTGACAAACATTTAAAGCAGAATTGCTGTAAGAAACACGTTAAATAAGAAACTAAAGATATCAGTAATAACAAATGAATAATTTGCAATATTATACATGAAAGATACCTGGGTGCAATAAATACGTAGGGTTCATAATAGTAAAAATACAGTAAAGAAGAATTTGCATTGGAATATCAGATTGTGGAACTGCCAGTTAGTTGAAGGAAAGGGCAGATTTGAAAGTATATAAGGAAGGCTAAGAAGATAAGATCAAAATATTTAAAAAATCAGTTTTTATATGAGACAATTAAGATATATTACTAAGGCTTAGTAAAAAAAAAAAAAAAAAAAAAAAAAAAAAAAAAAAAAAAAAAAACAGGATATCTTGGTTATTTTATCTTTTTATCTTTTGAAGAACAGAAAAATAGATAAAATTGGGGGCCAGCAGATGGCAGATCAGTTACATCACTGGACTCCCACATGGCCGACTATGGTTTGAACCCCAGACCTCGTGGCTTGAAACTCACACTGGGTGCATGTGCATGCATGCACAAGATTCCAGGAAGAAAATAGAGAAGAGACTGTGGTGTTGCCATCCCCCTGAGGGGCGATTTCTCATTTTTCCTCTCACTGTCTCTCTCTCTTTCTGTGGTATGTGCACATGCCCTAAGGCAAGAACTTCTCAAACAAAAGATTGATTAATGATTTAGGACTAGAACAATATGTATAGAAACATAAAATACTACAAATATGTTACTGCAAATCAGAAGGGCAAAGGCAGATTGTTTAAAGTGGAAAATTTGATTCATAATATATAAAAACAACACCACCAAGAACAGCTATTTTTGGGTAACACGAAGAGAACTCCAATTAGATGAATTACCAAAAAGTGAGGCAAAAGCTTTCAAGTTCATGGAATTAAAATGTAAAAAGAATCTTTGATCTAGGGAGAAGAAATTCTTATGTAAAATTCTCAAATTGAAAAAAAGGGTTCATTGAATTGCATCACAATTCAATAGCAACTTCCGTTAGTGAAGGGGACAAAAATTACTAACAAAATGATGAACAAATTACTAACTAATGTCCTAAAAGCATGACAGAACAGGAGACAATGTTTGCATATCCAAAACTGGCAAGGGAAGGCTATCTTAAAAAAAAAAAAAAACTACCTGAATAGCAAGGAGGTCCTGCCAATCAATAAGAATTACACAGTAATTTCAGCAGAGGAATGAATAAAGGTTATGAATTGAAATTTAAAGCAGCAAAATAGAAGAAGCTAATAAGCTTGTGAAGAAATGTACGGAGTCATTAGAAATTAGAAACATGGAAATGGAAGTAACAATGAGATGCTAGCCTGTATCAGTTTCTCCAGCAAACTTGAAAAGCTTGTAAGTATGTATGTGGGTGTGAGGATCAGGTACTCGTAAGCCATCCTCAGGTCACTGGAGACCAGAGAATCCAGTCTGGACGGCAACCAGCCAATCCACAGCCCAATTTCTCTTCTATATCTCGTCATAGCAATTCTGTTCACGGAAATACATAAGACAGAATTTCTTCCACAAGTCCAGAAAAAAGGATTTTTATTAGGATGCTCAATACACAGTGTCATGAAGTAGTAAAGAATTACAGGAACTTGGGGTGCCTATCACGTGGAAGGCAGATGGAAAAATATTGTGGATACATTCCATTTAGCAATTATAAACAGGGAAGCCATGTGGGATGCAGCTGCCTTAACCATCACGCTGGCCCACGGTTTGATTTTTCTTTATTTTTGTTCTTTTAAGCAAAGAAATGTATAGTAAAGGTATAAAAGTGTACTTGGAGAAAATCACTCAATAATGTCAGAAGAGAGTTTTTTGTTTGTTTGTTTGTTTTTAATTATGGTCTGTGCAGCCATCCTCGTTATGTTCAGTTTGCCCTGGGAGCCAAACCTGGGGGTCTCAAATGGCTTCCAGCCTCCTAGGCAGAGACACTGTGTGCTACCATGATTGGAGTAGGAGAGAACTAGAGCGGGTTCATAGTTAAACCCAAACAACAGAAACCTGAGTGGGTGCGTAAATTTGAGAGGAGGCTTGTCAAGGTTCCATTGCAGGTCAGTGTCTTCGAGGCATGGACACTTTTCATTCCATTAGCATTTTTATAGCACAGAACACCAGAGTAAAAAGCTCTAGACCTAAAGTGATGCCTGTTAACTCTCACTTCCTGAAGCCCTCAACCAAGCTGCTGACAGACTCTATCTAATTCAAATGAACCAGATAAGGCTCAAGGAAAACCTATCTTACATTAATCTCAGTGTAATTAATTATCAAAACAATCTAATTTGAAGTGTGTGTCTCCTTCCTATTTGTTAGGGATGAAACTCAACTTTCGCCATGAACAGCAGCACAGCAAACAAACAGAAGCCCTGGGAAGCCTTCTAGTGTTTGGTCATCAACGCCCACTTATTTCCTTGGACAGACCTGCGAGTTTGCTTCAGATGGCTTCCTCAGTTCCCTCTGGCCTGCTGCCTCTGTTTCAGAAATCTTTTCCAAGTCTGGAAACTCTGTCACCTCCTCACTTGGAGTTCCCCATGCTTCTCTGAGAAACAATAGAGTGGTTTAAAAAGCTCTGTTGACGGTCTTAACCATAGAACTAGGCTCTAATTCACTTTCTCCATTCTTGTAATTCTCTTTTTAGCCTAAAAGAAATCCTTCCGGTTCACATTTCCTTCTATCTCTTTTTGCTCCAGGGAATGTAGATTGATTGCTTCCAGGGATTTTGGTGTTAGAAAACAAATGCCAAATAAGGAGAGTGCAGGGTAGACAACTTTTTGATTTTGCTTCCTGCCAAAAATACTTCTTTTAAGAAAAGAAAGCTTGGACTCTGTTACCTGCAGGACTGACAAAGAAAAGGAGGAATTAAAAAGTGAGAGAGCTCAATTGACATTTGAAATATTTCACAAGGACACAAAGTGTTTAATTTCCGAAGTCTTTGGATGGGATTTGCTAGAATATTTTCCCTAGTCCAGTTCAATGAACATACTTAACGAAGGCTGCAGTGCCTCACCAAGCACTTGTTCTCCATCAGGTAAACCACCAGCCTAGTGGGCATTTAGCAAAAGCATTTAGCATAGGCAGATAACTTTAAGCCTAGGCTGTGTTTGTGAAATGTGTGAGTATACCTCTGTGTGCATAAAAGAAAGAGATAGAGAAAGGCAGGCAACTATATTGCATTCTGCCTGAAACAAAACGCTTTAGACTTATATTAATTGTTTTCTCAGATAATGCACTACTTAAAATACACTTCAGCCCTCATGAGAAAATATTCTAATTATAATCTCCTCTAAAAACAAAACAAAACAAAACAAAAAAAAACAAGAAACAATCCAGGTTTAGAGAAGTTAAGTGACTTGCTACAAACATACAATTAGTGTGACAGAAGTGAAATTTGAAACTGAGTTTTTCAAATTCTCTCTCATTGAATCCTCATAATATGCCAGTGATATGCAATTGTTATGGTCTGAATGATTTTGTCCCCTCCAAAACGCATGGTGAAACTTCATCCCCAATGAACAGTATTGTTTAATGGGGAGGAGGTCTCCAACCTTTTGAGGGTGGAGAATGGAGCCATCAAGAATAGACTGAGGCGGCACCAGCAGTTAGCCTAACGGCTATGTCGCTGAACTCCCATGTGGTCGACCGCAGTTTGAGTCCTGGACCCTGTGGCTTAAACTCATGCCAGGTGCATGTGTGTGCATGCCTAAGATCCCAAGAGGAGAATGGAGGAGAAGGGATTGCTGCGTGGCCATCCCCCCAAGGGGTGATTTCTTGCTTCCTGTCTCTCTGTCTCTCTTTGTCTTTCTGGCAAGCGCACGCACCCTATAGCAAAAACCTCTCCAAAAAAAGAAAAAAAAAAGGAAAAAATAAGAATAGACTGAGGCCACAGGGCTTCACAGGGCTTGACCACAGAGTTTGTTCTCTCTCCCTCTGACTTTCCACCTTTCACTATGTGTTGATGAAGCAAGAAGTCTCTCTCCAGATGCTGTTACTTTGATATAGAAGTTGCCAGCCTCAAGAATGGTAAACAGATAAGTTTCTGTTCATTATACATGATCCAATCTGCAACATTTTGTTATAGCAGCACAGAACGGACTAAAACAGTGATTTGTCAACAGAACTGGATTGAAATTCTGGTTTGATTATTTAACACACAAGAGATACTCACTCTGCAATAAAATTGGGGTAATGAAGTAAGCAGTTCTCTTGCATACTATCTATTAAAAAAACAAAAACAAACAAACAAAACTATGTACAAATGAATGGTTAAACCATTTTGATTTTTTTTTTTACCATGAGCAGTTTCTATGCTTTTTCTGGAGAAATGGAGAGACTACAATTAAATCATTTTGATGGTATTAACCTTTTAAAAAAATAAAAAGTTGTTTGTCTATTAAGTGTGATTTCAGGCTAAATAATAGCAAAATAACTAAATCCAGGGAGGAAAAACCATGGTGGGCTTTTCTCAAAGAAGTTATTTGATGCCTTATCATTTATTCTTTACTGAGAAAACCTTGTTGTAAATAATAATTTTTTTTTTTTTTTTTTTGGAGAGGTTTTTGCTATAGGGCGTGTGCACTCGCCAGACAGAGAGAGACAGAAAGTGAGAAATCACCCCCCGGGGGATGGCCACGCCGCAATCCCTTCTCCTCCATTCTCCTCTCGGGATCTTGGGCACGCACGCACATGCGCCCGGTGTGAGTTTAAGCCACCAGGTCCGGGACTTGAACCGTGGTCAACTACGTGGGAGTCCAGCGACATAGCCATTACGCTAACTGCTGGTCCCTAAATAATTTTTGATAAGTAGACAAGGAGCTCCACTTCTTCCTCCTTTTATTTATTTATTTTTCTCTGAGAAGCAAAGCCATGAAAACTATAAGACCCGAACAGCTGAACTTTCAGGTTTGATTTTTTTGGGTTGTGTTTGTTGAGTTCTAAATGTACAAGAGAAAAAACAAAGATTGAAGTCAAGGTGGTTATTCATCTTGCTGCTGTGCAGAGCAACAACTGATGTTCTCTTTTTCCATCAAAAGACAACCTGTTTCATAGGATTCTTTCTTCTTCTTGCATTTGGGAGCTTCTCTTTTCTCTATCCCTCCATCCCTGTGGGTGGGCAGAGGGGTGGTTAATAGTCCTATAGTTAAGAATCTTCCACTAGCCCTTTATTTTAGTTTTGTATACCCATTCACACCTTTGTCATTACTTTCTTTATAAATAACCCTTCTTAAATATCCTAATTTGAGTGTGCCATCTGCTTCTTATTAGGACCTTGATTGATACTAATTATTATGAAAACTTTCAGGAATTTGCTTACATATAAAAGATTATATTCGTACATATATACCTTTTTATTTCTACACAATTAGTAGCACTGTCTTTGTGCCTTGCTCTTTTCAATTAATCACGCCTCTTGTACCTTCTCCCACATTAGCCCACAAAGATTTGCCATGTGAAAATTAACTAACATTGAAGGAGTATAAAATATGGAAGGCTATCAGATAAAAAGTACATATGATCTATAATGAAAATGCTCGTGGTCACAAAGAGTATAATACACAACATAGATTTTTTACAGCTCCCATAACTTTAGAATCTACTGAGCGAGAATTTAACATTACTCTAGGATTGAAGATTATTTGCTTTTTTGGAAAGAAAAGTCATTCTTCTTTTTTTTTTAATCAAAGATTGGAAAATACGTATCAGATTTTCTTCAAAGCAAATCTTTACATAGCTACGAAGTAAAACAGAGCACCTTTCCCACCTCAGCCAAGTGGATTCACTTGAAAGTAAAGCATGTGCTAGCTCTGAAACCCAAGTTGGATAGCTCATACTGGAACTTACCGAACTACCGCTGCTGTCCCTGGTAGCAGACATTCCCTACCTCCAGTGGTTTACCCTTTGAGAAAGCTCAAGACCATTTGTAAGGGGTGGGGAAGAGTAAGACTGTGTTTCAACTCTGAGACTCTGTTGACACGCCTTGTGTGTCCTGTACTCAGCTTTCAGATAACGGCAGTAAACATCCGTGTGTGCCCACCGCTCTCTTACATCGCTGTGCTTCGTGGAACTTCTGATATATACATACCTGCAAATTTTCATCTTCTTGACTTCTTCTTAACTCCTGTTGACATGTTTATTTTCAGGATGTTCAAATAAAAGTCATTGAAAATGCCTTTCCAAGTACATAAATATTCTAGAGAAGTGTGAAATAACATTAACAAAGGAAATCAACTATCTTGAAATCGAAAAGGAATAACATAACCCTGAGGAAAAATTATATTTTAACAGAAAATACAACCATATGGCCAAATGAGAACTACTTTTCCTTATTTACACCATTTTATTATTAAATGTTTCACAAGCTATTATTTGGGAGACTAGAACCTTATTATGTTGAAATGTACTAAATTCTATTCATTTTACAAAGATGACAAAACAGGATGACTGTTTATTTAGAAAAGCATACCGTTTTCTTCATGGCTCTCCTTTTCTCTGTGGATTCTATCGGTTTTTGACTAGAAAGTAAGTTCTTAAAATGCCCTGGAGGAGTTTGCTTTGTTTTAGTTGGCAATTATCCCTTTCTCTGGGTTTATTTCAGCAGTAAGATTCAAGAGTCTTGTGGAGCCTATCTTTGTGCCCATATGATTTATTTTACCATTTAAAGTTGCATTAGTCTTTTTAAGCCAAAGAAGAATGGGCATTTTCTGTTAGTCATACCATAGTATAACGGGAAATCTCAGTGTTAAAGCAAATTATTACAAAGAACACTGTAATCCTTCAAAGGCATATTACTATTCTAGATATAGTCCCCCAAAAAATCAGAATTAAACATATAATAACAATAAACAGAATATTTTTAAAAAATCCACAAGTCTGTCTAATTATTGATAAAAATGTAAGAAATCTTTGACATAAAAATGAGCATTGGTGTTTTATATTCATTAATTGTACCAGAGATCCCAATATATTCCCATGTTCACCCATGGCAAATAAAATATAAAGTTATAATTTCCTTTCTTTCCAAATAAGACCACATTCTTAGGAACTTGGGGGTGTGGATATAACATAAATTTGGGGGCAATACAGTTTTAAAATATATCAGAAAAAATATGGCATAAGGGTAACAGAACAGGACATAAAGATACTCATGGATACACAGTTTTCCATATTAATTATTGCTATAAAATGCCAATCAGTATGGTCATAGTTAAGTTTTAAATCTCGTTGCACCATATACTGTTATATAGCATTCAAAATTATCAATTAGATATACTACTGTAGAGAGATCTCCAACACGCAATGTTGAATGTAAAAAGAAAGTTATAGCAAAAAAACTTAAATATAATTATTAAAATCAAACGAAGAAATGACATACATTGTTCATGCAAGCATAAACATTTAGAAAAGTTGAAAAGATGTTTTATAAAAATAAATCTATGGGTTGGGAACCAACAGTTAGCGTAATGGCTATGTCGCTGGACTCCCACGTAGTCGACCGCGGTTCACGTCCCGGACCCGGTGGCTTAAAACTCACGCTGGGCGCGTGTGCGTGCGTGCCCAAGATCCCGAGAGGAGAATGGAGGAGAAGGGATTACAGCGTGACCATCCCCTCTGGGGGGTGATTTCTCGCTTTCTGTCTCTATGTCTCTCTGTCTGTCTGGCGAGTGCACGCGCCCTATAGCGAAAACTTCTCAAAAAAAAAAAAAAAAAAATCTATGGGGACTAGCAGGTGGCTTGAATCCTGGACCCAGATCCAATGTCTTGAACCTCATTCTGGGCATCTGTGTCTGCATGCTCTAACTATCCTGAGAGGAGAATGGAGAAGGGATTGTAACATGACTACCCCCTCTGGGGGGTGATTTATTGCTTTCTGTCCCTCTGTCTCTCCAGAAAACACATGTACCTATAGCAAAAAGTCTTTCAGAATATATAGATAGATAGATAGATAGATAGATAGATAGATAGATAGTGTGTGTGTGTGTATGTGTGTGTGTGTGTGTGTGTGTGTTTAATTGAGCGAAAACTATCTGCAAATCAAACAGCCCACAGAATGACTTCTCAAGAACTCTGAGAAGCCATGTGGTCTAATAGCCTTTATTGGTGGCAAAAAGAAAGTGACGTAAGAAAGCAGAAGTGAGGAAAATGAGGTCTAGAAACAGCTGGATTGATTACAGTTTGGTGTCTGCCTGTATGAACAAAAATTTCAGGGTGGGCCGTCTGTGATTTCCGAATCATGGCTGCTATGACTGACTGTGAGTCACTAACTTGTTGAGAAGCACACTGCTGAGTAAGGTCAGGGTTTGTTTACGAGAACTCACGTGTAAGAGCACAGTGGCCTTCTCAAACCAGCAGGATCAAGGTGGATGTGGACAGAAGTCAAGTGGACTGACGAGGGAAATAAAAATCTCCTGTTTACATATAATGTCCTATCCCCTTTGTTTTCAAAGTTCTGAACTATTAAAAATAGCATTAGGAGACCAGGAGAGAACATAATAGTTAAATTGCTGGATTCTCACGTAGTTGACTGTGGTACGAGTCTCCGACCTGGTGGCATAAAAAAATCACACCAGATATGTGTGCATGCGTGCCCGAAACCCTAAGAGGAGAATGGAGGAAAGGGATATGGTGTGGCCATACCCCCTGGTAGGTGATTTCCTGTTTTCTGTCTCTGTGCCTGTTTCTGTCTCTCTGGCGAGCACATGGACCCTATAAAAACCTCTCTAAATAATAATAATATTGGTATCTCTAATGTGATAATTTGTTATTTAAATTATTAAATTACTTACCTATGTTTTTGAATTTTAAACCCCAGAATATTCTAGAGGAAAAGAAAAATAAGGTATCAATAATTGTAATATTGGAATAATTAGGTTAATACTCCTTAACTGACATAAAACCTGTGGCTAAATGACAGCAAATGAGCTGGTTCTTAGTACCATAATTTCTATCTTAAAGTTACCAGATGTTTGTGAAAGCACTAGGCAGTAACATTTGCATTTTATTTTGAATAAATATACATACAGATGTACTGAATTTGCATAGTACTTGAACGGAGTCAAACATTGACTTTGTAAGGTGAAATACTAAAATTTGAACAATTGAATTGAAATTTCATTGTTCAAGGCCAACATTGAACAGACTTTCAGGAGAATTCCTTTACAGCTCTGTTTGGATGACTGGTATAGCAGTATTTCTCTTCTAGATATCACAACGAGGAGGAAGAGAAAGAATAAATGGATCATTCTGGGGGAGTTGGAGAAGCACGTGTGGTGGTTAAGCACCTGGTGTTAGAGGTCGGACCTAACTGGATGCTCAACCCTTAAATATTTTCATAGATCAAAAAGAGGCTGAAGAAGTGGATACAATATATTTTCTATAGGACTGGGTTAAAATGTATTCATGTTGGGTAAATTCACTCTGCAAGCAGTAATGATGTATATAGTGATTGAATGTATAAAATAAAAAAGTGAAAAAAAGAAAAAAAAGGAAAGAACAATCTCATGCTGGTGAATGTGTGCCTATGTGCCCAAAATGCCAGGAAGAAAGTGGAGAAGGGATTGTGGTGTGGCCATCCCCTCTAGGGGGTGATTTCTCGCTTTCTGTCCCTCCAGCAAACACACACATCCTATAGCAAAAATCTCTTATTAAAAAAAAAATGAAAGAAAAAAAAAAGATGTAAACACATTAAAACTGTGGATGGCCCTGTAGAAACAGCATGGGCTGGGACCAGCAGGTGATACAGTGGTTAAGATCCTGGAGTCCCACATGATCAACCACAACTCAATCCTGGACCTGGTCACTTGAAAACCATGCTAGGCACATGTGTGTGCATGCCCAAAATCTCAGGAGAAGAATGGAGATGGAGGAATGTGGTGTGGCCATCCCTCCTGGGGTGATTTCTCACTTTCCCTCTCTCTGTCACTTTCTGGCAAGCACACATGCCCTATCGCAAAAAAAAAAAAAAATCTTAAAAAGAAAGAAAGGAAGAAGAAAAAGAAAGAAGAAAGAAAGAAAGAAAGAAAGAAAGAAAGAAAGAAAGAAAGAAAGAGGGAGGAAGAGAAAGAAAGAAAAGTGATATCATAGGTTAAAAACTTGGTACATGATAAGTATTTTTTAAAACTTCAAATTTTCGAGTTGCTTGAGTTTGACGTTGCAACAGTATCAACAGGTGGGTCCTTTAGGAGTGGATTAGGACAAGGAGGACTCAGCCTTCACAAATGGAATTGTCAAATGTATAAAAGGTCTGAAAGAAATCAGGTAACTCCTTTTTGTCCTTTTTTCTTTGGTATTTTGAGGAGAGCATTTACTCCTTCCGTCATGTAGCAGCACAGTGTTAAGATGCACTACACGGAAGTAGCGCCCACCAGACACCAAACCTACCAACGTCTTGGGCTTGAACTTCCCAGCCTCCAGAACTGTGAGAACATACATTTCTTTTGTCTATAAATCACATAATCTCAGGTAGTTTGCTATAACATCACTGAATAACATGGAAGTGCTACTTTTTCTGAGCACATGGTTCATGATTTTTCTGGACTGTATGATGGAACGGACTAAGGAATACCTCGGAGACTATAAATTAAAAAAAAAATAAAATAAATAAAGAGATAGATAGATAAATAAACCTAAATCCAGAGATGTAAGGGAGATGTTTTTCAAATTCATTCTTGCAATAAAAGGAGAGGGACTGTTGGAATAGGGAAATACTTCAACAGTAAAATCTATGCCTATCACAAGATTAGGCTGAAAGGGCTCTTTTTCGTAGGGAGAAGGAAATTAAGTTAGAAGGTGTAGAGTGGGGAGTGCAATGAGCAACTAGTATGATCTGACCGTTGATGTAGTCATGTTTTTTTCTGAGGTTGGATGGTTCTCAGAAGAGGCCAGTAAAGAGAGACTTTTCTGAATTCTAATGCTTGCTGAAGTTCAAGAGTAAGTCAAGGACCAGGAACCTGTGGGGGAAAAAAGGAGAAGACTGACTAAACTTTGATTAAGTCAAGTTAGGAATATTTTGCTCAGATTGGGGAGGTTAGAACAAAGGAGTGAAGTAATCATAATAACCTATGGATTATTATGGCAGCAGTTTATTATTTCAAATATGGTTGCAATCGCTTATTATTTGTACAGTACTTTTACTAAAACAAAATTATGTAAATAACTTTTTTTGAGAGAGAGAGATTTTTGCTATAGAGTTTGTGTGCTCACCGGGGAGACAGAGAGAGAGACAGAGAGACAGCAACTGAGAAATCACCCCCCAGGGAAATGGCACACCACAATCACTTCTCCTCCATTCTCTTCTCTGGATCTTGGGCAAGCACGCACACATGCCCAGCATGAGTTTTAAGTCTCCAGGTCTGGGATTTGAACCACAGTTGACTAAGTGGGAATCTAGGGACATAAACACTACATCACAGCCAATCACAGTAGCTAAGGCTTCACTCAGTCATAAGCATTCCGCCTCTTAAACTGTGTTAACGCAGATAAACTTCAGAATGTAACCAACCCACATTGTTTTTCTACCTCATTCTTTCACATTCATTTTTGTACATCACTTTCCTTATCTAGAAGGTAAAATACCGAGTTGACCAAGAGACTCTCTGGAGTGGCTTGGAAGTTGATCCGGAAAACCGCTCTATTCGAATTGTGTTAAGATTTGCTCAATTAAACTCCACTAAATTAAATTGTCTTTTTTTTTTCTTTTTTCTTTTCTTTTTTTTTTTTCTTTTAGCACCACTTCATGCCATTTCAAACCTCAGGTTATCTTTGGCATGTTTTATTTTGTGACTAGTAGTATATAATTATCCTTTTTGCTTTAGTGGCTTTATGAGAGGCAGAAAAGAGGAAACACAATTAGTTTTAGAAAAGGTAAACCTTTGTGTAAACACAAAGAGATTTAGCTAAAAAAGCAGTAAACATTACAATAGTTATAAAAGCATAACTGTGGTAAATGGAGCTGAGCAAAGTCATGTTTGGGAAGGTTCTCTTCTCCCATCCAACAGGGACTGGAACTATTTAACTGAGTTAACTGTATTTTATGTTGTTTTTAAAATTTTGCATTCGTAATTAGATAGAGTTTCATGTTATTTATTTTTGAAAGATGTTTGATATACATATGGCTAGTGAGGTCACCAGAAAGTCAGAGAATGACAGAGAGAAGGGAAGGAAGAAATCATCCTGTAAGGAGGATGGCCCTGCCTCAATGCCTTCTTCTCCATTTGCCTCTTCGGATTGTGGGCATCTATGTGCACAAGCCCAGCATGAGTTGCAAGCTGCCGGCTCTGGAACATGAACCATGGTCAGCCATCGAGAAGTCTAGCGATGTAACTATTCTGCCAGCTGATGGTCCCAAGATAAAAGTTTAAATATTAATGTGAATAAGCATCAATGCATTGGCCATATTAGCTAATGAATTTTATAAAATTTGGAAATATGGCTCAAAGAAATGACATTCTCCTCTATAATTGAAAAATAATATAATCGGTCTTTTGTTGCAAAACAGCTCCAAAAAAGACGATTAAAAAAAAAAAAAAGTAAAAAAGGTATACAAAAAGATGAAACACATTTAATATATATGTACATATATACATGTGTGTGTGTGTGTGTGTGTGTGTGTATAAAATTTGACAGTTCTGTCTGCAGACTCAGGGTCTTAACTCTGAGAGGATAGAAATTATTTCAGGAAAACAGGTGGAGAAACAGAGAGAGTCCCAGCTGTCTCCTGAAGACTGGGAGTCTGCTGGGGTTTTATCAGAGTAGAGGGTGGGAAGGTGTGAGGTCAGAGTGTGTATGGAGGGGTTTGCTCCGTGCATGAGCAGTGACTGTTCCTGCATTTATATTATAGGTATCATTAACATCTTACATTCCCGCCCAAGGGTGTGATTTTTACTATGGAAATCTCCTTCTGGACTGTTACTGCTTCTGGCTGGTTCTTTTTTGTGCTTGTGGTCAGGTTTATAGCTGTAACTGGGCTACCTTCTAGGAGCTGAAAAGACCATTTACTTTTGATTCAGGAGGATCCTTGTTTTTCACCTTTTAGGAAAAAGTTCAGAGAACTGCTTTGTGCATTTTGCTAATTTTATATTGGGTTTCTAACCACATCGAGTTCCAATCTCGACCTCAACTTTTTAAATTCTTGCACTATTTTATCATTTCAATTATCATTCCTCTCTTCTAAATATCCATTAGTAGTTCGAAATAGTCCTACATGGTTATGCAACTTTTAACACGTTACTACACTGGCCCTTAATACTTGGTTACTATAAAAAATGATGTTATCATATCACTTGAATCTTAAACTTGGAATGGCTAATGTTTTTTGAAGTAAGCATAAAATTCTACCTTTCTCTGAATGACTTTATTTCCAATACTGACCTGGATTTTTAGTTGTCACTTAGTTGTTGTTGTTGTTGTTTTTTTTTTTTTTTTTTTTTTTTTTAATAAAAGATGGAGTGTAGTAACAGCAGAATAAAAGCAAATGGATGCAAAGGGAAAAAAGATACTCCATTTTTTAGATTCGGGTCCCTGGATGCACAAGTTTGCAGTCCTCTTATATAACGCAACTTTAATGCAAAAGCTTTGCACCTCTGGATTCTTTTAAATATGTAAAACAGAAACTGCAGTGGCCTTGGGGTTTTCCCTGTGTGGCAGTGTATACAAGTGTGGTCAGCAATGGTGCTTTGAGGTCTTTTGACAGCACTGCAAGTCATCTGGCTGGACTGAAGGACTCCTCAATGAGTGGTTGATTGTTCAGTGTGACAGCAACCACCTCTAGAGTACCAGATTAGTCTCTTAGGATCTTTCTACCTCTGCAGAGCCAAGGAAGGCTTCAGGGACTGGTAAAATGCATTATAGATTTGTTTCTAAAAGATCTATACATGGGATGATTAGCTTAACAGAGCAAGTAGAAAGTAGGTCATACTTGCTTTTTTATGGTGGTTCCATTCAGCCAATATTTGTTAGACATCTTCTATATGTAGGACAGTAATAGGTGGTTGGTACTCTCATGTAGTTTGGTTTATGCAAATGCAAGAGGCAAATATACCAATAGAGACTTTCATTTCATATTAAATTGTATCACACAAATTTAGGGTGACGGGAAGCACAGGACTGGAGTATAACCTAGCCTGAGAAATCAGGAACAATTCCCTGGATGAGCAGGTGCCTAAGGAGAAGTATAGACCAATTCAGATGGGTCGGTTTTTCATTACTGGAATTAACTTCCTTTGCCAGATTCTTAATTATTTCTTTGACCACCATTCCACAATAAACCCTTGGCATTTGTAAATTTATTATGTGTAAGTCTAACTGGTGACCCTAAAGTTCCAAACCATGAAGTATCTAATTCTCCTTAAAATAAAGTTAAATTGCTTTCTGTTAGAAATAATAAAAAAAGAACCCAAGTGAAACTAGTTTCAAAAATAAAGAGAATTAACTGGAGAGCATGATGCATGCTTTAGAGCTTTTCTTTCTGCATTGCATTGTTTAGTTCTGTGCTTTGATATTATTTTGCTGCAGACTCAGGTGGGTTTGCCTGTGGCAGTGAAATGATTTCAATCACTTCAGTCTACACACTCACAGAGCTAACCATCCGAAGAAAAATATCTCTCTAATCATCAGATATAAATCCTGGACATTCATATGAATGTTCCAATTAGGTCTGCCAACCCCTGGTGATGGAGAAATGCACAGAGATTAGATTAAAGTCTAGGGTAATTGTTCACACTGAAGAGACAGAGTGGGAGAGGAAACTTAGAAAACAACCCCCAGGGAAGACGGCCTTGCCACAATCCCTTCTGCTCCGTTCTCCTCCTGGTACGCAAGCGCCTGGCATGTTTACCAAGCTGCAGAGTCCAGGACTCAAATTGCTACGTCAGTCACGTGGAATCCAGCCTCCCCCACCACCATGCTACTGGCCATCCCATGTTTTGCCTTATTTTCTGTAAGGACTGTTTACATGTTCACTTTTTATATAAAGAAAATGGGCCTGAGAGAGGTTAGATGATTCATCCAAGGTCATGCCAAAAAGACAGTAAGCTATGACGACGGTGACTTTTTATTTACAGCAGACCTTGAAAATGGTAACCCGCAGTTTACGGGAATTAAAATAGACCCCTTGGGACCAGCAGATGGTGTAGAGTTTACATTGCTGGACTCCCACATGGCCAACTGCAGTTCTAGTCCTGGACCTGGTGGTTTCAAAATCATACTGGACATGTGTGCGTGCATGCCCAAGATCCCAGGAGGAGAACAGAGGAGAAGGGATTGTGGCGTGTCAATCTCTCTTGTGTGGGGGAAAGAGTTCTCACTTTTTCTCTCAGTCTCTGTCTGTCTCTCCAGCAAGTGCACATGCCCTAAGGTAAAACCTCTTAAAAAAAAGACTCTGTGTTTTTTAATTTGCATTTAAGACTGCATGCTTTAGTTAATAATATTTCTTCAATTTTACCACTTATCATGTAAAGCCTATTTATACATCCAAACATATTCTTGGTTATTGTGATACTATAACTTACCAGACTTTGTCACCATTCACTTGCAATCTATTTTTTTTTCTTTTTTTGCCATATGCTTCATGTGCTCACCAGACAGAGACAGAGAGATGAAAAGTGAAAAATCATCTCTCAGGAGGCATGGCACACCACAAGCCCTTCTTCATTCTCCTCTCATGATTTTGGACACACATGCATACACGCCTGGAGTGATTTTTCAAGCTGCCTCTGGGACTCAGAATATGGTCAGCCATAGAGAAGTCCAGCACCTGAACGACCATGCCAACTGCTGGCCCCTCATTGACTATCTGTAATATAATGAGTATCTCTTGCCATCTGACTGGTGACTAATGAAATTTTAGAATTTTATCTAAGAGTTTGCTTCCTAAAGCCATTTGATTACACACTGCCTTCTTTAATGTTTTCCTGCCAGTGGGATCTGAGAACACTGGTTATAAGTAGTTTATTGTGTAGATGATTCTATGAAGTGATTCAAAGTAGAGAGAAAATGAGACAGGGAAGAGATACAAAAGCAATGTAGTGTTTATTAAGCTGCTTTCTACTGTCAGTAACTAGCTGTTAATCCTACCTAGAATCCTTTTCTTTTCTTTTTTTTTTTGGAGAGGTTTTTGCTATAGGGCGCGTGCGCTCGCCAGACAGACAGAGAGAGACAGAGAGATAGAAAGCGAGAAATCACCCCCCAGGGGGGATGGCCACGCCGCAATCCCTTCTCCTCCATTCTCCTCTCGGGATCTTGGGCACGCACGCACACGCGCCCGGCGTGAGTTTAAGCCGCCGGGTCCGGGACTCGAACCACGGTCGACTACGTGGGAGTCCAGCGACATAGCCATTACGCTAACTGCTGGTCCCCCTAGAATCCTTTTAAGAGCTTGCAGATTACACCTCAGACTAACCCCTTGAAACTGATGCCGGGCATGTGTGTCCAAAATCCCAAGAGAAGAATAGGAATGGGACTGCAGCATGGCTATCCCTACTAGGGCATGGTTTTTCAATTTCTCTCTCTCTCTGGTGAACGCATGCACCCTAATACCAAATCTCTCAAGAAAAAAATAAAAAGTCAGAAAGTAGAGGCATTAAACTCTGACTTTTGTCTGCCTTCTGAGGGTTTTCCAGGGGAATTTGCTCTCTTGCACTAGTAACACTGACCTTAGAAAAATCTTGGAGACAGCCGAGCAGAGAGACACTACAGATACTGATTTCTATTGGACCCTAGCAGTGCAGAATTCAAATGTCCCCATGGCTGACTTGAAATGAGGTGAACCAAGGAACTCTGTCACATGAAGACAAGTGAGTTCTGTAGCTTCTGGAGGTTCAGAATCTGATCAGTTAAAGACCTGGATCTACACATCATTCATCGAAATGGTCCTTGGTTTCTTGCAGAATACAATATACACATAATACGGCTTTGTTTGCTTCCAACGATTCTTTATATTACTTTCCTAGGGCGGCTGAGTGTTGTAACAAATCACTGAAATCTTGATGGTTTAAGAAAACAAAAACGTATTCTCTCAAAGTTCTGGAGGCCACAAGTATAAAATGAGTTTTGCTGAGTTGAAATCAAGGTGTCTGCAGGGCGACTCTCCCTAGACTGGACAGGAGAATCCATTCCTTCTTCTACAATAGCAGCTGGCAGTCGCCATGTCCTGACCTGTCACTGTCTTGTTCCTGTCTCTGTCTTCCCCTCTGTGAATGTGCGTCAAGTCTCCCTCTTGCTTGGAGACACATATGACACACATATATTGGCATTTTTTTAAATTAATGAATAAAAATTGTATATGTTATGATGTTCAACATGATGTTTTGACATTGCAGAATGGCTAAATCAAGCTAATTAACATTTCCTCACATACTTGTTTTGGTATGGTTAGAACATCTAAAATTTACTCTTAGCAATTTTTGTGTATACCATATATTGTCAACTATGGTCACTGATGTGTACAATGGCTCTCATGAACTTTTTCCTCCTGTCTAACTAAAACATTGTATCCTTTCGGTTAAAATCAAGTATAGGGCCATTTGGATAGCCCAGAATGATCTCCACTTTGATGCCTCATCGCCTACTGTATAGCAGTCCTTTATAGATATCCACATCCTGTTATTACTCCAGACTGACTGCTGCAGTCCTCCTCTCTTGAAACTTAAACTGATTCTCCAGTTCAGAAGCTTTTCTACCTTCTGCTCAGTTCACGTTAGAGCGACATATGGATTGTGGAAGGAAGGCTGGTGGGGCAATTCTCATCGCCTCGCTTTAGTTATAGTAGCACCCTCTTCTCATATGTGGTAAAATACAGACACCTTACTTATCTAGAGAAGTCGACATTTCACCTACGCCTAATTCAAGCTTCGTTTGTTTTCCGTGCAATTCAAGCTTGTTATCTACAGTCTCAATGTGTATAGATGGTGTTCTAAACATGCTGAAAAGACTAATGACTCGGTACTTGTATAAATCTGCTGATATTTGACACATCTTCTAGCAGACTGTATTAGGGTTCTCCAGAGAAACTAACAATAGTATATGTATAATAATTTATACACACATGCATATACACAGAAATATTTATATATACGCACATACATACTTTTTGAGGTTAAACATATGTTTGTGTTTAATCTGTATATGTATGTTGGGGTTTTGGTTTACTCTTTTTTTGGGGGGGCAGAGGTTGACTCACGCAGTTTTGGAGGCTGGGAGGTTTCATGATCTGCCATTTGCAAGCTGCAAAGCCAGGGAAGCTTGTGATATAATTCAGTCTGAGTCCAAGGACCTGAGAACCATGGTAAGCAGTGGTGTGCATCCCAGTCTGAGGGCAGTGGCAGTGAGACAGAAAAAGAGCGAAAAAGGACAATCCCTCCTTTCTCTTCCTTTGATTCTCCACAGACCCTCAGCATACTGGACAGTGGATCTTACCACAGACCCAGGAGTGAGGCCACATTGAGTATCTAGTAGGCTGTTGATTTACCAAGTAAACAAAGATGCAGAAGAGGTTCAATTGACGTCACTACTTAAAATTCAACTTACGTCTCAAGAGAGGAAATGAACTGATTAGTACCAATACAGGAAGAAGTGACTTTATAAAGGACAAGGGTACTAAGAGGATGACCTGTTCATGTTGTTGTGAAGGTTATTCAGGGAATAGGAAGGAGTGGCCTTCAGTCCCACAGAATGAACAGAATGTGTATCCACACGCATGTGAGTCCTTGAATAGAAGGCACAGTGGATAAATGAGCTTTTTTTTGTTTATTGGTTGGCTGGTTTGTTTTTGGAGAGGTTTTTACTATAGGGCGTGTGCACTCGCCAGGCAGACAGAGAGAGACATAGAGACAGAAAGCGAGAAATCACCCCCTGGGAGGATGGCCACGCTGTAATCCCTTCTCCTCCATTCTCCTCTCGGGATCTTGGGCACGCACGTACACACGCCCAGCGTGAGTTTTAAGCCACTGGGTCCGGGACTCAAACCGCGGTCGACTACATGGGAGTCCAGCAACATAGCCATTACGCTAACTGCTGGTCCCGATAAATGAGCTTTATAGGGCTGATATTTTGGAATTGGATCTGTAGTTTCTAGGTACACTACAGTACAATACCATCTTAGGCATATTAAATTTTAAAAATATTTTTAAAGAGGTCTAGTCATATTTTAATTACATACATAATCTAATCTACTCATTTTATTCCTCACTCTTTTACATAAGGTCCATGCTTGCAACTCTTCTGAGGACAATAGAAGTGTAGTTATTTCTTGCTAATAGACTATTGTATCAGGCAGCATATTAGGAAGAGTAAGGTAGACACGACACATTAATACATAGATGGGTTTCTCTAGGGTGATCTGTAACATATTCTAAATTGGAGCCTAGAATAATAATATAAGCCTTTCTAAAATGTACATATCCAAGACTATTGCATGAGATTAAAACCTCTCTCTTAGGGACTGAATTTTCCTCCCTCGAACTTTGTAAGCTGAAGCTCTAATATTGATGTGACTATCTAAGGAAGTCTCAAAAAGTTCATAAAAATATATAGTTAAAAATATAGAGTATGAAAAAAATCTATGCATGCATTTCAATATTTTTTGCACCTAAATAAGCTAATACTTTAATTCCAGTCTTTCATGAACATCCCTTGCATTTGAAGATATTAGAGAGTAATTAAGCTTAAAGAGGGTCATAAGGGTAGATTCCTCATTGGATAGGGCTGCTATTCTGATAAGAAATAGAAAATACATCGGAGATCTTTTTCTCTACAGTAACCGAGGAAAGGCCACGTGAGGACACATGGAGAAGTGACCGTCTGTAGCTCAGTGTAAGAAACCTCATCAGACGTCAACCACGATAGCATCCTGCTCTTAGACGTCTAGCTTTCAGAACTGAGAAGAAATATATAAATTCTTGTTGCTTAACCTGCCCAGTCTATGATAATTTTTATGGCAACCCAAGCAAAGTAATATATTCCCTAGTAGTTAAAATAGATCTTCATATTTTCCTCATCATAGCCTATTGCTATTTACCATTCAATTTTACTTCATTGTTGTTAGGAACTGCATGATGCTTGTCTTCCTAGAACCTAATTGAAGTTTCTAAATCATTTTAATTAGGCCTTTCAATGAAATATTGAATAATGGAAAATTCATTATCACCAAACCCCTTTAAAAATGATCATTAAAACTTCACTAATCCTTTAATTACATTTATGCTTCTTTTAGGTGCTTGAAATAAAGTAAATGATAAATATTATTTTCTAAACCATGTACATACTGAAATTTTGTGTCTGAACTAAGAAAAACAAAGAGCAAATTGAAATAAAGACAGATTTCTCTCTGTGGTACATTATAATGGGTTTTCTTCTCATACACTTGAAAATTAATATCCCACAGATGAAAAAAGTAAATTACTGAGTTATTATCATATATCTCAGTCCATATTGTGCTGCTAGAATAGATGATTTGAACTGGGTAATTTATAAAGAAGAGAGATGTATTTCTTATACATCTAAAGGCTGGAACATCCAAAGTGGAAGGTCCAGCATCTCACGAGGATCTTCTTGCTGCATCATCCCAGGCCAAAAGTCAAAATCTCAAGAGAGCATTCATGCAAGAGAGAGTAAGGGGAGGAGGGCTGACCTGCATTCATAATAAACTCTTTCCTGCAATAACAAACCCACTGCCATGATTATAACATTAATTCATGAATGCAGAGTCCTCATGGTCTTCACATTTTATCAGGTCCCACATCCCAAAACTGTTGCATTGGAAATTACGTTTTTTTTTTCTTTTCTTTTCCTTTTTGGAGAGGTTTTTGCTATAGGGTGCATGCGCTCGCCAGACAGACAGATAGAGACAGAGAGACAGAAAGCGAGAAATCACTCCCCAGGGGGGATGGCCACACCACATCCCTTCCCCTCTGTTCTCCTCTTGGTATCTTGGGCACACACGCACACACACCCGGAGTGAGTTTTAAGCCACCAGGTCTGGGATGCGAACCATGGTTGACTACGTGGGAGTCCAGTGACATAGCCATTATGCTAACTGCTGGTCCCTGGATATTAAGTTTTCAACACATGAACTTTGTGGGGACATTCAAACCTTTGCACCCTACAGATAAGTGAATGAGCTATTATTCCTGAAACTGTTTTGCCATTGTGCTCATTCTAAAACATGAAGCACAAATTAAGTGCATCATAAATTTTGTATCATAAATGTAAATTTCAGGTAAGTCTGACCAGTACTTAGCAGGTAACAGAATGAAATGAGTTAAAAAATTATTTCTTGGGGCCAGCAGGTGGTGTAGTGGTTAAAGAACTAGGCTCCCATATTGGAGACTAAGGTTCAAGTGCCAGACTCAGCAGCTTGAAAAATCACACCGGGTGGATGTATGTGCATGCTTCAAATATGGAGAGTTAAAAAAAAAAAAACCAGAGGAGAAGAGATTGCAAATGGGTCATCCTCCCAGCAGGTGATTTCTCACTTTCTCTCCCTCCTCCTCTCTCTCTGATGAGAGAGTGTGCATGTCCTATGGGGGAAAAAGAAAAACAAAAAGAAAAAAAAAGAAAATTTCCTGTTCAGAATAATTAAAAATCTTCTGAATTATAGGAATGGAAGATATACCACTAGACTGAAGTCACATAGAGATATTAGGAGATAAAGAATAAAACAGTTTATTTATAAATCTGATTTTAGTAAAGGAATGATACTTTATGTTTGGAAGGGAGAAGCCTAAAAGCAGATAGTCACGTATCCTTGAAAAAAATAGGACTCTGCCCAAGTAGTTCACTGTCTGAATAGCAGGAGCTAGGTAGATACATGATATTTTAATGCTACATCATAATTTTTAACCTCTATGATTCTGTTAAAACCTTGAAAAGGGCTAGTCCTCACCCTGGAGGTTAAGCTGGCTGAATCCTATATGACCAACTGTGTGGTTCAAGTCCTGGACCATGCAACTTGAAAAACATGCTGAGCAAGTGTGAATGGATATCTAAAATCCTGAAGGGCAGGAAAAATTGAGAAGGGATTGAGGCATGACCATTTCCTGTAGTGGTTGCTTTCTCAGTCTCTCTCCCTCTTTCTGTCATGCACTCCCTGACAATGTTAAAAAAAATTCTTGCCAAACGCGCGTGCATGCATGTGCGTGCACACACACACACACACACACACTCACACACATAAAGAAAAACAAAATAATGCTCACCTACTAGAACTCATCTTAATCTGCTTTGTGCCACTATAACAGAATACAGAGACCAGGTCATTTATAAAAAAGAAAAATGTATTGACTCACTGTCCTGAATTTTGAAAATCTACAACCAAGGGACCAATATCTATTGAGGGTCTTTTTGCTGTGAAAAGGCAAAAAGAGGGCAAGAGAGAGACAAAGGGAGGCCGAACTTTAATTTTATAAGAAATCTATTCCCTGCATAAGAATATTCCTTAGATTTGCCATTAATATATTGAGGATGGCAGAGTCCTCATGGTCTAGTCATTTTTTAAAGATCTCACCTTTTAATACTGCTGCAATAGCGATGTAATTTCAGCATGAATTTGGGAGGATTTGAAACATTCAAACCAGTGCATTCTTCTTTCTAGACCCTCAGATTCATATCTTTCTCACACACAAAATACAGCTACTCTACCCAAATCATCCCAAAAGTTATAACTCATTTCATCAGTGAACTCAAAAGTCCAACATTTAAAATCCCACCTAAATCATGTATGAGTGATAGTCAATGCATGAGTCACCCTGAGGCAAACTGCCCCTTAGCTGTGAGCTTGTGAAATAAACAGGTTGCTTAGCTCCAACATATAATGGTGGGAAAAAAACATAAGTTAGACATTCCCATTCCAAAAGGATTCAGTAGGAAAGAAGAAAGAAATAGCCAATCACAAATAAGTCCAAAGACCAACAGGGCAAAATGTATTAAATCTTAAAACTCCAGAATAATCTTTAACTCCACTCTCCACTTTCTGGGTACACAAGCAAAGGGATTGGGCCCCAGTGGGTATCCTTACCCCATGGATTTTCTGAGATCAACCCATGCAGCAACTCTCACAGTTTGGAGTCTCATGCCTGCAGTCCTCACTAGCTGGTGTAGTCTGCTGGTATGTCTACAGTTCTGGGGTCTCTAATAGGCCTAGTAAGAGTCTAGGGTGGCTCTGCCTCTGCTTCAGGTCTCTAACTTATACCTCAAGCTGTTTAAAAGAACTTTGAAATCCATGCATTCTGCAAGCCTGCTGAAATAGCACCATCTAAATGCAACCAAGGCTTATTGCTTGCATCCTCTACAGCCGTGCTCCAAATCACACTTGATCTCACTAGTACCACCACTGAGGCAGCTGAGGACACTGCCCTGGAATGAGGAGAGCAGAGTCCTGAGACAGCCCTGGGCAGGAGGCATGAGACATCTCAGTTCCGCATTCGGAATCTATTCTGTGCTCCGAGCGCTCTACATTTGTGATGAGAAAGCAGCCTCTACCATCAACATGCTTTTGTAGTTCATTCTTTCATTGTCTCATTTACTTATTTATTTTTTAAACATCTATGCTTTCTCTTTTTAAAAAAGTTTCTTTATGTCTTCCACGATATAGAAAAAGAGAGAGAAAGAGATACCCTCAACAGGGTCATCATACCACAACCTACCCTCAACAGCAGCCAGCCAAGATCACGGGCACACACGCACACACGCACACACGCACACACACACAGGCGTGCCTGGTGCTACAGGGACATCTTGGGAGGAAATCCCAGGACCTTTCCACGTGGCCTCAGCAACAGGGAACATGGAGTTATCACTATACCACTGCAGCTGGCCTCTGCCATTGTCTTCATAAGTAATAACTGAGTTTCATACTCCTTTTATCAAAGAGTTGCTTGCCACATCCTTGGGAACATCTCCCAACATTCTTTATCATTCCCTGCCTGGCCAGGCTGGGGACGTTCTTCCTCATCTTGTTGCATGTCTGCACTTCTCTTTATTGAATGCCACATTTAAGTGTTTTTCACAAATTGAAGGTTTGTGGCAACTATGAATTGAAGAAGTCTATTGGTAGCTTTATTTTTTTATTTTTCATTTATTTATTTTTTTTTTTGCATTTTGTGCCTCTATCCCATTTTTGTAATTCTCCAGTGTTTCAAACTTTTTATTATTATGGTAATTGCTATGGTGCTCTGCAATCCGTCATCTATGATGTTGCTATTGTAATTTTGGGGGGAGTTTACAAACCATTCCCATCTAAAGTGATAAATTCAATTGAACTCAGTTTAACTTAAATGTTGAACATGTTCTGCTCCAATAACTTGCCATTCAACCTTCTTTCTTCCCTTCTTCAGAGCTCCCTATTTCCTGAGACACAATATTATTGAAATGAAAATGATTAATAATCCTACAATGATCTCTAAGTAATCAAGAGAAAGAAAGAGTTACACAGCTCTCATTTAAGGCAAATAATTAAACTTAGTGAGAAGTCAGGTTGAAAAGGAAATGGGCTGAAAGCTGACTTGGGTTGAACAGTTAGCCATGTTGAGAATGCAAAGAAAATGTTCTGTCTTTGGCTACATCAGGGGCTAGTGAGTGGCATGGTGGTTAAGGTGCTGGAGTCCTACATGGTCAACTGCAATTGGAGTCCAGGACCTGATGGCTTTTGTAAACCATGTCAGGTATAGGTGCATATGTGCCCAAAATGCAGAGAGGAGAATGAAAGAGAAGGGACTGCAGCTTGGTCATCCCCCTGGGGAGTGATTTTTCACTTTCCCTTTCACTCTGTGTCTCTCCAACAAGTGCGTGTGCTTTATGGTAAAATCTCCAAAATAAAAATAATAAAATAAAAATAGAAAGTTTTATTTCAGTGAGCACATGAATGATGAAAATGTAAAACAGCCTTGTTGCCAATGTGAATAAAGTTTTAAGTGGCCCTGATAAAAAATAAACTTAGTCACAGCATCTCTTTTAGCCAAAACCTAACGCCGAACAAGGGCCTCTCAACTCTCTTCAATTATATGAAGGTTGAGAGAAGTGAAGCAGCTTCAGGGGAAAAGTTGGAAACTAACAGGAGTGGGTTCACAAGGTTAATGAAAAGAAACCACCTCCTCTAAAGTACAGTGTGGGGCTGGCTGGTGGCACATGGTCTACTGCGATTCGAGTCCCAGACCTGGTGATTTGATTTCTCACTTTCTCTTTCTCTCTGTCCTTCTCTGATAAAATTTAAAATAAATAAATAAAGTTAAATAAAATAATTCCTTAAAGAAAGCACAGTGTGAAGCAGCAAGTTTTGATATAAAGAGTTCCATCAATTTAGATAACTGATGAAAGTGAGCACACAGAACATCGTATTTTAAATGTGGGGCACAAACCTCCTTTTCTTTGGAGAAGGGTATCATCTAGTTTTTTTATACCTCACTGGAAGTCAATGCATGGCTTCAAAGTTTCAATAGGCTTTCTTGTTAGGGGCTAATGCAACCAATGATTTTAAGTTTAAGTTGATGGTTATCATTCCCAAAATTTGTCTGTGAGAAGATGCCATATCTAGTTTGCCTGTGCTTTATAAATGGAACAACGAACAAAGTCTGATGACAGCACCTCTGTTTACATCAAAGTTTACTGAATATTTAAGTCTTCTATTGAAAGTAACTTCTTCTCAAGAAAAGGTTTGTTTGTTTGTTTGTTCATATTACTAGTGTACACTGACAGTAAATCTGGTCACTCAAAAGTTCTGATAATGTACAAGGAGATCAATATTGTTTTCATGTCTGCCAATACAGTGCTCATCTCACAGCCTGTGGCTCAAGGAGCAATTTTAAATTTTAGATATTATTTAAGAAATACACTTCTTTTTTTTTTTTTTAGAGGTTTTCGCTATAGGGCGCGTGCGCTTGCCAGACAGACAGAGAGAGACATTAGAGACAGAAAGCGAGAAATCACCCCCCAGGGAGGATGGTCACGCCGCAATCCCTTCTCCTCCATTCTCCTCTCGGTATCTTGGGCACGCACGCACACGCGCCCATCATGAATTTTAAGCCACCGGGTCCGGGACACGAACCGCGGTCGACTACGGGGGAGTCCAGCGACATAGCCATTACGCTAACTGCTGATTCCCAAGAAATACACTTCTGAAGGCTGTAGCTGATTCCACTGGTGGATCTGAACAAAGTAAATCGAAAACTGACTGGATAGGATGCACCATTCTAGATGCCATTTAAAACATTCATGATTTCTGAGAGTAGGTCAAAATATCAACATAAACAGGAGTCTGGAAGAAGGTCACTCCAACCGTCATGAATGGCTTTGCTAGGCTCAAAGATTCAGTAGAGGAAGTAACTGTGAGAGCCACAGAAATAGGAAGAAAACTCAAACCCGAAGTGGAGCTGGAAGATGTGACTCACTTGTTACGATCTCTTAATACTTTCACGGATGAAGAGGTGCTTTATATTTTATTTTTTATTTGTTTTTGGTTTTAGGAAGAGTCGCTTTTTACTTTGGGCAGAGTTTTGACTCAATGATTCATCAGAGTTGCTTTTTACAAATAAAAAAAGAAAATGTTTTCTCTAGATAGATTCTACTCCTCTTGAAGCATCTGCGAGTAGTGTGGAAATAAACAAGAAGGATTGAGAATATTTCATAAACTTCATTAAGAAAGCAGTAGCAAGGTTTGAGAGGATTGACTCTGATATTTAAAAAAGATCTCAAGTGGGTAAAACACAGTATCAAACGGTATTGTGTGCCACAGTGAAAAATCTTGCAAAAGCCAACTGATGAGGCAAACTTTATGATTGTCTTATTTTCTGAAACTGCCACGATCACCCCAAACTTCAGCAAGCACCACTGTGATGACTCAGCAGCCAACAACACTGAGGCGAGGCCCTCCACCCACAGAACAAGTATGACTCGCTGCAGGCTCAGAATATCATTTGCAAGTTTTGATTAATACACTTTTTAAAAAATAAAAGAGTTATTTTATTTAACTGTATTTATTTATTTATTTAAATTTAACCAGAGAGGGACAGAGTGAGAGAGAGGGAAAGTGAGAATGTAAAGCCATCAGGTCCGGGACTCAAACCACAGTCTGCCATGTGGGAGTCCCCTGCCCTTAAGCAGCATGCCACCTGCCAGTCCCCATTTTTTAAAATTTAATAAGAGAGAAGAGTAGGAAAGAGATAGATAGAGAGGAGGATAAATATTTTCAACAGCTTCATTATACTTCAATTCTCCTGCTCCAGGTAGCTGGTTGCCTAGGATTACACGCACTTACTACAGTGCCCAGACTACTCAGGTTGGTCCAAGAACCAAACTTGGGCCATCTATGTAGCCACCGTCTTTGGGTGTGGGTCCCTACCACTTGGACCACCGCTGCTGGAGTTGAGGCATTTTTCAATGAGAGAAAGAGAGAGAGAGAGAGAGTGTGTGTGTGTGTGTGTGTGTGTGTGTGTGTTTGCTATTAAGAGAGAGATGTTTGCTATAAGGAACATGCCTTCACCAGAGAGACAGACAGCAAGAAATCACCCCCAGGAGGGATGGCCATATCACAATCCTTTTTCCTCCAGTCTCCTCTTGGGAGAGAAGGAGACTGTGACATGGCCATCCCTGCTGGGCATGCAGGCACTCATGCCTGGCATGAGTTTTAAGCTGCTGGGTCCGGGACTCAAACTGTGGTGGACTAGGTGGGAGTCCAGCAATGTAACCATTATGCCATCTGCTGATCCCAACTGGTCTTTTGACATAATGTTAGTATAAACTTAATAAACTGTAGTATAGTATAAACACACCTTTTTATGTACTGTGAAACCAAAAATTATCATGACTTGCTTTCCTGTGATTTTTACTTTATTGTAGTCATCTGGAACCAAACCAGCAGTAACTCCAAAGTATGCCGAAAATTGTAATTTCCATCTTTACTAATTTCACTCCTCTGATTTAATGATATGCAGTTAAAGTAAACCACAGTCCTGCAATATTTTCCTTAGGAATTTCTTCGGTCGGATATTCTCCCATTTCATTGCTCTTAAATTCTGCCTTCTGTAATGAACCAGGACAGACATTACGATTTAGCCAAGTTGTTTACCAATTAATAACAAAGATGGCCTCCCTTTCAGTTTCCAATAGACTGTTGTTCATTTCCATCTAAGATCTCATCTGCATGGTCTTGCCCATTCACATTTCTATTCACATTTTGATCACAAACGCTTACGTAATCTCTGAGAAGTTTCAGACTTTCCTTACAGTGTTTTTCTTCTGAGCTCTTACCAGAATCACCCTGAATGCTCTACTGATAGCAGTCTTGGCTTTTTATAGCTTGCCTCTTCAATTTTTTCCAATTTCTACTCATTATCCAGATACCAAAGTGGATTCCATATTTTCAGGTGTTTGTTATACGTCTAGCTACTGCATTTCTTGGTACCAATTTCCTGTCTTAGGCTACTTTGTGCTACTATCACAAAATACCACAGACTAGGTAATTTATGATGAGTACAATTTTATTGGTTCATAGTTCTGGAGGCTAGGAAATTTAATCTCAAGGAGCTGGCATCTGGCAAGTGTCTTCTTACCCTGTCATTCAGTGGAAGAGCAAAAAGAGGGCAAGAGAGAGGAAAGGGAGGGCTCAATTTGACCATTTATAAAGAATCCAACCCAGGGGACCAGCAGTTAGCATAATGGCTATGTCGCTGGACTACTATGTAGTCGACCGCGGTTCAGGTCCTGGACCTGGTGGCTTAAAACTCATGCCGGGCGAGTGTGCATGCGTGCCCAAGATCCAGAGAGGAAAATGGAGGAGAAGGGATTGCAGCATGGCCATCCCCCCTGGGGGTTGATTTCTCGCTTTCTGTCTCTCTGTCTCTGTCTGGTGAGCACACGCGCCCTATAGCAAAAACCTCTAAAAAAAAAAAAAAAAAAAAAAAAAAAAAAGAATTCAACCTAGCAACAATGGCATTAATTCATTCATGAAATCAGAATCCTCATGGTCTGATTAGTGTTTAAAGTTCTCACCTCTTGAGGGACCAGCATTTGGCATGGTGGTTAAGGTGCTGGACTCCCACATGGCTGACTGCAGTTCAAGTCCTGGACCAATGGCTTGAACATCACTCTGGGCATGTGAGCGTATGTGCCCACAACCCTAAGAGGAGAATGGAAGAAAAAGCATTGCAGCATGGCCATTCTTTCTTAGGGAATGATTTCTCCCTTTCCCTCTCTTTGTTCCTGTCTCTCTCTCTGGAGGAGTACATGCACCTTATGGCAAAAAAATATCATTCAAGCATACATGCCATATAGCAAATATCTCTCTCAAAAAAAAAAAAAAAAGGTAAAAAAATAATCTTAAAAAAATAAACTTCTCACCTCTTGGGTTAGCTATGTTAAGGCATGGAACTCCCATATGATGGACTGTAGATTGAGCCCCAGACCTGGAATCTTGAAAATCATGCTGGCACATGCTATATGGCTTAGTGGACAAGGTGGATGGATCCCACATGGCCAAGAGTGCAGTTTGAGCCCTGGACCTGGCAGCTTGAAAAACATCTAGACATATGTTCTTGTAGGCCCAAAATTCTGAGGGGAAAATGAAGGAGAAGTAATTGCGCTGTGGTCATCCCTCCTGGGGGTGCTTTCTCACTCTCTTCCTCATGTTTTTAGCAAGCACTTGCATTCTACAACAAATTGGAAAAAAATAGTTCTTACTTCCTGTTATAATAGCAATTAAATTTTAAACTAATGTGGGAAGGGACAAACATTCAAAACATAACAGAATCCTATGTTATTTGTTTGGAGTATGTTTTCGTTTTCCTCCTCTGTATAGCATCCTTTGTACAATGACTAACAAACTCTTCTACATTGTGTTGAAATTATTTTAAAAATACCAATTTCTCTTAATATCAAGTATATCTAAAGAGTAATAACTGGGATTGATCTAATTGTCTCTCCAGCACTGGTACTTGGATTGACATATGAGAGTTGATCAATCAATAGCTATAGAAAACAACTGTAAATTCGTTCTATGATAAACTTAATAAAGCTAAAAACTGTTTTCCTCCAGTGGACATGGCATAAAGAAATGGTATCTGAACAGAATTTCAAAGATATCATATTTTAAGCTATGTGAACAATGAAAATTCAAAACAGAAATAGGGAGCTTGGGGCAATATATCTTGTCTCTTTTTTTCATTTCTGTCATTTTATTTTATACATTTATGCTTATTAATCAATTAAAAACAATTCCTTTCATTTTAAATACTGAATAAATTTCTGTACTAGCAATTAGTTTAATATTTGGCATTTTGTATGTGTGCTTACCTATAAACTAACATAGGTCTCTATTTGTATACTGAACTCCCTGCACTTGTAATGGTGGTGTTAATAATGTTGAGGGAATTATCAGTCTGATGAAGTACTTAAATGTCAGGATCCAGTAGTTCAATGGAATTAATTTAAATACTTTTTAAAAAGCTATGATTATGTCATTTGTTTTCATTCACATTAATGCTGAGATGCAAACAAACCCAGTTGTTTTTTGTAATCTAAGCTATGAGTGAATGAAAAAAGACATGATATAACTATTTCCAAAAATAAAAAGAAGTTTATTGACACTTAAACAGACTATAAAAAGAGAACAGGATTCCAATATGAGACCGATTAGTCAATAGATTGATTGGAAATATTTTTATTGCTTTTGGAGATTTCAATGTGATACTTAGAAATCTGAAGATATTTTACTGCCATAATCTACTTTGAACCAAAGAGAAATTATTTGGTGTATATGTCAAGTTGGATATATACCAACTAGAGACACAGTTTTAGAAAAGATTTTTTTCTTTTTTTTTTGCTGTTTATTTGTTTTTGCTTTTTTTTTTTTTAGAGAGATTCTTGCTATTGGGCACATGCGCTCGCAGGAAAGACAGAGAAAGAGGCAAAAAGCAAGAAATCACACCACCCTCCGGGAGGGCAGTCACATCATAACCCCTTCTCCTTCAGTCTCTTCTTGGGATTTTGGGGACACGTGCACACATGCCCAGTGTTCTTTTAAGCTGCAGGATCTGGTCCTTGAACAACTATTGACTATGTGGGAGTCCAGTGATGTAATCATTCCACCACATACTGGTTCCTGTGAAAGGTTTTAATAAAGAGAGAAAATGTACACACACACCCACATGCAGATACATATCAGAACCTTTTTAATTAGGATATTTTCTTTTATATTATGAAGTATTTTTCCTGTATAGAAAACAATGAATTAATTTCTAGGAAAAAAGCTATTATCTATTAATTAATGCTGAATGTATTACTCTTCTTGGAGCATGGCCTATAGGAGGAATACATTAGAAGGATTTTTGAAATAAACTAACAAATCATGGAATTAGAAGAGGTATGGTTATAAATTCTTTCTCCTTATAGATAAATCCATATTATGTTTATCAGGTAGCCCAACTAGTTTTTGTTGAAATGAAAAACAAAACTCACTATGTTTTATAGCTGTTCCCTTCAATTTATGAAACATTTTAGCTTTTCATAGAATGATAACACTTGTTTCCCCTTTAAATTTATTTGTAGATATTTTGTTTGCTTGTATAATTATATTTTTATAATGAATTATTTCTAATACATATTTCAAAAATTTCCAAAAAGTTTTTAAAATATAAAAATATTTCTTACTTGGTTAAAAACTCACCTTACATTAATGTTCCAGTGAGATAGATAGATATATATATATGTGTATTTTTTTTTTTTTTGGCTATGATGTATTCACATTAAGAAATTTGAGGTCAGTCAATAGTCCTCTGGTCAAGGCAACTGGTCCTATATGGCCTAAGGTGTAGTTCAAGTCTCCTACTTAGTGACTTGGAGGGACACACCAGTGGGCACAGGTACACACTCAAAAATCACAAAAGGGGGCCAACAAATGGCATGGTGGTGTAAGTACTGAACTTCCACATGATTGACCATGGTTCAAATCCTCAACCTGGTGGCTCGCTTTCTCTCCATCTCTCTCTTTCTGTCTCTCTGGTGAGCACGCATCTCTTACAGCAAACAGAAAAGAAAATAATAATAATAAATCAAATTAAATAAATAATTTTTTAAAAATCTAGAAATGAGGGAGAAATGGAAAGGAGATTGTGGCAAGAATGTACCTCTTGGGAGATCCTTTTCTGCGCTCTCTCTCTCTCTCTCTCCAGGGAGTACTTGCACTCCTTGGCAAATTAAAACGTGGTTTATTAGCCACAGCAATTTTTTGTTATAAGCCACAAGAACAGTTCTGGAAGATGGGAAAACCAAGGCTAAGGAGCCAGCAGACCCATGGTATAGTGCACTTTGGTTCATAAATGGCACCCTCTAGTTCTATCTTGAAATAGTGGAAGAGTTCTCTCTGGGACGTCTCATAAACCTCCTGATCTAATTAAACTCTAAAACTTCCGTTTAAACCGATGTTTATTATAGTTTCAACTTTTGGGTTTAGGGAGGGTACGAACATTCAGTTCATAGTAAGAATGTTCTGGGAAGTCAGTTTGTCATGAAGTCTCTCTTCAGGGAAAGTCTAGCCTTAGGGGTACAAATGAAAATAGATTGAGCATAAATCTCTCCTCCAGGGAGTTTCATGTCTCTGGGAAAATACCTATATAGACAAACATTATCAAACATTTTTATATCCTGTTTCTTTACAAATAATTTCTTTTCCAGAAAAAGAAAATTCTTTTCTACATTCTCCTACTAAATTAGTTACATAAATCTTCAATTTTAACTATTATCAATCCAGCTACTTTTTTTGTTGCCTTCTGTATATATAAGTATAATTTTTTTCTCCTGTTAATTTAATGTGCAGGTACCAGCCACTGAAATCAGAGATTAGGGAAAAAAAAAAAATAATAAAAAAAAAAAATTAAAAAAGGCTTTGTTTGTTGTTTCTTCCCATGCAGTTTGAACAGATTAAAGGAGCATTTGATGGATTTCAGCTTCAAAAACTGGTTCTTAAGTATCTTTAGTCATATACCTCTGGTTTATTAGTAATTCTTGTTTAGTCTTTTTTTATTTATCTTTTTAGTTTTCAAATATCAAATCTTATGTTCTGGTGAACAGCCCTGAGAACACTCCGATTACCAGAATAGTTAGAAACAAATAGGTAATCCACCCCAACCAAACACAGAGGTTGAGAATCTCAATCTCAGATTCCTACGAGCACAGTGTTTCATGCCAGAGCTCAGAAAATGATACCTCCCAGGCTGGTACCTTGACCTGCTGAGTGAAAGAAAGAGGCTCAGAACCGAGCTCTCTCTGACCTTCTCCCACCCCCGTCTCTGGATCTTCCTTGGCCCCCTTTCTCTCCCAAAGTGCAGGGAAGAGCTTTCCTCTGTCATTCTACTGCATGCTCAAAGACAGTGAAGAGGCAATCAATCACCTTCCACCCCCTCCCCGGAGGTTTTATTAAATAAGGAAGATTGAAAAACGTCAGCACACCTGAACAAATTTTTTATCAGGAGCTATTGTCTCTCTGTAAGGCCCATCTACCTGCCGAGGAGAATCATTAATTCACCATTATTTCATCATTGAACCCAATTCCTTTCCTCTAAAAATCATTTACTCTAAAATGACCTGCACCCCCATTTTCTTCTTTCTATGAAGGAGCATTTAAACTCCAACCATCTGGTCCCTGTTTGAGTCAGATCTTCTACAGCTCCTGTGTATGTATGTATGTATGTATGTATATGCTAAAATAAATGTATATGTCTTTTCTCTTGTTAACTTACCTATGTCCGTGGTTTTCCATGAACTTTAAAGAGAAGGGAAAAGTCCTTCATCCTTACTGTAGTCTTTGTTTGATTATTAACAAAATAAAACCAAAAAATAAAATAAAAAGTACTTGACAGCTGGTATATGAGATGGTTAGTTTACTCTGACAATGTGAAGGATCACTCATCATGGTATAAAGCTAGGGAAATTTCAACTACTCTGAAGGTAGAATTTTATGTGAGAAAATGTCAGCAGTTTAGAAAGTTGGTTGTTGAGATAAATAGAAATTCATAGTTTCCAAGTAAAAAGCATTTCTATGAAGAGCTGACAGATAAAGAAAATGAATGAATCAGGCTATATATACGTGCCTATATATATGTCAGTGGTTGGGAATAGGCATGCCAGCATGGGGGGAAAGACTATGCTAGTCAGTTTTTGTTGTTGTTTTTTAATAGGTTTTTGCTGTAGAGTACATGCACTCATCAGAGAGACAGAGAGAGTGAAAAATCACCCCTTCATGGGGAGGATGACCATCCCAGAATCCCATCTCCTCTATTCTCCTTGGGATTCTGGGCAAGCAAGCACAGATGCACTTGGCCTGAGTTTCAAGCTGCTGGTTCTGGGACTTGAACCATGGTTGACCATGTGGGAATCCAAGAACTTTATGCCACCTGCTGTTCCATGTGTTTGTCAGCTTATTTATTTATTTTTTTATAGAGATTTTTTTTCTATAGGGCACATATGCTCACCAGAAAGACAGAGAGACAGAAAGCAAGAAATCACCCAGCAGAGGGCCCAGCTACACCACAATCCCTTTCCTCCATTCTCCTCTCTGGATTTTGGTCATGCATGCACATGCTCCCAGTATGAGTTTTAAGCCAGTGGATCCAGGACTCGAACCACTGCCAACTATGTGGGAGTCCAGCCATGAAACTATAATGCCACCTACTGGCCCCAGTGCTGGTCAATTTTAAAGCATAGGTTTCTAAGTCTTAATCATGATACTACTCTTGTTTCTGTCTTTAAAATTTCTATTTAGAACTTTGGTTATTTTATTTCAGATTTCTTTACAAGTGAACTTAACTATTTCCTAAAGCTATCATGGATAAAAAAAATAATAAATTGAGCAATTACATACATGTATGTAGATATATGTATTTACATATGAGTGTATTATATATCTATATGTTTTTCCCTTTCTTGACTTTAAAGGGACTATTCTTTCATGGAAAACCACACTGCCCAGGTGTGTTTAAAGAACAGACAGGATCATAAAATATTCCTTTTATTATTATCTTATAGCTTTATTTACCCCTACTGGAATAGAGACTAGGAACTCTTGTCTGCTACTGAATAAGACAGATTAAATAATATTAAATTCCCTAAAATGTATAGACTGATTTCTGTCTCTGTTGAGAATAATACTTTCTTAATTTTTAATTATTTTTTAAGTTTGGTAGACATTTTGCCATAACATTTTAAAGATCTTTTTCTGGTTTAGGAATTAAAGAATTTACTAACATGTTAATATATTAAGTGAGTTTTTAGTTTTTCAACCCTCTCTTTGTAAACAGGACAAGTTCATGTTCAGGTTAAGTAAGCAGGTTAAAAAAAAAAAAAGATGTAAAAGAAAATTGTTAATTGTGGGTGTTATATTGGCAGTTCCTTAATTATACAACTCTGAAGCCAGAGGAATTGTTTGATCTTTCATTTCTTTTGCAGGAAAATTTACAGAATCAAAACCAGCAACTGTCTTTGCAAAACACAGAACTGATTACATGTTGAGTCAATAAGTAAAGAATGGCTGGTTCCATGTTTTGTTTTGTTCATTTATTTCCCCAGCTGCATTTACAAGGTTTTCTTTGAAATTGCAATAAAATGAGATGGTCTCTGGGTAGAGAATAGAGAAAATAGTCTTTTCTCTTTTTCATAATGGTCCTGCACTGCGACAGATGAAAAAGCGCGTTCTGAATTGCACGGAGATGAGGTCACGAAGGAAATGTTTCCTGTGGTGGAGGTTATAATCTATTTAAGGAGGTTCCAGGGTAGGAGGAATTGGCCTGTGTGTGTGCACAGGGGGTGGGCATGGGGAGGTGTTAAGGAAAGAGTTGTTAGAAAATGTGCAAATTGGAAAAAGAAAATTTTTAAAACGAGGAAGCAGGACCATGACCTCTGAGTGCTTCTCTTTTCAAGGATTCCTTCCGTCATCCTCGTATAGACACTTCTGCTAAGCTCTCAGACCATTTTATAAGGAAATCAGGCATGCCAAAGTACCTGGACCTCAGTAGAAAAAGCTTCTCGCCCAGGGCAGGACCTCACACCAGTTCCTACAGTCACCAGAAAAGAGCTCCAGGCTTTCCTTTGGGCATGGCCATGTCAGAATTCCTGTTCAGAAAGAAAGGATTCTGACCAGATCTTTTGCACTGAAGGGCACTGTTCTTGAATGTTGTGCTAGAAAACCTACTGGATTTCAGTCACTGGCCGAGTTCACAGTTGTTCTTCTCAGCTCTCAACAACTCTTGTCATTTGAAAGTGGACGAAGGGTAGGACTAGCCACTTTACCAGACTGAATTCTGTCCTGCTAAGAAATGTGTAGTTCCTGCATAAAATATCGAGGCTCAGCACTGCAGATACCATCTGCCCTGGAGAAAAGACAGTAAATGACTCTTTTAGGACTACCAGGAAGATGATAATAGACCTAGCTCACTTCTTTCTGGTATGAGGAGCTGTCAAATAAAGCCTTGTGGTGGTGGCCTTAGGGGGATTAGCAGCTGGCTTCACAGAAGCAAACCGACTAACTGGAACTAAGTTAAGCAGACTGTAAGCATCACTTGCACACAAATGTATTTTCCTAGTTAGGTAGTGTTAGCTATTGTACTGGTTCATTATATATCTACCAACATATTTTCTTATTTCTTTTGAGTGGCTCAAAACTGAGAAAAGAAACACAAACATATGCAGGTGTGTACACACACACACACATACACATACACACTTAATGTAAAATAGTCAAAATCATAGGGGAATATTTGCAATAGTCTTATCAGAAAATACAGGAAAATAACAATTATCTGAATCCTTTATTTTTTGTTTTCTCTTTTTGTCTCCTCATCCCCTTTGGATGATAAACTTACCCTTTAACAGGATCTGTAAGAAGAGAATGGGAGAGCCAGCTGATGGAGTAGTGGTTACGGTGCTAGACTCCCACATGGCTGATTATGGTTCCAGTCCTGGACCTGGTGGCTTGATATTCAAGCCAGGTGCATGCATGTGTGTGCCCAAAATCCAAAGAGGATACTGGAGAGAAGGGATTGCAGTGTGGCCCTCCCCTATGGGGGGTGATTTCTCACTTTCTCTTTCTTTCTCTCTGTGTCTCCAGTGAGTGCATGCATCCTTTAAGAAAAAAAAAAAAATCTCTGAAGACAACAACAACAAAGAATGTATATTTATCTAAGCATAATCAATATAGTCTTCTGATTAAATGGCATTACATTTAAAAAAATCAATAATGTATTAAATTTAAAATCTAAATTTGAAGATTTGTATTTACACATACGCACTGTCGATCGAAAAAAGAAGGTTGAGGCTTGATGAATGAAATGAATGTGGTTTATTTGTCCCAGGGCTTAGGATCAATCATCTGGAAGAGCAAATTTCTAGTTTGCTAGACACACACTCAACAAAAAAAGAAAGCAGATTTATCTAATAAAGAGAACAGGCAGAAAGGGGAGGTTGCAAGTTATTCGTTAAGAGTTTATATTGGTTCTTTGAAATATTGCAGGCAACTGATGGGCTATACCTTATTCTTTACATTGTGAACTCAACATTGGGAAGAAAAAATGGCAGAAGTCATACTGTAAAATCTACAATCCGTCTGTACTATTGCATCACAACTTGTTTGCTGTAAACTAAAACAATAGTTTGGGCAATAACCCTAATGGATATGGGTGAAACCAGGCCTTTAAGATTCAAATCAACCCTGTGTGTCCCAGACTCTGCACGGCTTTTCTTTTACAGCACAAATGCACACAATTGACTTGTTTATAAAATGTCAGGGATGTAAGATTACCCTGGATTATTTTATTTAGTCACACATTTAAAACTGATTCTGAACAAAAAAACATTGTATCCGAGAAGCTTGTAAAGTTGGAACCTGCGAGTTCAAAGAAACGCATTGTTCTTCATTTTTGTGAGAATGAAAGTTTCACTGTGATCCAAACAGGTGTGGCAAAGGTGACTTCCGGGTTTCCTTCCTGACTTTGTAGAGAGTGCTCTTTTTGTTACCGCAGCCTTAAAGATCTTCTGTACCATAAATCTGACAGTAGATAATTTGCCTTCAGTCTAAGAAGCCTTCCCATTTGGACTTTAAAACTCCTGCTTCAGTCTGCCCCAGCATCACACTGGGATGAGTCAAGCGGTCAGACACTATCTCATTGGGAAAGAAAAATGATCATGTCTGAGTACTCGGAGTAACGATTGATTCTAAATATGGACAGGTCTAATTTATCCAGCATTTCAGTGATGGCCACATGACGCATACTGGGAGGGATCAACCTCTGCAGCTGGAAGCTTAGCTCTTTGGGAGGCAATGCAAATTTGTTGAAGACTAATGACATATTTCTTTTCTGGAATGAATGGAATGTCTAGTCAGACAGAGACCTTTTAAGATTCATAATAATTACTCCATTTTTTTTTTTCTAAACTGTTTAATTCTCTTCCTCAAAGTAAAGCCACGGCAATGCCCTACCCGTCTTTCTCGAACTTACATATTCTTGATATTTTTGTCTTTGTCATTTAGAAATATTACCGCCAATCTCATATTTTATCTCATTTCAGCAATTATGCTTGACTATTGGTCAAGTATAAAAGGAGGTGTAAAAGAAAATGGATTTGACAAAAACTATAAAAACATGTATATGACAAAGAAGAGATTCTTGGAACCAGCAGATGGTGGATGGTGTGGAGGTTAAGGCACTGGATCCCACAGGGCTCACTGCATGGTTCAAGACTCAGACTCAATGACTTGAGAATCACGTGTGTGTGTGTGTGTGTGTGTGTGTGTGTGTCAAAATCCCAAGAGGAGTCTGAAGTAGAGGAGATTGCAGTGTGACCATCCTTTCTGGAGGGATGGAGTGATTTCTCACTTTCTCTCTGTCTCTACCTGGCAAACACATATTCTCTATAAGGAAAACTAGAAAACAAAAAGAGAGAGAGTCTTAGAAATACATGAAATAAGTTATGTAATATTTCTATTTATACTTCCTCACCAAGGAAATAGATTAAATTGAAGGACAGAGTCAACAGAGATAAGATTATATCACTGACGTTTCTGATTGGCTACATTTCAAACCATTGTCAGAGAAGAAGCATCACTACAAGTTTAGCTCTTCATTGCTTTCTGCCACAAAAGCCCATGGAGCTCAATCAAAAAACATTAGGACAACATACAGGAAATACTAGATCACATTAAATGCCAAAATATCTGAATAATTGGTATTTCAAAAGGTGAAGACTCTGGAAAGGGTATAGGAAATCAACTCTATGAAATACTTGCAGAAAACTTTCCAAACCTGAGAAACATTTAGAGATCCAGACACAGGAAATGCAAAGAACATCAAACAGAAACAACCTAGTAAGATCCACCCCCAGTCTGTGCCACTTTTTAGACAAATTAGTAAAAATCAAAGACAACAACACGATTCTAAAAATGGCACAAGAGAAATATCAAGTTACTTACATAGGTTAATTTCAGAACTTATTAGGCTAATTTCAGAACTCCCTACTGAAACAATGCCAACAGGAAAGACATGGGCAGACATATTCAAACACAAAAGAAAAACAATATCAACCAAGAATAATATACCTGACTAAATTATCTTTCAAGTGAGAAGAAAAATAAAATTATTCTCAGATAAACAAAAACTGAAAGAATTTACCAACACTAGCACTTCAACAAGCATTGAAAGGAGTACTATATTAGGAAAACTAAAGAGAAACAAACAGAAATGAGAGAACACAAAATAACAAAGAAAGTGTCTTACAAAATGGCAGGGATATGTCTGTAAATATCAATAATAACATTGAACATTAATGGATCAAATTCTCCAGTTAAAAGACAGAGAATGGTTGAATGGAGTCAAAAACAGAAGCCCACTATACACTGCTTGCAAGAAATGCACCTCACTGATAAATGCATAAATAGATTGAAAGTGAAGGGCTTTAAAAATATATCCCAGACAAATAGAAACCAAAAAAGGGCTAGAGTAGTGACACTGATATCAGACAAAATAGACTTTAAGATAAAAAATGTAAGGAGAGGGACCAGCAGTTAGCGTATTGGCTATGTCGCTGGACTCCCATGTAGTCGACGGCGGTTCGCGTCCCGGACCCGGTGGCTTAAAAACTCACGCCGGGCGCATGTGCGTGCGTGCCCAAGATCCCGAGAGAAGAATGGAGGAGAAGGGATTGCGGCGTGGGCCATCCCCCCGGGGGGTGATTTCTTGCTTTCTATCTGTCTGTCTCTGTCTAGCGAGCGCAAGTGCCCTACAGCAAAAAAAAAAAAAAAACCTCTCCAAAAAAAAAAAGGAAAAAATGTAAGGAGAGGCAAAGAAGGACACTATATAGAACTGAAAGGGCCAAACCCATCAAGAATATGTAAGACATATATATATATATATATATATATATGTGTGTGTGTGTGTGTGTATATATATATATATGTATATATATATATATATGTATGCACCCAACACTGGAGTACTCAAATATGTGAAAGAAGGACTGCTTGATCTAGGGGGAGGGAGAGAGTCAAGAGTTGAGACCAGCAGATGGTATAATGGTTATGTCCCTGGACTCCTATATGGCCAACTGTGACTTGATTGGCCCCAGCAGCTTGAAACTCATGCTGGTGTGTGTGCATACATGCCCAAAATCCCGAGAAGAGAATAGAGGAGAAGGGATTGTGGCATGGCCATCTCTCCAAGGGTGTGATTTCTTGCTTTCTGTTTCTCTGTCTCTCCAGCCAGCACACACGACCTATAGCAAAAATCTCTCTTAAAAATAGAAGTTTTCTGAAATTAAGCAGACATACATCTAAATGCCTTTCTAGTTCTATAGGAGTGTTTTCTGAAGCATAGTCCACCTTATTGCAGCTCTATCCACATGAGAATGTAAGATGTGCAATTCTCGGACTTCTATCCACATCTACTAAATCAAAAACCTACCGCACCTTCCCTGATGCTGATGAGAGTTCTTTGAGGACCACGGTTCTGTAGGACGATTTTGGACACAATGTGACTTCCTCTTTTGTTTCTTTGTTGACATTTTACTCACAAAACTACACAACACAGATTTCCTGTATTTCCCTTGTTCTATTCCAGTCTCCCCTATCTGTACAAAGATACCATAGTCATTTTATGGTAGGCTCACGTATATCCTTTTTATCTCTTTGTGCTCAGTATACTGCTGCTAAAGAAATACTTGGTAAATCCATAGCTAAGGAAAAATCAGTTATTTGACATATATATAACTACAGCTGGTTTTGCAGATGCCTTGTCTGCAAACAGCCTGACCTGGATAGAGCACTACCTTCGGAATGATGCTAAATACCAATATGAAGATTTCCAAGTTCCATGAACCATGAACAGCTCCTATTAACCCATAAACATATAGTTCCATTTAATATGTTGACGGAAAATAAATAACCAACTGTAAAATTAATAATTAATAATTAATGTGGTTTATTTCCAAGTCAAGTGTGAGTGACCTAGGCCAGAGAAGAGGCATACATGCCTTTTCTCAGGGTGATCATGTACAGAGGTTCCTTTTATTTGCTTTTGAGATTGGCAGACAACATTTAGTGAAAAGATTTTCCATTGGTCTGGCCCAAAGAGGTGGGACATGTAGAAGTGGGGGCTTGTAGGTTATAGGTGGGTTCCACAATTTTTAGGTCTGTGATTGGAAGGGAAGATCCATGTCTTAGTTAAAGAAAGGCTTAATCTACATCTCAAGGAAAAAGGAAGTACCGTGTCTTGGGAAGAAATAAGCCAAAGAATACAATGTAGTCAGTTGAAATCTACATCTCAAAGATACTATGCCAGGAACAGGAGGTAGGAAGAATCCTGTCAATAGAAAATAAATGATCTGTTAATGTTTATAGGTATGACTTCCCCAGTCCCTTTTGGAAAATAGAAAAAGTAGTCAGACTTCTGTCCACAAATATTGTCTACACCAGAAACTCTTCCTATTTTTCTCGATAGTATACATCAGTTACACAGAAGAGAGGAACAAAATTAAACTGATATATAGAAATCCTGCTATCTCATATCAGCTCTGACATGAGATTTGATGGAGGATGAGTGGTGTTTGACCAAAACTAAGGGTCCTGACTAAGCAATTGTAACATATCAATCCTTAGTTATTTCTGTAGTGCGTTCTAGATGATAATAAAAATTGGACCGAATATAATTCAAAGTATCCTAGGAAAAAAAATAAGAGTTTAGGGCAATATTGCCCTGATTTTGGGGAGTACATGAATGAATTTAAATTTGAATTCAACCCAGAACTCATTCATTTGCCTCATTTATTTATTTATTTATTTTTTCTTTTTTTGGAGAGGTTTTTGCTATAGGGCGCGTGCGCTCGCCAGACAGACAGAGAGAGACAGAGAGACAGAAAGCAGGAAATCACCCCCCAGGGGGGATGGCCACGCCGCAATCCCCTCTCCTCCATTCTCCTCTCGGGATCTTGGGCACGCACGCACACGCGCCCGGCGTGAGTTTAAGCCGCCGGGTCCGGGACTCGAACCACGGTCGACTACGTGGGAGTCCAGCGACATACCTCATTTATTTTAACCATGGAGAACCTGAGTCCTTTCATCAAGAAAGCAAGCCCCATTCTTGTGAAAATGAACCATTAAGAACTTTGCAGAGCTCTTAAATACCAATCCAAACCAGTGCTTAGATTGTGATTTCTTCTGGTTCAGTGACTACAGTGACAGATTCTCAACTTAAACATCCAGCCTCGGAGGAAAGAAACTACAATATTTTAAGATATTACTACATATGTCACGTTATTCGCAGCAACCTTCACGTATTTAATCTGTGGTAACTAGGTATAGCATTCATAGTTATTGATGGACAGGCAACTGAGGCTCAGAGAGGTTGATACCTTTCAAAGGTCACACAGCTAGGGAACCAGCAGTTAGCGTAATGACTATGTCGCTGGACTCCCACGTAGTCGACCGCGGTTCGTGTCCCGGACTCGGTGGCTTAAAACCCACGCCGGGCGCGTGTGCGTGCGTGTGTGCCCAAGATCCCGAGAGGAGAATGAAGGAGAAGGGATTGCTGCATGGCCATCCCCTCTGGGGGGTGATTTCTCGCTTTCTGTCTCTCTGTCTCACTCTGTCTGTCTGTCGACACTACAGGCACGCACCCTACAGTGAAAAACCTCTCAAAAAAAAAAAAAAATAGGTCACACAGCTAGTAAAGGTCAAAAGAAATTAAACTTGCCTCTCTTTTGCAGGAGAGACCTTGATTTCTCAAAAACAGCTCAGTGCTTACGAGAACATTTATGTCTTCAGAAGTGGATATAGCCTCAGGTACATTCATGTGGTTTTGAACTAAAAACCGTTTCGGTGGAAACCTTGTTTGTTGGCTTCTGAGTGGCAATTTTATGCACTGTTCCCTTCCTGATCAAGTCTCCTGTGAATTTCCTATGGACCTCTCTGGCCAGGGAGACAGGGATGTTTGCTAACTTGGTTGTGCCCTCCACACACTGACCTTTTAGCACCCCATCTGGTTTTGATTGTTGGGAGACTGTCCTCCTGCAGCCTGTGTGTGTTTGTACTTTCTGAACCACTGTTTGCATTTAATTTTAAAATGTCTCCTTCTATTATCTTCTCTAGTTCTTGAATCTTTTTTATGCCACTTTCATTTATACCTTTCATATTTTCCAATACTCCTGAAACTTTTGTTTTTTAAATATATCCTAAACTATTAGAGAAGGGTCAACTGGGAGTGAACCTCTGAGGGAGAAAAAGAAGAACGATATTAAAGTAGACAGAATGTCAAACAGATTGAAATACAAGAATTATTAAGCTTAGATGATCTGTTTAAGTCTGAAAATTTTTCTAAATAGAAGTAAAGGAAATAAAGTGAAAGTGAGGAAAATGACATAGCAAAAGGTTTCGAACAGCAATGGCATGGATAAAGTGGCTATGGATTGGCATTAAATCCTAGAAACAAAATGTGGGTGAAACTGTCTCCACATAAACAGGAAAGAATCTGAATCAACTTTCTGTTTAAGTAAGAGAATGAAAAAATATGCAGAGTCATAGGCATCATCTTTAATTTCTTATCCTCATTAGAATGACATTTTGGGGACATCAGATGGCATCATGGTTACATGGGTGGATTCCCCCGTAGTTGACCGCGGTTCATGTGCCAGACCTAGTCGCTTAAAACACACACCGGGCACATGTGCAAGGATGTCTACGATCCCAAGAGGAAACAGAAGAGAAGGGATTGAAGCATGGCCATTCCCCCACCCCCAAGTGGGTGATTTCTTGTTTTCTGTCTCTCTGGCAAGGGCACATGACCCACGGCAAAAAAATCTCCGAAGAAGAAGATGAAGATGAAGAAGAAGGAGAAGGAGAAGAAGAAGGGGAAGAAGGAGAAGAAGAATGGGAATTTGTTCTCTATAGTTCTATCTTATACTGTGTACATTGGACAGAGTGGGAGGGGTCTTCCATTCATTCTTATTTCCTGAGGTTGGTGGAAATAATAGAGCCAATCTCTATCTCACAGTAGGGTAACTCAGAACAAAAATCTGAAATTGTGTGATCAACATCTCTATGTTTTATGAAAAAATAAAAGAAAAAGGCAACAAACCAGCAAACAAACAAACAAAAAATAGTACTTCATCACCTTCTAAAAACTTGACTTCTTTTTTTCTCTCTTTTTAAAAAGAATTATTTCATTTAATTTGTTATTATTATTTAATTTGATCAGAGAGAGACAAAGAAAGAAAGAAAGAGAAAGTGAGAAAGCAAGTCCCCAGGTCTGGGACTCGAACCATGATGAACTTTGTGGGAGTTCAGTGTCTTAATCACCACACCACATGCTGACCCAAGGCTTGACCTCTTAATAGTATCACTTTGGAGTTTAAGTTCCAGCATGTAAATTTTGAAGGGACACATATATTCAAACCATAGCAGACTTACTTTATTTGGGACATCCAAAGGTCATCGAAGACATATTAAGAAATATTTGCTCTTTGGTTTTTCCTCCATGGCAATGTATTATTTAGCCCCAATGCACATATATAGAACATAGTGTTAGACTTTTGTCAGAGTTGGAGTACAGTTCTTCAGGGCCCACCAAATAAGAGGAATCTGCTAGAAATTTTATATTTGACAGGCCATTTAATTAACACAAAAATCCCATGCAGCAGATACTGTTATATAAAACCTAACTCCTTTGAAATATTTTCCAAGTTACCAATAGTGAATAAAGATACTGAACTCAGATTTAGGCAACTCTGGCTTCAAAGTCAGAATTTTCACCAAGAGTAGATCCAGTTTATGTAAAATCTGAAGCCTATCCGATTTGGGTAAATTAAAATAATAATACAAAATTAAATGCATATCTAAATAGGAAAGTGTTTATTTAAATGTGGATAAAAAAGTTAAAACATGCACATTTCAAAAAGCTATGCAAACACAAGCCTTATAAAATCCAGAAAAATAAAAGTGTTAACTCACCTCCTGATACAACTAATAATAACACCTTTTCTATGATATTTTTTACTTCGGATTGCAAAGTTTTTTGTATTATCCTGTTCTTTAGAGATAATAGAAAGATACCTCAGGGTTTTCACTACCAAGGTTAATCACATGTGCTCTTCTATGAAGATTGTTCAAAAGTTTTCAGTTTCTCATCTTATAATTGGTGTCTTAGTCTGCTAGGACTTCCATAACAACAATACAGACTGAGTGGCATCAGGATCAGAAATTTATTTCTCATATCTATGGATGGTAGCTAGCTAAGATCAAAGTATTGGCAGACTTGATCTCTCCGACTTGCAGAGAGATGACTCCTCATTTTACCCTTACGTGGACTTCCCTCTGAGCGTGTCCACTGCTGGTTTTTCTTCTTCATCTTATGAGAACACCCACTCTGTCAGGGGCCCACACTTGTGACCTCACTCAACCTCTGTTACCTCTTTCAGGACTTGTTCTCAAATACATGCACATTAGAGGGTAGAGCATTAACTTATTAAATGGGGTGAAGCAATTCAGTTCATAACAATTGCTATTTTCGCTAAGTATCTCAAATTGTCCACATTTGTAAAAGGTCTTGAGTTTCTTACATATATGAAAAGTACATGAAGATATTTTGCCATAGTACTGCATGAAATTTGTGCTGCATAAAAACAGAAATCCTGATAAGTTACATTCATAATTTCCATCAGAAAATAAAAATGCGTGATGGTGCATTTGTAGTTTGCATATAGAAAATAATCATGTAGACTATATATAAAACATTTGTACAGCATATTCTTAAAAATAGCAAAGTAGAAAATTCATAAAGTAATTAAATCTCTCTGGGGCACTAACACATAGCACTAAATTTACTCTTGCGAATGCTACAATCTGTAGGACCAACAGATGGTGTAATGGTTACATTGCTGGACTCCCACATAGTGGACAGCAGTTTGAGTCCCAGACACAGTGGTTTAAAACTCACGCCAGGTGTGTGTTCATGATTGCCCAAAATCCCAAGAGGAGAATGGGGGAGAAAGGATTACCATGTGACCCTCACCACAGAGGGGTGATTTCTTTCTCTCTCTCTCTCTCTCTCTCTCTCTGTCTCTCTGTCTCTCTCTCTCTCTCTCTATGTTTCTTGGTGGCACATGCACTCTATAGCAAAAATCTCTTTATGGAAAGGGGGAAAAAATGCTACAATTTGCTCTTTTCCTCCTGGTTGCCTGAGGATTGACCGTCATCACGAATGAGTTACTATCCGTACCAGGAAATCCATGACCAACCAACTACTTCAGAGGAAATAAACTGTCATTGAAGTCCTTCACCCTGTGAAGGCCTAAGACAGAAATCTGAGGAAAACTAGTGAAGATGCGTAAGACCACACCAGATGTCATCCTTGTGTTTGCATTCAAAGCACGTTTTGGTGGTGGCAGGACAACTGACTTTGGCATGATTTATGATTCTTTGGATTGTGTGAAAAAAAGTGAACCCAAACAGAGACTTGCAAGAAGTGTCTATGAAAAGAAAAACTTTCAAGAAAATAGTGAAAGACACTCAAGAACAGAATGAAGAAAGTCAAGAGACTGCAAAGGCCAGTGTTTGTGCTGGCAAAAAGTGAGCTGGAGATTGGAAAACAGTCGAAGGAGGAAAGATTCTGCCATGACTATCTGTGGATATTGTGCATATTTTTCACGAGACAATGAATAAACTCAAAATTTTCATGTTTCTGATTATTTGGAAAAAATGGATAAATAAAATGTAGTACGCATACAAAATAGAATGTTATTCAGCAGTTAAAAAGAATGACATCTACTATTCAAGACAAGATGGATGAGTGTGGAGAAGATTATGTTAAGTGAAATAAGCCAGGAATGGTAAGAAAAATATTGTATGTTCAGGGCCAACAGGTGGCATAGTGTGGGGGACTGAACTCCCACATGGCAGACTCCGGTTCTAGTCCTGGATTCAGTGACTTGAAACTCTCACTGGGAGGGTTTGTGAGCATGCCCAAAATCCTGAGAAGAGAATGTAGGAGAAGGGGTTGCAGCATGGCCATGCTTACTAGAGGGATGATTTCTCCTTTTCCTTCTCACTATCTCTCTGCCTGTCTGGAAAGTGCATCCGCCTTATGGCATAAACCTTAAATAAAAATGGTATGTTCCCACTAGTATGTGGAAAATAAAAATAAAAAGCTGATATCATTGAAAGAAAGTGGAATAGGGATTACTAGAAACAGAGAAGGCTAGTGGGTAATAGAAACAGAGAGATTATGGTTCATAGATTACAGGGTTCTTTTGGGGGTGACGAAATGTTCTGAGATTACATAGTGATGATAGTTTTACAGCATTTTGAATGTGTTATAAGCCAACTGAGCATATAATTTTCTTTTTTTTTTTTTTTGGAGAGGTTTTTCGCTATAGGGCGCGTGCGCTCGCTGGACAGACAGAGAGAGACAGAGAGACAGAAAGCGAGAAATCACCCCCCAGGGGGGATGGTCACGCCGCAATCCCTTCTCCTCCATTCTCCTCTCAGGATCTTGGGCACGCACGCACACGCGCCCGGCATGAGTTGTAAGCCACCGGGTCCGAGACGCGAACCGTGGTCGACTACGTGGGAGTCCAGCGACATAGCCATTACGCTAACTGCTGGTTCCCAGAGCATATAATTTTCTATAATTAAAATGGTGGCTTTAATGTTATGTACATATTATCTCAATAAAATATATATGCGAAAAAAAATACTAAAAAGATATCAAGTTTATCCAATTATATTGGCAAGTATTTTAAGGATTAACAGCATTCATTATTTCTAAATGTATAAAGGAAAAACTCACTTGTACATTTCTGGTAGAAATGTAAATTAGAACAACCCTTTGAGAAAAGAATATGCCAATATTTACTAAAATTAAATTTTGCTTAAAAATAAAACAGTAAACTTTCAGATTAAGGTATTTGTACAAGAATATTTATTAAAGCAGTCATCTAACTGGAATCAATCTGAATGTTAGACACTTTATAATATTTAAATTGCCCTACATCTGTGGTTAGTGAGAAAATACAGCAGTATTATCTAGTTTGCTATTTACATATTTATGCAGAAGTATATCTATAACATGATATTCGACAGTGACTATTTCTGTTGTAAAAACATAAAATTTTTAAAAAGGAAACTAAACCACACATGTGTATGTGTTTGCTCAGAGTTAGAAGAAAACATTGTAGTTTGAAAACAGATATGCCAAACTGCTACCCCTACTTAACACAATGCAAGGTTTAGAGAAATGAAAACAGAAGACAAGACTATTGACATCATTTAGAAATATCTGTAGTCTTTGAATTTCTACAAAGATGCATTCATTTTCTAATTTAAAAGTAACAATAACGTAATAAAAACCACATGCAACAATAGCAAGGAAAGAGATTGCTACTGAATGAATTATATCCAGTCAGGCACAAATTATTATTTTTTAATGTGCAGAAGTTTGACTGCAGGCAGATAGCAAAGAGAAAAGATTTATGAATCTTTTCATGTAAAATTAATGATGTAGTATAATATGTGGTATTTTTACTTTAAAAGAAGGTATCACAATGTGATACTTTATTATTATGCCATTTTAATTGCTACATCTCTGTGTGCTTTATTGTGAATATTTTGGTTTTGAATTTTTGACCTTAGGCAATTTCATTATGAAGTAGGGATCCTTTTCATAGATTAGAAAATGTGAAAATCAAAGGGATAAATGATAAACAAAATGAATTAAAACTTGCACTCTTAAATTTTCTCATATTCTTTTTTTTCTTGATCCCAGTGGAACAAAGTGAACATTCAGTAAGTTAGTGTGAAATGAATAAGTGAAAGAAAAAGCTATTATTTTTCTTAGAAAGAACTTTAGGGGAACTGTTGTGTCAATTAATAAATTAGAGAAATCAAGAAGCAAATTACCACTGCAAGGCTAAAACATAATATATAACCTAGGGCCTAGAGAAGCATTACATTACAATGTCTTATCATAACTAAATAGTAAGTGCAATTTATAAGATGAGTTTCCTCAAACACCACAACATATACAGTAGAATAACCTTGTGGAAACAGTATTTGCATGTAAAGCTCTCATGTCAGACATTCTTATTCCATAGTAATCTCATCTTCCAAGATCCGGCTGACATGTTCATCTCTTCTATAAAACTTCTCCTCTCCTCCCATTTATTACTGTGGTCAGGTTCTTTATCCTCTTGCATCTCATCAGACATGGGACTCATATACCCTCTTGGAAGTCACCTTTTGACTTGATATTTTGACCAGTGAACCATGAAACCCTATGAGCAGTGATCACGTCATCAGTCTTGGTAACCAGAAGATTTATCAGGAACGTGGCTTATTTCACTGGACAAATGTTTGTTGAATTCACTGAATGGATATGCATGATCTTGGATGCTATAGATTTATTGAAGGCAGTTGAGTAATTGAATGGGCTTTTTTGTTTCTTTCTTAGAGGGAGGTTTTTGCTATAGGGCACGTGTGCTCGCCAGAAAGACAGAGTGAGACAGAGAGAAAGAAAGCAAGAAATCACCTCCCGGGGGAGGGGGGGGATGGTCATACCATAATCCCGTCTCATCCATTCTCCTCTTGGAATCTTGGGCATGCATGCATACACACCCAGCGTGAGTTTAAGCCACCAGGTCTGGGACTCGAACTGTGGTCGATTACATGGGAGTTCAGTGACATAGCCATTATGCCAACTGCTGGTCCCTGAATGGGCTATTTTAATAGTAAATTAAATGCGATAATTCTTTTTTTCTTGGGAAAGACAAATCTACTATAACCTTCTGAAATGCTACCTTTTCCATGCTATAAAAGGATTGTATCTACTCTTTTCTGTTTGATGACCTTTTTTCCTACAAGTTTATTTAGTTATTGCTCCCAAGAGCAAGAGAGACAGAGACATCACACCCAACAGAGCTCTGATATTGCAGTCCACTCCCCGCCTCAGCCAGCCCCGGACCATGGATACACATGTGCCTGGAGTACTCAGGGAGGTATCTGGATGCAAACCAAGAACTTCTCTGTGTGGGTCAGCCCCCTGAATCAGCCCACAGCACAGACTTTCTACCTTTACCACTGCACCATCACCTGGCCCTTGTCCATTTCATTACTTTTTATCCTCTTTCTACTAATTTTTATTGGTTAACTCTCTGTATGTTTCATGAGAAAAATAAATGGGTTCACACCAGAACTCTCACTGTCAACTCTACCCATGTGTGATCAGGTTCTTTGCATTCTTCTCTTTACAAGGTCCTTAGTTCTACCAAAGTCCAGCTCTTAAACGTGCATTGGGTCTCATCCTTACCTACATTCCAGGGTTTTCGTTAATGTGATTATCATCTGTTGTTAACCGATAATCTCCCTCTCCTTGCCGCTTTTACTGCATTGTGCTTATATTAGCTTCCTGGTGTTACTGTAACACATTTCTACAAATGTAACATCTTCAGATAACAGAAGTGTATGAACATCTCTGGAGATCAGAAGCTCAGAATCTTAGAAGATAAAATAAAATCAGAATAAAACACACAGGCATCAGGTAATTCTGAAGGCTGTCCAATTCTTGGTCCATGGTCCAATTCTTGGTTCTTCTCTGACTTTGGCCCTTCTGCTTTCTTTTTAAAAAGACCTTTGGAATGATTGTATATTGAACTCGCAGAGGTGATCCAGTGTAGTCTCCTCATCTCAAAATCCTTGATTTCATCACATCCCCAGGACCAGCAGATGGCATAGTGGTTACATAGCTGGACTCCCACATGGTCAACTGTGGTTCAATTCCCAGACCTAGTGGCTTCAAATTCACACTGGGTGCATGTGCATGTGGGCCCAAGATCCCAGGAGGAGAATGGAGAAGGGATTACAGTGTGACCATCTCCTCTGGGGGGTGATTTTTCAATTTCTGTATCTCTGTCTGTCTCTCTAATGAGTGCATATGCCCTGCAGCAAAAAAATCTCGATACTACTACTAATAATAATAACAATCACATCCCCAAAGCTTCTTTTGCCATTTAATTAGCACATACAGAGGGGATTAGGATGTGGGTATGATTGTAGGAGCATTATTTAGCCTACAGCAATCGCTATCAGTTTATAGCATTCTCTAGTATGATTTTTTTTTGAGAGGTTTTTGCTATAGGGCGCGTGCGCTCACCTAAGTCATTGGGTCCGGGACGTGAACCGCGGTTGACTACGTGGGAGTCCAGCGACATAGTCATTACGCTAACTGCTGGGCCCATCTAGTATGATTGTTTTAAACCAGTTCTTCATTGATGCTATAGTCTCTTTTAATCTACTCCGTTTCCCTCAACTCTAATTCCTGTGTGAACGTAAAAATGTTGTCTACCGGGCGCGTGTGCGTGCGTGCCCAAGATCCCGAGAGGAGAATGGAGGAGAAGGGATTGCGGCGTGACCATCCCCCCTGGGGGGTGATTTCTCGCTTTCTGTCTCTATGTCTCTCTCTGTCTGTCTGGCGAGCGCACGCGCCCTATAGCGAAAAAACCTCTCCCAAAAAAAAAAAAAAAAAAAAAAAAAATGTTGTCTATATCCTTTCAAATTTATGACTCAGTTCTTCACTTCTCCCGCAATTAGTGGAAACCTTCTTAATTCATTCACCTTATATGAAGGGCAAAAACAACCTTCATGCTGCCATTGAAGTGACCACTTTTCTGATCAGAGCTTGTTGACATCTTAAAACTGTGCCCTAAATCCTCCTCCCCGTGATTTCTGCAATGTTGGCATCTCGTAACTCAGGTTTCGGTTTGAGTGGAACAGTGAAGAGTCACATACTTCAGCCACTTAATTTAGATCATCCCCTTCACCACATCATCTACTAACTCTGTTCCGCCTTCAGTTTTATTTACCTTGGGATGCACAACACTTTCTGAAATTACCTTGTGTATTCATTTACTTACTTAATAATCATCTCCTAACTCCTCCTCCTCAATATGAATTAATGCAGTGAAACTGAAGTGTTCTGGGTAGTCACTATATTACTCACGATCTTGCATGAAATAGACCCTCACAGATACATGCACACCCATATACACACTGACTCAAGCTACACTTAAGAATCTTCTTTAGCAAGCAGTAGAAGTTATCTTAAGACTAGTCTGTCATGAAATGCAAAGTGCATATACATTGTTTTTGCTTCTGACCAAAAGACACTGATTATTCCATGAAAATTACTATTCAGTTGTTTAAAATGCAAGCTATACTATCCACTTTGTTTTTCTTTTTTTAAGAATTAGAAAAAGAAAAAAAAAACTTCTTAATTCTTAAAAAAAACATATTTTATTTTTTTATTATTATTATTTTTTAAATTTGACCAGAGAGAGAGGAAGGGAAAGTGAGAAGGCAAGCAACCAGGTCTGGGACTCAAACCACAGTGGACCATATGGGAATACAACACCTTAAACACCACAGCACCTGCTGACCCTGTGCGTGTTTTTTTACAAGGAATGTCATTTTCAGAAAATTCAACTGATGGAAAAATATTACTATTCTGGCTCAGACATTTGGCAGACATTTTCATATAGGTGAATAAAGTAACTCTGTTGTTTTTGGGAAAGCAAGGGACAATATTTGTTGCCAATGATAAAATTCAAGATTTGAAGCAAGAAGTAGAATTCTGAAAAACTTGTATTTGCCAGTCTAAAGTGACAGCTTCCTAATATTTACAGTTCTGATGAGCTCAGTAATATTCATTTTTATGTTGTATAATAATTTTTTTCTGGGAAAAATCTACATAACTTAGTGACAAATGATGTTACAAATTCATGTATGGGTAAAATATTCACTTTAAACTAAAAATAAACCAATAGAATTTAGTATCACATAGAATGAGAAGTTTATTGGTATGGTTTCAGATTCTACATCACTGGTAACTTTAAGAAACTACCCTAGGGGGATCAGCAGATTTCATAACAGTTACATCACTGGACTCCCACTTAGTCGATCTTGGTTCAAGTCCTGGACGGGCAACTTAAAACACACCAGGTGCATGTGCATGTGTGCCCAAAATCCTGAGAAGAGAAGAGAGGAGAAGATTGTGGAATGGCCAATTCCCGTGGGGGGGGAGGGTGATTTCTTACTTTCTGTCTCTCTGGTGAGCACATGTGTGCCCTATAGCAAAAAATTCTCTCTCTAAAAAAAAAAAAAAAAAAAAAAAAAAAAAAAAAAAAAAAAAAAAAAGAAGAAAGGAAAAAGAAAAAGAAAAAGAAAAAAGAAAAAGAAAAGAAATAAATAAAAACTGCCCTAGGGTAGTTTTACTATCTTACCAAAAGAGCATACAGAATTATCAAGAAATGCTATTAACATTTTTTTTTCAATTTTGAAATACTTACTTATGTGAGGCTTCATTTTCTTAAATATAAATATCAACCAAAGGAACATTTTGCTCCAAATCATATGCAGGTGCAGATATAAGAATCCACCTGTTTTATATAAATCCAGGTATTAAAGAGATTTATAAAACCAGAGTAAGGTACCACTTTTTCCAGTTTCTGGCTTTTGAAAATATAGTATTACCTCATAGCATGTATCTATTTTATTTACATTATTATATACTGGGTTCATTATTATTTCTAAATAAGTGTTAAGTGTATATAATTTTAAGTTAGATTAGTTTAATGTTTTTAAATTAGTGTTAATTTCTAATCTGAAAAATATTAGTTGATGTAACACATACAAACTAAGGCTCTTAGGAATCTTCAATACTTTTAACAATGTTTATATATTTACTGAGGGAGAGAGAGCACAAGAGAGAGAGCGAGAGCGAGGGAGAGAGAGAGAGAGAGAGAAGGGACCAGGGGACAGGTATTCTTGACAGTGTCTCACTACACCGCAACCCTCCCTTCAGGCCCCCAGCCACGGCATCACGGGCACATGCGAGAACACTGAGTATTCAGTACACTCAGGACCCAGACCTGGGCCTCCCATGTGGCTTCCATGGTGTTACTCTACCAACTAGACCAGTGCAACTGAGTAGCCCTCAATAATTTGAAAAAATTTGCTCTGAGAACAAAATATATAAAACCTACTTATCTATAAAGGATTTTTTGAACACTTTTGAAATTTGAAAAAAAAATCTTTCTTGAAATTCTAACAAGTATAAAAGATTTTGTGGAGCTGCTTGGCTCAAAGTGAGCAAATCCTAACAGCTAATATACTTGTGAAACGTTTACTAAACAGATGTGAGTTACATGGCTTTGTTTCATTCAGCTTTGTTCAAAAAATGGTTAAATTGTTTTGATGGCAAGGGTATGGAAATTTGCAAGACTTTATGAACTAATAGGTATACTATATGCATTTTATTGCTGGATTTTATTTCTATTTAGACTCACTGTGAATAGGAAAAGGCATTTATTCCACATCAGTCAGATTACAAATAGGTCAACAAAAATGTATATAGGCAGAGTAAAACTTTCCAAGCACCGACCACAGACTGAGGAAGGTTTTCCATAATGACTTTAACAAATATGACATATTTTTCCTTAGAAAAAAACATTGGTCCGTTCAAAGGAATACATTAACAAACTGATCTGATTTTGAAACCAGATGAAATCCTTTCTACATCAACTGAACGCCAACATAATGTTTTTCTCAATAAATATTTTTGGGGATCTGAGACTTAATACATTTTACGTGCTCTTCCTAGATTTTCACGTTTTTAATTAGAATGCAACTTTCTCACTGAGGATTTGTAAACACGTAGGATTCTAAGCATGGATCACAAAGAACATACTCAGAGGCATGCAGCAAGGTGATTCCTTGTTCGATGTTGGTGCGATGCTTTCTGCTGGCTCACGGAGGATTTGGCACCACTGATTTGATAGCAGCATGGTCTAGGTCACATTTTAACAAGTTTCTTTTCTGCTAACAGACATGTTATCATCCTCTAGAGCTTTCTTCTCTGCACAGCATTTTCCGGAGGCTGAGTGTGCATGTGTGTGTGTGTGTGTGTGTGTGTGTGTGTAAAACGCTACTTTTACAATGCTGTGTATCCTATAAGCAAGGTCACTTTTAAAAGCAGTCCCGTTAGTATTGATAGAGCTGTCTCCTTTGGCTTGTTTCTCTTAAAATATTGGCTAATGGATGACTACAGGTGATTTCTAAAGTAGGAGCATTAGTCAGGGATTAAAGTGCCGTGGCTCCTCTTACCTGGGTGAGAAGATACCAGCGTGATGTGTGATAGATTGTCTCATATAACTTTAGGAGCCTCTCTCTCTTTTTGTATGCAACATCTTTGACCACACGGGAAATAAAATCAATATATGAGGTAATACAGAGTGCAGCATAGGTCTATTAGAATAACTTGTAGACTCAATAGTTTTTAAATGGTCTCTATGTAACAAATGCCACAAAGTAATACTAATAGTGTAATTTTCTAGTCTTCAGAATGGCAGTCATGTGGCTGGTAAGCTGTGTGTGGTTTGAGAGTAAAATGTGAAAAAGGCTCGGATAGTTCAATCAGCTCTTCGGAGGAGCTATTTAGTGAGTTTTATTTTTTATTATTTAATTTATTTATATCCTCAAAGAGACAGAGAGAGGTACCCCCTAGAGAGTCTTCATGCTGCAGTCTACCTTCCTGCATCATCTAGCCAGGGTCACGGGCACAAGTGTGTGTGTTCAGCGTGTGCAAGGAGACCTCAGTGCAAAGCTGGGACCTTCTCATGTGACCACTAAAGGACTGCAGCTGGCCCAGGGAGCTTTCTTCTTAATGGGGTATTATAGGTGAGCTGTATCCCCTCAACAATGTATGCAAAAGTTTGAACCCCAACGACCTCAGAATATGATTTTATTTTTCAGATGCAATTCATAAAGTTAAGGTAATTAGAGTAGAGTGGGCTCCTAAACCAGTAGGACCAATGCCTTTATAAAGTGAAGAGTTGATGAAATTGCCATGTGAAGACAGAGGCAGATTGAATATTAGATCTACAAGCCAAGGAATGAAGCTACAAGCCGAAGTTCACTGGTCATCACCAGAATCCCTGAAAGGCACATGAAACAGCTTCTCCTTTGCAGTCTTCAGAAGGAACTAACCCGGTCAACTCCTTTATTTCTGTTCTAACCTTAAGAAAAGAATCAATTTGTGTTACCTTCAGCCACCCATTGTGTGGCACTTTGTGATGGCAGCCCTAGGAAACAACTAGACAGGGATTCTAAGACGATGATTGTGCTCTAAAACAAGGAAAGAACATTTATTAAATTAGAATGTATTAAAACAATTAAATTATGACATTTGTATGGATAAGTAGCAAACGCCACGTAGAGAAATTTCCTTCTAAAGATTTTGCAGGGCATTCTGAGTCAAAATTCAGAAGTATTGACTACTTTTACACTTCTAGTTACTCATATGTGCATAATTTTTTAAAGTTTATTTTATTTATTTTATCCATGAGAGAGACAGAGACAGACACCTCCAACAAGTGCTGCCTGGCACAACCCATCCGTAGTCTCAGCCAACCCAGTCAAACACGGGCACTTACCTAGCAAGCTTAGAAAAGTCTGGGACACAAACCCAGAATTTATCCCATGTGGATCTGCTTACATTACCACTGCCCCACTACCTTCCCCTTTTAAATAAATAAATAAATGAATAAATTTTTATTAATTTTATTTTTATTATTATTTATTATTATGGTGGGCACGTGTGTTCACTAGAGAGAGAAAGCTACAGAGAGAGAAGGACAGTGAGAAAGCGTGGCTCTAAGTCTGGCACTGAAACTGCAGGTGGCCATGTGGGAGCACGTTGTAACCACCACTCCCCCACCTTGCCCTTTCGTAGCCTGTTTTATATTTTTAAAAATGTGATACAAGCAGACCATCCAGAGCATTATGTCATCTGCAAATTTATTAAGATGGCATAGATGGTCTCCACAGGTTAAGGGAAGAAATAAGGGTTGAGGAAAATAGCCAAAATTAGCTTTGAAGTGACAGTCACTAGGCTTTTTACAGTAAAAGTGTGACAATAGTACTTTATTATTCTAAAGTATTAACGAGGTGTATATTCATTTTGCATGGATTTCACATAGATAATCTTGCATGTGTATTCTCCAGAGGGTCATTAGCCAGTGCTGTGGCCAGACTGGATATTTTCTCTTAGCATAGCTTTCGTCTTCATCCTTTAAACCACCGTATTCTGACTAGGGCGTGGATGAAAGGAGACACCTTTCTGAGGGAAGGAGTAGGAGTGTGAAAACATTCAGAAACCAGCAGTCCATTTCCAAGGCAAAAGTAGAACATTCCTCTTAATTGAGGAAAAGCTTTGATTCTGCCATTAGCATGATGCTTGCCTGACAGAAGCTTAAATGAACACATAAATTAGTTCTTCACTTCAATTAATTTTGTTTTTGTTATAAAGCTGTAATATTTACTGTCTTATGATTTAATGTTTTTAAGGTTATTCCTAAAGGATAATATTTATTACGAATAATTATTTAAATCACCACTGATTTTCTTTACCCACTATTTTTTTTTTTCTTTTTCCTTTTTGTTGGAGAGTTTTTTGCTATAGGGCGCGTGCGCTTGCCAGACAGACAGAGAGAGACAGAGACAGAAAGCGAGGTATCACCCCCCCCCCAGGGGGGATGGCCATGCTGCAATCCCTTCTCCTCCATTTTCCTCTTGGGATCTTGGGCACGCATGCACATGCACCCGGCGTGAGTTTAAGCCACCGGGTCCAGGACTCGAATCACCGTCGACTACGTGGGAGTCCAACGACGTAGCCATTACACTAACTGCTGGTCCCTTTACCCACTATTTAAGGTTGTCTTTTTATTTAATTTTATTGCTAGAACAACAATGAAGACAATCTTACAGTTTCCTGAGAAAATATCATTAAGTTTTTTTGATGCCGTGTCAATCTTACAGGAAATATGAATCATTCCTTATTAAGAATGTCACATTCTAAATATTGCAAGATATGCTACAATTGAGCTGTTAACTGCAAACAGGCAGACATTTTGGAAGTTATCCAGGACATTCCCTTCAAATTCATTCACATAGGACTGCAGGAGGAATTCATGCAAGCTAATATCGCTGATTATCCAGGACGTGGTGGGCTGTGGTCCAGGAAATTTACTCACTTGACTCTGAGTGTTCCTTCACTGAAGCTTAATTATCTGTGGCTATGAGTGTGAACTGAAGTTTAGAGAAGTTAAGTGAGATATCATGGACATACACAAAGTAGTGGTAAGTTAAATGTACAATCTCTTGTTTCTTTGTATTATGATCATTAAAATGATCTTTTGGGACCAGCAGTTAGCGTAATGGCTATGTTGCTGGACTCCCATGTAGTCAACCGCGGTTTGTATCCCAGACCTGGTGGCTTAAAATTCACTCTTGGTGCATGTGCGTGCGTGCCCAAGATCCCAAGAGGAGAATGGAGGAGAAAGGATTGTGGCGTGGCCATGCCCCCGCTCTTGGACTTGACCATGACATGATTTAGTCACCAGCACCAGGTCTTGAACCATAGTCAGCCATGTGGGAATCCAGTACCTTAACCACCACCAGTGGCACCTGCATTGATTATTTATAAATTCTTTATAGCTTCCATTTTCTCAACTTAATTTTTTCTACATACTTGGTTTGTTTGTCTACTGGGCACTTAAAGTTTTCTTGACAGTATAATATGTACCAGTTGTAGGATAGTTATTTTATGTTATCTATTTTGCTGATGTAATTCTTCCAGTTACTTCATGAGATAGGTTATTTTCTACATAGTACCTTAAACTAAGATGTAGTCTCATAGAATATAACTGTGGATGCTATCAAATCTTGTTGTATTCTTACTCCTTCCTTGTTATGTCTATGCAAATCAAATATCTAGGGCGGCCTTGAGGATACCAGAGATCCCTGAGAAACTTATACACACTGTTCTCTGTCATCAATAAATGTAATCTAGGCATTCTGAAAAAATACTCGAGGCACTCTGAAGCAGAAACTTCAATGGTAATTTTGGATTATAATTTTATGGTAATACCAACTCAATTTTGTTGGACTAGGAGAAATTTTTGAAATTAACTTGAATTTATTATCTGAGGAGGAGGAAACACACTGTGTTCCTGTCACGTGAAGCAGCAGCAGAGCGTGCACTGCATATTTGTAACTGACAGTGCCTATGGCTCCATTTAGGTTTGACTCATCAGTCATGTCATCCTCAGAAAGTGCTAGAAATAGTGGCAAAGCTGGAGTGCCTTTTGAGATGTCCTTTCACACTTCCCTGAGGTTATTGTACATCCATTAACTCGAATGACAAAGGAAATGTCATCGGAGTTGAGTGAATGGAGACCAGGACACTAAAAGCCCGATTGTCTCAGGTGAAGGGGCAAATGTGCAGCCTTGGGGGAGGAAGTTGTCTGCCTCTCTCTCTCTGTAGTCACGCAGGATACACATTATCCTTACAGATTTGTGGGAAAGAAGATCATCAACCACCGAACAAGATGACATATATAACCAGACTTTGAGGATGACCCGCATTATTCTTCATCTGTTTCTTACTGATGGTCTCTGTCTTATAATAAATGTCAGTCGCCTAGCAGTGTGAAGACACAATAGGACCAGGACAAAGATTGGCCCCCAAGTAAGGGCATGCTTTGAAGAACGTGGGAAAGATGAAGGGATTCAGAGAGCGACATTATAACACAGTTGATAGAATAGATATGAAAAGCTGCTTAGGGGTGTGTTTGGATAAAACCAACTCTGATGGAACAACAATAAAAATGAAAATGGAATATACAAGATATTTGATGTCAATGGATCTCAGAAGCAATCTCAAATGCAGTTATAAACGGGTATGTGAAATAAACAGGGGTGACAAAAGGGAAGTTTACTGAATATTTATATTCTCTATTGTGCAAAATGAATCTAAAGCTCCCTGGACTAAAGAAAGACTTTGGAAAGGAATCTAAGGACCTGTATGATCTAGACCAGTTTTGTTTTGTTTGTTTGTTTGTTTGTTTTCAAAAGAAATTCAAGACTCAGCTATGGAGATAGTTACAAATTTAAAATGCAGGGTCCTTCACCAGATATAATGAATTTGAATGATTTAAAAAATAAAGTCTTTTAATTCTGATTTGAAGCAAGCTTATACTTGATTATCGAGATCTATAGAGAGAGTTTAAAGTCTCAAACTCTCCTTGGCTCAATCTCATATCTCCACCTTCTTCCTCTGCTGTAGAACTCACTGTCTTCTCCATTCCTCCATAGGAATTGTTTGTGTAACAGGCATTCCTAACGAAGTCTCTTCCAGGTCTCTGTTTAAAGATGAGAGGTCCTAGAGACAGGAACATAAAATTAAGTTATATAGTGGAAGGCGTACATAATACTAAGCAACCAATGTGCACTAAAAGAGAAGAGAGTGCCTTTTTGGAAATGATATATAGCTTATATCTTCATAGTATTATCATTTAAGACATTGAAATTAATAGACAGGAGACTGAAAAATTAGATTTAGTAGGAAATGAGTTAAATGTCATCTCCAAGGAAAATGGAAGTAAATTTTACTTCTGGTAAATCTGGAGTCAAAAAGAGTTAATGGATGGGAAGTAAAACGAATAAAGTCTAAGAGGTCTGAATACCATTAAGGAGGCACCCAGAAAAATGACTTGCAAATCATTTGTAAACAAAAGTCTCCTCTCAATGAATCTGGTTCAAGTTAAGTTCTTCAAGTTAAATCCAACAAAACCTAATGATATGACCAAAAATAATAATTAGTGTCTCCCTTTTAAAACTTCTCATTTATTTTTACAAACTATGTTTAGCAAAGAATTTTACACACACGATTTTTTACATTTAAAATAAAAAGTAAAATATTAATTGTAGAAATATGGACTAGCACTCTGAGGTTATATTTAGACTCTTGGCAGTAAGAACTTAGTTTTGAGAGTTTTTTTGTTTTGTTTTGTTTTTAGTAATAGATAGTAAACAAGAGTCTAACACTAAAATTCAACATGTATTTGAATTTGACATGTATTGCTTATGTGAATTGTAAAATTGATAGATACTCTTAATTATATGATAATAATAGCAAAAGGCATTTATTTTTAGTCACTACTCTAAGCAATTCATATGCACTAACTCCTTTGATGAAATAAAATACACATATAATAAAATTTCTACTAATTATTTGAGAGTTTGAAAATATCCTTCATCTTACTTGACTATGATATTTTTTCATCTCTAAATCCATCCCCCCATGCGAACACTAGAACATACGTGAAGCCACAATAAATTGTAGAAGAAAATTAATTGTTAACCTGGGAGACTTTTGTTTGTAGGGGCTGTGGATTCGATGTGCCCATTCCTCCAGTGGGAGAACTAGCTAGTTAAACTTTCAGTACGTAAGGGGATCCAACTCAAACCTCTGCTCCAGGTCCTTCATGTATTTTTGCACTCGTAACTAGTGATTACTCAGTGTTTCTTTTGAACACTTTTTAAAGTGTTATTTATAATGGGAAACTTTTTTTTTTTTTTTTTTTTGCAGAAGTTTTTGCCTTAGGGCATGTGCTCTCACTAGTGAGAAAGACATAGAGAGAGTAAGTGAGAAATCACCTCACAGGGATGGAATCCCTTCTCCTCCATTCTCTGGGATCTTGGGCAGAGTTTCACCCAGTGTGAGTTTCAAGTCACTGGGTCCAGGACTCGAACCACATTCAGCCATGTGGGAGCCCAGCAATGTAAGCAATACACCATCTGCTGGCTCCAATGGGAACTTTTCTTAAACATTCGTAACTTTAATCTTTGTACAGTTAGATAAAAGTGGTGAGGTATCGCCTGCCCAAGGGCTAATATGGACATCCCAATGTCATTCTTCTCTATCCTTCCAATAGATTGAAAGACAAAAGAAGAAAGGAGGACCAGATCACCTTGGGGCAGTAGTTTCTAATTTATATTCTGAAACTACTTTCCAGATTTGAATTTTGAATTTTGGCTCTGCCAGTTATTGAATAGTAGCTGACTGTCTTTGTAAAAATTATTTATTTTATAGACAAGAAAATGAGTATTTAAGAATATGACTTCCCAGAGGCTAGCCTTTTAACACAGTGGAGGAAAAAGGGAGATGTTATTTCAAAGTAATCGGTCCACATTTATTACTCATAGTTGATGATAATTTTTATTTATGTTTTCTTAGATTTTTCTAAACTGGCTTGTACCAACAGAGAGAACTTAAATTCAACTGCATGATCATTTACATTCAGAATGTTTTACTGGGAATAGCCCTACCTTACCAGGTAAATAGATTTTCTAGAAAGTATTAGGTGAAATGTGTATGTGTCAGATAGTTTCTATGAATAATATAAGGCAATTGAGAATTAGAAATAATATCTTTACATTATAGAACAAAGCATTATTTAAAAAAAAATGTGAGTTTGCCCAAATGACCCGCTTATTTTTTTTCCAGTCACTCATGAGGCACGTATTTTTAAGTAGGCTTTTGCTACAAATATCTCTCAAATACTCTCACTTTACATTAAAGAAGTACCCCACCTTTTCATTAGAAAAATCAATGCACTTTGCCCTGGTTTCATTAATAGAATATTAGTAATGTGAACCATTTTTATAGAGATGTAACATCCAAGCATTTTAACAGAGCAGAAAGTATTTCATAAGACTTTCTGCCACATTGAGCATTTACATTTGCATAGTAGTTTTCATCTATTAATGGCATGGCAATCACTTTTATTAGTTAACAGTGAGTAAGGTCAATATTATTTCTCCCATTTTCCAGAGAAAATATTTAAGTGCAGAGAAATGAAGCGATTTCACCCTTGTAAGTAAGAAAGTGATGACTTGTGAATTCCATCGTCAATTCTAAAGATATTGTCACATTATTACACTCATTTAAATTGACACCCAAATATTTTCTCCATTTTTGCAAAAAAAAAAATTAAAAATAGAGGGAACATGCTTAAAAGTCACATTTACAGCTTCTCCTGATACTGTCTTACATCCATCAGAGAGAAGTAAAATTTAAGAAAACTAGAGGTAAAACTATTGAATTTTTTACAGTTGTATGCTCTGTAAATCTTTTCTCGCCTACAAGCCTCTTCTAGGTTTTGAACACTTTGTATCAAATGAGGTTTTTGCTGTTCTTTATGGTTGAGTAGTACTACATTACGTATATGCAGCTGAATCTGGAACAACAGGGAAGAAGGGAGAATAGAGTACTCCAGGGGAAGAAATGAGACCAATTGGGAGGCCACCATCAGGGTCCCAGAGACTGACGGGGGTGACCCAGAACAATGTGGTCATGGGGGAACTCATGAAAATTTCAGATTCTCCATGTATTTGATAGATCTTGAAGACAAGCGTTAAGGGCATTGCAACTGGGTAAAAAGTACAATATGAAAGGATGAGAGGGTCGTGCGTGAGTCTAAGGGTTTGGTTGGGCCCTGAGCAATTGTTGACTTGCTGGCATTTACTGAGATAGCGAAGACTATTGAAGGAGCAGGTTGGGGTGGATATGGGACTTTTACATCAAGAGTTCAGATTCAAGCATTTATTGATCTTAGGCCATGTACCTAATGAGAGGGATAGGATTTGAAAGTCTTTGGAAAAAAGTATTGGGCAAGCAGGCAGCAGGATTCTCACAGAGGGCCCTAAAATGGGTGTGTTTCACCATATTCCCTTTATCTCATACTCATTTGTCCCTGAGTGTCTCTTTTGCATTCTTTTCAGACCGGACTAATCCTTGCATATTATATTTCAGACTGTGCCTTTTTGCTCGTCCTGAGTTTAAACTCAAGCACAGGTTTCATGAAATATAATAACATGATGGCTTCAAGTTTTGTCACTCAGCAGGTTGTAAATACTGATTAAGTCATGAATGAAATGCTTCAGCTAAACTGACAATGCAGATTCTATAAGAACAGCCTGCAGTTCACCAATTTGGGGATAAAATAATCTGTCAAATGAAATACTGTATTTTGGTACAGATTCAAATCATTCAAAACCTCCTTTCCTCAATATCTAAAAAATATTTCTAATAGCAATATTGACAATTTTATAAGTTTAGATGCCTACTAATTAAAAGGTACATATTATACAGATATGACTACAAACAATTATGTTGTCATGAAGCACGTTGAAAAGATTACCAAAAAGGTTTATTATTATCATTATTTTCCTTTTCATCCCTACCATGGGGTTATACATGTGCTTTTTTCTTTTTCATTCATCTCATCACTATTTTGTTTTTGTCAGGGCTACATGGATGCCAAAAGAAAACTCTAGTTTAAAAAGACATCTTTATATCCCTTGAGTACTTCTTCATCCAGAGGAAGCACAAAGTTAGTATCTACATTATAACTTGATATATTTTGCTTACCAATCTTGGTGGTTTACATGATGTTTAGGGTCAATGATCTTGTGTGCAACTTGCTTGTTTTCATTCTTGGCTTCTGTAGTTCCTTTAACTGAGCCTAGTAAAGGCTACCTCCTCCACTGTCACCCCCTGCTCCTGGGAATAGTTTCTCTCCAATAATAACAGATGTGATTATGGGACCAGCAGTTAGCGTAATGGCTATGTCGCTGGACACCCATTGACTGCTGTTCGAGTCCCGGACCTGGCTTAAACTCACTCCGGGTGCATGTACATGCATTCCCAAAATCCCAAGAGGAGAATGGAAGAGAAGGGATTGCAGCGTGACCCCAAAGTGATTTCTCACTTTCTGTCTCTCTGTCTCTTTCTTTCTGGAGAGAGCACTTGCCCTATAGCAAAAACCTGTCTCAAAAAAGAAAATAAAAAAAATGTGATTGCAAATCTCAGTTCACTATTTCAGCATGGATAGTGATGGAAGCGGGACAGGCAGGCATTTGCTTTGCATATAAAATTCACAAACAAAAAGGATACAAATTGTCCTCTGCAGACCATAGAATGAAAATATACTGTCTTGCATGCTTTGTTGAATTATTGATTCACTCTCTTCTACTTCTCAATCTCATGTTTCACAAGCATAAAGCCGATGTGTCTATTAGAACTTTCAATGACAAACCCTCAGGAAGAAACAAGAAGAGGGCGCATGAGCTTTCCTAGAGGTTTACTCTGTGAAAAAATGCTTCCCAAACAGCTCAGGGATACACATTACCTACCGCAGCACAGTTTACCAGCATGTTTGAAACCGCAGCATTATGCCTTGATATTTCAGGCTAATACAGAGATTCCTTCTGAATGTCCAGCACTGCACAAATTCTGTTAAGAACCTGATTTGCCGTCCTTCATAAGGAAGAGTGAGCTTGTGAAGACTTGCAACGCAGGGAACGTATTTGCCTTCTATTCTCATTTTAAGAGAAATGTACAGGGGCTCTATTGCAGGCCAGAACACTTACCTTTAGAAAAATTGCTTGATAAAATATTTGAACTACAAGCCCATCTTCTCAGCCCCTCTGCTGATACATCTCTATATTAAGAATGGTATTAATTGGGGCCGGCAAGTGGCATGGTGGTTAAAAGTGCTGGACTCCCACATGGCCGACCATGGTTCAAGTCTCGGACCTGGTGGCTTGCTTGCTCACTTCCAATCTCTCTCTCTCTGTCTCTCTCGAATCAACCTGGAAAATAATAAGGATAATAATAATAAATAAATTTAAATAAAAATAATTCTTTTTTTTAAAAAAAAGAATGGTATTAATGGGGCCAAATGACATTTGTGTGGCATAGTGGTTACATTGTTGGACTCCACATGACCATGGTTTGAATCCAGGACCATAATCCTTGAAAATTATGATGAGTGTGCATGTGTGCATGCCCAAGGTCCCAGAAGGAGAATGGAGAAGGAATTGCAGTGTAGCCAACCTCCATGAATGATGATTTCTTACTTTTTCTTTCATTGTCTTTCTCTGTCTCTCTCTCTGGTAAGCACATGATCTCCATGACAAAGAAAAGGTATTTTATATGTCCTGAATGTCCTAAAAATAGTGACAAAATAGAAGAGAGATGGAGAGAAAGACAGAGATAGAGAGCCTTAGTCTGTTAGGGCTGTTATAACAGAATACCATAGACCAAGTGTCTTAGAAAAACAACAAACATGTATTGGGTTGTCATATATGTCATGACTTTTATGACAACTCAATATTTTCTATAGTTCTGAGACTAATAAATACAAGATTAAGGAAGCAGCTGATTTGTTGTCTCCTGAGCGCTGTCCTGGTTCACAGATAGCCATCTTACAATGTTGTCACACACTGAGGAGCTCACTGACATCTCTTGCATAAGGGCACTAATCCTATTCATGAGGGCTCCACTCCCAACCCCTAATCACCATCTAAAGGGTGCTCCTTCAGATACCATTGCATTGGGAATTAGGGGATTCTGCATATGAATTTAGGGCAGACACACCATTCACAGACAGGAAAAAAGAGAGAGAGAGAGAGAGAGAGAGAGAGAGAGAGAGAGAGAGAGAGAGAGAGATAGAATAAGCTTGGGAAATTTCTATGGTGAAAGAATGGGTTATACAGGGGCGAAGAGATTGCATACAATCTTTCCACACACTTAAGTGCCCAGGTTATGCTCTCACAAGAAATTCAAATGAGGTTCTTCCTAACAGGGTCAGAGTCCTTGTAGTCTTCTTCTTCTTTTAAAGGTTTTTGCCATAGGGTGTGTATGCTTGCTAGAGAGAGACAATGAGAGGAAAAGTGAGAAATCACCCTCCAGGGGAAATGGCCATGCTGCAACCCTTTCTCCTTTCTCCTCCAGTGGTTTTGAGCATGCATGCACATGTGCCCAGTGTAGTTTTCAAGCCACCAGGTCTGGGACCTGAACCATAGTCAGCCATGTCCAACGCCTTAACCACTATATTACCTACTGCCCCAGGAATAGGTTCTTATGGGTCGCATTACATGCTGTGTTCTGTGATCTGGTTAATCCAGAAGTGTGATAGTAACACACTCAGTGACAATGAGTGACATTCAGGCTCATTACCGCGTAAGTTAGTTGACAAAGGTGAGCATCCAGGAGCACCAGAAAACTGCTTCACGTGTTTTTGCACAGAAGTTCTGGTGCAGAAGGCTGTCAATGGGGATAACCACGTTCTGCAGAAATGATAATGACTGTGGTTTATTCTGTATACTAGATGGAGTGACATACCCAGAGAAAGACAATTGTTTCTCCAGGTGCCCAGACACAGTGGTTTCTTTTATTTAGTTCTGAGAGCTGGAGAGTAGTCCATAAACATAAGGAGACTTTTACATTGGCCTGGTCCAAAAGGTGGGACATCTGGAAGTGAAGGCTTATGAGATAGGTGAATTTGAAATTCTTAGGTTAGTAATTGGTTAAAGGCAAGCATAGTCTCTGTTCCTGAAGGAAATAAGCCAAAGAATATCTGTGCCTTACTCTAAGAGCATAGGAGGCGTACTGTGTATCATAAAATACACTTTGCCAGGGACAGGATGTAGCATCCCACTCTCACTGGACAAAACAGCCTGTTTATGTTCATAGGCCTCTGTTACCATTGTAGGTGTGACTCTCCCAGGGCCCCTGGAAACAACTTTAGAATAGGAAAATGGTTAAGGGACTGGACACTCCCTCATGGGCCAACCACGGTTCGAGTCCTGGACCTGGTGGCTTGCTTTCCCACTCTCTCTCTCTCTCACTGGTCAAATTAAAATAAATGAATAAATAAATAAAATTAAATAAAAATAATTATTTTTGAAAAAAGAATAGTAAAATGTAGTCAGAATTCTGTCCTCAGTGCTGAAGGCAATTCTCATTCTAAATCTGGGAAGAGTAGTATAGAATTCATCACAGTTAGCATTAGAAAAATAAAAACAAGGTAATGAAGTAAGTTTGACGACATCTAATGCAAACCAAAGACAAAGAAAAATCTGTAAGAGCAGTCAAAGGTTGTAGGTTATTATAGCTTCGGATCCTGATGATACAGCTTTGGGATATATAAAATAGGAAAGAAATGAGGCCGTTAGAAGAGAGGTTTGTGTAAAAACTCCAATCACCACTCGTTTGCTTTCTCCAATGCTATGCACAGTAAACTAACATCTCTTTCTTCTCTACTTATGGAAATTCCATAGTTTAACCTGCCAATTAAACTGAGGTATGAATAAAGGTGTCCAGAACATCCCAGAGTGATTTGCTGACAATTTTACTAAAACATAAAATGCTTATTTTTTTAAAAAGATGAAACTTCATTAAAAAGAATGATTTAATTTTATTTATTATTATTATTACTATTATTATTTAATTTGCTACAGGGCACAAACACAGACAAGAGAGAAAGAAAGTGAGAAAGCAAAGTTCAGGACTCCGACTGCAGTTGGCCATGGGGGAGTCCAGCACCTAAACCACCAGTGTCATCTGCTGGTCCCTTAAAACAACTATTAAAATAGGAACTTACATATGTTCTATATCTCAGTAGAAATTATTCTTTAGTAAACCTTTTCCTCAGAATTGAAACAATTCAGATGCATCATCTTCGATAATAGGCCCAATCTCCTCGATATAAAAAAGCCAGACTTTGAACCTAAAAGAATTATCTTCTACCCCACCGTTGAGTAGCACAGTGTCTGGTACACAGTAATCTCACGATGTATGTCCAAAATGTAAGAACGCACACTGGGTTCATGACGTTGATGAAGTCCATAATTTTCATGTTGATTATGTGATGAAACTAGTCTTTGAAGTCAATATTAACAGTCCAGACTTTCCTTTATTTACTGGAAACACAAAAGGACAATTTCATTGATGCAAAACTTTAGTTTCTGGTTTCCCTTCATCACATTTATCCTGGCCAGTAAACTTAAAGATTTCAGTACAGATAAAAAATTTGGTATGGATATTGTTTTCAATTTTATTTACTTTATTTTATTTAGAGAGAGATTTTTGCTATAGGGTGTGTGCACTCTTTGGAGAGACAGAGAGAAACAGAGACAGAAAGCAAGAAATCATCCCCCAAGGGGATGGCCACATTGCAGTTCCTTCTCCCTCATTCTCCTTTCAGGTTTTTGGGTACACACACAGGTCCAGCATGAGTTTTAAGCTTCCAGGTCTGGTACTTGAATCAGTGTTCGATTACATGGGAGTCCAGCGACGTAACCATTACTCCATCTGTTGGTCCTTGTTCTCAATTTTATAATAGCTTAAAATAAATTATGCTCAAAGTTTTTTTTTTATATTATTCTTATTTCAAGCATGATAATATACATTTTACTTGATGGAAGAAATATTTTGAATTTTGAGATACCTTGGTCAGAAATGAATCCACTATGAATTCACTAAATACAAAGTGTCTTTCTTTAAAGCTCCATTCAGAATTTCAGGCTAGTGAACAAGATTGTCACAGATCTGGCCTCTGGTGATTTTGGCTATGTGAGGAGGATTTACTGCAATTACTCATGCTGTGATTCAGATTAAGCCACTTGCAGCTTCAATTCACAAGCACTTACGAACATTTTGCTTCAGATTTACTTAAGAGTCCCTTAAACTTCAGACTGTCATGTTGAATAATCACAGCAGCCCATTTATTTTAAATGCTGAATAAGGTAAAGTCTAATCCAATGTTTTGCAAACTCTCATATCACCTTAACCAAATTGCACACATGCAAAATAAAATTGTTTTACTTCAAACGTTCCATAAGCACCTGATCTTACTTAATTTAGGTGAGTTGGGGATAGTAGGAATCATAGTATGTATTAAAGCAAATAGAATCGAAATGTTTCTATTATTACCCATTTCATGGGCAAATTAGTTAGTTCTCATTATTATAACAAAGAATTTTTTCTGCATATTTGGCCTCTTCTTTATTCACACACACACACACACACACACACACACACTTGTAGATGTTCATCAGGCCTTTTCTGCTTTTAAACCAATGTAAGGTGCCATGTCCTTTTTGTCACTTACTTTCTAAACTCTTTCAGCAACCCAAGGTTTGTGAGAAACCTGGAATGTTAATGCCCAAGATTACACAAATGCTTCATTTTGGAACTTGCCATTTTTCTTTATCTCCTAAAAAAAAAATCTGCATATCCCACTAACATAACCCACAGTACTGCTGTGACTAGCAGTATACTGAAGCCCACTCTGGGACAAAACCTATCATTTTTTTATACATTAAAGTGAGGAGATCGTAGATTGATATCCTGTGGTGCATTGTGTAGTATTCACCCCACAGGAGAGTTTATTTATTCTCCCTTGATCTCACCAATACACATACAGATATTTTGGTTTTAAGTTCTGGCCTGAGTGAATTGAGATTGGACTGAATGAAGAGACAGAATGTGATGCTATTTTATATGCTTAGGTGCATAGGGAAGGCTCGAAACTTCTTTGCCCCATAGAACCTGGATTTCCAAGACTATCAATGGCCTAAGTTTATTCCCCCTACAGAGATTTAGAAGAATTCAGGTAGCTTACTCTTCCAGGGAAGAGAATAGATGCAACATTCCAATTCACGAAGTTTTGTTAAAGCAACAGGCAGAGTTTTGACTTTCTTTTTACTATAACTGATAGTCTCCAAGTTATTATAAATAAAAAAAGTGATTTAATCTATTTTATAGTTATAAAGATCTGTTAATGGCTATGTGAAAATCAAAATGTATGAATTGAAAGGGAACATAAGATATCCAGTTATATAGACATAATTCTTGGGTCTGATAGGTGGCATGGTGGGTAAAGATGTTGGACTCCCACATGGCTGATCACAGTTTTAAGTCTCAGACATGACCGGGCAGCTTATTTTCTCATTTTCTCTCTTTATATCTCTCTCTCTGTCTTTCTCTGATTAAATTAAAACAACTAATAGTAATAAATAAAGTTAAATAAAAATAAAAAAGATAGCTCTTTAGGGAGAGGATAATATAGAATTGTTCTAGTATGATAATAATGGAGGCAAGGAAAAGTGAGTGGAGATACACCAACAGGAAGTGTGTAGTGCTGTATATTGATTGAGAGGAGAAAGGGCTCTGCTTTCTGCTTTCAGAGAGCTCTTCCTTATAATAGAAAGTATCACTGGGAATTTAAACTGGATCTTCTCACTCTGCTTCCCTCCCCAGTAATGATAAAGGCTTATCACAATCTTTGTATTTATGGCATCTGGTAATTATTTTAAAGTGATTTTTAAAATTCTTCCAAAATATAACAGATTTTTAAATAACCAGAGTATGTTTCTTTTTGCAATGAATTTTTAAAATAAAGTAAATAACAAGTAGTCTGTCTTGAAACCTGTCCTGACTTCTGTTTCTATTTTTGTTATTGCTGGGTTTGCTTTGTTGCCCTTGTTTTTCAAACTTTCCTTTCTACCTTTCATCACTTCAAGTTTGGAATACCTGCACATCCACCTGCATTGTCTCTTCTGTCCTGGATTGTATTTGTATCGTCCTCTTTGACCCACCATGACACTTGCCTTTGTCCTTTATATCTGTTTTCACATCCTCACTAGATTGGAAAACACTTCTCTCAATTAAATACTCTGCTAACACAATAGGTTTTTGCTTTAGTTCAATATAAGAGAAATAGAACAGGGAAGTCTACCTAATTATCTCCATTTCAAAGAAAATGGGAGTCTGCAAGTTTCCTGAGAGAAGTCACTTCTCATTCTAATTTTGCAGTGTGTTCCAGTCAATTTCTGGCATGATAGGGTACAGGGCAGTATGTGGGAGAAAGGACAGGAAGTTGAATAGTACGATATTCTCACCGAGTTTTCACTACATTGATTTTTCCTCTCTGTTTCAATAATACACCTGCACTAAATCTAAGTGTAAATGCCCAAATCAGATAAGAATGATTATTTCTAGCACCTATGCCATTATTTTCTTCTAGTTATTTTAGTAAGACTATTTCCAGCTAAATTAAAAACTCACCTTTATCCCTCTATGTTTCTAGTGTTACCATGATTTTAGGAAGCCAGCAATGAATAAAATTATAGAGAATATATTGATTTAAACACAGAGCCACACAGAGACACACCTATGCGATATTAAAGCACTGTATAACATTCATCATTATTAATACTAACTATCTGGGGAAAACATATGTCTTCAACCAACCACATTTTATTGAGTGCTTGCCAAATGAGAGGCACTGTGATGGTCGTGGTGATGAATAAGACAGATGTGATCCTGTTTGTGCTGATTCTAAAAGTGGAGTACAGGGTATTTAAGATATTACCTCTCTACCTCCATCATGTCTCTTGTAGTTCAGGAAATATGAGAAACATTCAGGCCACTGGGCTTATTATTATTATTTTTTAAGTGAGATTTTTGTTACAGGTGCGTGCACTCACCAGAGAGAAAGTGAGAAATCACCCCCTGAGATGAAGGCCAAACCACAATCCCTTTTCCTCCATTCTCTTCTTGGGATTTTGGGCATGCCACCCACGTACCCAGCATGAGTTTTAGCCACCAGGTCTGGGTCTCGAATCGCAGTTGACTACATGAGAGTCCAGCAACATAACCATTATACCACCTGCTGGTCCTCATTAGGTCTTTTTTTTTTTTTTTTTTTTTGAGTTTCTATATATGCCCACAAATCCGGAAAACTGAATGTGCAGACGTTCTTCCAGCACTCTCAAAGAGAAGTTCGTCTTAATTCCACTCTTAAGGAAGTCTCAAATTCTCATCGTCTTTATGTATTTATTTATTTTTATTTGCTATAGGGCATACGTGCTCTCCAGAGAGAGAAAGAGAGAGAGGAGAAGAGAAAGAGAAAGGGAGAAAGCACCCTCAGGGAGGAGAAGGCCATGCCATAATCCCTTCTCCATTCTCCTCTCAGGATTTTGGATATGCACGCACATCCTCCCGGCACAGATCACATTCTTGGCCACATGGGATCCAGCTGCCTTCACTGCCACACCAGGAGCTGGCCCTGGCACTCATAATCTTTTAAAGCTCACTGAGCACTTTCCACCATAAAGCAGTTTCACTTCTGTTTTTGTCATCTGAACCAAATAAAATTTGTCTGGACATTTAATACCTTTACATGAGCAATATCAAGAGGAATAGTAATGTAAATAATCACTAGCATCACTTCTTCATTTCCCAGTAAAAAATTGCCATGAAGCATTATGTTACATGTTATTTTAAATATAGGTTATTTCCCTTTCTCCATATAACTATGATTTTTAAAATAATATGGATAATATACTTCTATTTGCATTTATTGCTAAGACTGTGGACAACAATGATGCTGCCATTTCCAAAAAAGCAGCAATCAAGGTCGGGGAGGGGGGGTATCATTTTCTAGTGTTCTAGTGTTTAATTGCTTTTTTAAATGAAGGCTTTCCATTAACTTTAATTAAACATTTCATAGAGACCGCAGCCAGCAAATATATTTTCCCACTGAAATTAAATTGCTTCCCCCAAAGAAAACATTGTGGGTGTCTAACAGGGTGGGTAGATTCTCAATAGCATTCTAACTGTCTCCTTCCTTTTCAGAGTAATTACTGACCTGTTATTAACACTCCAGGGAAATTCCTTTTAGTGATTTACATTTCCGGATCACTCTCCCCTTTGTCTGCCCATACACTAAATACAGGGTTTTTATCCATTGTTCAGAGTGTGCTGTAGCAGATGCTTTAGCTACTAATTCTTTGTCGCATTTGGAGCATTAAAAATGAAAGGCTAGTTTCCCCACTTGGCAAGGCTGTCCGCTTGGCCTCAGAGCCTTTTGCATACCTTGGAGAGATGTCATGTGAGAGCTTCTTTGTGCTCAGGGGTCTGAATAAAGGAGGTGGCACCTTTTCACTTCATGACTCAGGTCCTTTTTCCAAGTCTTTTACATGTTTCCAACTAGTGTTGTCTCATAGTCCCTACCTCTGTCAATTCATTAAATGCTGATTTAGACTTTTATGGCGACATTTGTCTCAGATGAGAGTTACAGTACAGCTCCTCATTAAACCTTATCATTTTTAGTGCTCATATAAGTTACGGTTCCATTTTAAAGTCAAATCCACCATAATAAATTGTCTTCAGGTTCGGCAGATACATGATGTAGTTAGCTTTTTCTTACAGCACTGCTGATAAAGACAGGTTATGACTCTATGCCTGAGAATAATATTTTATTTAGAGCACAACAGTGCATTGATGGATTTGATGGAAATGATCACACAAGAAGATTTTCTGAAAAAAAAAAAAAAAAAAAAAAAACTCACACAAACTGACCTCGGTCATACGCAATGAGGCTAGAAAGATTTCTGGAAACAATAACAGATAATAAAAAACGATTCTCTTTTCCCCTGCTTAATTTGAATTATATCATTAGTTACTATGTGAAAAGACTTTTATGCTCAGAGTCTATTAATTTATCCTGTGTCTAAAGTTCAAGCTGAAACTGAGTTATTTCTTGTTAGGGTGGGCTATGAAAGAATTCACATAAAGATGAATTATTCTCTTTCCAAGGGAAGAATGGAGTAGGTGTCCAGAGTTGTATCTAAAGGGTGGTAGCTAGGAACTTTTAAAGGGAAGGGATTTAGGATAGTTTGATTAAGGTAGTCCTGAGACAGCAGCCAGGTGATCTTTCACAGCATCTGGGTTGTTCAGTTGTTATTACAGGGTGAGTCCCCTGTCTGCAACAAAACTAGCAACCTCCCTTTCTTCTCTAGTTTCAAGTGGAAATCTTTCTCTTCCAGTCCCAAGGAATTCTCCACTTGGGCATGTCCCCTCCTATCAGACAAGCCAGACTGGGTTTGGCCCTTTAAGCCTCTCCACCTTCCCCTGCTAAGGATACTCAAGGTTGCCAGAGACCTTGGCTTCCCTGGAGCAGAGCTCAAGATAAGAGACAAATATCTAAGAGTTGATCCCTAAAAGAAAGAGAAGAGGAAAGAAGAGGAGAGGAGAGGAGGGGAGGGGAGGGGAGGAGAGGAGAAGAAAAAGAAAAAAAAAAGAGTAAAGAAAAGAAATAAAATGCCCAAGGCCAGGCATCTGTGGAACGTTGAAGGTGCCCTTCTCATCAAAATGTCTGAGATATTTGGGGTTGAGGCTAATATGTCCTTTCATTTCTTACACACCTTATAGAATAACTCTACTAATGAACCCATCATTTCGCTCCCAGAATAACATACTAATTTCATGACTATCCACCTATCCTCCATTTTTACCTCCATCTTCAACTACATCCTTTACATTGTTAAAATCAACCATATAATGGTGAAAATATGATTGTGAAACCCTCCATGCTTCTTGAAGCATTCCAGTGGTTTTCCTTTACCTACGAATAAGGTTCAAGTGATTTAATGAGCAAACAAGAGCATTTATTTGATATTATTATTCTTTCATAAATCAAACTTCAAAATACTATAGATAGTATTTCTTACTCCAACAATACAATCCCTCATTATTTTATGCATTTCTTTTGTCACACAAATATTTATTTTGCACTAACTCTGTTGAAACTATTGTGATCTATATTAGGTAAAAAAATGGAACCTGTTTATTGACATGATGATTCTTAATAAATAATCATATAAATAAATGTTAAATTATAACTGTTTCAAGAGTCAGGGCAGAGGAGAACACAGTGGTATGTACACTCATTATAGAGAAATTTTATCAAGTCAGCAAAATTTAGAAAAAAAGGTTTTCTTAAGAAAAATTGAGGTGCAAGGATCTGAAGAACATAAATGCTTTCTGTGCAAAGAGGGAAAGAAATAACATTCTAAACAGAGAACACCTTGTACTTTCTTTCAGGTTTTTGTTGATTTCTTAGAGATTTTTCTTCAGCCTGGGGTTCTTTTTTTTCATAATCACTTTTCTACTGTTGCCTAGTTCAAAACTGACATCCTTAAAAAAAATCCTTTATTTTATTTTATTTTTTTTAGACTAGCACCTTGCTTTGTGTTACTGGCAAAATGGCACAATTTCCGCCATACATTATTTATTTATTATGCAATTTTCAACTTTTTTATTTATTTTCCATTTCTTGCTATAGAGCAGGCATACTCAACAGAGAGAGAGAGAGAGAGAGAGAGAGAGAGAGAGACAGAGAAAGGAAAAGTGAGAAATCACCCCCCCCCACCCCACCGGGGCATGGCCACACCGCAATCCTTTCTCCACTATTCTCCTCTTGGGATCTTGGGCACTGTGAGAAATGCTGTCACCATCTAGTGCCAAAGAATGGATGTGGAGACATGAGGTAGGGTGAAGTGAGACTTTAATGGCAGTCTTGCTAGATTGGGCATCTAATAGCAGGCACACTCAGAATGATTACAGTAAGCTATTTTTTCCCTAGTGCATCAGTCTCTTCCCCAGTTCCTCATTGGCTGAGTACTATGGGTTGTACAATCTCCCCGGAAGTCGCCTAAGATTTATTATTCTCTTATCAGGTGTTTATCGTCTCCTTCGCTTTCTTGTGTAATGAAAAGGTGCAGGACAAGCCTAAGAAAAAGGCCATCAAATCTCCTGAGGAAGGAGAGGGTCTTGGAAGTAAAAATGAGCAAAGGGCTGATGGCCAGCTGCCATCTTGAGAAACTATTTCTCGAGAATGACCTGTTGTTCGGGGGTTTCTTTTGTTCAAGAACGTTCTGAGAATGTGTACTTTCTGGGGTTGTCACACCTGCAAGCTGGTTAAGCAACTTTCGTTAAGTTATTTTTGAAAATGAATCACTCACGCTATTTTCTCACCAGCACGTATGCACACGCACCTGTAATGATTTCCAGGTTCTTGATCCAGGGGTTGTAACTACACAGTCAGCCATGTGGGATCCAGTGACTCAACCTCCACACTACCTGCTGACACTGCAATTAGTTTTTTTTTGTTGTTTGTTTGTTTTGAGAGAGATTTTTGCTATAAGGCACATGCGCTTGCCGAGAGACAGAGAGAGAGATAGAGAGACAGAAAGCAAGAAATAACCCCATGGGGAGAATGGTCACACTGCAATCCCTTTTCCTCCATTCTCCTTTTGGGATCTTGGGCGCACACAGACACACAACCGGCATAAGTTTTAAGATGCCAGGTCTGGGACTTGAGTTGCCATTGACTACCTGGGAGTCCAGCGACATAACTATTATGCCATCTGCTGGTCCTTGCATTTTCTATTAAAAATTGACCTACTCGGGACCAGCAGTTGGTGTAACGGCTAAGTTACTGGACTCCCATGTAGTCGACTGCAGTTCGAGTCCCGGAACTGGCAGCTTAAACTCACGCTGAGCACGTGTGTGTGCGTGCCCAAGATCCTGAGAGGAGAATGGAGAAGAGGGGATTGTGGTGTGGCCATTCTCCCTGGGTGGGGGAGGGTGATTTCTCGCTTTCTTTCTCTCTATCTTTCTGATAAGCACACACACTCTATCACAAAATCCTCTCAAGAAAAAAACCCGACCTATTCATAAGTAAAATTTATGAATCTATCATTCTTTATAAAGTTATTCTGTATTTTCCAAGCTAGACATGTTTTCTTTGTACTTAAAAGTGTAAGACACACACTTATTTTATGGCTTTGCTCTGTTCTGCTTATTTTCAGTTTTTTTGTATCTACTCACCTTGAAGTGATTTCAAAATCTCTGAAGATAGTTTTCAGGTTTACTTATTATTATTGAATTCAACATTTTTATTGTATTCATGAGATAAAATAATGTCTTCATTGTTCTCTTCCTTTACTATTTTTTCATATGTATTAGCCCTTTTTGTGTTGAGGTCTCTATTCCTTGCTTGATTTAAAAGAATGTTCCTGTCTATACAAAGTGGAACAAGAACAAATACAAAGTCTAAGAGTTGCAAGGCAGGGCCAGCTCAGTGATGTAGTGTAATGTGCTGCTCAATTCATGCTGAATCCGTAGGGAAGATCCCAGGTTTGGTCCCCAGGCCAACCTGTACATACGCTGGTGCTCATGGTTGGTAAGTCTGCAGAAAGATTGCAACCTGAGTCCCTATTGAAGGGCTTGTCTCTCTTTCTCATATTTATTACAGAAATAAAAAAGCCTTAAAAAAGTCACAAGATAAATTTCTTGGGCATGTTTTATTTTTTTATTTATTTATTTTTTTGCTGTCTCACTTGCCAGAGAGACAGAGAGAGAGAAAGTGAGAAATCTCCCACCAGGGGAGATGGCCACACCACAGCCCTTTCTCCTTCATTCTCCTCTCGGGATTTGGGCACACATCCACATGCACCCTGTATGAATTTCAAGCCACTGAATCTGGGACTTGAACTGTGGTAGATCACGTGGAAGTCTGGCACTTCACTACTGTGCCACCTGCTGGCTTTAAATTCTGTTTATTTTCTATACCTTTTCCAATGTGGCTTATTATATTGTTCTTCTAGGCTAAAGGGCCATATTGGTTTAATAATTTAAGTAAAGTATTTTTAAGGACTTGAAAAGTAGTTTTGTTAGCAGAAAATGTGGGATACAGAATGTCAAATTAGCTCTCTCAAACTTTGTACTTGCATGTGTTTAATTTTAATTATTTCCCCCAAAAGTATAACTACATATTTGCCACTGTTATCTGCCAATTTCTTACTCACACTGATAGCAGAATTTTAAAATGGATCCCAAATGACATGATGTTTTAGCATCTGAGAAAGAGTTAGATCATCAGCAAGTCATACTCTCCTAGATCACTTATAAATATGTTAAATAAGGCAAGCTATCCACCCAAGTTCCAATTTCAACATGGTTCACAGGCCATTTGTGGTGCAGTAAGTTGCAAAATAATGCTTAAAGCAATAATTAAGTCCCCCTGACCCCCAATGTTTATAACCCCTAAAGGAACCATGGCAAATATCCACTCAGAAGTTGAACATTTCACCTGCAGGATGTTTTCTTATGTTTTGTTAAGAGATAGTATTAAGAGAGTATTTTCCAATCAAACCAAAAATTAAGTAACTCCCTAATGTTAACCAATGCTCCCAATTATCTTCTACAATATTTATTTAAAATCGTAAAACACTTGGTTCATAAGATACTTACAGTTTTCATCTTCCTGAAATGTGTATGTTGTTTCTCAGTTTCTTAAGAACTTTGATGATTTATTATAGAGTCTTATTATCTTTTATCTTTCTTCATAATATTAATGAAAATTAATGAAGAATCCTATTCTTTTGAAACCTCACAATTAGTGTTAATGATATCTGTATTGCACTTGTTTGAATATAAATAATGTTATTTTCAATGAATACATCCACTAATTGGTGGCAAATATAATTTAATAACTTAGATATTATAAACATGTTCTTCAAATGACTAATTACATAATCATCTTCAGTGCATGCAAATAAAGTTTTTATTCCAAATATTTAATTGGGGTAGTAATGTTTTGCTCTCTTTCATCTCTACAGGTAGACATTTTTTGACTTATATTTGTTTTCCCTATTTTGATTCTAAATGGCTCATCAAGGCAGACTATTAAGATTAAGAAAATTCAAGCCAATATGTTAAGAATAGAAATCTTAAGCTGGGATAATCTTTCAGATCATTTAGATCTTATTGACTCATTAGCAAATGAAACAACAGAGTGTGAAAAATTATTTTTAGTGTTTTCAGAGCTCCATGATGGTTATGACTGAACCTCGCCTTGGTCCTCTGTTTGTAGTTCAATGATAGTTCCAGTCCATCGTTGGTAATGTAAGAGACCATAAAAAGACTCTAATTTAACCTTCTCTTCTACTTCTGGTAGTATTTCAAATAACATTGTTTGTGTGCTAGCTGAAGATGCAGAGATATAGTCCTACTTGTCCAACACAACTTCTATATACTCCTGTCACTTTATAATTTGAAATTCTGGCTTTAGTTTTATGCTCTAGTTCAGTGTAAGACTATTCTTGAAATATTGAAAATGGCCGTCAGAATAAATAGACATCTCTTTACTTGCCCTAAATATACACATTTCACTTATTCAGCCTGATCAATTCTTCTAGAAGTATGCTAATTTGTCATTATCCCTCCTACTCTATCAAAAGGCTGTAACAGAACCCAACACAAATTTTCAGTCATAGTTAAGCATTTGGGACATTGCTCCTCTTGTTGTGAAAAATGTCATTGTATTTAAGAAGCCAGTCTGAGGTTTTCTTAACTTGGGGAAACTTTCAATTCAGTTCATATTAATACAACTTTTATTTATTATTAGCTACTATACTAAGAATGGAAATGAAAAAATGAGTAAGACATGAATTCTAATTTCAGTGTATACGGTAGACTTAATGAATTGATAGAAATAAGAAGTAATAGGGAGGAGAAGGAGAATAACCATTATTGGAAAGTGGAAAAAACTTAACATCTAATCTAAATTTTGGCAGATAAATGTGATTTGCCAAGAAGAATAATGAAAGTTATTTCATATTATGGAAATAAAGCACATAAAAGGAAAGACTACTACAAATAAGTTACCTATCTTTTGTAAGTTACAAATAGTGATTGATATTCAGGCCATAGATTATATGAAGCTAAAAATGATAAGGAAATAATAAAAGGAAATTTTCTTTTAATGAAAAAATATTTGCATTTAAGACAATATTTGCTTTGAAATAATTTGGTTGAAAGCTCCAGAAAATACAGTCTAGACTATAGATTGGCTTAAGAGGTTGGGGAAAAAAAAAAGTGGTGGCCCATGAGTTTATTTAGCTTGAGTTATCACTTCATTCAAAAGCGTTTGTGTTACTATTGATAAATATTCGTTGGTGGTAAGTCAGCTCACAGTAGCACAAACTTACACCTTCACAGAGTCAAGCCCATCATGAGGGAAGTCTCTTATTTTTCAGAGGTTTAAATAAAAGTCCTGAGGCTGACTCTCATTGGTCTACCTTGGATTACATGCCTCTCCCTGGACCAATCACAGTATTTATGGGATATAATGTTCTATTTGACCATGTCTGATTACATGTCTCTAACAGAAAAGGGATGGGGTAGTATCAAATCCCCCCTAAAACATGCAATTTCAAGGTTGGGGATAAGTTCACCCTTTGTCACTTCCCACAAGCATCAAGTTTCTTTTGGCACAAGAGGGAAGTATGAATTATAATTGGCAAAAGTTTCAAGAACAGAGGAAATTTACATGTGTATTGGGACAAGTAAATATTTCCAGAAATATGCCAATATCATCTATGTCGTATGTAATAGCAGCTATTGATTTAGTGGATATGTGTCATGTCTCAGGAATAACCCTTTATTCTATAATTCCAACAAATGCTCTGTAAGTTGTATAATTTTATAGTTGAGGAATTTAAATCTAATCAAGTATATATAGAGTTGTGCAATTTGATCTAGGCACCTCTTTTTAAATTTTTTTAAATTTTTATTTTATTGTTTTGGGGGGTTCTATAGTGCAGGTGTGCTCACTGGAGAGTGGAATGCAAAGGGAAAAGTCACTCCCTCCGAGAGTTATGGCAACATCGCAATTTGCTTCCTTCATTCTCCTCTTGGGATTCTGGACACACATGCACATGTACCTCACGTGATTTTCAAGCCTCTAGACCCATGACTCAAATTGTGGTCAGCCATGTAAAAGTCCAGTGCTTTAAAACCATGCTACCTGCTGCCCCTGATCTAGGTAACTCAAATTAAATTTGATACTTTTTCACTATGGCATCTTCATAAAATAATTATAATATTTATTTTAAATGATATTTAGCTCTATCACACTTAAAGTAATGGTCTAAATTAAAGTTTGTCAACTTGGGCTGCACTTTGGAATTACACAGGAAGCTTTAAAAAAAAAATTGTTCTAGTTCCCACCCTTAATGATATTGGTCTAAAGAGGAAAATTTTCCCGTTTGGATTTCTGACATACTCTCATGTGATCAAGACATGAAACCAAGTTTAAGAGCCACTGTTATAAAGAAAGAAAGGAAGAACGACTTGGAATGTCACTCTTCTTTGCTTCTTGGGTCTATATGACATTATGTTAAGATCTAGTAAATAGAAGCAGTCATTCAGATCCTGTTTAGATTTACACAATGAAACTTGTACATAGTTTTCATCATTGAAATCTTTTTCTTTTCATTGTATGTTGCTATGATCTGAATGTTGGCACCATGTCAAAACTCATGTGCTAATACCTACCCTTCTATACGAATGGAGTAGTCCCTCAAAAGAGGTGAAGGGAGAGCTGGACTGTGGCATAGGTGTAAATTGTGATGCTGTGTAGGGGTGGTCAACATGTAGAGGTTCTGTTTTGTGTCCAGAGGTCTTCCTGAGTATGTCCATGATCCAGTGCTGACTGAGGCTGCGGTTAGAACACAGCATCAGGAGGTGCTGGGGGGGTATTCTCTCTTTCTCTTTCTCTCTCCTATTCTGTAATAAATGAATAAATAAACTTTAAAAAAGAGAAAGATAGAAGGGAGCTGCTACCTTACTCCTTCTTCCAGCTATGAAGTAGAGAACCTTATCAGACAGCAAATCTGCAGGCACCTTGTTCCTGGACTGCTCAGCCTTCAGATCTGTGAGCAATAAGTGTATGCTGATTTACAAATGACCCGGTCTAAGAAATTTTGTTATAGCTAAGACATGAGATTATTTCATTAAGCAAAACTGAACTGAAAAGAGAAGACATCATCTCTTCTGTGATGTGATTTCTTTTCTTTTTTTGAGTTCAGGAAGAGTTCTCCCATGGAAAAACAACAACAAAAACCTGATGGCTGACAGAGCCAAATCTAGAAGACAGAGCAAACAAAAGAAAAGTTTTAATTTTTACTCTATACTTTTCTCTGGGAGGGTTACATTTTAGTCCACACTTGGCCAGGATTTCTTAAATCCCCGAATGTTAAACCAGCATTTGGTGAGTTGCGTTGGTCAGGATTTCTCCTTGCGGAAGCCTGTCTTCCCAGCATCCCCATAAATGTTTTAGTACTACTTCATCATTTTCTATCACACACAATCCCCAGCACCTTGGAGGAAGGAAGTTGTTCCTGAGAAGGGAGAGATAGTGATGGTTTAAAATCTGAAACACTGTGGGACTGAATTTGCCACCTAAATTAAAAGGCAGAGGAACACAGACAGACAGTGCTATGAAAACTAGTTAGCAAGAAGCACAGCAATAAAATAAAGTCAGACTTAGAGATTGGTACACATTTTTCATCGTGGATAGGCTAATGTATAAAACTCTGAGTGAGTGCCTAAAAGTCATTTAAATTGTGGCTGAAGAAAAAAATAGGCAGGCTTAGGTGAAAATGAGCCCGTTTTATTCTCAGAGCAGTGTCATACTTCATTTGATAGAGTTTTAGAATATGTTCTTTAAATATATTAAAATGTATGATACTGTATGGTATATTAAATGATATTCATAGTCTCACAAGAATTCTTTTAATAAACTACAATAAATGCTAAAGTTTAATGTATTTCTTCTTTCCCCGTAGATGTGATTTCTACCCAAAATTTATTCAAACCTTTTCTAAGGTGTTACAGACCTTCTTTAAATATTTAATAGAGAATGTCACTTCTTCCTGAGTCTGATAAAAGTAAAACTTGTCTTTAGTCCTTTAAACATTAAAGAAGCAATATCACTAACATCATTCTGTTTCTTAGAAGACTGTTCTAAAATTACAAAATGAAAAACCCTTTCTTCTCTAACGAAGCATAATCTGTTGACCCCGAAGGTTATTTCAGCCACATGTAGTATTTTAATATAAAAAAATATATATAGATTTCAATTGGCCTCACTCTCCAGATAGAAAATTGTGTCGTCTTATATATTAAGAATAATCTTCAACTCTTTAAACATCACAGATTCATTGAAAATACTAGCAAGAAATGCAATTGAAAATATTTGTTTAGAGTTTAAGGCAGACGGTATACCAGGTCATTTAGAAGTTTAGGATTTCCTCCATGTGATTAATAGGTATGGTTAGAGAACCTCAGCAGAGATAGGATCTGACCTTGGCACCAAAAACCTAAGCAGAGTCTCAGAAGCTGTGTAAGAAGTTTTGCACGTCATTTTATGAACAAAGGGAGGCATGGGACCTTTAAGCAGAGGAGTTACATTAACTCACTCTTATCTTATTAAGACCACTGCAATATCTTGGTAGAGAATGGCTTGGAGAGTGTCTATTTTGCACATGGAAATTTCAGGAGAATGACTGGGAACTCCTGTGGACATCAATCTCTCCCAGCAGGGTAATTTTGAAAATTATATGATTATTTATTTTTTAAAATAGTCTATAGAAAATCGTTCCAATATTTTTAAGCAGATTTAGTATTTAACCACCTTAATGTATGGAGTCTTTATATAAAAAACACCAATGTAAGGTGGTAGAAATGTCTGACAAAAATTATTTAAAATATTAAAATAAGCACAGATGGGGGCCAGCAGGTGGCATGGTGGTTAAGGGTGCTGGACTCCCACATGGCCAGCCATGGTTTGAGTCCCAGACCTGGCAGCTTTCCTTGCCTTCTCACTTTCTCTCTCTCTCTCTCTCTTTCTCCCTCTCTCTCTCTCTCTCACACACACACACACACACACACACACACAGGCACACTTACACACTATACCTCCCTGGTCAAAATAAAATTAATTAATTAATAAAGTTAAATAAAATAATTCTTAAAAAAGTGATTAAAAAATAAAATAAAATAAGCACAGATGGCTGCTTCCTTACATTGGTCAACCTCTACACTAATATTCCCCACCTTCATTTAAAATATTAAAATAATTTATATATTTTTCAATTTGCCCAAATTAGGATTTCTATGGCCAAACACTCCTTGAACACAGATTCCCCCCAGGATGTCCACTAGAGTCCCCTACAAATAAGCTATACTTATAGTTACAGAAGAATTAAAAATGGAGGCGGTGTAACTGCTGTCAGGAAGCATACTGTTGGGGCCAGCAGAGGGCGTAACTGTTACAGTACAAAACTCCCACATGGCCGATCTCAGTTCAAGTCCTGGACCTGGTGGCTTGAAGCTCACACTGGGCTCATGGATGTGTGTGCCTAAGATCCCGGGAGGAGAACGAAGGAGGGATGCGATGTGGCTATCCTGGGGGGTGGGGAGAGATTTCTCACTTTTATTCTCATTTCTCTGTCTCTCTCTGGTGAGCACATGCACCCTAAGACAAAAACCTCTTGGGAAAAAAAACAAAAAGACACTATGGAGGGCCGACTTGGTGGTGCAGTGCAATAGGCTGTTCAAAGGATCTGGCTCGACATGGATGAGCGAAGGTTTGCTTCCTCCATTGCCCTGTCACTCCCTGTGTGTACCCCTGACCCTGGCTGGCAGGAGGGCTGGGGTAGATCGTGACTGGTACTCTCCTCTCTCTTTCTCTTTCTCTCCCCTGTCTCTCTCTCTCAGTCCAGCAGGTGGCATGGACGCTGGGGAACTCTATCCCATGTGTGTCTTGGACCAACAGTTTAAAAATCAAGCCAGCTGCGTGTCAGTGTGTGCTCAAAATCCTAAAACGGGACTGGAAGAGAAGGGATTGGGCCTAGCCATCCTCCATGGTGGGTGCTTCCTCACATTCCCTCTCTGTCTCTCTCTGTCTCTGACTCCATCTCTGTCTTTCTCTGGCAAGCATACCCACCATATGGAAAAACTAAAATAATAATAATAATAATAATAATAATAATAAATTTTAAAAAATAAACAAAAGGAGGACTAATAGATGCTGTATTAGTTGTGTCGCTGGACTCCCATGTAGTTGACCATGGTTCAAGTCTCGGACCTGGTGTCGTAAAACTCACACTGGCCATGTGTGAGTATGTGCCCAAGATCCCAAGAGGAGAAGGGATTGCAGTGTGGCCTTTTCACCAGAGTGGTCATTTCTCACTTTCTATCTTTCTGTCTCTGTGGTGAGTGCACAAACCCTATGGCATAATTCTCTCAAAAATAAATAAATATATAAATGGAACACACTGTCAAATCTAAGGTACCACAGGAAGAGAGACCCATTTGTAGCATACGCTCTGGAAGAAGCATGCATTACTGCACTAGACCAAGTATCATAAGGGACCGTGTACAGAGTAATTATGAGAGGGACGTCAGGGGTGACATGACATAGAACAATGCTGTCAGTACATGCAAACATTCAGCCTCAATGTAGTTCCTAATGTATGCCTGGTCGTGGGCTGCTTGCTGTATATACAAAACCAAACAAAACTCATTGTTCCTGGAATGCCTATCAACAAGGGGACTTCCCAATCTTCTTTCCTAAAAGACTACGTGATATCAGTTCCAGGAAACAGTGTACCCAACTAATACAAATACTCTTGTGCTATAAAAACACAGAGACCTGGAAAAAATGATTTAAAAATCAAGTACTCCTAACAAAAATAGATCTAGGTAAATGGTAACGAGGACACATGGTTTTATTTCTTGGACTAATTTTATACAGCAAAGTGATTTTTTTTTAAGTCTTAAAATAACAAGAACTTAGAGAAAGAGAGATGAAAAGAGCAATCCTCTACATGTATGTGTGAATATTGTCCAAGAAAAATTGCACCAAACAGTGAAATGTGTAAGAGAAACTTTATTCAAAATTGGAGAGAATTAGACTCTGGGTCACTGAAACAAAAGACGCGGGTGTTTTAAAGCATGAGGGTGAGAAAGTTAAAAAATGCTGGAGAATGTTCCTGGGGAAGTTGACCGGCATAAGGGAGTGGCCACCTGTGCTTATGTGGACTATCGAAGTTAGGCTCCTACCCTCCCACAGAGACTGGGGTGTAAGGGCACCATCTCCAGTTTATCACTCTGTATCCAAGGGATGGCTCCCAGGTCCTTGAGAAACAGGTTCCTGGGTTCTAAAACTGGTAAGAGGCCAGGAAAAGTTTAAATCTCAAGGGAACTGAGAAAGAATTTACATGTTACATTTTCTAAAGTAAATAGTTTCAGAAAAGGGAAGTTAGGGGTCTATATTCAGAAAAACAGCTATTTCAGATTTAGTCAAGCAGGGGGAAAAGTTAAGACCATCTTGGACGGTGTGTATGTGATTCCGTTTTGATACTAAAATGAGGCAAATAAAAGAGAAAGAAAAGAAGATTTTGACTATGAGTAAAAATAGTTGTAAACATCCCAAAGAACTCATAAGTAAAGAAAGAGCAGCATTAAATAAAAAAAGAAGGAAAACATGGTGGAATAGATTCCTTATCTGCCTTAAAAATGAAACCATTTTATGGGACCAGCAGTTGTCACTGGACTCCCATGTAGTCCACCACAGTTTGAGTCCTGGACCCAGTGGCTTAACCTCACACCAGGTGCGTGTGTGTGCGTGCCCAAGATCCCTAGAGGAGAATGGAGGAGAAGGGACTGCAGCATGGCCTTCCCCCCTGGGGTGTGATTTCTCGCTTTCTGTCTCTCTGTCTTTCTCTCCCCCCCCGCCCAGAAAGTCCACATACCCTATAACAAAAATTTCTCAAAAATAAAAAATAAAAGCCCAGTGTAGAGTATTTATAAATTGAACTGTTTTCTTAACTATTATGTATTCACCAATATCAAGATTTCGGTATAATTTACTTTTTCTTAGTTTTACATTTTTGGTTTTTGCTATAGAGTGCATACACTAGCGAGACAGAGACAGATGGGGGCAGGGTAGAGATTAAACAATAACTCTCCAGTGGGGAATGGTCATGCCATAAGCTCTTCGCCTCCATCTCCAGTCTCCACTTGGGCTTTTGGGGGTACACACTCACCTAGCATAACTTTCAAGCTGCTAGGTCTGGAACTGGACCTGCACAGTCAGCCATGGGGGATCAAGAACCTTAACTTTTATGCCCCCTTCTGACCCTCAGTATGATGTTATTTTCAGGAAATAAAGTGGTCATATCCACTAAAGCAAACACAAAGGAAGTATTATAGTATGATGAGGTAGTCCACATTGTCTCTCTCTCTCTCTTTTATTTCATAAGTGGTTTTTACCTTAGGGTACATGAACTAGCTAGGGAGAGAGAGAAAGAAAGAGATAGTGAAAGGGAAAGTGAGAAATCACCTACCAGGGAGGATGACCATGCCACAATCCCTTCTCCATTCTCCTGAGATCTTGGGCACACATGCACATGCATCCTGGATGATTTTCAGGCCATCTGGTCTGGGACAACAACCTCGGTTGGCCATGTGGGAGTCCAGCGACGTAACATTATGTCACCTGCTGGTTCTGGAAGTCCACATTCTCTTATTTTAACATTATTTGTTGTGTTTTGCCAAGCCATGACTTTGACCTTGATTTAGTCCTGTTGTCAACAAAGCCTGTTAGAGGATTAATGCAGATGCTACCATATTTATATATTTTTAAAGGTGTACATGCATTTGTATGCATGATAATAGCAAAGAATATGACATCAGATCTGTTCTTCAAAGGTATAATCAATGTATTTCATGGTCTTGCCTCTTCCTGAAATACATGAGACAATATAAAATAAAAATGGATGTATTGTTACAAGACCAGCATAAATACAAATGAGTCTTTATTTTGGTAATAGTGTAACAAAAGTACAGTGTCTACCAATTACAAATTCATAAAATGGCTTTGCTCAAGATCAAGTTGCTAATAAATAGTAGACCTGAATGTCATATGAAATGCACATGCTATTTTCTTCTAATTTTTAACATTATTATTCCCACAAATAGGAAGTAATTCCTTGCTTGTTTAAAAATATTATTAGAGACCCTATGAAGATTAGTACTGGTATTGTAAGATAAGATTAAATTGCATAGAAACACAATGATGTCTTGAGGAAAGTTTGCACCGTTTTCATTAAACATACACATACATATATGTATTATATATATGTGCATGTGTATAAAATATCTTGATGTTAAAGAGTCATTACGTTGCAATGCATTGTAATTAGAGATCTAACATGGTGACATAATTTTCTTAGTTACATATTGCAAGTTGCTATAGGGGCTGGCAGGTGGCCTGGTGGTTAAAGTGTTGGACTCCCCTCCCACATGGTTGACCATGCTTTGAGTTCCAGACCTGACAGCTTGCTTTCTCACTTTTCCCTTTCTTTATCTCTCTGTCTTTCTCTGGTCAAATAAAAAAAAAATGAATAAATAACAACAAATTGAATCAAATGCAACTAGTTGGAAGTTACAATAAAGCCAGTTTAGCTCAACCCAAAACACTGCCTAAAATAAGAATTTCCTTAACAGCAAACTAGTTGCCTGATTAAAAAAAAGTGAACAATGAATTTTCCAGCCGAGCATTCTGGAATCCTTTTGTGAAGGTGAGAGAAATCATTGCCGTGAGGGGGAGGCTTAGATCCATGCCCAAATGAGGCACAATGCTCAAACTGGAAAACAGGAGTGTTCGTTGACATACGCAATAACTGTGGGCTCACAGCAAGTGTACTCCTTCTCTGCGTTGCAAAGTCGCAGGATGTGAATTAAGGCAATTAAGAAGAGGTTGTGACAAGAGTCTGAGCAAGTACACTACACATCTTGAAAGCAGTTAGCCAGAGGGAGGAAAGGATTTGAGAAGTGAGGTAACCAGATGCAGACATCTGGATAATGTTGATCGGCAGTTTAATGGTTCTTGTGTTCTCCAAATTAGGCACCCAGTAGCTGTTTCTATTCTTTCTTATCACGGGTTCATACCTCCAATGTGGGGAATCAAGTGAGAAAACTGGGGAGGGTGCTGAATACCAGGACATGAAAATAGCTGGAAGAATGGAAGCTGTATCAGCTGACGTCCCAGCCAGGGACAGATGACATAGCCAAGTTAGGATCATCAAAGAAGAATCTTATACAGGAACTTTGGAAAAAAGGTATAAACGTTAATGTTAAAGTCACAAGAATTGTACAAGCCCCCACTCTTAAAATGTAAGCTCTCACCACTCTTTATTCAAAGGGACAAAGCTTGAAAGTGTGTTTAAGAACTTGGAAGGGGAGGATGAGCACGGTAAGTAGTATTTCTGAAATCAACTGTAGTTGGCTTGCCAAGTAACCCTCCAACAGTATTTGGGGGAGATGGCACTAAACAAATTATTTCTTGATTTTCAGAAATACAAAATTAACTCAAGCTGTATTTTTAGACACTGAATCTGGCAACTTTATCTATGGAGAAGAGCAAATTTGTTGTGTGGTAGCATTGTTTCATTTACTTTTCAATCCTTTGTGAGCAGATACTGTTGTAAGATGGAAGGTAGAATAAGCTACCAGAAAAGTAAAATAAAAGGACAGAAAACAAGCCCCACTTGGGAACATTTAAGCCCAACAGACCTCTTCTTTTTTCTGTAAAAATTACAATGAAATTTTCTAGGGCTTCTTGTCTCCAGCGATGGTCCGTGGGCCACACTTTGAGTAGCAGTCACGAAGGAAAGGTCGTAGTGGGAAGAGTTGTGATGCAGTGAGCGATGTATACCCCTTGAGGGAGGGCATGAGGAAAATATTCCTACCTCACTTTTCCACTTCTCTTTCTCATCTCCTGCAATTCTCAATTAGCCAGAGGGTAACAGAGACTTCTGACTTAGAAATAGAGGTCAATTTTTAGTTTTATATATATATATATATACATATATATATATATATATGTATATATATGTATATATATATATGTATATGTATATGTGTCTGTGTGTGTGTGTGTGTATGTATATATATATATGCCCTATTTCTGACCCTCTGCTCTTTCCTGCCCTCTTCTCACACTATCTCTGTTGTCTCAGTTGTCTTCTATTCCTTTTCCCCTCACATTTTATATATATATGAAACTAGAAATGGAAAATTATTGATGATAACATGCATTATTAAGCCACTATGCAGTATATTCTGGATAGGAAATCACATTTTGTATGCTGTGATGATGCTTAGGAAATAAATGCAAAAAAAATAATTTAAAAAAAGTTTCAGGAAAAAAAAAACCACAAGAACTGTTTTTCTTGAAAATTAAAAAAATGCATTAAAAATACCTATTTGATGACTGCAGTAAGCTATATAGCCCAAGCTAGATGCTACTTTATAGTATGTTCATTCTACTCACTGAGGTTTATACCTCAAGTCAGACTTGTGTGGATATGTACATATCAGTTGTGCTTGCTATTGAAAATATTTGGATTAATTAAGATCTTTAGTGAATCAATAAAATGTGGGGGGGAAAAGGCATAGAAAACAACTATAGATACCAGAGACAGTGGGGGAAGAGGGTGGAAGATGGCTGAGAGTGAGAGATAGGGAATTAAGGATGGGAAAAAAAGCAAAATATACAGGAAACAAGAAATGGAAAATTATTTGTTGACAATAACACGTCTGTCGATGTGCTTGATTGAGCCAATATACAGTGTATTCTAGACGGGAAGTCTCATTCTGTATGCTATAATGATGTATAGTGAATGAATGTAAATAAGCAAATTTAAATTAAAAAATAAATAAATATAGGTCAACTTCCTGGGAAAGAGACTACAGTGTAGAGGATGGAGAATATGATTCAAACAGCAAGACTGAAGATATTAACAATCAGATAATTGGCACAGAGGCCCAAAATAATGTCTTGTACAGCATCAATAGCTGCTAAAAGTACACCATAATATTGGAATGTCAGAAAAGTCATGAGGCACTTTTGCATAGGAAAACATAACAAAAAAATATGTCATGACTTTTCCAACAACCCAATATTATGACTAACATCTCAGAGAATCATTCGTAAAACTACAATAGCTCCCCCTTAGCTCTGGTTACACTGAAAGATAAAAAGAAGCCAGCCATTTTTACTCAACATAAAGAGGAATCAGATGGGTGGGATGTTCTTTCTCCACTAAGCCAAAAACATAAATTATCAACAGGAAATGTAGTAGTTTAATATGCTCCAAATCAGAGTCACTATCATATTTTCTTTTCTAAAAGTTTTTTGTCATAGGGTGCATGTACTCTCTGGAGATAAGAGACAGAGAGAGAGAGAGAAAGTGAGAAATCACCCCTCATCCCTAGGAAGGGTGGCTATACTGCAATTCACTCTTCTCTCTGGATTTCGGGCACTCACTCACACATGCCCGACATGATTTTCAAGCCACCAGATCTAGGACTCAAACTGAGGTTGGCCACGTGAGACTCCAGCTACCTTAACCCACATGATCTGCTGGTCCCCACTTTTATATATTAAGAACTGCTACTTTCTTTCTTTCTTTTTTTAAGAGTTATTTTATTTAACTTTATTTATTTATTTAATTTATTTATTTGACCGGAGAGGAACAGAGTGAGAGAGAGAGAGGGAAAGTGAGAAAGCAAGCCACCAGGTCCGGGCCTCAAACCATGATTGGCCATGTGGGAGTCTAGCTCCCTTAACTACCACGCCACCTGACGTCCCCAAGAAGTGCTACATTCTTTCAAATCCTGGCCAGAGAGTGACATTCAGAGAAAAAGTAGCAAAGGATATCACTAAAGACAAGTAACTGAGCCATCAATGACATACTGGGCATGAAGTTGTAGATGAGGAAGTGTGTGTTTCATTTATTTGTATATGTTCATAATTGAATTATGACTATATTAGAAGTAGGGTTGAAAATTAGGAGAAAATATCATTTGGGATTCTCCCTTATCTCCTAGAATAGATGGGTGAGAATGCATTAGATAAGGGTCTCCGAAAGATAAATTGGAGGCTGAAACCAGCCCACAGATTTATCGTGCTTTCATTTTAATTGGTTGCCAGTTAAACATCTGATATTTATCCAAAGTGATAACATGGAACCCACACACTACTGTAAGGCAGAAATCACCTGAAGTTAAATATCAGCTGCTCTCTTTGAGTTGAAAAGAGATACAGACCCAGCTCTCAGACACTCAATGGACTTTATGCTTGAATGTCACCTACCTGGTCCCTGGACACATCTATCATGACTCTTGAAATTAAGCAAAAGAAAAACTTGTTTTTCTTTTGTTTGTGCTTCTAATATTTATTTTAAAGGATTATTTACAATGATTTATTTATTATTATTATTATTATTTAATTTGTTATAGGACATGTGCATTCACCAGAGAGAGAAAATAATAAAACAGTCTTCCAGGTTTGGGACTAGAACCATGGGAGTCATGTGGGAGTTCAGCACCTTAACTACCATGCCACCCAGCAGCCCCAAAGAATTATTCACTTAATAATGTTGATTATTTTTATTATTTAAAATTTTTCTATAAGCCATGGTGCTTAAGAAAAAGAGAGAGAGAGAAAGTGAGACAGCAAGCCACCAGGTCCAAGACCCAAACCATGGTCAACCACGTGGGAGTTCAGCTCCTTAGTTACTATGCTACCTGTTTTTAGTAGGACAGTATGTGAAGTGACACCTACGGAAGGATTAAAGTCATTCAGGAGTAATTATTCCTGATGTAGGTACACTGATAAGTTACTTAAGAAACCTGTTAAAAATGTAGTCATCCCAGCTTCCATGGTGCGGTTGACAGTGTACTGAACAGCAGTGCTGGAAGCCATGTGGCTGACCCCGATTGAGATCCCCTGCCTAGTTGGCCTGAAACACACTGGGTGTGTGAATGTGCCCAAGATCCTTGGTGACTGGGATGGCTATAGGAGAAAATTTCAAAGTAATAAGACATTCCTTGTGCTTCTCTCTGTGTCTTTAGCAAGTACACACATTGGTGTATATCCACATATTCACTATTAAGAATAACATACGCAGCAAAAAAACCCTCAAAGTCCTATACCTCATCACCTGCAAATTCTGATCAAATGGATTCAGTATAAAAAGCAATAAGTCTATTTTTAGTTTATGTCCTAGATATTTAGGTCCAAAAGTCTTGAGGCACTCTCTGATCACAGGTTTTTTGAAGTCTCCTGGTGTGAAATACATTTATACGATTTTGTCATGTGCTTTGCTTATGAGTGGTGAAAGTCACCTTCCCTGTCAAAGTGCCATGCAAAGTGAATACTTTTAGGAGGAAATTTCCAAAATGAAAATGTTTTTAATCTTTTAATTATTCCTAATTACTCAGATGACAAAAGTCGAGCTCCTTATTTGTACCTATGAGTGTTTACTAAACCATATATTTTCAAATTCTGAGTTCATGTTGGCAAACAAAATAAATTTAAAATCCACATGTCATTTTATTATTATTATTATTATTTTATTTTTATTATTGTTATTATTTTTTGGAGAGGTTTTTGCTATAGGGTTTGTGCGCTCACCAGAAAGACAGAGAGAGACAGAGAGATAGAAAGCGAGAAATCACCCCCAGGGGGGATGGCCATGCAGCAATCCCTTTTCCTCCATTCTCCTCTCGGGATCTTGGGCACGCACGCACACGCACCTGGTGTGAGTTTAAGCCACCGGGTCCAGGACTTGAACCACTGTCGACTATGTGGGAGTCCAGCGACATAGCCATTACACCAACTGCTGGTCCCATTTTATTATTTTTTTGTAATGCACATTTTCAATGAACTTTTTGACATCCCCTTGTGTTTTTTTAAAATACTGCTCTCTCTTAAACTATTTTTTATATTTAAGTGAGCAAATGTATGAGACTATAAGATGGTTTACCATTTTGCCTTTTTTTTTTTTCTTCTCAGACTTCTCTTCCTTCTCTACCTCCATAGCTCCATACTTTCTGGCCCTGTTGAACTTTCTCTAATTCCTTTACGATGTCCAATATTTGATTCCCATATTGCCCTCTCCTCAGAGCTGCTCAGTTTATCTCATTGACACCGACTCGGCTTTAATACCCAGTATCTAAGATGAAGTCTGCATAAATCCTCTCTTGACTTGCAAGTCACAACAGAATGTTGGACTTCTTCCTTGCTTTGCTCACTTTCACGCTGGCCCATTTGCGTAACAATCATGGTATCTATAACACCAGATTAGAGGTATAGTTTAAAGGTGTATTTTAGAGCTGGGCTTTCTTTATACACGTCCAGAGTCACCATAAAAGTCTAGCAATGGGACCAGCAGTTAGCGTAATGGCTATGTCACTGGACTCTCACGTAGTCGACCGTGGTTCGAGTCCCGGACCCGGTGGCTTAACTCACGCCGGGCGCGTGTGCGTGCGTGCCCAAGATCCCGAGAGGAGAATGGAGGAGAAGGGATTGCGGCGTGGCCATTGTGATTTCTCGCTTTCTCTCTCTCTGTCTCTTTCTGTCTGTCTGGCGAGCGCACGCGCCCTATAGCAAAAACCTCTACTAGCAGTAACAACATCTGGATCTAGAGACAGTACGTGTTGTTTCATTTACCAGCTCTGAGAATGATTAGTCTTGGGACAGAGAGGAATTAATTTACTTCTCAATCACTTAGTTTCATCCTAGGCAAAATGTGAGTCATAACTTACTTCATCAATTAGATAAATTAATACTTAGAATGAATTTGCCATAATTCCTCCTTTACTTCATGGTTTGTACTTGGCTCATGATAATTCAATAGGATGGCTAATAACAACATAAGAGCAACTATTGTTACTATGCTAATCACATAACTGTATTCTGTATATTTCTTACTGAACAGCCAAAAGCTAATTGTGTAGAGTTTAATAGTTGCTTAGTTCTGTTTGTTTAAGGAGCAAAATAATGGATCTGTTTCTTTAGCATTTAAAGATGATGAAGTAATAATAGAAAATACTTGTGTACGTTTAGCCCTATACTGACGTGGGTTTATATAACCTTTAAAAGTAATATCTAGACTTATAACACAAATATATATTCAAATGTATCTTCAAGTTCCTGAAGATAGTTGAGGACACTAAACTTATGCAACTTCCTGATGCATTAATATTTAGAGATTGAAGAATTTTAAGTTTGAGATTGACAGATTAATTTCCTGAGAAACAATACAGACACAAAGAGAGCCAGTCATACCTTTACCATAACTTTTGATCAGCTTTTCTTATGGATATAAAGATCACATCAGATTACTCTGATTGCAAGTTGAAGGTTATCTCAACCAACCCAAGATCTCCACCTCAACAATTTAGACTGGTTAGTTCAATATGATCCTGTATATTTCTTTGGATCATTTTTTTTTTTTTTTTAGATTTTTTACTCAGAGAGAGAGAGAGAGAGAGAGAGAGAGAGAGAGAGAAAGAGAGGTGAAAATGGACATGCTGCAATCCCTTCTCCTAAATTCTCTTCTTGGGATCCTGGGTTCACATGCAGAAGTACCCAGAAAGCTTTTCCAGCTGCTGGGTCTATAACTTGAACCACTGAGTTGGCCACGTGGGCTCCAACACCTTATCCACCACGTCTCCTGCTGACCCATTGTATACTAATTTTCATCTCAGATTTTTTTTTTTCAATGAAAGAAATAAGAAGACAAGTTAGAGAAAATTCAGTTGTGTGCTCTCCTTTATTATTTAAGATTTCTACCACTTCCTTTAGTAACATTCGAAAGGGTACCCAGCTTCAGTGCTGGAATTTGCCCTCTCCTGAATATTTGAGTGTAAGTGGTCGATGGTCATAACACCCTAATAACCTGATGCTTGTTCTATGACTGACCCTGTCACTCTGAACTAATGAAGGTAAATTATAAGACAATAAATAAATAAGCAGCAATTGCCCTCGTGTGACATAAGTATGGCATTTAATTACTTTAAAGCAAGCTTTTTAGAGCCAACAAGATGAACTCATTGTTTGATAAACACACTGGAAACACAAGAGCCCTCACTTTGGCTTTTAATAAATTTATCAGGTTACATTAATGGAAGGCCCTAGTCATACGAAGCCTGCTGTAATAGAGTTGTGTCATCCTGGGGATAGCTGCATAATGATAGCAATAATTCAAAGGAAGTAGAAAGTAGTTCTTCAGCTTTCTTATCCTGCTGGAGGACAAGGAAGACAGCATAAAATGTAATAAGGACTTTGGTAAATGTATCTTTTTTTTTTTCCTATTTATTTGCCATGGGGCATGTGTGTTTGTAGACGTGGGGAACACCTAGGGTTGATGGCTATGTGGCCATGATGTCTCCTCTCTTTTGAGGATTTTGAGTCCTCATGCACACATGTCTGATGTGTTTTATTCAAGCCATGGAGTCCAGGACTCACACCACAAAGGCGGTCATGTGGAATCCAGCACCTAAACCATCACGCCACCAGTTGTTGTGTGGATTACGTTTAAAGCTGATCTTGAATTCTATAATTGTTCAATGTGTAAAATAAAATTATATAAATAAAGTAAGTATGTAAATATTTTTCATGCAAATAGAACAGCTCTTATGGCATCACTTAATTTAAGTGATATGGTACAAGAACTATATAGAAGGACCAGCAGTTAGCGTAATGGCTATGTCGCTGGACTCCCACGTAGTCGACCGCGGTTTGAGTCCCGGACCCGGTGGCTTAAACTCACGCCGGGCGCGTGTGCCCGAGATCCCGAGAGGAGAATGGAGGAGAAGGGATTGTGGCGTGGCCATCCCCCCTGGGGGGTGATTTCTGGCTTTCTGTCTCTCCGTCCGTCTCTCTCTGTCTGTCTGGCAAATGCATGCGCCCTATAACCAAAACCTCTCCAAAAAAACAAAATAAATGAAAAGAACTATATAGAGTTTTGCATCTAACACACTGCACAAAATTCTCCGCAACTGATGATGTTGATGATACAATATATGCCATATTCAGAGAAAGATGACCAAGTAAGAAACTTACAAAGGATATTGCTCACCAGACCCACCTTCCTAGAGACAAGAATTTTGACTATCTGAGGGCTATCAGGCTTTCCAAAATGTCTTTTGGGGCAAAAATTAAAGCTATATAGTTGTTTTAGAAATAATACATTGGATGACTCCACGGTGGGCATCATGTAGTTGGGCACAGTGCACCAGAAGCTGGATCCACATTGCTGACCATGATTTGACTCCCAGCCCCAGTGGCTTAAAAAACCTTTCGGGCATGTATGCATGAATGTATAAAATCTTGACAGGAGGAGAAATGGGAAAAGAAGGATTTCCATGCAACCCATTGGGTAGTCCTTTCTCTCTGTCTCTGGTGAGAGCAGGTGCCCTCTGACAAATAGAGAAAAAAGTGCATCTTCTTTTTCCCTTGGATACCCAATGTCCATTAACATGTAAATGACTTTAAAGTTCTCAATTTATCTGCTTCGTTATTTATTCCATGCATTTTTTTTTTTTTTTTTTTTTTTAGAGAGAAATTTTTGCTATAGGGCATGTGTGCTCACTGGAGAGACAGAATATGGGAATTCACCTCCCCAGGGCAGATGGCCAGCTGCAATCCCTTCTCCTCCATTCTCCTCTTGGGATTTTGGGCACGCACGCACACACACCTGGGGTAAGTTTAAGCCATGGGGTCCAGGACTTGAACTGTGGTTGACCAAATGGGAGTCCAGCAGTGTAATCATTATGCCATCAATTTAAATATAAAAATTCACCTGTAAATAATATAAATTTTTTGATTCTGCAAGAGATGCAATTTTTCCAAATATACAAATTTATTTTGATACAAACAAAATATTAAATTCATGCAAAGTATTTTCATAATACACATTCTCCATGAACTTTTTGGGGACTCTGTGTATATGTGTGTGTGTGTTTGTGTGTGTATAAAATATGCCCATAATTATTTTGTATTCATTAAAAGAGGTAAAAGAATGGTCATATTTTTCTACGCTAACATATGTGCCTGGCCTAAGTTTTAAGGCACCAGATCCGGGACTCAAACCACGGTTGACTATACAGGTGTCCAGGGATGTAACCATTATACCATCTGCTGGTCCCTAATTAGGGGAATTTTAAAAAGAACTGTATGAGCAATGCTTTCTGATTGAGAGGCAAGTTGGCTATAATGAAGAACCAAGTCACCTAGGGCTTGGTAGAGTAATACTAAAACTTAGGACTTTTGTTCTAAGTCCAATGAGAAGTCATCGAAGCATATTTTTGATGTGGTCACACTAAAATTAGAGAGGAAAAGAGGAATTTTAAGTGGCCTTGCAGTCTTGATTCTCAGGGCACATAGTTTACAGGAAAGTGATACTAGTTTAAATTAAGGTAACTCTCTGGCAAGAAGACATTGTCTCTATGCTTACCTTTGGGTGACTATCAGACCTACTTAATTGAGACAGCTCCAGACTATGCTTTGTCTATCAACAATTGTCAATTCTGAAAAGTATCCCAGTACGAATGACAAATTATTGGGTCATCAGAAAAGTCATGACATATTTTTCTATGCAAAAATTCATCATGACTTTTCCAATGACCCAATACATGCTTACCCTACTCACACATAAAGACATACTTTAGGGTGAGAAACAAAGAGCTTACGTCTATTATAAATCTGAGCTATGAATACTGTACATGAGTTTAAGAGATAATCACTTCAGTTTATGACATCCATTTGCAAACTATGCTTTAGATAAGGGATTGATAACCAGAATATCTAGAGAACTCAAGTAGTTCACTTGCTAAAAAAATAAAAAACTGAATAATCCACTTAAAAAATGGACAAGTGAGCTGAACAGACAGCCCTTTAAGGAATATATATGAGTGGCTAAATGGAAAAATGTTCACTATTTCTTACCATAAGGGAAATGTGAATCAAAGTCAAATTGAGGTATTACTTTACCTCAGTCAGAATAGCTATAAATGTCTGAAAGACACTTGCACACCCATGTTTATTGCAGAATTGTTCACAATTGTTAAGACATGGAATTGGGAACCAGCAGTTAGCATAATGACTATGTCGCTGGACTCCCACGTAGTCGACCGCGGTTCGCGTCCCGGACCCGGTGGCTTAAAACTCACACCGGGCACGTGTGCGTGCGTGCCCAAGATCCCAAGAGGAGAATGGAGGAGAAGGGATTGCAGCATGACCATCCCCCCTGGGGGGTGATTTCTCGCTTTCTGTCTCTATGTCTCTCTCTGTCTGGCGAGCGCACACGCCCTGTAGCAAAAATCTCTCCAAAAAAACCCAACAACAACAACAACAACAAAAACATGGAATTAACCTAAAAGCCCAAGAACTGATGGGAGATTGGACAAAATGTGGCACATATACACTATGCAATACAACTTGGCCATAAAGAATGGCAAGACTCTGTCATTTGATTCAAAGTAGATGAATATAGAAGATTTAATCCTAAGCAAAATAAGCCAGACTATCAAAAGATTCAAATATAGAGCAGTAGGAAAGACAAGTGTAGATACCAGAGACTGTATGGGATGGGAAGAGAAGACTACGTCAAGACACAGGGACAGAGTCACTGTCTATACCACAATCCAAGGAAAGAGGCTTCAGAACAAACCAACGAAGTTCACACCTTCATCTCAGTCTTCTATTATCCAGAATTGTGTGGCAATTAATTTCTGCTATTTAAGCCACCTAGTTAGAGGGACGTCGTTTTGGCAGCCCTAATAAAATTAACACACCAGAAAAGCAATACTTTGATTTCATTAGAACTACTTCAATTCATTTAAAACACCTTTTTTTTTTCTTTTGTTTTGAGCAAGAAAATACATTTGTTGTAACATCATCCCCTTGCTTGGTGTAAATAACAATTTGGAGAAGTAACCTAAATATGGTTTCTTTCACTTGGAGCCTGAACTAAGCTTTTACATATTTTTTTTTCTCTTTTCTTTTGTCATTAGATTATTTTACTTAAAAATATCCTTTTGAGGGCCAGCCTATGTCATGGTGTTTATAGCAGTTGGCTCCCACATGGCCAACCATGGTTCACTTCCCAGCCCATGTGGCTTGAAAAACATCCCAGGCACCTGTGCATGAATACCCAAAAGCCCAAAAGGTGGGAGAAAGGGAGGAAAATGGATTGTGGCAAGACCATTTTTATCACTTACTCTTTCTGCATCTCTCTCTGGAGAGTACACACACCCTCGGGCAAAAATTCTTTAAAAAATAGTCCTTTGAAGTATTAAGGGAAGAAGAAATAAACAGGGAAATTGTAAGAAAGCAATATGAAAAAGATAAAATTTGTACCATTGTGAATTACTTATTAACCTATAAATCATTTATCAGTACAGTGTAACTCAAAGTAAGGGCCCGTGCAAAAGCAGAATTACACATTAAAGAATGCAGAAAATTGCATGTTAACTTAGTTTTAATTTATTAATTTTTAAAATAGTATGTGTGCATGTGTGTGTGTGTGTGTGTATCTCAAAATAAGATAGATTATAAAGATATTTAGAGAGTCAAAATTAGAGCTTAACTAAATTATCAGGCCCTTAAAATAAACTAGGACAAAATAATCCTTTTCTAGAAATATTTTTGTTTGTTTTGTTTTGTTTTTTTCATGGGGTATGTGTGCTTGCCAGAGAGGACAAACAGACAGAAAGGGAAAGTAAAAAAATCACCCCCCAAAAAATGGTCACACTGCAGTTTCCTCTCCTCCATTCTCCTCTTGGGATTTTGGGCATACATGCACTTGTACCCAGCGTGATTTTAAAGCCTCGGGGTCCAGATACAAACTGTGGTCAGTCATATGGGAGTCTAGTACCTTAACCACTGTCCTACCTGCTGAGCCCTTTCTAAAAGTTTATTTATTAGTTATGTTTTTTACCTTTATAGTGTGTACCCCAGTTTAAGACTAGTTAGACTCCTCATTCCTTGTGAATCATGAAACACACCTACATAAACCTCAGCGTCTAGCAGGAGGGCTTCCAATATACCCTTTCCAATGTGAGAAGTGGCTCAGTCACCAACAAAACTTGTTCTTAGAACCTACATTTTACAACTCTTAAAGTACAGAGTTCTATTTGAAACCCTCTCTAAAAGACCTATAATTTCTTTTAAAGTTTATTTTATTCATGGTAGAAGGTGTGGGCATGAACACAAGAGAGAGAGAAAAAGAGAGAAGGAGAAAAACTCTTGACAGGGTCTCAACACATCATGATCCTCTTTTTTTCCTAGTCCTCCAGCCCATCAAGATCGTGGGCACGGGAACCAGCAGTTAGCGTAATGGCTATGTCGCTGGACTCCCACATAGTCGACCGCGGTTCGCGTCCCGGACCCGGTGGCTTAAAACTCATGCCAGGCACGTGTGCGTATGTGCCCAAGATTCCGAGAGGAGAATGGAGGAGAAGGGATTGCGGCGTGGCCATCCCCCCTGGAGGGTGATTTCTTGCTTTCTGTCTCTATGTCTCTCTCTGTCTGTCTGGCGAGCGCACGTGCCCTATAGCGAAAAACTCAAAAAAAGAAAAAAAGATCGTGGGCACACACAACTGGCATACTGGCATGTTATCAGGCTGGTCTAGGGAGCAAAACCTGTAGTTGGCCATGTAGCTTCCAGTGCTGCAGTTCAGTTTGCTCTTGACTGTAAAACCAGAATGGGCCCCTACCTACAATAAAAGGATTCTCTCTCCTGCTTTCTTTTGCAGCCGCAGAAGTTTTTCATTGTCACAAAGTTCCTGTTGTTCTTGGTCAGTATTGTTTGCTAAATTTTGGGGGGCTGGGGGAGAGGAAGAGGTGAGAGGGATTATCTGCCCAAAGAATTCTGTGCTCATTATGAAGACCACATGTCAGTTTAAGATACCCAAAACAGGGCCAGCAGGTAGGTAAGGTGGTTAAGGCACTGGATCCCACATAACCCACTGTGTGATTTGAATCCTGAATCTAGCAGCTTAAAAACATGCCAGGTGAGGGTGTGTTTGTGCCCCAAATCTTGAGAGAATAAAGGAGGAGAAGGAATTTTAACATGTCTATTCCTGCTGGGAGGATGATTTCACACTTTGCCTCTTTCTGTCTTTCTCCAGTGAGTACATGCACCCCATGGCAAAAAATCTAAAACAAAACAAAACAAAATACCTAAAACATATCTTCGAAATTAGATACAAATACATCTTTTTTAAAGATAAGGCTAGAATAACTGAAAGGAGCTTCATTTTATATGTATATATTTCCACTTTCAATCTTTACCACAAAACTTTATTCTGAGTGAATCATTTGGTAATAAGAACCTACATTTGCAGAATTGGCTCAGAGTTATCAATATAACATCCTGCCTTGTGTTATCTGTTTGTGATGATTTAGATAACTGGGATGGAACTACAGACAGAATTTATTTATACAGTCTATCCATAAGTAAGATTTAAAATCAAAGTGCATCAGGTTAAAGGTCACGTATTTCATCTTTAAACATCTCTAAGAGATGGAGATCGTTAGTTTCTTGTAGAGGCTATCTAGGATTAACTTTGTCCTAACAAATTGTATGGTACTGTATGACTATCATAATTAGACAAAAGAGATGACAACTTTTTAGTTTAAAGTTGAAGTAAAGGGACTTCCAGAGCTTATCTTTTTGCTTTAAGATCTTATCCTCCACAAGAAGGAAAAATGAAAGATAACGGAACAGTTGATTCTTGACATTTAAATTGTTCCCCACCAAATACCCTTTAACAAGAGAAATACAAGAACAATTATGGTTGCTCACAAAAGATTTTAGAAAGGGTTAAAGAGCCAGTTCAAAAACTCCTGTGTTTAATCTTCTGGAGAGGAACTATACTCTTTCATTTCCGTTGTACTCAAGTGTAAGAAATCAATGACAGGTACATCTCTCTTTGGAATAACTTTTATAACCTTCGTTCAAAAAAAAGAACTGTCTCTATTCTCGGCATGCCACCTACAGTTCACTGACTTTGAACTAGTCATGTCTAACCCCAGCCCAACTAGGTTGTTTCCGCTCTCTCTGGTCTCCCTTGAGACTTCTTTGCTGAGATATTTCCAGTTGCTCTTCTCATAATAGAGATGACTTTTGAGAGGCCAGCCACGTTACTCCTCAAATGAAGTCCAGGGTTTAGTTATTTCCTTTCACTAACATTCTGAAGGTCATGTCAGTTTATGGTGTATATTAAAAAAAATAAGGAAGGTTGCCTGCAAATTGATCCTTTAATCACTGTGTTTTATTGCTTTAGAATGCTTATGTAATTATACCTTTTATTAGTTTTACAAAGGAAGAAATTTCTCCCTTAGGAAATAGGCAGTGGTACTTCTGGTCATGACTAATTAGAAATACAATGAACTGCTTTATGTTATTTTGTTACCTTAAATGAATAGTTAAAACAAACAAAAAAATACATTAAAACTGAAAATGATGCATTTTCTTACTGCTTCAACTATTTCAAGGCTTTGGGCTATGTAATTTTTTTTTTTTTTGTCTTTGACTAATTAATTCATTGAATAAGTATTTATGTGTCCCTACTGTGTGCCTATTGGTATCTCTACTGGGGTAGCAGTGAAAACAGAGAAGAATGATAAGCTCATGAACTCATTACATATTAACTGGGAGATAAAGAGAATAAACACAACAGAAGTTTACTATTTGGAATATTAGAAGGCTAGATACACTAGGAGGAACTGAAGTATGATAAGGAGACTGTGGAGGTTATGAAAGCATTTCCTTTTTTGCTTTGCTTTTAAGAAACCAAGATAAAGGTTGGTTTAGAAGCACAGAGGTAAAATCTGTTGCTTTGACAGTCTGACCCACACTGGAAGGTGTCCAGTTGGTATCCAGATCCCTATCTGAGTGTACCAGGAACGCCCATGCCACCAACCCTGGGCTGCTGTTGCTTGGGGTGATTCATGGCACTAGAACAATATCGAGGATGCTGTCTCTCTCTCTTTATTCTCTCACTAAAGAGAGAAAAGTGGATACACTTTCAAAAATCATCAGAGCAGCAATTGGGAGAAGGTGATGCTTGGACACTGTGTTTTAAATAAAGGAAACTGGTAATGTCCTGGAAAAGGACTTTTGGAATATTTGAGTAACAAGAAGTAAGAAAGTTTGGATGATATGTTAAGAGTTTTGACTGAGACTTGGACTGTGTAGAAAGGAGGTTAGGCTGTTTGGAAGCCATTGGTTTTACTCTGAATGAGATGAGGAACTACTAGTGGGTGTTAGCAGTGATTTGATCTCACTGGCGTGGGAAGAGTCACTTTGCTGTGTTTTAGAGAGACTCTGGGGACAATGACAAAAGCAGGGTCAGCAGTATCATGGCAACCTGGGAGAGGAAAGAATGTGCTTTATTTTAGCTTTTAGAAAGCACTCGCCAATGCTGGGGTCGGCAGGGGGCATGGTGGTTAAGGGTGCTGGACTCCCACATGGCTAACCATGGTTCTAATCCTGGGCCTGGTGGCTTGCTTTCTCACTTTCCCACTCTCTCTCTCTTTCTTTGTGTGTCTCTCTCTCATTCTGTCCCTTTCTGGTCAAATTTAAATAAATAAATTAATTAATAAATAAACAAACATTAAAAAAGAAGAAATTATTTGCCAATGCTTACACCATGGCTCATGAGTGGTCCATTTATCCCTTGTGAAAATCATAGAAAGATTTTCTTTTTTTATTATTAAAAGTAGCTCAGAAGTATAGTTTGACTTACCAAAAGGGGAATTGACTAAAGGTTTTGCATAGCCATGTATGGTCTTATAGAACTGGCTTAGGAAATAAATGACAGCTGTGGTGTTTTCCAGAACATACGCATGTTAAATCAAGAAGAATTATTTAACAGTGTAACATTGTAAATGAGGGACACTTCATTAACAAGATAATACTTCCTCTTTTTACACAGATATGAAATTAGAGTGGAAAACAAGTGGCTAAAATTGTTGTCAAGGGTGGCACATCCTGAGTTTTACATTTGGCAAAATATGATTGCTTTCAGGAAAATAATTCGACAAAAACACCTAATTAACTCCTGGCTAGAAATAATGAGGTTTTTATTTATTTTTTTCTTTTTTCCATCAGACCTTTTCTTTCACTTCGAGTGGGTCTCACTTAGTAAACTGTTCAGGTTGCCTCAGGATATAAAATCTGTCAAGAACATTATGGAGACATGGAGAAGGTTGGTAGAGTCTTCTGAGTCAGAACAGATGACAACTAATTATAGTCCAGAAACTGGAAGGCCCTGAGGAAGAAGCAAAGTCTGAGCCTGCCCAGATAAGGTTGTGTGAGGCTACTTTTTATGATGAGAGTATTTATGAGTCATATTAATAATAGACAAACTAATGTTGCAGCTCTAAAATACGAAAGCATTCTTATTTGACCACTAGGACATTGCTTGCCTGACAATAATAAAAAGAGAATAAACTTTAAATAATAAATCACTTCTTTAGAAGGAGTTTTCATGAAATTCTTTAATATTCATAATGTTGTTAACAAATGTTTTTAAAGCAGTATGGTGTGACATTCTGAAAGAAATGAAGGAATCCTTTTGCTTTCATTTGATATGCTGTGATTTCTTTCTATAATCACGGTGCATTCTTTACCGATAACATTGTTCTCTGGGTATTCTCTATTATTAAGCACTTAATGCTATTTATAATAACATATCTTTAAATTGCCTTTATGTTATATAACAATTAACAATTACATAATTACATAATGACCCTCGAGGTTTTTTTTTTAACTATTTGATTAAAAACATTTTTATTTTTACTGTGTTGATAGGGAAATAAGCTTACATATGGTACAAAATACCAAAAAGTTAAAAACACACATACACAGAAGGCACTGGCAGTTAGTGTAATGGCTATGTCGCTGGACTCCCACAAAGTGGACCGCGGTTCGAGTCCTGGACCCGGTGGCTTAAACTCACGCTGGGCGTGTGTGCGTGCGTGCCCAAGATCCCGAGAGGAGAATGGAGGAGAAGGGATTGCTGCGGCGTGGCCATCCCCCTGGGGGGTGATTTCTCACTTTCTGTCTCTCTGTCTCTCTCTGTCTGTCTGGCGAGCTCACGTGCCCTATAGCAAAACCTCTCCAAAAAACCAAAAACCAAAAAACAAAAGCAAAAACAAAAAAATAACACACATACACAGAGACATAGGCAAGTGAGTACTAATAAAACTGCTGAGTTTTATTAGTGGGTGGATTAATTCTATTTTTGTCACTATTGCACTTAGGCTATTTTCATGTATTCATGCTTTACTAAACATTTATACAAGAAAGTCATAAACAAGAGCAAGCACAGCCCTTTGACAGCCCTTCCTACAAGGCCAACACTGGGGCCACGCTTCCCATTGCTTATTTCAGACCTTGAAATCACCCTGTGTGTTTGGTCTTCTTTTTACCTCAGTTTTCACAGGAGTAAATTATTCAGGATCAGAGAGCTGAAGTGACCTTCCTAACATAGCTAGCAAGTGGCCAAGGTGGCACTGAATTGTCGAGGAGGGAGCACTCATGTATGGAATAGCAGGCGCAGTGGGATCCTCTGATCGTATCTCCCCAAGGACCCACCACACCACCCACACGCAGATCAGGAAGGCTCCAGCTCCGAGGAGCCAGCAGTGAGCTCACAGCAGGCTCTTCCTTGTTTTCAGTGCTGTGACCTGGACAAGCCATTATGTGTTTTTGTTGTTGTTTTAATTATCTTTCCTAGTAAGGAAGAGAAAGGGGCTTCCTGATTTTTCTCTGGAATCTGTAGAAAGTATTTTTCAACTAAATCTGCAGACTTAGTAAGCAGACGGAAGAAATATCAGCCATGTGCTTTGCTTTGAGAGCTATCAGATACACTCTTGGAGTCTAGAGTCTCGGCCAGACATTACTGCCACAATGCCTGAAGTTTTACTACGTGTGTCAGGACATTTTTATAAAGCAGGATCCTTTCTATTCAGTCTTTTTTTTTTTTTTTTTTTGGAGAGGTTTTGCTATAGGGCGCGTGCGCTCGCCAGACAGAGAGAGAGAGACATAGAGACAGAAAGCGAGAAATCACCCCCGAGAGGGGATGGTCACGCCGCAATCCCTTCTCCTCCATTCTCCTCTCGGGATCTTGGGCATGCATGCAAACGCGCCCGGCGTGAGTTTTAAGCCACCGGGTCCGGGACATGAACCACAGTCGACTACATGGGAGTCCAGCGACATAGCCATTACGCTAACTGCTGGTCCCACAATAAAAAATCTTAATATCTGGGGTTAAATTTAAGTAATGAATATCTTGGTAGATATATTCTAATATTATTTTTAGAAAAAACTTCTATCTTCTAAAGCCAAAACATAGTAGTCGAGATGAAAAGAAACATATCTAAGATAGCATTGTATAAATTTATGTGCCAACTATCATGCAAATCATCTGAGTGAAAATGTGATGTCATTTTGGTGCAACTGAAGAATCTAGTTTAAGCAGCAGAGGAAGTGTATTTTCAGGGTTGTCACACGAAGTAGGTCTCGCAGAATTGTACTCTTATACACAACTAGACTTTTATAATATTAAAGATTTTCAAAATTCAGAACTAGAGATCATCTTAAAAACTTCTAATTAAAAAATTTCATAGGGGAATCCAGAAGTCTGATTGGGTCAATTGCTTTCTGGCCTAGTTTTATGAATTGGAATTACTTCTGCTTACTAACGGCATTAGGAAAAACACTAAACTACATATCAAGGTTATCCCGGCTAATTAAGGACAGGGTCTTCAAGCATGGTCAAATACAGTGTTTATTATCATATTTTATTATATTTTAGCAACCATTCAAGAGGAAAAATGTGACATTATTCAGTGTTTTTTTAATTTTTTTTTGCATGAGTCATCTCCAACCTTATTTTTCTGTTGATTAAATTTATTTTTTCTTATATCTTTCTGATGGCTTGGCATTTTATTCCTATTCTGACCTGTTTTCTTATTTGTAATCTCTTCTTATTTCTAATCCCCTTTTGTCTTTATTTTTATATCCATGCAAATAAGAAGCTTTTTTTAAGAGAAATTTCTGCTACTTGATTAAAATATTTTGTGCCCCATGATTAAAATCAAAAGCAAAATATTCTGATCCTGAAGACAATCTTTCCCATCTCCCTAGGCACTTAGAACAAGGAAGGAAAAAATGACGAACAAGTATTGAAACACACTGGGATCTCATTTGTATACTAGCTCCCTTAATTCTAATTCTAAACTTTTTAAAAATGTCTTAAAAGAACTTACTGGTTTGTTTTGGCCATTACGGAGTAGAACGTGTTATATCCTCTGTGTGAGGTCCCCAGCTCTGCACCATCCGAACCTACGTCTTTATTCAGTTGGTACGTTCAGGCACCGCGCAGCCTGAGTGTGCTGTGCAGTTCCAGATCCTAATGGAGAGGACCGGGGTGGACTTTAGGAATTACCTTGAACACACGCATTTATAATGTGCCTGTGACTGCTGTGTGGACAACTGTGCATCATGGCTCCAACAGGAAGAGATATTAAAGAAACGGAAGTTCAAAGAAACCAGACTACAAGGTCGCCTATGGGCAGCTGATCCATGGACAGACCTTCACATTCCCAGATCTGTTTCTCAATACAGAACAGAGCCCTGAAGGCAGCCCTGCTGAGAATGTCCAGATCAAATTCATGGAAAGCCAGCAGCAGAGGGCAGGACGACTAACCCCGACGTGGTGGTGTCCATGACTAGTTCTGCCTGTGAAGGGACAGCCAGTGGGGACAGAGCCCCAAGGTGGACATAGCTAGCTGCACAGCAAATTTGATAGTCCAAATTAAAGTCCTACATGGAGAAAACCCTACCAACAGCAAAACAGAAAAACCTTATTGTTTTTTAATCCAATAACGTATACTTGCTGAGTGGCCAATCCTCTCATCAATTACTGCGTTTTTTTATACATACCTATTGAATCCCAATTGTGAAGAAAACCCTATTCTCAGTGCATTCAATAATAAAACAGGGGGCCAGACAGTGGTGCAGAGGTGAAATGTGACATTCTGTGAGGCAGCCCGCTGGAGAGGATTCTAGGTCCATTTCCAGAGACTCTCTTGTTCACATCAGTCATATGTGTTCCTCTGGATGGCTGAAGCTGGGGGGTGCACTTTAGCACAGAGACCCTTTCAGAAGTGATATCTCTCTGTCTCTGCCACTTATGGAATAAATTTTTAAAAACTTAAAAAAGAACAGATTCTAATGCATGAATTATGTCTCAAGAAACCAAGAAAAAGTGAATGATAACTATGCATTTACATGTGCACATCGATATATAATGCCTGGCAGTATTAAATGAAAATAGGAATGCCTTAAAGTAAATAAAATTAAATATCGATCATTAAACCCTGTAAATAATTGAGGAGATAACACAGAATAGACTTTTGGTGGAGGGGACACATTACTTGGACCTTTGAGAACAGAGTTTATGAAGGCAATGGCTAGAGGAGCGAGGTCGACAAAAATTTGGTTATTTGACAATTCTAGGCAAGGGTAAGTTTGTGTAAATGAATGAAGCTGGAACAAATATAACCAATAGGGTCTTATGGATTTGTTTGGTAGAGTTATACAGTTTATAGAAGTTAACCTTGAGCTATTATGTTAAGAGTTAAAACTCAGCGATTGAGGCATTACAATGTTAAGTTCTGTTAGCTCTGTTTCCCTCCTGCCTGCCAGAGGACATCTGATGATGCAAATAATAATAACATCAACACACCTGCAACAATAACATTGTTACTTCTTACTATGTGCCACTCCCTACTAATAAATTAAATTATAAGCCAACCTATAGATCAAGTGCTATAATTGGTACTATTTTACAGCTAAATAATTTGAAGCTCAGCAACATGAAGCAATTTACCCAAAATAAACACAACTTCCGGTAGATATGGTGGGGATTTTAATTCTCACGCTTCAATCTCTGTGGCATCCATAAAAGGATGGAAATGAAATGAAATACTGCATTTTTTTTCCTAATGGGCAAAGTTCTTTCACATCTATAAACTTTACAATTTTCCTGCTTTTGCCTGAATCCACTTTGCACACTATGACTGCATTTAAAGATTTATACCCGGTCTAATCTCCTTTAGAAACCCTTCCTGAACCCAGAAATCAAAGCCTATTTTTACTTTTTTGGCAAATATATAAGAGACCACCAGTAAGTTCATGGAAATGTATATTCTGAAAATCTATGCAGGCATTTCAAAACCTTTATATTGCAAAATAAAGTCCTACTTTAATTTCATTTTTCATGTATTTTTTGAAATCCTCTTATAGAATCTTACACTGTCTTTTTTTTTTTTTTTTTTGGAGTACGTTTAATGCTCCAATGATTCATGCATTTATATCCCAATTCCACAGATGAGCTACAAGAACGAACCAAAGTAACTCTGCATTATACGTGACATAGTGAACTGGCCCTTAAAGATAATTTGTTACCCTGTTGCTAACTGATTTTGCTTTACTCTTTAACTTGTAACAAAAAAGCCTAATCATATATTTGCTGATTTTCCCAAGAACTGGGTTTTGAGACCCCAGCGGGAGAGCAGACATGTCTAAGAAAATGAAGGACAGGCACCTGTTGGCCTTGAGGGCAAGATGACCACAAGTAAAAATAACTACTTTGGTCACAACAGCTCTTCATGTGACTAGGAAAAATGACTGGTTGTTATGCAAAAACATCACGTGATCTCCACTTCCCACCGCCCTTCCCACTGTTCCTTTAAAAGTCCTCATTCCAGCCTGAGATTTTGGAGATGGTTTTTGTATATTAGTTCAAGATCTTCCCAGCTCACCAGTTTCCTGAACAAAGCCTTGTTTCACACCAACACCTGCCTCTCAAGTATTTGCCTTTGAGCAGCTGGCAGCAGAACTTGGGCTTAGTTATCACCTGGCTAGACCTACTGCCTACCTGGCTACAACTCTACCTACAAGCACTTTGAAATCAGAAACAATGTCTTATGGTTATTGGTTCTCAGGGGCCAAACAGACCCTGGCCACCTCGCAGGGAAGGCAGAAATGGAACATTGAGTGGAGGAGGAGGGGTGGATGTTATTAAGACTTGGCTCTAGCAGTGGTCTCTCTCTATGTAACTAAAAAGAACCTAACTAAAGGAAAAAAAAAAAAAAAAACAGATTTCTCTCCTCAAACCTTTCTACTGTCCCATTCCTGGTATAATGTAATTGCACCATGGGTCTAAGGAGCCACAGAGGGTAAGACAGAGCATGTGCATTTTGTTTGTGTTGCTGCCTGAACTTTAATACGCAGAAAGGGAGAAGTCTGAATGAAAGTAGCTGAGAGCTGTCACATACAGCAGTTCTGTGCTCCCGAAAGAGGCCTGGAAAGCCAGATTTGAGGGGGAGGGGGTGGGAGGCAGAGAGCAAGGCAAAGACTAAGAAAGAGGTAGTGGGGGCGAAGTGAGAGAAACCCAGGAGGGCAGAAAAAGAATGCGAGATAATTAGCTGCCGTGATGAAAAGGTTTCATTTTTCAAATCACTTTTCAATCTAATTCATAACCACGTGAAATGTTAAGATCTATTTCGAGACTGAGTAATATGCTCTAGCACAAAATTTTGATAAATAATTATCTTCCCATCTTATCCTTAAAAATATTAAGACAGATTCATTTAATTACCATAACCGAGCTCGACAGCGTGTGGGCTGGGCCCTGATGGATTGCAGGTTCCTGCCTGACCTAGCGTTTGGCCTTGAGCCTCGTGTCTGGACACCGGGGGGCCGAAGCTGGCCCCCGCACCTTCCAGTGCACGGTGGCGAGCAGCGTGTCACACTGCTCATTTTCTGACGTGCGGTCTTTGCTCTTCCCTCAGGGAATGGGATTCTGACAGGCACTTTACCTCGACACTTTGAGTTTCCTATGAAAATGTCACTTTCTCTCGCCGCCTTGCTAGTTAGTTCAATACCGTGAAGAGATCCAGAGTGAGATTTTATATTGAAGTCAAGCCAGGAGACTATTGTTTCAGGGAGAGCCCTGCCTTACACACACAGTCTAAGAGTGAGAAACTGAACAAGATAAGGGAAAGCAAAGCTAGGCCTTTCACACCAAGGTAAAAGTGCTTTCTGTGCACATCTCACAAGAACACACTCAACACATATGATCTTGGTTCATCTTCACTTTCTTTTCTTTTTTCTTTGTTTTTTTTTTCTTTCTTTTTTTCTTTATTTTTAGAGAGAGAGATTTTTGCTATAGGGCCCTTACGGTCACTGGAGAGACACAGAGAAACAGAGACAGAAAGCAAGAAATCACCCTCCTGGGGGAGATGGCCATTCTGCAATCCAGTCTCCTCCATTCTCCTCTTGGGATTTTGGGCCTGGTGTGAGTTTAAAACTGTTGAGTTCAGCACTTGAACTGCAGTACGCCACATGGGAGTTCAGGAACGTAACCATTACATCATCAGCTTGGTCCAATCTTCCGTACTTTCAAAGAATATTGGGACCAGCAGTTAGCGTAATGACTATGTCGCTGGACTCCCACGTAGTCGACCACGGTTCGCGTCTCGGACCCGGTGGCTTACAACTCACCCCGGGCGCGTGTGTGTGCGTGCCCAAGATCCCAAGAGGAGAATGGAGGAGAAGGGATTGCAGCGTGACCATCCCCTCTGGGGGGTGATTTCTCGCTTTCTGTCTCTATGTCTCTGTCTGTCTGGCGAGCGCACGCGCCCTATAGTAAAAAAAAAAAAAAAAAAAAAAAAAAAAAAAAGAATATTATAACATACTTCATTTTCATGATCAGAAAATAAACTTTCAGTACAGAGCTGAGAGAAATACTTTCATTTCTAGATATGATTTTCCTTGCATGACATAACAGCTTTTAAGTGAATTTATGAAACTGCCATCAGTCAAGTGCTGGCCTGTTTATCTTCATCACTGTGTGGAGAACATCCCAATTCATGCATTTGGTGTGTGTGGGATACACATTAGTACAGTCTGTCACTGTTTGGTGACCAACTCTGCAGTGTACACTTTCGATGGTCATGTTCTCTATGCGGTTGTTTTAGCCTGAACTTCAGATAGTAGAATTTTATAGTAATGGGACTTTCTTGTTGCTTGGAATTAGACATAAAAAGCATCTAGACGTGTAGTTTGCAGTACTACAGTCTGATAAAGATGGGTGTGGTATACTAATCCCCTACAAAGAAGTATGACCCTGCCCCGAGCCTTCTCAGCCAGCAAGAACCATAGGTGTGCACCTGGCATGTACAGGTCGATGAAGAAACTGAGCCTATGATATTCTGTATGGATCCAGCTTCACTTGAGCAGAATGTTGCACAGCGCCCCTACCCATGCCAAGCAGGGCATTTCTCTTTCTCCTACACTTGAGAAATAGGTGCCAGACTTGTTACTGCTTACTTCTCCTGAGTCACCAATCATGAATAACATACACAGGGCAGGCTTCATGGCATAGCATGTTGCTTGAGAGAGGTTGGATCTCGCATGGTGAACAAGGTTCGAATTCTTGGCCTGGTCCCTGGAACTACATGATTGTGAGTGCCCAGGATCCTATGGGCAGGAGAACAGGGGGAACGTGATTGTGACAGAACCAGCCCTGTGGAAGGGGCTTTGTCTCTCTCTCTCTCTCTTTTTTCTCTCCTGTGTTCAGTCATGCACTATAACATGGATAAAGAAAAAATGATAGAAAAACATTTTTAAACTTTTGTAAGCAGATAATGAAAGGATAAAGCAACAAGGACAAAAAGAATAAAAAGATAGTGTGTGTGTGTATATATATATATATATATATAAATATCACACACACACACACACACACACACACATCTCTCTTAAAAGTGAAGGACTGAAAGTCAGGTCCCCTCAACTAGGGCTCACAAAACAATTCCATTCAGCCTTTGCAGCCATCCAGAATTTTCCAAAACTGAGGCGAGGAGAAGGCAGTTTCTCAGAATGATGATAGAAAGGGTTCCACGGGATGAGAGTTTTGTATCAGAGAGAACAACCATTAGAAGTAGAGGCAGTTCTTTCATATAACTCATCTCGTGTCTGAAAGATGCCTTAAGAGAATCAAGAATTACTGTGCAGGGGACCAGCAGTTAGCGTAATGGCTATGTCACTGGACTCCCATTAGTCCATCGCAGTTCGCATCTTCCACCCGGTGACTTGAAACTCACGCCGGGAGTGTGTGCCCAAGATCCCAAGAGGAGAATGGAGGAGAAGGGATTGCGGTGTGACCATCCCCCCTGAGGGGTGATTTCTCGCTTTCTGTCTCTCTGTCTCTCTCTGTCTGTCTGGCGAGCGCACGCACCCTATAGCGAAAACCTCTCTGAAAAAAATAAAAGAAAAAAGAATTACTGTACAAAGCTGGATCTCTAACTCTAACCCCAGGAGATACTCCTGCTGCATGAATAGCAAGAAGCAAAACTATGGAAACCACCAGAAACAGGACACCAGATACTTGCACCCACTCCTCCTGTGCTACTGTTTAGGTCTATCATGCACTGTCTACCATTCGTCAGAACCTGGTGAGACAGAACACACGCGAGTCAAGTGAAGCAGGCTTTTATTACTCACAAATAGGCAGCAAGGGGTAGGAGTCTCGGATCCATCGTGAGCAGGTCTCCCAAGGCTCAAAGAAGTTGCCTGGGGCAGATGGAGCCTTGAATGTGTATGCCCCATGTGCGTCACAGCTAGGGGCCCTCACGGGCAGCCTGTCTGGGTTCTATATTTTAGGGGTCATGTGACTCAGGTGCAGCTTTGAAGGCTCTCCTGATCTTTGGGGACAAAGGAACAAAATCTTAGGTCTGGACTGTCCCAAAAAGCTCCTTAAATAAGGTGTTGCATTGCCTAGGAGGAACAGGGACCAGCCTGAGTTTTTTCAGGCAATCTTGTCCTGTCTCAGTCCTGTCCCAGCATATTTGATAGTTATTCTTGAGAACTTCAAGGAAGAGAGAGAAGAAGACAGATCCAAGATTCCCCAGAGTACTCTCCTATATAATGACAAGGAACTTTTTTTAAAGATTAAATGTAACCACAATCCTCTATATGCCTAAGCTGTGAACATTACATGGTCACTTAGAGTTAATTATTTGTTTATTTATTTACTTACTTATTTTTATTGTCAAGGGTACATGTACTTGAGAGAGAGAGAGTGAGAAAGAGAAAGAGAATGCACCTCCAAATGGGGTGTGGTCACACTAATTCCTTCTTCATTTCTTCCTCCTGTCAGGATTTCAGGCATGCATGCACATGTGCCTGAAATGTTTCTCAAGCTGCTGGGGCTGGAATTTGAACTGTGGTCAGCCATGTGGAATGTTACTCCCTAGTACAGGGCTTAACTGCTATACCACAGGACTGACCCTTTGAAACATTTTGACAGAGGGAGAGAAATTAAGTTTGTGTACAAGGCTGAGTTGTTTAAGTAAACTAATCACACAAGCTAAGATAGCAAAAAATAAAGAGTGGAAGTACTTTGTATGGTAACAGAGATAAAGACCTGAAGAAATAGCTAAACTTCTGAAATCTATTGTCTCAAAGGAGAGGCAATTGGAGATAGAGGACATGAATGTCTAGTCTGTTCCTTTTCTTTATAAGCATTGAAAAACATTTAAAATTTTTCAACACTGTAGAAGTATAATCTTGACTTAAAACATACTTAATATAATTATTTCAAAACAATATTTAGTAACATTAATGTTCTAGGTGTCATCAACATAAGCAAACCTAACTTAAATAATCATAGAATAGCTAAACATGCTAAAATACTTACTTTATTTTGTGTATGTACTGGGTCAACTTTTTCATATAACTCATCTCATTTTTAAGCCTCCCAACAGTACTCAAATAAGTGTTATCATCTCTGTACTGTAAATAAGTTAATTGAGGGAATTAAAGACTTTTGTCAACTTTCCACAGTTCAAACATCTTTCAGATGCCAACAGTTGACATTGAGGGCATGCACAGCCATTAATCAGATTATAGAATAACATTAGTGCTTTGTGGTGTTGATCAAATCGACATACAGTTTAGCAATTCTACCTAGATTTACTTTTATCTTGATCATAAAATTCCTACTTTCTGCCGACTGCAAGTAATTCTGGAACATTGCTAGTTGGCAAAATTTATCCTTATCAATCATATAAGAGAAAAAGAAACCAATGACAAGAGCCACACTGTACAGTTTTACAGTTCCTCTAAATTGAATACAGTGATGTCAATTCACATCCAACCTACCTGTGCTCCTTAACATCATAAACAAGTAACAACATACATGAACAAATACGAATGACTTTCTTAACCTCACTTGCTACGAGAGTTTTGGCCATCCTTTGGAAATAGAACAATCTTTGTTTTATAGATTAATTGTTTATAAGTACTCTTTGAGACATGTCTTATGACATAATTAATTAGCTGTGTTGCTTTTCTCTGTTTCTTTAGTCACAGCTAGAGTAGGAAAATCACTATGAATTGAATGACATTAAATTAAATGACTTATCTCCAAACAGGAAAAAAGGTGAGAGCCGATTTACCTGTAAAATGTCCACTCTTTTAGGAGGGCCAGCTAGCTATGGGCAACCATCACTTTAGAATGAAGGTTAGACACACTCCTGCTATGCTATAGTATCTGCTGTCAAGATTCTCATTTAGTATTAGAAGGGGGATTTCATATGATTGTAATTAAGGTTAACATTTGTCTAGAGTAAGGATGTGCCATGACCAGTTTCAAGTACTTTATATGTCTTAACTGATTTTAATGTCACAATACATCTATAGGGTAGAAGTATTAATCTTGTATTATAGACAAAGATTCTAAGGTCTAAAGAGATTAAGTGACATCATTCAAACTACACAACTAATAAGTAGACAGAGACAGATTTCCCACATTGGAACTCAGGCTGTAGACTTTGCGCTCTCCAAGTGCCTCTTAGGGAAAAGGAAAATTGTTAAACAGGATATATTTATTCGTATTTTGGGACCACATTTATAAGTTGAGTAACCTTAGCCCTTTGACTCTCTGGGTCTCCATTTCTTCATCTGTAAAATTGGGATAATAATGATACTCAGAGGACTGAATGACAATAAATGTGTAAGCAATTTGTAAACAGTGAAATAATGTAAAATACTATTTACTTTTAAGGGAAACAAATTCCCATGACTGACGTTTTTCAAGTCACAGGTCACCAACTAAAATATAGACTGGCAGAATCAGTAGGAACATGTTTATAACTTCTGACCCCTGTAATTCTACAGAGCTGAACTGAAGACTCCTTTTAATCTAGGGACAATTGAATGACAGCATGCACTGCAGTGGGAATTGCAGAGTGTGGTAAGAAACATCAATAAGCTCACCTATGAGCAATAGAAATTGAGAACTTGGAGAGTCAATGAGATTTTCAGGCTTAATAGGACAAATGTAATTAACTGAATATTAAGTTTTCTTCCCCACAGGACTACAGTGGAGATTGGCCTTTGACAGAATAGCATAATTTAGTCAATAATCACATTGAAGGGGTGAGTATAATTTGGAAATAAAAGCTGTCATGAGATGCACCAGAGAATGCACACTTCTTTTTTTTTTTCTTTTTTTGGAGAGGTTTTTGCTATAGGGTGAGTGTGCTTGCCAGACAGAGAAACAGAGAGACAGAAAGCAAGAAATCACCCACCCCCCAGGGGGGATGGCCATGCCATAATCCTTTCTCCTCCATTCTCCTCTTGGGGTCTTGGGCATGCACGCACATGCACCCGGCGTGAGTTTAAGTCACTGGGTCCGGGACTCGAACTGCGGTCGACTACGTGGGAGTCCAGTGACATAGCCATTACTCTAACTGCTGGTCCCGGGTGCACACTTCTAAACATCATTCATTCTGCTGGCCCAAGCATTGCTTAGTACTTTTTTTCATAACTCACACAATTCTTTTTTTTTTTTTTTTTGTCCCAATTTATTTATTTATTTTTTCATTTATTTATTTTTACATTTTTCCACAAACATTTACTTTACATAGCAAAAAATTTTAGCTCATACTCCATAAATGGAGTAATTCTTGACAGTTTACAAACAACTTTCCAAATTTCAAAATACTGAATTTTACAGATAATGTTCAAAATATGTCTTATAGTTTTGTATAATTTTATAACTCTATAACAACAGAAGCAGTATGGTTTCAAATATATATATATATATATATATATATATATATATAACTCAACTCACACAATTCTTAAAAGCTTAGGAATGACAATTTTTGAAGGTCCCAGGCATCTCTATCATAATGAAATAAAAGCTCACAAGGCACTACAATTCTTGTCAGGTCAGGAAGGAAATCTTCTGTCTAGGATCACTGACCACCAACTGTATTTTAAATCAAAGAAAAAAATAATTAAAGTAGCAAATACAGCTTGAATAAAGTGTTAGGCCGTTTAATCACTGAAAACTCAAATTTTACTTACTCGGTTAATTAGTAGCTGGCACATCAAATGATATATGATGCCAATTCTGGTACAAAACAGAACGTTAAAAAAAAAAAAAAAAAAGCTCATGAGTAGGTAGGAAGAACTTTTTAAGTAAATAAAGATCAGTAAAATTCTGCAATTGCATTGAAGTTCAAAACATGTCAAAACTTAATCTAATTTCCCCAGAGAATTATGTCAACTCTTGAGATTCATAATCATCAATGGATATTTCTCGCACTTGCATTACTAAAGCCTTCAATTGGCAATTAAAGAGGAGCAAATTTGCAAGAACTTCAATATTTCGTTGCTAGCTCAATATTTATTTACTTCAACATTCATACATAAGAAAATGTCTTCTGTGTCCTTTTTATAACTTTGCAACTTTGATTTCTTGCAGTTTATAAAAATGGCTGAAATTCGTAACAAAGATGACTAAAATTAATAATAAAAAATAACTACTAGGTACAAAGTCAAAGATCATCTCTGTTTGCTTAAGAGTTTGTGTATGTGTGTCCTGTCAGCCTTTCCCCCACAATGCAGCACTGGTTATGTATATTTTTTAAAAGGGGGAGGAACAGATGGGACTGTAACTAAGATAAACTGAAGTAGGCATTAAGAGGGAAGCTGGCAGCTGTAGGTATGACAAAGCTACAGGAAAAAAAAAAAAAATTCAACCTACAGAATTTGTGCCCCTAGAACGCATGGCACCTATCTTCCTGGCCAAAATAGAAAGGAAAATTTAAGAGAGAACCTAAGTGTAATTGGAATTACCTAGAGCAGATTCATGGGACCTCTCACCTTCACTTTTAATTAACTCTAGGAATTTGAAAGGCATTTCTTCTTTTTTTTTAATGGCATTCTGAGACCAGCAATTGGCATAGCGATTATATCACTGGACTCTCAGATGGCCAACTGCAGTTCAAGTCCCAGACCTGGTGACTTGAAACTCACACCAGGCATGTGTGTATGTGTGCCCAAGATACCAGGAGGAGAATGGGGAAGAAATTACAACATGGCCATCCCCCTTAGGGGGGAATTTCTCACTTTCCCTCTTACTATCTCTGTCTCTCTCTCTCTCCAGGGAGTGCACATGCCCTAAGGCAAAAACCTCTAAAATAATGGCTTTCTAAAACATCCTCTGAAAACAGGACATGATTAAAGATGCAGTCTCATTTTCAAAGAGCTTAACTTAATTGAATAGAAATGTGAAATGTTCTCCCTAATATTTTTTTGGTTAATACTTTATGAATCTTTTTCTTGTCACTTTATGAGGAAAGAGGAGGCTTCCATTGCAAAAATAAACAAGCAAACTGCTGTCCAATTTAAAATTCCAGAAATACTTTTTATTTTCCTAGCTTGCTGCTGCTGCTGCTGCTGTGGTGTGTGTGTGTATGTGTGTGTGTGCATGCATGCACGCAAATGTGAGTGAGGGGACAGGAATGCATTTGAGTTTATGTGTATAATTATGATGGCATTGGCTCTTTCCTTCTTCGCCCCCTTTTAGGGTCAATCACTGAGCATGTGAAGAGTCTGCAGGTTAGCATGTACACCTGGTTACCTATGTCACATGAGGCTTTGGTTTTGCTTCTCTGGTGGATGCTGATGGCTATCAAGGTCTCCTGTGTGTCAAACCTCCAAGTGGCAGCATTCTAGTGAGAAGTGTTTTGAGATCTTCAGAGCCCGGCAGAGAGTACCTTCACTTTTCTTTAGTTTACTTATTTATTTCTTTCATGTGTGAGAGACAGAGTCAGCGCTGTTGGCAGTCTTGGCACTACGATCCATCCTCAGCCTCAGCTAGCCCATACCATGGGCACATGTGTTCATGGCATACTCAGGGAGATCTCTAGATGAAAACGTGGGACATCTCCTCGTGGGTTTGCCTTCCACAGCATTGTGTTTGACCACTGCCCCACTATCTGGTCCCAGGAGTATACTCCTGAGTGATTTGCTCTGGCTTCAGGTCCAGGACTCGAACAGCAGTCAACCATGTGGAAGTCTAGCACCTTCACTACTATGCCACTCACTGGTTCCTTAGCCAGGGTTTCTGTAAATGAAAGTCAAATCATAGACTTCCTTGCCTCAAAAGTCTTCATTCATTCTCTACTTTACTCAGTCAATATTTTACAAAGACCTATAAATTCCTACATGATACAATTGCTTTTTTTTTTTTAACCCCCTTTCTGTTCTTGTCTTCTACCACTTTAAACATCATTTATTCTAGTCATAGGCCATACTAATCTCTTTGCAGTTAGGCAACACCAGACCTTTTCCAACATGCTCTCCTCTGCCTGGAAAACTTTCCGCCCCTGGCCAATTCCTATAATCTCTTCATATTTTTATCTTTTTTGTTTGTTTGTTTTTGTGCCAGAGGGCAAGTGTGTTTATGAGAGAGAAAAAGAGAGAGCAAGAGAAAGCAACCTCTCCCCCCCACACCCCCATGGGACACAGTCACGTTAAAGTCCCTCTCCCTCTATCCCTCCCCCCATCAGTATTCTGGGCACCCCTGCACACAAACCCTTCATGTTTTTCCAGCTGTCAGGGAATAGGACTGGAACTGTGGTTGGCCATGTGGGGTTCAGCTCCCTTAGCACTGGTCTGTCTCTTCCCATTCTTGCCATTGTTTATTCTAGTTGGTTATAGGATTGATTTTACTTCTATTCATTTATTTTTTGCAGTTTCAAATGCACAATTTTTATCAGTTGTGAGAAAATAAGAGGTAAGATCTTCAAGTACTCTTTCCTTGCTGGTTGGAACACAATCCTTGTCAGGAGAGAGAGCCAGAGAGACTTTGTAGGAGAAAGGGGTTTTTCTTTCTGCTTCCAGTGTTCTTTCTCAGCAGGGGCTTGAAGAGCCTGGGAGTTTTCCAGTCTTTGGCTCCTGAAGCATGAATGGCTTCTCCAGTGCCAGACTTTTATAGCCCAATAATTTTCTTCAGCACTGGGATCGCACGGAACATCGCAGTTATCAGGAAAGAGCTTCTCCTAACACCACTCTCAGGACATTTTATTTGTGCATATCTTTCCCCAACCCCTGAAAGGGTAGATTCCAGAAAGTTCTACCATCACAGCATCAAGACTGGCCTCAGTGACTTCTTTGCTCTTCAGTGCCGCAGCCACACACAGCCACACATTCTCCAACAAGATCTGGATTGCCATTTTCCTTTCCTGAAAAAAAGATTATTTTGTAGAGTTCAGCATGATTTTTTTTTCCACAAAGTGCCTATAGGGTTTAATTATCAGATCGCATATGTAGAGACATAGTCATCTTGTTACCATTGACCATTACATGAGTACATGATGCAATTTTGTTTTCTAAGTTACATATGTACAGTCATTTCAGGAACAATTTTAATTAGAAGATTCAACTTTTTTTTTTTTTTTGGAGAGGTTTTTGCTATAGGGCGCGTGCGCTCGCCAGACAGACAGAAAGAAACAGAGAGACAGAAAGCGAGAAATCACCCCCAAGGGGAGATGGCCATGCCACAACCCCTTCTCCTCCATTCTCCTCTCGGGATCTTGGGCATGCACGCACATACACCCGGCGTGAGTTTTAAGCCAACAGATCTGGGACGCCAACCGCGGTCGACTACATGGGAGTCCAGTGACATAGCCATTACGCTAACTGCTGGTCCCAAGATTCAACTTTTGTGATAAAATAATAATATGGGATATTTTAAACTATAATTGCAATGGACGTATTTTTATACTACTTTTTCTATACATAAAAAATACTTACATAGTTTGTTAGAAGAATTAAATGCTCTTACTGCATGTATAACAACAATCCTTCGGTCGGCTATTCAACGTGCATTGGACAACCTGTGAAAAAGTGAAATACGAGACCACCGGATAATGTAATGTTACATCTCTGGACTCCCATGTAATCTACCATAATTTGCATCCCAGACCCAATGACTTAAAACTCACACTGGTTGTGTGTGCGTGCGTGCCCAAGGTCCTGAGAAGAGAATGGAAGAGAAGGGATTGTGGTGTGGTCATCCTATATGAGGGGTGATTTTTTTGCTTTCTGTCTCTCTGTCTCTATCTTTCTGGCAAGTACATGCACCCTATAGCCAAAATCTTTTGCAACAAAAAAAAAGTGAAATGCACAGTATAGTCATTGCTCTGTAGAGTCTGTTTTTTAATATAGTTTACTATTTTGTTCACCAATTTGTGATTGATTATCTAGTTGCAAGACCAAATCTATTTTTAGTAAATAAAACATATTGATTTCTAGAATTTAAATATGAAATTAGTTTCAAAAAATAGAAAAATATATTTTTAAATCCTGTAAAAATGAATAAAACAGGTATGTAGGAAAATGAAAGAGAGAGAGTAAGAGGAAGGTATGATGGGAGGGTGATAGAGAGAGTATGAGAGAAATAGAGATACAGGGAAGCAAAGATCACCAGAGAGACACAGAAAGACAGGAAGGGAGAGAGACAATGAGGGTATGGAAACAGATTACACTGGGTATTTTCTGATCCTGTTATTACATTCTTCAGCCAGTTCTTTCAAAGAGTAATGGACCAGAGCTGAAAACTAGATTTTTGCTGTTGTGATCAAAACCCAGTTGCCCAATACTGTCACTGTCTTATGTGCTAGAAACACATTTAAATGATAATAAAACAGCAGTATTGAAGATGCTCCAGCTCATATTCATTTGACAGTGAAAAAATATAGTACACTTTGATTGTAACTGCCGCCAGACGTTTAAATGGTTCTTCCGTACAAATTTATTCTAAATTTATTTTCTCTCTAATTTATAATGGTGTCACTAGCCAGTCAGCAATCAGAAAACAACAGGGAACCATTTTTGGCAAATTGGGAGCCTTTCATGTTGGAAATGCTGTGCCTAAAATGTATTTATGCTTCAGGCTGATTTACGGTGGTGGTGTTGGGTATGAACTATATTATCATGAAATAACTGTTGTATTTTTGTGATTTACCAAAGTGCCTTATGTAAAATTCTGAATGGTGATTTAACACAGCTCTCTAAATAATTTCTCTCTTCTCTATGGCTTCCGATGCTGATTCTGATTTATGATGTCAAACTGTAGATGAGATGCTTCCATGTAAAAAAAAATCTTGTATGAGTAAAGATGTTTTATCTTTCGGTGGCAGCAGTGTTCGTCATTGAAAAGCTCTTATTCGAGCACTATAATGCTAACTCGCATGGCCAGAGACTATATATGGAATTACTGGTCTCCACATCTGTCAAAATTTCATCTCATCTACCATAGCTAGGACCAAGACCATCTCTAAAGCCCACTGAACTTCCTTTCATCTTGAGAAGAGCTCAAACTAAATGTGGAAGAAATAAGTGATGGTCCTTTGGCAGGTAGCACATCAAGTTAGTGTTCTCTCATTTCATCTAACAGTGATCATAAATCTCCTACTTTTGAAAGGACAAGGTTACTTGGTAGGTATGATTGCTAATTTTATATATGGACTTGACTGGGCTACAGGTTGCCCAGATAGCTGGTAAAACATTATTTCTGTACGCATCTATGATGGTGCTTCTGGAAGAAATGAGCACTGAGTCAGTAGACTGAATAAGGAAGACTACTTTCACCAATGTGGATGAGCACCATTCAATCCTGTGAGGCTTCAAATAGAATGAAAAGGTGGAAGAAGGTTGAATTTGCTGCCTGCTTGAGTAGGACCATCCACCTGGGACACTGGCCCATCTGGGACCCGGGCCTTTCAGTGTGGACTGGAACATCACTGCCAGCCTGTAGAGCTAGAACTCACTGGATCTCCTGAGACATCACTCATCTACTCATGAGACTGTGGCCTCTGTGGTAAAATCGCCATCCACCTATCACCACCCATTTGGTCATCACCGCTTCCCGACATCAAATTCTAAACAATAAAACTTGGGGACAAACTATCACCCAAACCATGACAGGGGAGCTTCAGATAGTTCATAGAAAAATGGAATTAAAAGATGAATTTATTTTTTAGAAAAATGTTCTGAAATCTCTGCATAGTTTTTCATGATAAGTATTTTCTACAAACTTTTGGAAGGCCTTCACAATGTACTGTTGGTTCTGTTTCTCTGGAAAGCTCTGACTAATAAAATAGAATTTTTACTTGCTATATGGAAGAATTTAGATTATAATTCCAGTTAGATTTCTCACGAGCCTATCTAGGTTCAATAATATTATCTATTTATAAGTGGACAGAGAGTGATTACTCAATGTGATCAGTTCACAGAGGTGATAGGCTATGTTGAATGAAACCTTATTAGCAGGTGATAAGAATGCTATTGTCAAACTGTGTATGTGACATTACTCATCAATTATTATGTTTATTCAACTGAAGAGATTGATACTATTTTGGATTCACTTTCCTTTTTGTATACTTTGAATCAAGACCAAAATTAATCAATTTGGATAATTAGAAATTTAAAAAAAAACTGATAACCAAATTTGCCTCAGAGGTTTTTTTTTTTTTTCCTTAGCATATTGGTAAATAATAAGTTCTTTTTTTTTTTTTTTTTTGGAGAGGTTTTTGCTATAGGGCGCGTGCACTCACCAGAAAGACAGAGAGAGACAGAGAGACAGAAAGCGAGAAATCAATCCCCAGGGGGGATGGCCATGCCACAAGCCATTCTCCTCCATTCTCCTCTCAGGATCTTGGGCACACATGCACACGTGCCTGGTGTGTGTTTAAGCCGCCAGGTCTGGGACTCGAACCGTGGTCAACTACATGGGAGTCCAGCGACATAGCCATTATGCTAACTGCTGGTCCCAGGTAAATAATTAGTTCTGAAATCATCCTGTTTGATACATTTGGGAAACAGTATCTTATGTATAAATATGGAAGCTATGAGGGTTGATCTTCTGTGGCTTTTATTTAGAAAGAAAACCCATGCTTCTTAGGAGTTAAATGTACCCTGCTGCTCAACTTGATTGAAAAACCCAGTCAGAAATTCTCAAAGTTGTCTACCTACCTTTTTTCAAATGCAGGTTGTAGTCTTGTTATTGAATTTTATTTCATAGTACCATTATTTGTTTAAATCAATGATATTATTGGAAATAATTTTTATGTGTCTAGATTTACTAAAAAATATACTAAAAGTATATTTTACATAAATGAAAACTCTTCTTCCTTTTCTAGATATAGAACTCTGTAAATTAGTCCATTTACTTTTGTTCAGTAATTTGTAAGAGGCAAGGTTATCTCAAAGTACATATGCACCTATTTATGAAGATAACTTTAAATTAAACGGCATTTAGTTCTATCATTCTCTCTCTTGTTTCTTAAATTCTTATGGATTTCATCAAATACCTCCTAGTCCCTGGTGTGTCTCAGTCTCTGTTTTAAAGGTGAAACTGATTTCTTGCCTTGATGAATGAGTTCTGCTTGAGCTCATATACTTCGATGCCCTAGAACCTCCTGGAGTAGTAATGAGAACTGCTGCTTTCTAATAGGGATTGCTGTTAACTCTAGTGAGAAAAGGGGTCTTACAGGATGATTTATTGACTACACAACATGATTCCCAAACTGATTTGCTGGCAGACAGGTAACAATATTACCAGTTGATATTAAACTCACATAAGCAGAAAGGTTAGTATACAATGCTGATTTTAAATACATATATATATATATATATATATATATTATTTTGTGCTGACATATCTAAAATGAAAAAAATCTAAGTCCTATCTTAATGGCTTGCAGGCTTGAAAATCAGCTGCATGTAACACGAGTTGCCAAATAACTGATTGTTGTGATCGCTTGTAGATAACCTTGGAAGAATAATTATCTTCAGACCTATCCAGTTCCTTGCCTTGATTTTTCTGTCCCATCAGACTCCAAACTGTATGTTCCTGTAGTTGTGATAATGACATTTTTATCAGAATATAACAGAAAATGCCAGGTACCCATCTATGAAATGTCTTGAACGACAACCAGCCTTCAGAAATGAAATCAAATCTGATCATATTTAGCATACTCTAGAAAAGAATATTTTCTCTCGCTGTAGAAGGTGGGAGAGAAATAACTTTGTGCCCACTGTATGATGTGTGTGTGGGTATGTCCTACTTAATTCTGGCAATAGAGTTGTGAAGTGGGGGTAGTATTTCTTTCTTTCTTCTTCTTCTTCTTCTTCTCCTTTTTTTTTTTTTATATGTAGACCAAGATTCCAAGAAGAGAAATGATTTGTCTTAAATCCACAGAGCTATTAAATGTGGATATAAAATCTAGGTCAGTCTAACTTTATAATCAATGCTCTTTCTACCATTTTAATATAGATGCCAACTTTTAATTTTTCTTGTGACTATTATTGATATATTGTGGTAAGACAAAGCATGTGTTAGAAAGGATACTAGAAAAAAAAATGTTTGCTTTTGATTTCTGTGGGGTTTACCGGGAAAAGAAAAACCAAGCATCTCCTCTCTGCACCCACAAAGTATAGAAAGGCTTTTAAATGAAATTTCATGCAGCAAAATTTATCAGATGGTTCTGAAGAGAAGGAACCCTAGTGGTTCAGGTACATTTGCTGCTTCATGCTACTCCTTTGTCCAAAGATTTTGTTTAGAAAAAGCCCTCACATAAAAATATGCCAAGATGGACTCACTGGTCACATATACTCATATACTCTTCATCTTACAGATGAAACATTTGATGTGTAAGGTGAAGGGAATTAACTGAGCTGACGCAGTTAGAGGGAACTCTGGGATTCGAAGCTGTGTGTCTTGATGTCCTGAACAGAGCTCCTTGCATTTTACCAAATTGCTTTTTTTTTTTTAAATATATATTTGACTAGCTTTGGAAATTGCAGATTCTAAGGGCTATGAATCCAAACGCTTGTACATTTGGCTTTTCCTTTGTACATTTTATAATAGCTCAGTGGCTGTGGAGAAGGTAATCTACTTCTCAGTGTGTATGTTCTTTTACTACAGGCGATAATCTACCGAGTTCTGGAGTTCCCGTAATATAAGCAACTCCCTTTGTGACTTTCAATTGCTGTAGGTTTGTAATGGTGCTTGGCACTTTAATAATTAGTCTACAGGGAGCTTTAATAGAGTAGGGCAACTGTTTTAATTAACTTAATCCCCAGAACATGAGTTGACCATTAGACATCAAATCACAGTTTAGCTCCAAGAGTATTTGAACTCTGAGGAAATCACATTTGTAACTACAGTGGGGATAACATTATCTTCTGTTATAAAACAATGCAGCTGCAACCGATTTGGCTTCACTGGCCTCTGACACTGTGGTAAATGGGAGCCATTATTTCCATTGGAATGCATGTATAATGGAAAGAGCTTAAGAGTTTGGCTTTGGGTAGCATAGAAATGATGTGTGCTGCTCTAATTCAGAGAAGCAAAAGACAAATAGAAAGAGATAGTGGTTTTAAAACTTGCAGACCGCCTATTTTCAGCTGAGTAAAGAAATGCATGTTGCAAAATGACTTAAAAGGCTAATTCCATTCAAAAGAACAACATTGCAATAATGTATCTTTGTGCTCTGCTAACTTACTTTGTTGCTTTTTTAAACTATTGGACTCTTGTAGTCACTCATGTATTTATTCAAACATAGTTACTGTATATAAAATAGGTTACTGTATATAAAATACATATGAGAAAAATACATGAAGAGAAGTATCTGCAACCACAACAAAACTGAAAGCCAGAGTTTATGAAATATTTTGAGGAATTTTGTTCCAATAATATATTTTTAAGTCGATTAATATTTTCATTTTGCATCCCATTTATATTAATATCAATTATTATACAAGGCAAGCTATAAAGCACTGAAGGTCAAATGAATAGAATGCCTCATGACCTCCATGAACCTAAATTGAGATGGGTAAGGAAACAAATGAGAAAATTAAACACTGTGTGATTAAGTTTGATATTAATGTTAATTATAAGATGCTAGAGGCAAACACAGAAAGTATACATTGGGCCAGAAGGTGGTGTAGAGTTTGAGACAGCTGGATCCCACAAAGCCAACTGTGCTGTTAGAGTCCTGAACGTGGCAGCTTGAAAAATACACCACACATGTGTGTATGAATGCCCAAAATCCCAAGAAGAGAATGGAGTAGAAGGGATTTGGGTGTGCCTATACCCCCTGGGAGATATGTCTATTTCTCTCTCTATATATATATAGAGGATGCACCCTGTAGCAAAAACAAAAACAAAACCAACCAAATAAGGACACATTATCATCCTGAAATTCTAGAGGATTTTATAGACTATATGATATTTAAACTAAAAAGCTGAGATTAAGTGGCTATAGTCATGTAAAGATATTCCATGCAAAGTGAGTAAACACACAAAAAGTCAGATTTAAGAGAAAACGTGTTTGGTTTCTAATATTAAAGAGATTCTTGTTGCTGGCATAGGAAGGATGGGAATGAAACTTGAAGAATGAGCATATCATGAAGGCCTTCTATGTCTTGTTATGTTCATTTAATCATGAACAGCACAGCATGTGAAGCCACATGGAAGAACAGTAAGGAAGGAAGCTGATAAGAAACGCACAATCAATAGAATAATGTAGCTTATTTAATATCATGTACTCAAAATAATATTGCCTTAATATGTAATAAATATAAAAATATACTAGTGAGATATCTTACGTTGTTCTTAGCATTAAGTGCTAAACTTTATGTATACTTTGGACTCGAACACACCGACATGGATTAAGTACATTTCTAGCCCATTTACTGCATGTAGCTAGATGTTATCACATGACATGGTGTCACTCTGTCTTCCCTAATAAATCTCTAAACCTGGAGGTATCTACCCCAGTCCCATTATTTCTGAGAAGCAGTGAATAAATTTGCTTAAATCTGAAATTCGGTGAACAGGCACGTATGATTTTAAACTAAACCGAGTCTGAAAATTATCAGTAATAACAATGATATTTTGGCTAGTATCTGGTCATTCTTTAATTTTTCTATTTGCTCTGAAATTATGAAGAGAAATCATTTCTATTTATTAGAAACCTCTTTGGAAACCCCAGTCAACAGGAATAAAGGAAAGAGTAGTCAGTATTGCAGGAAAATTTACTAGCGGTTGGACAGATATTATATTCCATTTTTAAAATTCGGAGAGCATATTTTATGTTTGGAGAACATAGGGAGTTCTGTTCTGCTCTGGATAGTTTTAGTGTGTTTATGGGACATCCAGATAGAGGTAACCACTCAGTCGTTGAATAGAGGATATGGAGCCTAATCCCACCGCCTTATATCCAATCTGCATGAGACTACCTATGACACTTCCAATACATAGTGATACTTTATAATATAATATTCTATATAGTAAACCTTAGAAACTCCATTTAAAAAACTCTTAGAACTAATAAACAAATTCAGTTCATTTGCAGGGTAAAAACTCAATATGCAAAAATCAGGTGCTTTTCTATACAACATCAATAAAATATTTGAGAAAGAAATGAAGAAAATCCCAATAAAAAATAGCATCAAAAAGAATAAAATAGGGCCACCTGGTGTGATGGTTAAGGCAGCTAGATCTGACATGGCTGACTGTAGATTTTGAGTCCCATACCTGACAGCTTGAAAGATATGCTTACATGGCCAGAATCCCAAGAGGGAAATAAAAGAGAAGAGATTTATGTAAGGTCATTACTTACGGTTGTTTTTTTTCTTTTCTTTCTTTTTTTTTTTTTTTCTAGCAAGTACAGGGACCTTATAATAAATAAAAATGAATAAAATGCTTAAAAATAAATATAGCCAATGAAGCAAAATACAAGTGCAGCGAAATTTATAAAACACTGATAAAAGAAATTGAGGAAGACATACATAGAAAGATAGCTAATGTTCACAGATCAGAAAAATTAATTTTTCTTTTTTGTTTCTAGAGATTTTTCTTATAGGGTGCATGCACTCACTAGAGAGACAGAGAGAGACAGAAAGCAAGAAATCACCCCCAGGGGGTATGGCCATATTGCAATCTCTTCTCTTCCACTCTCCTCTTGAGACTTTGATCACGCATGCACATACACAAGCACCTGGTGTGAGTTTTAAACTACTGGGACTGGGACTCAAACCATGGTTAACTATGTTGGAGTTTAGTAACCATTACACCATCTGCTGGTCCCAGAAAAATTAATATTTTTTAAATATTCATATTATTCAAAATGATCTACATATTCAGTATATTCCCTGTTTTACATCTCAAGACATTTTTCACAGAAACGAAGATAAAAATCCTAAAATTTGTATGGAAGCACAAAGATCCTAACAGTGTAAGCAATATGGAGGAAGAAGAACAAAGCTGGAGACCTCATTCTTGATTTCAAACTATCCTATGAAGTTCTAATACTCAAAACAGTATAGTACTGCTACATATACCAATAGACACATACATCAATGGAAAAGAATAGAGAGCTGTGAAATAAACCCACGTATGTGAGCTGTTTCAAGAATGGTAAGAATACAGGGAGACTGTGGTAACCTCCCTGACAAAAAGCATTGGAAAAGTTATATATACACATGTAAAAATAAAAAAATGGACTGTTATCTTACATCATATACAAAAATTGATTGGAAATGGATTACAGATGTAAGATGTGAAACTCAAAACTCCTAGAAAAAAAAAGCAAGGAAAAGCTTATTGGCATTGATCTTGGCAATAACTCTTTGAATCTGGCACCAAAATCACAGACAACAAAACTTAAATAAATAAGTGGGACTAGATAAAACTGAAAGATTTTGTATCATTAAAGAAACAACAAAATGAAAAGACAAATTTAGTCATGTATAAGCAGTAAAGTTGTTTTCTGTTCTTCAAGAAAAAAATGAAAAAAAACAACCTACAGAATGTAGAAAACTTTTGATAGTCAAATATTAGGGTTAATATTGAAAATATGTAAGCACATTCTATAACTTAGTAACAAAAAAAATCATATCAAGCAAACAAAATAGTTCCATGAAATGTGGATAAAGGAACTGAATATGCATTTTTTACAAAGATCTACAAATGACCAACATATAAATGAAATGATGCTCAATATCATTGTTTATAAGGAAAATACAAGTCAAAAAACCACAATGCAATATCACCTCACACCGATAAGGATGGTTGTTATAAAAAATACAAAGATAACAAGTGCAGGCAAGGATGTGGAGAAACAGGGACCCTTGCATTTTGTGGGTGGGAACACAGATTTCTCTAACCATTATGGAAATCGTAATGAAGTTAAAAATTAAACTAAAGCTACCATATGATCTAGCAATGCCACTTTTGAATATACATCTAAAGAAATTGAGATCCTCTCCTCAAAGAGATACTCACTGTGGTATTAGTCACAGCTGCCAAGATATGAAAATACAGTGCCCAACAACAGATGAGCATATAAAGAAAATGTGATATATACATATAAGGAAATAGTCACCTTTTTAAAAGGAGAAAATCCTGTCATTTGTGAAAACATGGATAAGCATGAAGATGAAATAAGCCGGGCACAGAAAAACAAATACTACATAATTTGACTTATACAAATGTCCATCTCATAGAAGTATAGTATAATAAGTTGTCAAGATCTGGGGGATGAGAGAAATGGAGAGATGTTGGTTAAAACAATACCAGTTCTCAATTATAATATGAGTAAATTCTGGATAGCTAATGTACAACAGAGTGGCTTTTATCATAATACGGCATTGTTTGGTTGAAATGCACTAAAAGTAGTCTTACGTGTCCTCACCTACACACACTATGTGTAGTGATGGGTGTTCTAATTTGATTGAAGTAAACAATACATAACATATACATATGTCAAATCACCATGTTATACACCTTAAATATGTATAACAATTTGTCAATTATACCTCTGTAAAGCTAGAAAAAATTTTTAAAGTATAAATAAGTGACCTATAGAGAGAGTTACAATCCCCCCCAATATATAAATAAACTTTTAAAATATTTATTTAAATTTCAAAAGATAGATATTAGGCTCCTGGTAAGTCTTCTCATTTCAAGTCAACAAATACCAACAAGAACATTGTTACACTTTTATAACTCTTGCTATACGTGTCATAATTTCCTAAGTGATAAGATTATAAATTATAGGAAGATCGTGATAATCTTGCTTTCAAAGGACGCACAATTAACAGGTGAGACAAGGCTGCATAACACTGATTCTAGCATCAAGCAGGGTGATTTGTATGCCTCATCAAAATAAATAGAATATGACGCCAGGAAATATCTGGCGTATTCTCACCCAGATGTAACAGAAGATTTACAAAATATTGCATCTTAGATGAACCTTAAATGATGGCAAGGACAGGCACAGAATGAGATAAAAGAAAATTTAGAATAAGAATACTTCTGGGTCTGGCCTGCCCAGAGTCATTTTCTGTTTATAACAACAAAATACTTCCTACTTGTGATAGAAATAATTAATACAAAGTAAAGCTTTTCTAGTTTGTTGAGAGAGAGATTCTGCCACACTGAAGTTCTTAATCGATACGTAGCATTCCTTTATAGCACTTTATAAAAAAAAAAAAAAAAAGAAGGCCATGTTGACCAATTGATTTCTTCTATTTTAACATAATGCTTGTTTGCTGGTTGATTTTCTGAAGTAGGCTGCAGGCTTTGATTTTTCAGGATAACCCTTGCACTATTACCAATTTATCCTGCTAGAATTTTGAACTATTCACAAAAGGCCAGAAATCCTTTATAAAGTACAAAATAACCCTACAATTTATTTTTAAATAAAAGCTTCCAAAGTATTCTGAAAAGCAGCTTTTTATTAAAATGATTATTAAAGTGGTTATAATGTTTGTAAAATGATAAAAGAGAAAAGTTTCCTAAACTTTGCAGTTCTGTGGTCCTAAACGCTTGCATCTAGCACATGGTCATTCTTCCACAGATGTGGGGTTCGGCTGGAGTAGGATGATGAGAATGTTTCCAGCTGCATGCACAGCAGAGATAAAGGAGCAATTGAAATAGCAACCTCTTCATCTAGCATCAGTGGTCTCTGGCCAGAGGCTCAACTGCACTCCTGATCCTGATCTCTGTCCAGGCTAGGCAACGCTAAATGCAGTGATGTTCATCTTATGAAGCATTAAATCCACAGAAACTTGTGTTCAAGGACTTACAGAAATTTTGGACTTTTATTTCTGAGTCAAGATCATAGGTAAGAATTCATTAGATGAATGGTAAAGACTCGCCTTGGACAAACTTTTATTTCTTTTCTACTTGAGCAAATTGGATAAAAAATTATGAAGTGGGAGGGACCAGCTACTAGTGTAATGGCTATGTCATTGGACTCCCATGTAGTCCACTGCGGTTCGAGTCCCAGACCAGGTGGCTTAAACTCATGCCGGGTGCGTGTGCATGCAAGCCCAAGATCCTGAGAGGAGAAAGGAGGAGAAGGGATTGCGGCATGGCCATCCCCCATGGGGGGGGGCATGATTTCTCTCTCTCTGTCTCTCTCTTTCTGGTGAGCACACAGGCCCTATAGCAAAAACCTCTCCAAAAAAAAAAAAAGAATTATGAAGCAGGAGATTATTATTATGAATGTACTGAGCACTTGTTTTGCATTAGGAATTGTCCAAAACTCTGCATTAAAGATAAAAAATGGACACGTGTGATATACAGAAAGATCCAGTACTAGTTCCATTTCTCACAAACCAACATGTTTCTCTTTAAAACAAACAAACAAAAATATATAGAATTCTTCTCTGATATTGTCTTTAATTAAAAACATAATTCTATAATCAAGGGAAATAATTGCATCCTGTACTGGAGCACGCTAAAACAGCAGGTAAATTTAATCCCATATCTGATACTCCACAGGGTTGGCACACTTGTATTTTACTTAGCCCAAGGAGTCTGAAAGGATTGATGGACAATAGCACAAATGAAAAACAAAATGAAAATCGCAGTGCCAAACCTGTTTGGTTTTGCAAAGTGAGCCAAAAAAGATTTTTGAATGATTAAAAAAGACCGGCCACTCTTCACTCACAGCTGTAATATTGAAGTAAAAACTAATAAGAAGCCTAGGCAAAAAATCAGTCTAGTTTCCAGTCTTCTGACTCATTAGCTACTTTTAAGTTTTATTTTCATTTTGGGAGGGGAGTCTGGTTGTTTGCTAGTGTATGTATGAAAGAATCAAGAATTAAGGATTATATCCATTTGGTAAAATTAAAAAAAAAATGTTGGTAGTGAACTGTTAAATAAAAATTATGTGTGGAACTGTCATTCTAAGTACATAGGAATGCCGAGCAATGTGTCCTTGGTCAATGTTCTAGAAGTTGAAGTGAGATGGTAACATATAACAGCTTGCTGAGACTGCTGTGTGGAAAGGGATGAGAGGCTGGGATGTTTGTAAGCCATCAGTGTTCAGAACTAAAGAGAGGATTTAGCCTGAGTAGCTGGGAGGAAGTTGTTCATATTAACCTGGTTGAAGAAGTCTGTGGATGGAGCAGTTTTTTGAAATGGACAGGAGCATGCTATGGGTTCGCCATTCCCAGTCTACCAGAACCTACACACCACCATCCCCATGCCAACCTGGAGAGTAAGACATCCTATTCCTGACATTGGAAGTTAGAACAAATCCAAAGGTGGTAGGCCAGAGGTAGGAGCCAAATTGAAAACTGAAAATTACAACATGAACTTGAACCGAAAAGGGAAATACAAGTGCCTTAAATATAAAGTACTGTCTAAAATGACAGAGCCCACACAATGTCCCTCAGAGCTGAGAAATTACCCTTGTGGACTGAAATTAGCCACTTTTCTTTCTTTTACAGTTTTCCTAGAGGTCTAGGAAGAGTCACACCGATAAACAATCTTCCTAAACAAGCACATTTAGCCTAGTGATTGTGTTTATTCGTCCCTTCGGCAAAATATCATGTTGGTCAGCAAATCCCCATGTCTCCAGTAAGTCTACTTCTCTTCCTTGAAACAAAACCTGTGTATTTAACCAGTTACTAACCTAAAGAATTTCTAAACCTACCCATAACCTGTAAATCCCTGCTTCTGGATGTCTCAACTTTTTGGCTAAACCAGGGTAGAGAGTCCATGTGTTGATTTACAGTTTTGTTCACATCTTCTGCTCTTAGGAAATATTTAAAATGACTGTAACTTAGCCAGCAGGAGAGCACTTTCTCAAGATGACTTGAGTCTGTGTTTTCCCAGACAACAGTCATTTGTATTGGCTAAGAATAAACTTCACAATATTTTAGTGCTTTTTTTTCATCAACACCATACACTTTTTTTCTTCTTCTCTTTTTTTTTTCTCTGTGAGAGACAGTACTAATTGCTGAATAAGAAGGTTGACTCATGATGGATTATATAGTTCCTAACCACCATAGACTTCCCACTGTAGTTTCATTCATTAAATGACAGACTAAGAGATTTGTTTTGAAGACTAAATTTAAAGGTTTACAATTAGCACAGAACTTGACATAGTACAAATGCTGGGTAAATTTTTTAAATTATTTTTGTTATTTTTTTGGTAAAATAAAAAAGCCATATGAACTTAAAAACCAGGTATTTAAACATTTTTAAAGGTCAGTTTTACATGAGAACTAATCTGTGTTTCTTTACCTTCAAAATTTCCCATTCAACTGACTTTGAAACCCAATAATATTTATTAGAAGTAATCTGTACATTCCAGCAGCTTTTATTTTTACCAGTTAGTACTAAGGAGTAATATGTAACTTTGGCAAATATTCATCATGTCTCTCCGTTGTCCGCTTTAATATATTTAAAATCCTTTCTTTTTTAACAATGGATAGTTTCAGCAGTTGATTTCACAGAAAAACCATTATTGTAATAACTATCTCAAAATAACTGAACTGGTATTTCTTGCCAGGAAAGAAAAAAAAAAAAAAAAAAAACCAGCAACAACAAAACACTTTCAAATAGTTACCAAGCAGACCATAAGATGACACAACCAGTGTGGTTAAATTAAAAAAAAAATCTATCATTCTTTATAAAAATCACTCTAGTAATTGTAGGACTGCTACAGGGTTATGTCTACTTCTCCTATAGCTCATTTTTTAATGCTTCTCTTCATTGAAAACTTTAGAATTCACATTTTCTAATGAAAATAGAATAAAATGTTTTATCCCATTGCTTAATTGCACATAAAGGGAAGATGAGCTGAGAAAGACAATTCACTCTGCCTTTCTACTACAATGAGCTTCAAAACAGAAAACTACGCTTGTTTCATTCCCTTTAGCCAACACTTAGCATTTCATGTCTATGTCTGTAACCGTTAGTAGACTGCAAGCCTACTTTATTTCATCCGACATATTTCCTTCAAGACTTCCCTCAGCACTTTTTTCATAGTCGTAGCACTCGTTGGTTCTTAGGAAATGTGTTTTGAAGACAAGAGTTGTTGCAGTGCTGTTGATCTTAAGTATTGAGAGCCAACTATGCTAAGGCAGTGCTTTAAGAACTGAGCATAGCACAAAAGATAAAGCCACTGGCCTCAGTGCCATTCTGTTGCCATAACAACGGCATAACAATGGTATATTACTAAGACCACATGGCATCCACCCCAGAGTAGGAGTCACAGTTCTTGGGTAAAGAGAGATTTCTCATGAAGTTCTGGGATGCTATGAGCCTTGGACATTAAATCTGGAGTGTGGTTGAAGTCCGTATTACACTGCTTCGCTCCCAAATATGGAATAGTCCAGAAAAAGCACATGCGCCAAATAATTCAATTCAGATGTTCAAAGGAAAGAAATTTGAATTGCAAAGCTTCACTCCAATTGTTTCAGAATTAAGGGCAGGTGCTGATGTGTGGGGGGTAGAGGTGTCAATGCCTCCAATATCTGTGAAAAGCACTTTAAGTAAAATTTAAAAATTTTGCATGGATTATTTGTAATGTCTTTGACTTGACTAATACGCACAGTATTCATGCTGAGAAAATCCATGTTGTCCACCATAAATATGTGCACTTAATAAATGTAAATTAAAAAATAAGTTTAGAGAAGATGTAAATAGATCTTGTGTTTTAAAAAAATAATAATAACAATAACAAAATAAAAGTCACCTCCTACGGGCCACAAGATGCAAATGGGACTGAGTCCTGCATTAACCAAGATTCTCCAGAGAAAGAAATTCAAAAAGATACACTGAAATACAGATGTGTGTGCACACATGCATATATGTATACACACAGAGAAAGAAAAAGAACATTCCCGAGATCAGACATTGTCAAGCTGGAGACACAGAAGAGCCAATGTGCAGTTCCAGTCTGAAAGTCAGCAGGTTCAAGTCTTAAGAAAGGCCAGATGTTTCCATCCAAGTTAGAAAGCCAGAAAGGACCAATTTCCCAACGCCCACAATCACAGGCAGGAAGCATTCCCACTTACTCAGCTTTCTGGCTTGAATTGATTTGTGAAACCCACTGACATGGGAGAGGGCCATCTGTTTTACTCAGCTTATTGATTTAAATCTTAAGTCACCAGGAAGACCTCACGGAACACCCAGGATAATGTTTGGTCAGATGTCTGGGCACCCTGTGACCCAGTCAAGTGGACACACCAATCTCACCATCATAGACCCACTCCTGATTGTTCTGGTAAAACTCTCAGGAGTATCCAAAAATTTTTTTCTCAGAAATAAGACACCCTACTCTATGGATTGTTATGGGTCATTGTCCTGGTAAGAAGAATGGTTAATATTATACAGGGATGCCAAAGTCTGTGTACTGAGGGTGCTCTAAAGAGAGGGAGATTTGTACCACAAAGGACTAAAAAGGAGAACTCGTTCTCTCTCTCTCTCTCTCTCTCTCTCTCTCTCTCTCTCTCTCTCTCTCTCTCCCTCTCTCTCTCTCCCTCTCTCTCTCTCTCTCTCTCTCTCTCTCTCTCTCTCTCTCTCTCTCTCACACACACACACACACACACACACTCCTATCTTCCTATTGCCCACACTCATCAGTCCTGTATTAGTAGCAGATAGAAAATCGTGAGGATGAGGTGTAGGAATGTATGACCTTCACGTATGACCCCTCTACAGAGGCCAGCACAGCTACGGCTGCATTTCCTTAAACAGGAAGCTGGTCTGGATGTTTCTGGATGTCTGTAGCTGCTGACCAGAATCTCAACAGCAGTGAGAGAGAGAGAGATCTGAGCAGGGAATATGGCAGCTCTGTGAACTTTCTCCGGATTAAGAGTAACACAAACCTTTTCTCCCCTAAAAATAAGAATAGAAAGCTAACCCAACATAGGTTTGTGTGGGCAATTCATGTTGGAGTATTTGAGAGAGGTATTTGAATCATTTGGAAAGGCCATTGGTTTGTTCTGAAAGATTTTGTTGTTGTTTTAAGAATTTTGCCTTAGAATCCGAGAACTTACTAGCGACAGTGAGAGGGAAAGCGAGAAATCACCCTCCAGAGGGGATGGCCATGCCGCAATCCCTTCTCCTCTCTTCTCCTGGGATTTGGAGGACACCCACCCACACACATGGGCTGGCAAGATTATTAAGTCACCAGATCCATGTTGTCATCCATGTTGGAGTCCAGCTGCCTTAACCACCACACTGCTTGCTGGCCTTGAAAGACCATTTCTTCCTTACCTCATTGCCAAACCTTCTCTGACATTAATGAAATGTAAGGTTCCTGTTTATCTAGGCAAAGGCTGAATGTGTGTGTGTGGTTTACTTCTGTCTGGACAATGATGAGCTTTCAAAATACAGACCCAAAAAGAAAATGCCAAGACCGTCTTCCTTTAAAAAGCATAGGTTTGTTATGTTTTCTTTAATTTTTAGGAGTTATTATATTTAACTTTATTTACTATTTATTTATTTTAATTTCAGCAGAGAGGGACAGAGTGAGAGAGAGAGAGAGAGAGAGAGAGAGAGAGAGAGAGAGAGAGGAAAAACCGAAAAAGCAAGCTGCCAGATCTGGGACTCAAACTGTGGTCGGCCATGTGGGAGTCTAGTGCCCTTAACCACCACACCACCTGCCGGTCCCAGTTCCTGTTATGTTTTCTATTCTCTTGTATGACAGCCCATGTAGCCCTGTGCCTGACCATAGAATATACTGCATAAATCTTTCTTGAAGAAATGCATAAAAATGCTGTGGGGGGGACTATGATGTTTGACATCTACTAGAGGAACTTGCTCTTTTACAAGAGTCACATTATCAATGCCTTCACAAAGGAGAATGAAACTGTTTGATCAGGAATTATTTGTCTAATCTATCTTTCAGGAATATTCGGATATGTTAAAGGAAAGCAGGCCTGAAAGAAGGATAATGAGGATTTCCTTCTGAGCATAAGGTACACCTAGTTCCAAATACACTTGGTTTTGAGCCAGGGTTTTCAGACATTCATTTATCTTTACTTAAATTCAAGTGTGCGACTGAAAGCTAAAGGTCACTTTATTTACCAAAACCAAAATGTCAACAAATAAGCATTCCCTCTCCTGCTTTCTCAAATCAGCATGCAGGAAACACCACATAATGCTCTGAAACCTTCTCCACAGAGATATTAAATGAAAGCATTAATCCATACAAAATATGTTAATTCCTGGTCTACTTAGCCCACAGGACCTGCAAGGATAATGTGCCAGGAATCAAAACCTTGCATTCTAAATAATTCTTTCATAAGTCTTACCAAGCAGGAAGCCCTGAGAATAATTGTAGTGATTCTGGAAAATGTGGTATGTGAAACTGCACACGTGGGTTCTAAAGGCAGCGAAATTATTCAATACTTGTATAACTGTGGACAAACTGCTTTGACCCTCTGGTTCTCATATTTCATCACCCATAAAAGTGATGATAAAACTTAACTTAAAAATGATCGTGTGAAAAATAAGAGGATAGTGGAAAAGGTGGAATTCGCGTACCTTACAAAGTTAGACACTGAAATCTGTGATCATTCATTGAACTGGATAGCCATGATGGTTATCTGTTCACGATACTTATAAGTGGACTCTCTGGGTGGAGAGTTTTGCGTCCCTGCTGGGGTGCACACAGTGTGAAGCATCAGTGTATTCTGCCACTCAGGAGGTACTTTTTGAAATCTTATTACACACCCAACCCTGGGCTAAATGCTGCATAAGATAATGGTCAATTGCCACAACACCTATTGTTATAGAGCCAGTCTGTGTTTGATGTTAAGGAATCAATGGCAAGCTACTTTAGCATGTGTTCAGTGTTGTGATATAAATGAGAAGGAACATGGGGGGGACATATCGGAGGTACACTGAAGCCTGGAGTTTAGGACGAAATTTTCCAGAAAAAAGGATTTGATAAAACCTCCATTTGTCTACTTTTGTGGAAGGTAGAAACTAGAGTTCTTCTATAATGTGACTCTTAGAAAATATTCTGAGCGCAGTCCTACTAGTGGCACTTAGTGCACTTAATATGAGACCTCATGGAAGGCCCTGGTTCGATTCCTGGTCCAACATAAAGACTGGGCAGGGTGGTGTGGACCCTTAGTTATGGCTTCTGGGGAACCTGAGGGAGAAGATTATGAGCCCAAGGCTGCCCTGGACAATTACACAAGCCACTAACAAAGAAGTGGGCATGGGAGTTAAGGAAGATGCAGCATAAAAGTGAGACCCTATCTTAAAAAAAGAAAGGAAAAGCATTTTTAAATACCTTAAATTCTGAAACCATTTGCATACATCAATGGGGTCCATGGGGAAAATAAGATTGGTGGTCATCCCACACTTCATATAAGAATAATAATCATGGAACAGTTATAATCCACCTAAAAATAGTCGCATAGTTAAATCAGACATACTAAATCCTACAGACAAAAACAAACAGAAAACTATTCTGGAACATACAGGACTTTAGCAGCTTGAGAAAACCAGTCAAAGTAAAGCCTTATTGCTGAATCATGGGACAAGGTCAAAATGCAGATAAGTCGGGAAATGACTCCCCCAACAGAACAGGTGGCCAATCTGAGCCACAAGAGGAGAACGCACATGACATGCAGGCCTGTTTTTCTCAGTTCCTTGCTGTGCTTGGCTGATATTACACAAAAATGAACTATCTGGGAAAAATCATATTTGAACTAATATGACTTTTCCATTATGCTAACATCAGCCTCCTATTTATCAAGCACATGGGAGTCTATTCACCTCTCAGAACTCACACTATAACAGAAGAGACAGTTGTGTTATTAAAATGGGATGATAGGTTCTGGGGAGCGGGTGCACTGGGGCACATTATGCTGCTTGTCACAGTTCTTGGCATATTGTATAAACTCATTAAGAATTTGTTAACTAAGTGTCCCCTGAATTTGTTTAAACTCCACCATCCCCTATTGGTATCATGCAGGGGAAACAGCTCTTAGCACACACAGTTGCTTAGTGCCTTGACTGGTGCTTTGGCCATCACCCACTTTTACTCTTTTACTGGGAGAGGACCTAGCATTTAATTTTAAAGTGTACTTTCAGTAGCAAGTAGGGTATCCACTAGGTATTAATTGGGTATTGTTTTCAAGTTTAACTCTATTATTTGGTTGAATTCTTATTTTAACTTTTTTTTTTCTATTAACGAGAGAGAGAATGAGCATTCCAAAAGGGTCTGGATGGTGCAATACATCCCCAGATTTCAGTCAGGCTTGGAACACGGGCAAGTGTGTACGTGGAATGCTCAAGTTCTCTGAATTTGAACCAGGAACCTTCCCATATAGGATTGCCTCCCAGAGTGTTGAGTTTTACTGCTGTAACACTATGAGGTCCCCTCATAAAGTCCTAAAAGCCAGACGATGGTCTAAGTTTTCATAATTAAAACAAGGGAAAAATAATCAAGGCTCATGAAGGTAAGATACTTTGCCTGAAGACATTCGGGTAATAGTCCTTAGAAGTGGAATATAAATTTAGGAGCACCTGTCTCTAACATTTATTCTCTTTTTCCTCATAATTTATTAGTTCTAAATGATAGCAGTAAAAGTCTTATTCATTTCGATGTCAACTTATTGACTTGTAGAAATTAAAATCTTACTCTAAAGCAACTTAGATCTGTGTTAGACTTTAATAGTCATCTCCACTTGGGGAAAGAATGATGCTCTTATAATATTTTAATTTCTTACATTTCACATCCATAGTTTCATTTAAAACCATCTGAGAAAGAGCCATTTAGGGCCTTGTCTTTTCAATAGACTCTTTTTTCATCTAATACTCATAAGTAGAGCTGGTAAACTTCTTAAAGAAATAGGAATGTCTTATCTCAGTTTTTAAAAGCTTTAAGAAATATTGAAGAGCTTTCGGGTTATTGCCTTTTAGGTTTGTTTTATAAATTTCCTAGAGTTTTCTATAGTATTTTTTTTCAGTCATCACAGATATGTTGAAAAAGATCAACTCATTTTTTAGTACAGCATAACTCTCAACTCATGAAGAATTCAAAAAGAAGTTTGCTTCTCTTGCATCTCAGTAGAGAATAAACTGACTGTATGTGGTGCTATGGACTAAATGTTTATCTCCTCTAAAATTCATATGTTGATATCCTAACCCCCAGTGTGATGAGATTAGTAGATCTGGAGTTCTTGGAAGGTATTTAGGTCATCAGAGCACAGTCCTCATGAATGGGATTGATGTCCTTGTACAACAGGCCAGAGCGAGCTTTGTCACCCTTTTCAATATGAAAAGACAATGATCTCTGAACTGGGAAATGGGTTTTCATCAGACATCCAATCTGCTGACACCTCGATCTTGCTCTAAATACATTTCTGTTGGTTTTGAGCCACCTGGTCTATGGTATTTTGTCACAGTGATCCAAAGACATCAGAACTCAAATTCCAGGTTCTATCAAACTTACTGGCAAAATGGATATGCTTTTCATAAATAATCTATGATTACCTGGCATCACCTCCCTGATATCTCCCATATTTGCTTAACGTCATTATTGAATTTGGTCCTAATTTAGTCATTCATTTAACTATACTTTGCTGGCCAAAGACGTTAGGGTTTCTGTTCCATGGGGCATATATCCTGGTGTGGGTATGAATGGAAGAATTTGGGGGAGAAACTCTGAGAAATAAATGAATAAGTTACTTTCAGAAATACGCATATAAAACTAATAAAGAATCAAGCATCCTCATAAGCAGAATAGACATAGAAATGAACAAACCAATTCTCAGTCTCCTGGCTGCCCCAGAGTTCCTTGAGTGTATCAGAGATGAGCTGCCATGGAGTCCCACCCGAATTGCAGATTAGTGAGCATGGTGGTGTCACTATGTGACATTTTTTACAGTCAGTATATTTTACATAACTGAATGGAATTGTTAGACTCTCCTATAGACTATTGAGTAATCTGGTTGCTTAAACACAGACACACACACACTAAAATCTGAGGCATCTAGATTTCCAATGTTTCACAGAGTAGCTGTCTTTCATAACATAGAAAACTCAAAAGCAAAAAAATGAATTTTGCTTTCAATTCATTGCCCTTGTGTCATTTTCCTAGGCAAAACCCAAGCAATCTACCGAATGTCCCCTTTTTTTTTCTTTTTTCTTCCTTTCTCTTTTTCTTTCTCTTCCTTCTTTCTTTTTCTTCCTTTCTTTCTCTTTTCCTTTCTTTTCTCTCTCTCTCTCCATATTTTTGAGTAGACTTTGTTTTATTTTTAAGTGTAGTTATTTCCAGAGAGAAGGAGAAGCACTTGCAATAGGGTCTCATGCTATGATCTCTTTCCCTCTCAACCTTCCCCAGCCAGGCAGGATGGCAGGCGCTAGTGGGCATGCCTGGTGTGTACAATTAAGACCATATTCCATATAGTCTCCAAGATGGCAGACTGTTGCACTACTACCATGCCACCAGAGTTGGACTGTAGGCTTTATTTTTAGAGCTTTAGTTTAGATTCACAGCAAAATTGAGCAGAATGTACAGAATTGCTATACGCTTCCTACCCCAACATATGAACAACCTCTCTGCTATCAATATCTCACCCTGCAAGCGTATGTTTGTTATAGTCAGTAAACCTGTACTGACACATCATTACCACTCAAAGTATGGTTGACATTAGTCCTCACTCTTAATACTGTGTATTCTGTGGGTTTGGGGAAATATGTAATGACATATATCCACCACTACAGTATCATATAGCGTAGCTGCACGCTCCATGAATCCTCTGTGTTCAATCTATTTATCCCTTTTTACTCTCTCATTTTGACAATGGCTTATCTTTTTTTTTGTCCATGATTTTGTCTTTCTGCGAATGTCATATCGTTGGAATGATACATATATAGAATTTTCTTTTTTGTTTGGTATTTTTTTATTATTTATATATTCAATTGCTATACATCATTTAGATTGTAAAGAGAATTTACCCAGCATGATATACACCACAGTATAGCCAAGTTGAGAATACACATCCTCATCAACAGATAATAAAACTACATATATAGCATTTTCAAATTTACATTTTTACTTAGTTAAATGCATTTATGTTTCTTTTTCTTTTCTTTCTTTTTTTGAGATTTTTGCTATAGGGCATGTGCACTCGCTGGGGAGACAGAGACAGAGACAGAAAATGAGAAATCATCCCCTGGGAGGGATGGCTACTTCACAGTTCCTTCTTCTCTCAGGATTTTGGGCAAACATGCACATGTGCCGGGTGTGAGTTTTAAGTTGCTGAGTCTGGGACTTGAACTGTGATTGACTACGTGAGAATCCAGCAATGTAACCATTATGGCATCTGCTGGTCCCAAATGCATTTGTGTTTCTACCATAACTTTTCATGACTTCACGGTTCATTTCTTTTTAGAGCTGGATAGTATCCTATTCTCTAAAAGTATGATAGGTTATCCATTCACTTACTGAAGAACAACTTGGTTGCTTCCATGTTTTGGCAATTACGAATAAAGTTGCTGTAAACATCTGTGTGCAATTTTTTATTTATTTATTTATTTTTTTTCAAAATATGTCTTATAATTTTGTATAATTTTAAAACTCTATAACAACAGAAGCAGAATGGTTTCAAAAATATATATATACATATATATACAAATATATATGTGTATATATATATACACATTTAGAGTGCAGACACTCGGTATATATTAAGTGGGGACATACAATGCCTCTCCTTCATAGCATGGCTTGCTTCACTCAACAGTAAGTCTTCCATATTCATCCACTTCCTTTCAAAAGTCAGGGATTTGTTGTTTTTTATGGATGAATAGTATTCCATTGAGTATATGTGCCACAGTTTTTCTAACCATTCATCGGTTCGTGGGCATTTAGGTTGTTTCCATGACTTAGCAATCGTGAAAAGTGCCGCAATAAACATTGATGTGCAAGCACTTTGCAGCTTTTTGTGTAGATATAACTCTTCAGCTCGTTTGGTTAAATACCCATGATTGCTGAATCCCATATAAGATTATGCTTAGTGTTACAGGATACTGCCAACTTGCCTTCCAAAGAGGCTGCACCATTTTGCATACCCACAATCAATGAGTGTATATATATATATTTTTTTTTTTGAGAGGTTTTTGCTATAGGGCACGTGTGCTCGCCAGACAGACAGAGAGAGTCAGAGAGACAGAAAGCAGGAAATCACCCCCCAGGGGGGATGGCCACACTGCAATCCCTTCTCCTCCATTCTCCTCTCGGGATCTTGGGCACACACGCATACACGCCTGGCATGAGTTTACGCCACCGGGTCCGGGACTCAAACTGCAGTTTGGTGTTGCCCATGATTTAGATTTTATCCATCTATCAATAGTGTAGGAGTATCTAATTGTTGCTTGAATTTTCATGTCTTTGATGCTATATTAAGTGGAAGACAATTTCATGTTTTCTTGCCATCAGTGTATCTTTTGTGAGGTGTTTGTTCAAGTATTTTTCCATTTTTAATTGGATTGTTAGTTTTTGTATCACTGAAAGAGTTCTTTTAAGAGTTCTTTTAAGAGCTATTATGTATATATTGGATAACAGTTCTTGATCAGATATATCTTTGGCAAATATTTTTTTCCAGCCTATGACTTGTCTATTTATTCACATGATAATGTCTTTCTTTTTTAAAATTTTATTATCTTAATCTTGTGTAAATTACATTGAATCACTTATATCTTTACACTTTATTACATTTCTTTTTCCAGAAGGAATACCATGCATATCAATCAAGACAAAGACATTACTATCCATATCATCATCATCATCAAATAGCTTTCATAATTTTTTTCCAGATTTTTATTATTTTTTAAAACCTTCAATCACTATATATCATTTTGCTTATAAAAATAATTTACCCAACATGAAATATTTCTTAGATCAGTCCAGTTGAGAATATTATACATGTTATCATCGACAGGTAATAAACCATTTCTGTGTCCCACTAAACATGACAATGTCTTTTTCACAACAGAAAAAAATAATTTTATTGATGTCTAGCCTATAATTTATAAGTATATAAGATTTGGCTTGTAATTTCTGTCATTGATAGTACCTTTGTTGTTGTAACTCTACATATTTTAACTGGAAGTTGTTGACTAATGATTAAGTGGGAAGCTAAAGCAATATGATTTAAATGTTTGTCAAAAAAGACATGTAGCAAAGAGAGGTATAAAGGATTTAAAAAAAGGAAAATCACAATTAACATAAATGTTTATTTAACTATATTCACTTCTGAGTTTGTCTGAAACATTTAGGTTTAATGTTTGCTTTAACCCTTACCACAATCATATATGGTAGCACTGTGACACGACAATCACATCCTCCAAATTAGGAAGGGGCAATCTCAATGAGATTACATAGCCTTCCAAGATTATATAACTGGTTGGTATTAGAACCATAATTGAACACAGCAAATAGTCTTTCACACCAAAGAAGTTATTTAGCTTCATGACCTTAAGAAAGTTTCTAGAGAACAAGCAAATGTTCAGGCTCCTGAGATGTGGATCTGGTTACAAATGCAGCAAGAAAAGGTTCCAGTGATTTCAGGAAATGAGGCAAATGTGCTGTTCAGTTTTTGGCTTAGAGCCCAAGTTACGGTAACCACTCTCCTCCCATAACGTCTTATCATTTAATTATTAGCAGCCTTGGCTATTCATTAATTATGCACCATCAATTATGCCTACATTATCGTTTCAAATAGATACAATATCTGATTGATTTGACTAAAATAGCCCCCTTGTTTAATTGTCAATTTGCATAAATTCACATGCAATGAGATGTTGAACAGTGATTCATTAGGCACTGAAAACAGCAGCAACAACCTGAACAATGGGGGCTCAGTGTCACAAATTATTGCTGTTTTCATCACGAAAGGGACTCCATTAAAACTGCCTTTCCTTAGTCTGGAACTGTGATGAGAAGTTTGCAAACTTAAGCAACCACAGGCTTTGTAGGGAGACACTAAAGAGGAGCACACACCCATGACCACTGGCAAGACATCTGTCCTGCAAATAATTGAAACTCTCTTCTGTGCTGGTCCAATGCCTTGATGGGAGGGCAATGGGTTTCCATGCTGGTGCTCTCATTATAAGGATGGCTGTCTGAATCTGATCTCTGAGTCCAGGGAGTGGGATGACTCACCTCCCCCACTGACTGCAAGTGAGGTTCTGACTGAAGGTGAGTGAGGTGAACCAACACGTTTATTTTAAGTGCTTTCATTTGTTTGTTTTTATGTTAATATTTTAAGTGCCTACTGTGTGCTATGCATGCATTAGGAATTACACATACTCGCTGACATTTAATACTCATAACAACCCTATGAAATGAATGGTCTTACTTGTAGAGGTCACAAGTTAGACAAGTGACAAAGCTGCAATAAATATTAAACTGAATGGATTTATATCTCTTCTGCATTTTATTTTCAGTACCAAAGGGTAACTATTTAACTAGACTCTAGAAAAAGAACCTATAGGTATTGTTATTTATATAAAACTCACTTAATTTTTAGTAAAAACATATTAAGATACAGTCTTTAATTTCTAGTGGGGCTCTATTATTGAAGGAAAGGAGAAGTTCCAGGAATAGATAAAATTAATCATAATGGGATTTTTCTCACCTGAATGTATCAGTTCATTGACTTCCTGGAAGGAATAAGCAGGAAAGAGCATAAGATATCTAGAAGGTTGGTGGGAATACTCTATATCTGGAAGAAGGAAGTGGTTTACTTGAGTAAATACATTTGTCAAAATCGATTGAACTATACTCAAAAACATAACAGTAGTGTTTTTTTTTCCATATTTCACAATGCATAAATAAATTCTATGTGAGGATAAGCAAAGATGAAAAAAGGGTTGTTTCTTTTATAATAAAAAACTGAGACAAAAATGTTGAAATCAGTTTTTTTTTAATATATGTAGTTGGTACTACAGTGCTAAATATTTAATAACAGCAAATGGGAGAGAGAGGCTTGATCTGTAACGTTGCCTATTCCCATAGTGTAAATACTCCAAGTCATGACAAATCTCAACCTATAAATGTTATCAGTTAACACAGACATAGGAAGAGGAGAATAAGTCAGCTCCTTTGAGGCATTCTATAGCTCTAATATTTGCCAAAAAGAGAATACAAACCATTATGTTCTCAGACACTCTACCAGAGTTAGCTAGGAGCATGACTAAGGACATTTCAAAACAAATATGAAGATGCAGACACTTTTCTCATGATATCATTTGACCTTAAAATTACTCAACATAATTACTTTGTTGATTGTATTCCATAGATCTTGATTCTCAATCCCTGCTCAATAATAATATTTTTTCAATGCCTATTTCTTTCCTTCTATAACAAATTGGTTGACTCCAAAGTTTTGTATTTTATCACCGTATAATATTTTTTTCCTCTTTAATCAGCATAGATGAGGATCCTACCTGTTCTCAAACTAATGGTTTCAAAGAGTTTGAAATTTTACCACAGAACATCTATTACATTTGGTTTCTCTTCACATTGGTGTATGGTGGACTTCTAAAGACTAGTAAAGTAAAAAAGGTTATTTCTGGAACCATTCGGGCATTATCAACAATGAGGAAAATGCTGGGATTATATCATGACCTGTAATTAAAATTAGCAGTTCCGAGTAAAGATATTTTAATAACCAAATGGAATATTAAAAATCATCAAGGTAGCATATTGATTGTTCTGTGTGCTCAAAAGACGAGAGAAGATCCTGCAAAGAATATGAGTCTCTATTTTTAATAAGAAGTCATGAGTATCAAGTCATAAAATAAAGTCTCCCTTGCAGAGTATCTGTTCTTGAGAATGAACTAGGCTTCTTTGCCTACTAGAGTGCTCACTCGTACACAGTGTAGGTGCTTGTTCATGTACAACTCTGTCTTTGTTCATGTAACATTTCTTCAACTGTGAGGTGATATTTCTAATATGTTGGCTAATAGTTGCATATCAGTTAAGGTATTAACATCAACATTTTCTATATTTGAATATAAAAAATCTTCATTTCTTTATGTTTAAAAACATAATAGGTATCATTCTTACTTATCCTTTCATTTTTTTTTTTGAAAATTATTTCATTTTAAAATCTCAAATATTTGAACTACCATAACAAAATCTCTGTACAAAGTCTGGTTAGTGTCAAAACTAGTTCACAGTCTGCTACAGTCTAGCTGATTTTACTTCCTGGTTTTAATTATTTAAACATAATAGAATGAGAGATGAAAGGGTGTTAAAGGTGTTAGGTGGGCTGGCAGGTGGCATGGTGGTTAATGGCTCTGGATGCCCACATAGTTGACCACAGTTCAAGTCCCAGACGTGGTGGCTTGCTTTCTCACTTCCTCTCTCTCTCTCTCTGGTCAAATTAACAAATAATAATAATAAATAAAATTAAATAAATTGTTATGAAAAAGAATGAGAAATGAAGGGGAGATTAAATCTTTAACACCTCCAAAAATATTTGAATAGTTATGGTCTTAAATATATAATGAAGAGGAATTCCTACTGCTGTTCCAGAACATTGTAATTACACAGAAATGCCTTATTCTCTTTATTGCAAATGCATTCAGGGGAAAGTTATTCAAACAAAATAATGATATTCCCAAGATGAAAAATATAAAATTATAAGTCTCTTTTGCCTATACTTACTATGCAGACATAACTTGCATCACCTTCTGAAATAGTTTATCCTTTTGTTAAAGTATGTTGGGATGTTTTTGCCAGAAAAAGCAAAATGTATTCTGAAATAAATATTGCAATTTCTTCAGCAATGTTACAATGGCATCAACATTTATTAATATACAGTACAGTAAGTACACATTTATTATGTATTTTTGACTCAATAAATATCACCTGCTTTATACTCATTACATTAACTAAAAGCATATTACCATTGGGTTTAAATTTCTTTATTCCTGTGATGAATTTATTAAGATTTTCAAAATTAGTTGAAGTTAATGACATATCTGTCTTCTAATTTGGATCATTCTAGTCAGGGTAATGCCATTTTGCATATATTGGGAGTCATGCTGGAATCATACTCATCATCTGAGGCCCAGACTCTTATTAAATTCATGTGATACAAAGTTTGGAATAAACATTACAAGCCATCATCATGTCATTCCTCTAGACCATATTTTCTCAAATGCTTTTGCATCAACCTTGCATCAGCAGCACATTTTAAAATCATCCATAAAATCATACTCTTAAAAAGATGAAGCCCCAAAATCTGAATGTAAATTGACACTGCAAGTGATATTGTGCATTATAAAATTGTCTAACAACTACTCCAACAAGGCTTGACATTCTTCCTTGACAACTTTTCCAATTGTGGAATATCTTTGAAGAAAAAAAAATAATGCAGGTGCACTGCACTGCACTCAAACACTAGGCAGTTCTATTAGAAATACAAATAAGTGTTCCACATTGTCAAAATATGTTGATTCCAAATACTGTTTCCAATAGTTCAGCTTTCTGAAACTACACTGAAATCTTACAATCTTTTAAACAAGTTTTAATAGCTTATGCGATGCAAATTAATTATGTCATTGCAATATAGTATTAAATTTAAGTAGATGCTTCTATTGCTTTCACATATCATGTGGTTTGGGGCCATATACAAAACTACTAATATTCTCATAATAAATTCTTACTGGGCTATATTGTTTTGATGTACAGTATGCAGAACCAAATGCAGTCTTTTTTTTTTTGGAGAGGTTTTTGCTATAGGGCGTGTGTGCTCGCCAGACAGACAGAGAGAGACAGAGAGACAGAAAGCAAGAAATCACCCCCCAGGGGGGATGGTCACTCCACAATCCCTTCTCCTCCATTCTCCTCTCGGGATCTTGGGCACGCATGCACACGCGCCTGACATGAGTTTTAAGCCACCAGATCCGGGACGCGAACCACGGTCGACTACGTGGGCGTCCAGCGACATAGCCATTATGCTAACTGCTGGTCCCCCCAAATGCAATCTTATGGACGATAGGATGATTCTGACAAGTTAAGGAAGGTGTGGTCGAAGGAAGGAAAGAAGAAAGGATGAAACAAAGAAAATTTAGGATAAATTACTTTGAAAACCTGCTGCGTGACTGGCGCTGCTCACGTTCTTAACAATCATTTCATTTTATATAATCCTACACTAAGCATATAAGGCAAGGAATTTATTATGGGATGACTCTTAATAGTTTTCTTTACATCACAGCCTAAAATATGGCTGTACTCTTAGGCAAGCCTGCTCTGTCTGCCATTAGAACATGTATTTGCCTTCTACAGTTTTCCCTTATTCTCCAAAGGGATTTATTGCCTAAATAATAAAAAGTCTATTGATCTCAAGAGTATCAGTAATTGTTCATAAAAATATGACTGTAATTACATTTGGATGTATACAAGAATGAAATCTCATGATATACAGCTAAAAGACACAATTTTATTTTTCTTATCATAGCAAGTACTAATTTCATGCTCAAGATTGGTGCGTTTTTACACTAAGGAATCTCAATCTATTATTTTATTTAGTCTTCAAAATAACCTGGTATGGTAGATGTTATTTTAAACTTTAATTTTTGTATTTAGTTTTCAGAAACCAACTGTAAGAACATCCATAAAGCTTCTAGAGTGAAAAAATATCATGTACAAAAGGAGAATGAAGGAGTCATGAGAAGGTTCTACAGCAATATTGAAAATGGCACACAGGTTCTGTATTTTGATTGAAAATACAGCAGAAGGAATCTTGGCTCTCAAGATGCTTCAGAGAAAAATAAAGGAAATTGAGAAAAGACACAATTTGTGAGTATATTGAGAGAGAGTTGAACATAGTTTCTTTTTCCTGTCTTCCATTTTTATGTTATTATTTTCTTTTAATTTGAGAGTTGTCTTAAAAAAAAAAAAGCTAAGCTACAAAGAAAAAAAGGGGGGGGTGGGACAATAGCAGCAACAGAAATAAAGTTACATAAGAATGTAATCTACATTTTATTACCTGGCTCAACTACAAGCAGTTTACTTTTCACAACCGAGTAGAGTGTAACATTGATATAGATCAAATTGGTGATATATTTAGAAATGAGATAGAAGGTATGTGTGTGTGTGAACAAGGTCAGTGAAACAGCCAAAAAAACCCTCATCTTCGCTAAGAAAATATTTATAGCTAACTTACAAAAAAATTACAACATTGCCATTTTAAAAGTATATGTATATTTTTTTACCTCCATCTTTAATGCCTATAGAGCTTATAAGTAATCATTCCCATCCTTATGCCAAGAAAATGTTGATCAGACGCAGCCTAGGTGGCATAGGTATTGGACTCGCTGCACTTGTCTGAAGTCACACAGAAGGGCCAGCCTGAGTCCCGGATCAACCTAAACAGGTTGGAAGCAGTGGTGTGGTCTGTGACTCTGGCTAATTGGGAGCCAGGGACAGGGGATCGAGAAGGGACGAGATGGTCTCTCCTTCTCTCCTATGCTCGCTTTTCCTCCCACTCTTTCTCATCCTCCCTCACTCTCTTGTTTTCTGATGGAAATAAATTAAAAAGCTGAGTCAACTGATAATCAGTGACTTTTATAGAATGCATTGAAGTCGTAAGGGAATTTCTCAGCCTGAAATCTGGAGACAGGTGAATCCATACTCACAGTGGATGTCTGTGAGCATGGGCAGGAGCATGGAGCCATAACCTGCAGGAACACGGAGAAGGTAAACCTTACAATAGCTGGAGGCAGAGTGGAACTAGTCTGAGAATAAGAATCTCCTGGTAGCTATTTATTATTTATTATGTTTTGAAGGGGCACACATTTCCATGTATTTTACCTCCAGGCACCACACCGGGTTCTCATGGGGAAGAATCAGGAAAGATTCCACGAGGCTCTGGCTGGCGTGTGTATGTGTGTGTGTGGCGGGGGAGAAGGCGTGTAAAATGTATGTGGAACACTCTACACATAAAATGTCAATCTCAGTATAGAAACAGAGGGAGCAATTCTAAGCCATTCTACATAGCTAGCATGATCATCATACCAAAACTCAAGGAAAATACCATGTAAGAGAAAGAAACCACAGGCTAATATTCCTTATGGAATAGAGGCAGAAATCCCCTCTGAAAATAATATTTGTAAATAAGACCCAACAATGTTTAAAATAATTGTACAGCACAACCAACTGGGACTTCTGAGATTGCAAGGCTAGTGCAATATTAAATAATGAAACAATTGATATATCCACATATAAACAAGCCAGGAAGAACAATAATATGACTGCATCAATTAAAACAGAAAAACACTTGGCAAAATACAGAATTCATTCATCATCAACACTCTCAATGAACTAGGAAGAGAAGGAGCTTCCTCCACTTGATAAAACACATACAAAGTACATTAGTATTTATTGATAAGAAATTAAGTAATTTCACCCTAAAATTGGGAATAAGGTAATGATATTTTCCCTCATCATCATATGAAGTGTGATACTGAAATTCCTAGCTAGTGCATAAGCAAGACAAAGAAATTAAAGGTAAACATGTATGGAAAGAGGAAATAAAACCATCTCTATTCACTGATGACATGAACATCAATGTAAAAATCCTGAAGAATCTACAAAAATAAATAAATAAAGCATTTTGTAGAATAAGCTACTGTAGCAAAGACCCAGGATACATGTGTATTATACAAAACTCAATTGTGTTTCTATTAAACAGCAACGGACTGCAATTTGAAATTTACAAAAAAGAAGACCCTTTACAATGGTCTTCTCCATAAACCAAAAGATGAATTATCTAGAAGTAAATTTAATAGACATCTATAAGATGCATACACAGCCCTTTATAACTAACAAAATAAATGTAAAGCTCTAAAAAATGGAAAGAGATGCTTTGTTCATGAATTAAAAGGTTCAATATTGTTATAATTTCAATTCTTCCTATTTGACATAAAGATTTAATACAGTCTCAATCAAAATCACTTCAAGCTTTTCTATGGACAAGCACGACATACAGACTTTATATGGAAAGCGGAAAGACCTAGAATAGCTAACAACAATGCTAAAGAATGCCGCCAACTAAAGTGACATCAGTAATGAGTGGATTATTTAAGATATAGGCCAAATAAACTGTACCTGAGTACAGTACTGTAGTTCACGGGCACCTAAGTCTTGCCCTCCAACTGGTGCCATCTATGGCTGGTTGGGAGCCAATCTGCAGACTGGGGCTGGTCTCCCTGGCCAGTGGGGGTGGGCAGTGATGAGTGAGAGAGGCTTAGTCTGTATTTGCAGCTGCTCTCCGTGACATGCATTGCTGTCAGATCGAGGGTATTGGATCCTCATGGGAGCGTGGACTCTATTCTCATGTGATTATTTTATTGTATATGGCAACGTGGGAGGGGTAGACATGGAGGGCATGCTAAATGTCGTATATGGGGATCATTCTGTGGTGGGATTATCTTCCATAAGGCTGGTCCTCAGTGTCAGAAAGTCTGGGGACCACTGCTCTAGTTTGAATAGTTGTTTATCACTACAAAATGCTTTAGTAACTTTAATAGGACCATACATGTGATTGGAATTAATCAGTAAATTAAATCAATAATGGGTGTCAAGCTAAGTTTCTCACTCTAAGAGTGGGAGTCTCTTTTTAAGAAAGAGAAGAATCCAAAAAGATCCATCCTTCAACAGCTCAGAGTTAGAGACATCAGTATAAATGCACATTTAGCTTAATTGAAATACGAATGGTCACATATACAAATAGTTGTAGATAGAAATATACAGATGGATTAGTACACACACGTTTCTTGTCCTCTCAGTTGAGAGAACCTAGAAGCAATAACAGTGAAAAACACACTCAGTGCATGGGTCTAGGTTTCTAACACTAGTCTCCAATAAAACACCCAGATCAACCTGAAAAAAATGGTTTATTTTAATACCGAAAGTCATCATACCGTATGATGCTGGCGCATTTCGTGGTGCAGAAACTAAAGCGGTTCTTCAAATTCCACTCACAAACAAGCAAACAGACAAATCCAGGCACACCAATGAGGGTATCTCAAAGGGACAGATGAGCCAACCAAAAAAGATTTCAATGGACAGGAGAATTTGAGCAGCACAGTAAAGTACTATTGGATTATAATCCAAAGTATAAAATAAATGTCCATGAGTCATACTTGTCATATAAGTAAATACTTGAATAATTAAACAAATGGGATAAAGAAAAAATATAAACCTTTTTTACAGAAAAATTCCTATGACTTGTAGTGATATATCATCCTCAAGAGATGAAGCCTAACTCCCTACACTTTAAATGTGTGCTGTACAAGGTAACTTCCCTTATAAAGAGTACAAAGTATGGCCGCCACAGGGTCTACTGCTGACGAGACCTGGATCCCACATGGTCAACTACACAGTTCAAGTCCCAGCCTCACTGGCTTCAAAAACAAGCAAGGTATGTGTGCCCCAAATTTGTGCAAGATGGAGAAATGGAGGAGAAGGACTGAGGCATGGCTATTCCCATTAGAGGATTTTTCTCTTCCCTCTCACTCCGATGTGGATTTGCAGCTGCTCCCCACCACACATATTGCTACCTGGACTCCACCTCCTATCAGACTGGGGGTATTAGAGTCTCACAGGAATCCAAAGAAAAAGAAAAAAAAAAAAAAAAAAGAGGATACTCTGGAATGCGGTGGAGATGGGGGAGGAGTTATCTCCAATTAAGAAACCTGGCAAACATCTGACAAACCAGATGGTCTGGTAACATCCTCAGTGATAAACCAGGTGGGAAGCCTATGTTCACAGGATATGATAAAAATGGTGCTTTTTTCCTGTGATTATCTCCCGAAAATCCATAACCCAGTCTAATCATGAGAGAACATCATAAAAAAAAATAACAATTGAAGTTAATTATACAATATACCTGAGCAGTATTCCTAAAAACCACCAAGGCCAGCAAAGACGAAGAATGTCTGTAAAACTCTTTGGGCCCAGAGAAGCCTAAGATAACATGCCAACTAAATGTAACATGTATTCTTAACGGGACCCAGAACTGAGAAAGGACAAAGAGAAGAACAATGCGTGGATGTTGGTTCAGCAATTGTAGTCAATGTAACTATCAACATAGGATGGAAACAGTACCTGGTGAGGGATATAAGGAAACTCTACTAGCTTCTTGATTTTTCTGCAAACCTAACATGTTTTAAAAGTAATACTTATTAATATAAATACAGGTTTAAAGAAAGTCCAGGTGAATAGAGAAGAAGAAGCACAAAATATTTTTTCTTGGGAGCAGAATCCAAATGTTCAAAAAAAGTAGGATAGAGGATAGTTTCTTTTGCTTTTAATCTTTTAATGTCTTTCAACATGAATTTCTCCTCAGAAAAAGAAGAGGAAGAGAGAGAGAGTGAGCATTGGAAAGAGGGAGGAAGGAAAGGAGAGAGGAAGTGAAGAAGGGAGGAAAGAGATTTAGACAGGTACATGGGTCCCAGATTTCTCGAGTAGTACCTGGACTTAATTCTTCTCAAGGCTAACATCCACATTATACTTTTTTTTTCTTCACCTTATATAAAGAAAGGGTGAAATGGCTAATGTGTTCTTTGCTTAATTCTAGCTAAAAGGATGAGAAACTTCATTTCTCATACTCTGGCAAATTCACTGAAAATGTACTCGGTTGTAATAACTCATCATTATGAAGCTATGACATCATTGTCTACAAGAAAATTTGGAAATCACCTCAGATGTTGCCAACAGCAGTGAACTCTACCTGCTTTGATTTTACAAATCTTTGATACAGCCAATTTTCACAGCTTCTGTTGTCATATCTTGTACGTGGTTTGCATAGCCAGAACCTGAGGTGTAAAGTTAGTAAAGTTAATGAGAAGGGATTAAAGCAACTTCCTCTACAATGTAGACTTCTTTGGTTAGCCTACAAGAAAAATAACCTCTGTTAAAGTGAAAGGAGAGAGATTTTATGTTATATTGTTACATTTTTTATGTTAAAGCTGTTTTGCATAACTTTTACTCACTTTTTAATCAGGGCAATCAGGGAAAATAATATATGATTTCTTTTTTTTTTTTTTAAACCAGGATGCAGTGTTATTCTTTTTCAGTGTCCTGCATTACCAGTGTAGCTAAAATAAAGAGATGGGCTGGGTATTTTTATCATTTTTCTTTTCTTCTCTTCTCCCCCTTTTTTAAAGCCCAGGGGGATGAAGCTAATTTTCTGTGTAATTATTTTGACTGAGTGAGAGAATTTCTTTTCTTGATTCTTTTCTCCTGTTGTGTTTTCAATTGGTAAGAGACAAAACCTTTTTAATGAGCTGTGTGTATCTAGAATAGAAATAGCTCTGAAGACTTGGCCCAAACCCCTGGAGTTAGTGGGGTTATGATGGTTGTTTTAGAGGCCAGGCTGGCTTTTCAGGAGTCAGACAAATGTTCTGGGTATTTATTTAAAAAGCAAAAAGAAAAGTCTGTGCTATGAAGGTACATAAAAATGACTGGGACAACAGAACATTTACATTATTTTAAATGTTGAAGAATATTATATATATATATATATATATATATATATATATATATATATATATACACACACACACACACACACACACACACACATATATATATACACGCATGGTTGTTGGAAAAGTCGTGACATATTTTTGTGTAGAAAAATACATTATGACTTTTCTGAAAAGCCAGAATATAGGATATTCACATGCACACCATATGTAATTATCATATATATATATATATATATATATATATATATATATACACATATATATATATGTATATATATATAATTTATCAAAATCAAAATAATGATCATTTAAATTGATCCATACACTAATAATAGAAAAACTGATAAAATATTGTATTTTAAAATATTTAATAATTTCCCTTCTTCAGGGCTTCAACCAAGGTAAGCTGACATAAAAGTCACTTTCTATCTTCCAATGCTATTTCAAATATAAAAATCATGTCCAGATTATAATGCATAGAAAGTTATTATTAGGTACGGTTAGGTTATCTTGATAATTTGTTCTTTGAAATAGTAATAACTACCTATATGTAGGGTGTGATGTGAATTTTCAGTACAAGAATACATGTATTTTGATTGAATCAGTGTAGTTAGTATATTCATCATCATCTCACTCTAATTTTTTATTTTGTGTTAAAAATATTTAAATACCTCGGTTTTCATTGGCACATTGAACTTACAACTGTGTTTCAGCAGATATAAAATACATTTTCATGTAAACATGAGAGAGATCTTTTATTATGCTTAGTAACTATATAAAGTTTTTCTTATCAAATCATCGTGCATTATTTAATAGTTTTTGTAATATCATAGGGAGAGCACCAGGATGAGAGTTGACTTATTGGCACCTCCTGTGAGCTACTAATAGTGAAATCACCTTGAATAAGCTGCTTGGTCTTTCAGAATATTAATATTCTCAGATTTAATTTGGGAATAATAATACCTACTCATTGCATTTTCCTGGGTCATTATCAATGACAAGTGTGTGGGAATTTTTTTGAAATTGTAAAATATAAACTTTTTAAATTTTTAAAATTTTTAATTTTTTTTCATTTCATTTTCTTCCATACATTCAATCACATTATTATTTGTCTTACAAAATGGATATTTCAACAGGTGAACATTTCTCCCTAGCACTGTTGATAAAACTACGAAATATCTTCAACAGATAATACCACACCTCTTTGTGCCATTAATGCTTTTCCTCTCTTTCCCTCCTCCAAATATCCTTCCTCAGACAAGCGTGCCAGGCACATGCACCTGTGTGCCCATGGTGTGCTTTCTTGCTTCCTCTACCTGTTCCCTGTTCTGTATGTCTGTCTCTGATGAGTACACCCACCCCACTAGGAGTTTTCTTTTTTAAAAAAGAAGGATTGTGAAGCTATTACATGCCAGTAAGTTTATATTTTACAAATTAAGGTAAATTAAATAATTTCTTTTCTTTTTTTTTTGAGAGGTTTTTTGCTAAAGGGCATGTGCACTCACCAGAAAGACAGAGAGAGACAGAGAGACAGAGAGTGAGAAATCACCCCCCAGGGGGGATGGCCACGCTGCAATTCCTTCTCCTCCATTCTCCTCTTGGGATCTTGTGCATGCATGCACATATGCCCAGTGTGAGTTTAAGCCACTGGGTCCAAGACGCCAACTGCGGTCGACTACATGTGAGTCCAGTGACATACACCAACTGCTGGTCCCAAATTAAAGAATTTCTATCTCTGCACTAAGCATATACATGATACTTCTTTTTTTTAAGTTGCCAAAGGTGTCGCTAAAGAGGCAGAGAAAGAGAGGGAAGAGAGAGCCACCCTTGAGAGATGGTCACTCTGCAATTCTTCTCCTGCACTTCTCCAACCCATCAGGATTTTAAGCACACATGTGCATGCACCCAGCATGTTTCTCAAGTGGCTGGGTCTGGGGCTCTAAACGTGATTGGCAATGTAGGATTTGGCTCCCTGAACCACCAGGCAACAGGGCTTGTTTCCTTACATTCTTAATTTAAATGAAAAACAACATTTGACTCAGTATATAAAGTTTTGAAAACAGAAAAAGGATTAATAAGGTTATAACTTAAAATCCTTTTAATAAATAAATAACAATTATGTGTTATTAACTTGACATATACTCATTATGAATATTTTTTAATGTCCTAAAGGATAGTTTTAAACACTTTGGAGAGTTCAGTATTTTGAAGAGTAAATTTAATATTTTTATGATAATTTTTTCTAATATTCTAATTAGAGTATTTAAAAATGCAAACAATCTTAACCTTAATTACCATAAATTACAATTAAAATATCATATATATCTTAGTATGAAGAATACTTGTTATATAAAGCCTGAATTCATGTTTAATACATTATTCATGACTGTTTTACGAAAACAATTTTCTTACAATAAGTCTGAAGCAAAATTCTCAAGTATTAATTTCTTCCTCTGTGACTAGTATTCTTTTCACTTTAAAAGTGGGTTGACCTTTGGCTTAAAGTGGGGTTTGCTTTGTAAGCCAATGAAATTTTCTGTGGGTCCCAGTGTGGTTAGGTTGTTAGTGGGGAGTTTGTGGGTTGCAGATTTGTTCTTAGGGTCTGAGTGATGTGTGTAGTGGTCTCTGTCAGGTGATCTTTTATTCACAATGGGCTGTGCTGTGGTTCAAAGTGGGCTGAGCTTTGGCTTAAAGTGGGGTATGCTTTGTAACTCAATGAATTTTTCTGAGGGTCCCATTGTGGTTAGGTTGTGAGTAGGAAGTTTCTGAGTCACAGATTTGTTCTTGGAGACAGTATGATGTGTGTAGTTGTCTCAGTGAGATGGTCTTTGGTTCACAGTGGGCTGTGCTGTGGTTTAAAGTCAGTAGAGCTTTGCCTTAAAGTGGGGTGTGCTTTGCAACTCAATGAATTTTTCTTTGGGTCCCAGTGTGTTTAGGTTCTGAGTGGAAAGTTTTGTGGGTGGCAGATTTGTTCTTTGATCCGACTGTTGTGTGTAGTGTTCTCAGTCAGGTGGTCTTTGGTACATTATGGGCTGTACTGTGGTTTGAAGTGGATTGAGGTTTGGCTAAAAATGGGGTTTGCTTTGTAACTCAATGAAGTTTTCTGATGGTCCCAGTGTGGTTATGTTGTGATTAGGGAATTTTTGGGTCACAGATTTCTTCTTGGACATTCTATAATGTATGTAGTGGTCTCACTGAGGTGGTCTTTGGTTCACAGTGGGCTGTACTGTGGTTTAAAGGGGGTTGAGCTTTTGCTTAAAGTGGGGTTTGCTTTGTAAGTCAATGAAATTTTCTGTGGGTCCAAATGTGGTGAGGTTGTGAGTGCGGATATTGTGGGTGGCAGATTTGTACTTCAGGTTTTAGTGTTGTGTATAGTCATCTCAGTCAGATGATATACGCTGCACATTGTGCAGTGCTCTGGTTTAAAGTGGGTTGAACTCTGGCTTAAAGTGTGGTTTTCTTTGTAACTCAGTGAATTTTTTGAGGATCCCAGTGTGGTTAGGTTGTGATTAGGGAGTTCTGGGTTGCAGATTTGTTCTTAGATACTGAATTATCTGTGTAGTGGTCTCAGAGTGGTGGTCCTTTGTTTACAGTGGGCTGTGCTGTGCTTTAAAGTGAGTTTAGCTTTGGCTTAAAGTGGGGTGGGGTATGTTTTGTAAGCCATTGAAATTTTCTGTGGGTCCCAGTAAGGTTACAGTGTTAGTTGGGATTTTGGTCGGTGGCAGATTTGTTCTTCGGGTCTAAATGTTGTGTGTAGTAGTCTCAAGTGGGCTAATTTTTTATTCACAGTTAGTGGCACTGCAGTTTAAAGTGGGTAGAGTTTTGCTTAAAGTGGGGTTTGCATGGAAAATAAATGAATGTTGCTGAGGTTCTCAATAATGATAGGGTGTTCAGGGCAAATTTTGTGGGTGGCATATTGGTATTGGGGTCTGAATGTTGTGTGTAGTGGTATAAGTTTGTTAGTTTTCAGTTCACTGTGCACTGTGCTATGGTTTAAATTGGGTTGGGATTTGCCTGAAATGGGGTTTATTTGAAAATCAATGAAAGTTGCTGATGTTCTTACTGCCATTAGGGTGTAAGTGGGGAATTTTGTGGGTAACAGATTTGTTCTTTGGGTCTGAATGTTGTGTGCAGTGGTCTAAGTGGGCTGGTTTTGAGTTCACGGTGGGCTGTACAGTGGTTTGCAATGGGTGGGGTTTTGGCTTAAAGTGGGGTTTGCATTGAAAATCAATGAATGTTGCTGAGGTTCTCAGTGATGATAGTGTGTTAAGGGCGAATTTTGTGGGTGGAAGATTGGTACTTGGGATCTGAATGTTGTGTGTAATGGTATCAGTTTTTTAGTTTTCAGTTCACTGTGGGCTGTGCTGTGGTTGCAATTCGGTTGGGATTTGGTTGAAATGGGGTTTGCTTGGAAAATCAATGAATGTTGCTGAGGTTCTTATTGCCGTTAGGTTGTGAGTGGGGAATTCTGTGGGTGGCAAATTTGTTCTTCGGGTCTGAATGTTGTGTGCAGTGGTATACGTGGGCTTGTTTTTCATTCACAGTGATCTGTACTGTGGTTTGCAATGAGAGGGGCTTTGGCTAAAGTTGGGTTGGCTTTGAAAATCAATGAATGTTGCTGAGGTTCTCACTGATGATCCAGTGGTTAGGGCGAATTCTGTGGGTAGCTGATTGGTACTTCGGGTTTGAATGTTGTGTGTAGTGGTATCAGTTTGTTGGTTTCTGGTTCACTGTGGGGTGTGCTGTGGTTTCAATTGGGTTGAGATTTGGCTGAAATGGGGTTTATTTAAAAATCAATGAATGTTGCTGAGGTTCTTAGTGTTGTTAGCTTGTGAGTGGGGAATTCTGTGGGTGGCAGATTTGTTCTTCGCATCTTAATGTTGTGTGCAGTTGTCTAAGTCGGCTGTTTTCGGTTCACAGTGGGCTATACTGTGGTTTGGGCTTTGGCTTAAAGCAGGGTTTGCAGTGAAATTCAACCAGTTTTCCTGAGGTTCTAACTGATGATAGGGTGTGATGGGCGAATGTTGTGGGTGGCTGATTGGTACTTGGGGTCTGAATGTTGTGTGTAGTGGTGTCAGTTTGTTACTTTTTGGTTCACTGTGGGCTGTGTTGTGGATTCAATTGGGTTGAGATTTGGCTGAAATGGGGTTTGTTTGGAAAATCAATGAATGTTGCTGAGGTTCTTACTGCCATTAGGGTGTGAGTGGGAAATTTTTGGGTGGCAGATTGGTTCTTCGGGTCTGAATGTTGTATTCAGTGGTCTAAGTGGGCTGGTTTTTGGTTCACAGTGGGCTGTACAGTGGTTTGAAATGGGTGGGGCTTTGGCTTAAAGTGGGGTTTGCTTTGAAAATCATTGAATGTCGCTGAGGTCCTCAGTGATGAGAGGGTGCTAAGGGCGAATTCTGTGGGTGGCTGATTGGGACTTGGGGTCTGAATGTTGTGTGTAGTGGTGTCAGTTTGCTGCTTTTCGGTTCAGTGTGGGCTGTGCTATGGTTTCAATTGGGTTGAGATTTGGCTGAAATGGGGTTTGTTTGGAAAATCAATGATTGTTGCTGATGTGCTTTTTGCCATTAGGTTGTGAGTGGGGAATTTTGTGGGTGGCAGATTTTTTCTTGGCATCTAAATGTTGTGTGTAGTGGAATCAGTTTGTTGGTTTTTAGTTCACTGTGGGTTGTGCTGTGGTTTCCATTTGGTTGAGCTTTGGCTGAAATGGATTTTGCTTTGAAAATCAATGAATGTTTCTGAGTTCCTTCTTGCTGTTAGGTTGTGAGTGGGGAATTCTGTGGGTGGCTGATTTGTTCTTCGCGTCTGTATGTTTTGTATAGTGGTCTAAGTGGGCTGGTTTTCGGATCACAGTTGGCTATACTGTGGTATGGGCTTTGGCTTAAAGTGGGGTTTGCATTGAAAATCAATGAATGTCGCTGAGGTTCTCACTGATGAGAGGGTGCTAGGGGCGAATTCTGTGGGTGGCTGATTGGGACTTGGGGTCTGAATGTTGTGTGTAGTGGTGTCAGTTTGCTGCTTTTCGGTTCAGTGTGGGCTGCGCTGTGGTTTCAATTGGGTTGAGATTTGGCTGAAATGGGGTTTGTTTAGAAAATCAATGATCGTTGCTGATGTGCTTTTTGCCATTAGATTGTGAGTGGGGAATTTTGTGGGTGGCAGATTTGTTCTTGGCATCTGAATGTTGTGTGTAGTGGAATCAGTTTGTTGGTTTTTGGTTCACTGTGGGCTGTGCTGTGGTTTCCATTTGGTTGAGCTTTGGCTGAAATGGATTTTGCTTTGAAAATCAATGAATGTTTCTGAGGTCCTTCTTGCTGTTAGGTTGTGAGTGGGGAATTCTGTGTGTGGCTGATTTGTTCTTCGCGTCTGTATGTTTTGTGCAGTGGTCTAAGTGTGCTGGTTTTCGGTTCACAGTTGGCTATACTGTGGTTTGGGCTTTGGCTTAAAGTGGGGTTTGCATTGAAAATCAATGAATGTTGCTGAGGTTCTAACTGATGATAGGGTGTTAGGGGCGAATTCTGTGCATAGCAGATTGGTACTTCGGGTCTGAATGTTGTGTGTAGTGGTATCAGTTTGTTGGCTTTGGGTTCACTGTGTGTTCTGCTGTGGTTTAAGTTACTTTGAGAATTGGCTGAAATGGGGGTTGCTTTCAAAATCAATGAATGTTGCTGAGGTCCCTACTGCAGTAAGGGTGTGAGTGAGGAATTTTTTGGGTGGCAGAATTGTTCTTCGGGTCTGAACGTTGTGTGCAGTGGTCTAAGTGGGCTTGTTTTCAGTTCACAGCGGGCTGCACTGTGGTTTAAAATGGGTGGGGCTTTGGCTTAAAGTGGGGTTTGCTTTGAAAATCAATAAATGTTGCTAAGGTTCTCACTGATGATAGGGTGTTAAGGACGAATTTTGTGGGTGGCAGATTGACACCTGGGGTCTGAATGTTGTGTGCAGTGGTATCAGTTTTTTAGTTTTCAGTTCACTGTGGGCTGTGCTGTGGTTTCAATTGGGTTGAGATTTGGCTGAAATGGGGTTTATTTGAAAATCAATGAATGTTGCTGAGGTTCTTACTGCCATTAGGGTGTGAGTGGGAAATTTTGGGGTGGCAGATTTGTTCTTCGGGTCTGAATGTTGTGTGCAGTGGTCTAAGTGAGCCTGTTTTCAGTTCACAGTGGGCTGCACAGTGGTTTGAAATAGGTAGCGCTTTGGCTTAAAGTGGGGTTTGCTTTGAAAATCACTGACTGTTGCTGAGGTTCTCACTGATAAAAGGGTGTTAAGGGAAATTTTTGTGGGTGGCAGATTGATACATGGGTTCTGAATGTTGTGTGTAGTGGTATCACATTTTTAGTTTTCAGTTCACTGTGTGCTGTGCTGTGGTTTCAATTGGGTTGAGATTTGGCTGAAATGGGGTTTATTTGAAAATCAATGAATGTTGCTGACGTTCTTACTGCCATTAGCGTGTGAGTGGGAAATTTTTGGGTGGCAGATTTGTTCTTCGGGTCTGAATGTTGTTTTCAGTGGTCAAAGTGGACTGGTTTTCGGTTCACAGTGGGCTGTACAGTGCTTTGAAATGGGTGGGGCTTTGGCTTAAAGTGGGGTTTGCTTTGAAAAGCAATGAATGTCGCTGAGGTTCTCACTGATGAGAGGGTGCTAGGGGTGAATTCTGTGGTTGGCTGATTGGGACTAGGGGTCTGAATGTTGTGTGTAGTGGTGTCAGTTTGTTGCTTTTCGGTTCAGTGTGGGCGGTGCTGTGGTTCAATTGGGTTGAGATTTGGCTGAAATGGGGTTTATTTGAAAATCAATGAATGTTGCTGAGGTTCTTACTGCCATTAGGGTGTGAGTGGGAAATTTTTGGGTGGCAGATTTGTTCTTCGGGTCTGAATGTTGTATTCAGTGGTCTAAGTGGGCTGGTTTTCGGTTCACAGTGGGCTGTACGGTGGTTTGAAATGGGTGGGGCTTTGGCTTAAAGTGGGGTTTGTTTTGAAAAGCAATGAGTGTTGCTGAGGTTCTCACTGATGAGTGGGTCCTAGGGGCGAATTCTGTGGGTGGCTGATTGGGACTTGGGGTCTGAATGTTGTGTGTAGTGGTGTCAGTTTGTTGCTTTACGGTTCAGTGTTGGCGGTGCTGTGGTTTCAATTGGGTTGAGATTTGGCTGAAATGGGGTTTATTTGAAAATCAATGAATGTTGCTAAGGTTCTTACTGCCATTAGCATGTGAGTGGGAAATTTTTGGGTGGAAAATTTGGGTCTCAATGTTGTATTCATTGGTCTAATGGGCTGGTTTTCGGTTCACAGTGGGCTGTACAGTGCCTTGAAATGGGTGGGGCTTTGGCTTAAAGTGGGGTTTGATTTGAAAAGCAATGAATGTCACTGAGGTTCTTACGGATGAGAGGGTGCTAGGGGTGAATTCTGTGGGTGGCTGATTGGAACTAGGGGTCTGATTGCTGTGTGTAGTGGTGTCAGTTTGTTGCTTTTTGGTTCAGTGTGGGCGGTGCTGTGGTTTCATTTGGGTTGAGATTTGGCTGAAATGGGGTTTGTTTGGAAAATCAATGATCGTTGCTGAGGTTCTTTTTGCCGTTAGGTTGTGAGTGGGGAATTTTGTGGGTGGCAGTTTCGTTCTTGGCGTCTGAATGTTGTGTGTAGTGGAATCAGTTTCTTGGTTCTCAGTTCACTGTGGGTTGTGCTGTGGTTTCCATTGGGTTGAGCTTTGGCTGAAATGGATTTTGCTTTGAAAATCAATGAATGTTTCTGAGGTCCTTCTTGCTGTTAGGTTGTGAGTGGGGAATTCTGTGTGTGACTGATTTGTTCTTCACGTCTGTATGTTTTGTGCAGTGGTCTAAGTGTGCTGGTTTTCGGTTCACAGTTGGCTATACTGTGGTTTGGGCTTTGGCTTAAAGTGGGGTTTGCATTGAAAATCAATGAATGTTGCTGAGGCTCTTAATGCCTTAGGGTGTGAGTGGGAAACTTTTGTTTGGTAGATTTGTTCTTCAGGTCTGAGTGTTGTATTCAGTGGTCTAAGTGGGCTGGTTTTCAGTTCACAGTGGGCTGTACAGTGCTTTGAAATGGGTGGGGCTTTGGCTTAAAGTGGGGTTTGCTTTGAAAACCAATGAATATCGCTGACGTTCTCACTGTTGAGAGGGTGCTAGGGGCGAATTCTTGGGGTGGCTGATTGGGACTTGGGGTCTGAATGTTGTGTGTAGTGGTGTCTGTTGTTTTTCGGTTCAGTGTGGGCGGTGCTGTAGTTTGAATTGGGTTGAGATTTGGCTGAAATGGGGTTTGTTTGGAAAATCAATGATCGTTGCTCAGGTTCAATTTGCCGTTAGGTTGTGAGTGGGGAATTTTGTGGGTGGCAGATTCGTTCTTGGCATCTGAATGTTGTGTGTAGTGGAATCAGTTTGTTGGTTTTCGGTTCACTGTGGGCTGTGCTGTGGTTTCCATTGCTGAGGTTCTTACTGCCATTCGGGTGTGTGTTGGAAATTTTTGGGTGGCAGATTTGTTCTTCGGGTCTGAATGTTGTATTCAGTGATCTAAGTGGACTGGTTTTCGGTTCACAGTGGGCTGTACAGTGGTTTGAAATGGATGGGGCTTTGGCTTAAAGTGGGGTTTGCTTTGAAAAGCAATGAATGTCGCTGAGGTTCTCACTGATGAGAGGGGGCTAGAGGCAAATTCTTTTTGTGGCTGATTGGGACTTGGGGTCTGAATGTTTTGTGTAGTGGTGTCAGTTTGTTGCTTTTTGGTTCAGTGTGGGCAGTGCTGTGGTTTCAATTGGGTTGAGATTTGGCTGAAATGGGGTTTATTTGAAAATCAATGAATGTTTCTGTGGTTCTTACTGCCATTAGCATGTGAGTGAGAAATTTTGGGGTAGCTGATTTGTTCTTTGGGTCCGAATGTTGTATTCAGTGGTCTAAGTGTGCTGGTTTTCAGTTCACAGTGGGCTGTACAGTGCTTTGAAATGGGTAGAGCTTTGGTTTAAAGTGGGGTTTGCTTTGAAAAGCAATGAATGTCGCTGAGGTTCTCACTGATGAGAGGGGGCTAGGGGCGAATTCTTTTTGTGGCTGATTGGGACTTGGGGTCTGAATGTTGTGTGTAGTGGTGTCAGTTTGTTGCTTTTTGGTTCAGTGTGGGAGGTGGTGTGGTTTCAATTGGGTTGAGATTTGGCTGAAATGGGGTTTATTTGAAAATCAATGAATGTTGCTGAGGTTCTTACTGCCATTAGGGTGTGAGTGGGAAATTTTTGGGTGGCAGATTTGTTCTTTGGGTCTGAATGTTGTATTCAGTGGTCTAAGTGGGCTGGTTTTCGGTTCACAGTGGGCTGTACAGTGCTTTGAAATGGTGGGGCTTTGGCTTTAAGTGGGGTTTGCTTTGAAAAGCAATGAATATCGCTGCGGTTCTCACTGATGAGAGGGTGCTAGGGGCGAATTTGTGGGTGGCTGATTGGGACTTGGGGTCTGAATGTTGTGTGTAGTGGTGTCAGTTTGTTGCTTTTCGGTTCAGTGTGGGCGGTGCTGTGGTTTCAATTGGGTTGACATTTGTCTGAAATGGGGTTTGTTTGGAAAATCAATGATCGTTGCTGAGGTTCATTTTGCTGTTAGGTTGTGAGTGGGAAATTTTGTGGGTGGCAGATTCGTTCTTGGCGTCTGAATGTTGTGTGTAGTGGAATCAGTTTGTTGGTTTTCGGTTCACTGAGGGCTGTGCTGTGGTTTCCATTGGGTTGATCTTTGGCTGAAATGGGTTTTGCTTTGAAAATCAATGAATGTTTCTGAGGTCCTTCTTGCTGTTAGGTTGTGAGTGGGGAATTCTGTGTGTGGCTGATCTGTTCTTCGCATCTGAATGTTTTGTGCAGTGGTCTAAGTGGGCTGGTTTTCGGTTCACTGTTGGCTATACTGTGGTTTTGGCTTTGGCTTAAAGTGGGGTTTGCATTGAAAATCAATGAATGTTGCTGAGGTTCTAACTGATGATAGGGTGTTAGGGGCGAATTCTGTGCATAGCAGATTGGTACTTCGGGTCTGAATGTTGTGTGTAGTGGTATCAGTTTGTTGGCTTTGGGTTCACTGTGTGCTCTGCTGTGGTTTAAGTTACTTTGAGAATTGGCTGAAATGGGGGTTGCTTTCAAAATCAATGAATGTTGCTGAGGTCCCTACTGCAGTAAGGGTGTGAGTGAGGAATTTTTTGGGTGGCAGAATTGTTCTTCGGGTCTGAACGTTGTGTGCAGTGGTCTAAGTGGGCTTGTTTTCAGTTCACAGCGGGCTGCACTGTGGTTTAAAATGGGTGGGGCTTTGGCTTAAAGTGGGGTTTGCTTTGAAAATCAATAAATGTTGCTAAGGTTCTCACTGATGATAGGGTGTTAAGGACGAATTTTGTGGGTGGCAGATTGACACCTGGGGTCTGAATGTTGTGTGCAGTGGTATCAGTTTTTTAGTTTTCAGTTCACTGTGGGCTGTGCTGTGGTTTCAATTGGGTTGAGATTTGGCTGAAATGGGGTTTATTTGAAAATCAATGAATGTTGCTGAGGTTCTTACTGCCATTAGGGTGTGAGTGGGAAATTTTGGGGTGGCAGATTTGTTCTTCGGGTCTGAATGTTGTGTGCAGTGGTCTAAGTGAGCCTGTCTTCAGTTCACAGTGGGCTGCACGGTGGTTTGAAATAGGTAGCGCTTTGGCTTAAAGTGGGGTTTGCTTTGAAAATCACTGAATGTTGCTGAGGTTCTCACTGATGAAAGGGTGTTAAGGGAAATTTTTGTGGGTGGCAGATTGATACATGGGGTCTGAATGTTGTGTGTAGTGGTATCACATTTTTAGTTTTCAGTTCACTGTGTGCTGTGCTGTGGTTTCAATTGGGTTGAGATTTGGCTGAAATGGGGTTTATTTGAAAATCAATGAATGTTGCTGACGTTCTTACTGCCATTAGCGTGTGAGTGGGAAATTTTTGGGTGGCAGATTTGTTCTTCGGGTCTGAATGTTGTTTTCAGTGGTCAAAGTGGACTGGTTTTCGGTTCACAGTGGGCTGTACAGTGCTTTGAAATGGGTGGGGCTTTGGCTTAAAGTGGGGTTTGCTTTGAAAAGCAATGAATGTCGCTGAGGTTCTCACTGATGAGAGGGTGCTAGGGGTGAATTCTGTGGTTGGCTGATTGGGACTAGGGGTCTGAATGTTGTGTGTAGTGGTGTCAGTTTGTTGCTTTTCGGTTCAGTGTGGGCGGTGCTGTGGTTTCAATTGGGTTGAGATTTGGCTGATATGGGGTTTATTTGAAAATCAATGAATGTTGCTGAGGTTCTTACTGCCATTAGGGTGTGAGTGGGAAATTTTTGGGTGGCAGATTTGTTCTTCGGGTCTGAATGTTGTATGCAGTGGTCTAAGTGGGCTGGTTTTCGGTTCACAGTGGGCTGTACGGTGGTTTGAAATGGGTGGGGCTTTGGCTTAAAGTGGGGTTTGTTTTGTAAAGCAATGAGTGTTGCTGAGGTTCTCACTGATGAGTGGGTCCTAGGGGTGAATTCTGTGGGTGGCTGATTGGTACTTGGGGTCTGAATGTTGTGTGTAGTGGTGTCAGTTTGTTGCTTTACGGTTCAGTGTTGGCGGTGCTGTGGTTTCAATTGGGTTGAGATTTGGCTGAAATGGGGTTTATTTGAAAATCAATGAATGTTGCTAAGGTTCTTACTGCCATTAGCGTGTGAGTGGGAAATTTTTGGGTGGAAAATTTGGGTCTCAATGTTGTATTCATTGGTCTAATGGGCTGGTTTTCGGTTCACAGTGGGCTGTACAGTGCCTTGAAATGGGTGGGGCTTTGGCTTAAAGTGGGGTTTGCTTTGAAAAGCAATGAATGTCACTGAGGTTCTTACGGATGAGAGGGTGCTAGGGGCGAATTCTGTGGGTGGCTGATTGGAACTAGGGGTCTGATTGCTGTGTGTAGTGGTGTCAGTTTGTTGCTTTTTGGTTCAGTGTGGGCGGTGCTGTGGTTTCAATTGGGTTGAGATTTGGCTGAAATGGGGTTTGTTTGGAAAATCAATGATCGTTGCTGAGGTTCTTTTTGCCGTTAGGTTGTGAGTGGGGAATTTTGTGGGTGGCAGTTTCGTTCTTGGCGTCTGAATGTTGTGTGTAGTGGAATCAGTTTCTTGGTTCTCAGTTCACTGTGGGTTGTGCTGTGGTTTCCATTGGGTTGAGCTTTGGCTGAAATGGATTTTGCTTTGAAAATCAATGAATGTTTCTGACGTCCTTCTTGCTGTTAGGTTGTGAGTGGGGAATTCTGTGTGTGACTGATTTGTTCTTCACGTCTGTATGTTTTGTGCAGTGGTCTAAGTGTGCTGGTTTTCGGTTCACAGTTGGCTATACTGTGGTTTGGGCTTTGGCTTAAAGTGGGGTTTGCATTGAAAATCAATGAATGTTGCTGAGGCTCTTAATGCCTTAGGGTGTGAGTGGGAAACTTTTGTTTGGTAGATTTGTTCTTCGGGTCTGAGTGTTGTATTCAGTGGTCTAAGTGGGCTGGTTTTCGGTTCACAGTGGGCTGTACAGTGCTTTGAAATGGGTGGGGCTTTGGCTTAAAGTGGGGTTTGCTTTGGAAAGCAATGAATATCGCTGACGTTCTCACTGTTGAGAGGGTGCTAGGGGCGAATTCTGTGGGTGGCTCATTGGGACTTGGGGTCTGAATGTTGTGTGTAGTGGTGTCAGTTTGTTGTTTTTCGGTTCAGTGTGGGCGGTGCTGTAGTTTCAATTGGGTTGAGATTTGGCTGAAATGGGGTTTGTTTGGAAAATCAATGATCGTTGCTCAGGTTAAATTTGCCGTTAGGTTGTGAGTGGGGAATTTTGTGGGTGGCAGATTCGTTCTTGGCGTCTGAATGTTGTGTGTAGTGGAATCACTTTGTTGGTTTTCGGTTCACTGTGGGCTGTGCTGTGGTTTCCATTGCTGAGGTTCTTACTGCCATTAGGGTGTGTGTTGGAAATTTTTGGGTGGCAGATTTGTTCTTCGGGTCTGAATGTTGTATTCAGTGGTCTAAGTGGGCTGGTTTTCGGTTCACAGTGGGCTGTACAGTGGTTTGAAATGGGTGGGGCTTTGACTTAAAGTGGGGTTTGCTTTGAAAAGCAATGAATGTCGCTGAGGTTCTCACTGATGAGAGGGGGCTAGAGGCGAATTCTTTTTGTGGCTGATTGGGACTTGGGGTCTGAATGTTGTGTGTAGTGGTGTCAGTTTGTTTCTTTTTGGTTCAGTGTGGGAAGTGCTGTGGTTTCAATTGGGTTGAGATTTGGTTGAAATGTGGTTTATTTGAAAATCAATGAATGTTTCTGAGGTTCTTACTGCCATTAGCATGTGAGTGAGAAATTTTGGGGTAGCTGATTTGTTCTTTGGGTCCGAATGTTGTATTCAGTGGTCTAAGTGGGCTGTACAGTGCTTTGAAATGGGTAGAGCTTTGGCTTAAAGTGGGGTTTGCTTTGCAAAGCAATGAATGTCGCTGAGGTTCTCACTGATGAGAGGGGGCTAGGGGCGTATTCTTTTTGTGGCTGATTGGGACTTGGGGTCTGAATGTTGTGTGTAGTGGTGTCAGTTTGTTGCTTTTCGGTTCAGTGTGGGCGGTGCTGTGGTTTCAATTGGGTTGAGATTTGGCTGAAATGGGGTTTATTTGAAAATCAATGAATGTTGCTGACGTTCTTACTGCATTAGGGTGTGAGTGGGAAATTTTTGGGTGGCAGATTTGTTCTTCGGGTCTGAGTGTTGTATTCAGTGGTCTAAGTGGGCTGGTTTTCCGTTCACAGTGGGCTGTACAGTGCTTTGAAATGGTGGGGCTTTCGCTTAAAGTGGGGTTTGCTTTGAAAAGCAATGAATATCGCTGCGGTTCTCACTTATGAGAGGGTGCTAGGGGCAAATTCTGTGGGTGGCTCATTGGGACTTGGGGTCTGAATTTTGTGTGTAGTGGTGTCAGTTTGTTGCTTTTCGGTTCAGTGTGGGTGGTGCTGTGGTTTCAATTGGGTTGACATTTGTCTGAAATGGGGTTTGTTTGGAAAATCAATGATCGTTGCTGAGGTTCATTTTGCTGTTAGGTTGTGAGTGGGAAATTTTGTGGGTGGCAGATTCGTTCTTGGCGTCTGAATGTTGTGTGTAGTGGAATCAGTTTGTTGGTTTTCGGTTCACTGAGGGCTGTGCTGTTGTTTCCATTGGGTTGATCTTTGGCTGAAATGGGCTTTGCTTTGAAAATCAATGAATGTTTCTGAGGTCCTTCTTGCTGTTAGGTTGTGAGTGGGGGATTCTGTGTGTGGCTGATTTGTTCTTCGCATCTGAATGTTTTGTGCAGTGGTCTAAGTGGGCTGGTTTTCGGTTCACTGTTGGCTATACTGTGGTTTTGGCTTTGGCTTAAAGTGGGGTTTGCATTGAAAATCAATGAATGCTGCTGAGGTTCTAACTGATTACAGGGTGTTAGGGCTGAATTCTGTGCATAGCAGATTGGTACTTTGGGTCTGAATGTTGTGTGTAGTGGTATCAGTTTGTTGGCTTTGGGTTGACTGTGTGCTCTGCTGTGGTTTCAATTGCTTTGAGATTTGGTTGAAATGGGGTTTCTTTAAAAATCAATGAATGCTGCTGCGGTTCTTAGTGCCGTTAGCTTGTGAGTGGTGAATTCTGTGGGTGGCAGATTTGTTCTTCGCTTGTTATTGTTGTGTGCAGTTGTTTAAGTGGGCTGGTTTTCTGTTCACAGTGGGGCATACTGTGGTTTGGGCTTTGGATTAAAGAGGGGTTTTCCTTGAAATTCAATGTGTTTTCCTGAGGTTCTAACTGATGATAGGGTGTTATGGGCGAATTTTGTGGGAGGGATATTGGTACTTGTTGCCTGAATAGGGTGTGTAGTGGTATCAGTTTGTTTGATTTCAGTTCACTTTGGACTGTCCTGCGGTTTCAATTGGGTTGAGATTTTGCTGAAATGGGGTTTCTTTGAAAATCAGTGAATGTTTCAGAGGTTCTTATTGCCGTTAGGTTGTGAGTGGGGAATTTTTTGGGTGGCAGATTTGTTCTCCAGGTCTGAGTGTTTTGTGAAGTGGTCTAACTGGGCTTGTTTTCAGTTCACAGTGTGTTCTACTCTTGTTTGAAATGGGCGGGGCTTTGGCTTAAATGGGGTTTGCTTTGAAAATCAGTGAATGTTGCTTAGGTTTTCACTGATGATAGCGTCCTAGGGGCAAATTCTGTGGATTGCACATTGGTACTTCGGGTCTGAATGTTGTGTGTAGTGGTATCAGTTTGTTGCTTTTCGGTTCACTGTGGGCTGCTCTGTGGTTTCATTTGGGTTAAGGTTTGGCTGAAATGGGGTTTGTTTGGAAAATCAATGAATGTTCCTGAGGTTCTTATTGCCATTAGGTTGTGAGTGGGGAATTTTTGGGTGGCAGATTTGTTCTTTGGATCTGAATGTTGTGTGCAGTGGTCTACGTGGTCTTGTTTTCGGTCCACAGTGGGTTGCAGTGTGGTTTGAAATAGGTGGGGCTTTGGCTTAAAGTGGGGTTTGCATTGAAAACCAATCGATGTTTCTTAGGTTTTCACCGATGATAGGGCCCTAGGGGCGAATTCCGTGGATTGCAGATTGGTACTTCGGGTCTGAGTGTTGTGTGTAGTGTTATCAGTTTGTTGGATTTTGGGTCACTGTGTGCTCTGCTGTGGTTTCAATTGCTTTGAGATTTGGCTGAAATGGGATTTGCTTTGAAAATCAGTGAATGTTGCTGATGTTCTTACTGCGGTTAGGGTGTGAGTGGGGAATTCTGTGGGTGGCAGATTTATTCTTCGCGTCTGAATGTTGTGTGCGGTGGTCTAACTGCACTAGTTATCAGTTCAGAGTGGGCTGTACTGTGGTATGCAGTGTGTTGGGTTTGGCTTAAAGTGGGGTTTGCTTTGAAAATCAATGAATGTTGCTGAGGTTCTCACTGATGATAGGGTGTTAAGGGCAAATTTTGTGGGTGGTAGATTGGTACTTGGGGTCTGAATGTTGTGTATACTGGTATCAGTTTCTTGGTTTTCCGTTCACTGTGTGCTGTGCTGTGGTTTCAATTGGTCTGAAATTTGGCTGAAATGGGGTTTGCTTTGAAAATCAATGAATGTTGCTGATATTCTTACTGTGGTTACGGTGTGAGTGGGGAATTCTGTGGGTGGCAGATTTGTTCTTCAGGTCTGAATGTTGTGTGTAGTGGAATCAATTTGTTGGTTTTCGGTTCACTGTGGGCAGTGCTGTGGTTTCCATTGGGTTGTGATTTGGATGAAATGGAGATTATTTGAAAATCAATGAATGTTGCTGGGGTTCTTACTGCAGTTAGGTTGTGAGTGGGAATTTTTTGGGTGGCAGATTTGTTCTTCGGGTCTGAGTTTTGTGTGCAGTGGTCGACGTGGGTTTGTTTTTGGTTCACAGTGGGCTGTACTGTGGTTTGAAATGGGTGGGGCTTTGGCTTAAAGTGGGGTTTGCTTTGAAATTCAATGAATGTTGCTGAGGTTCTCACTGATGATAGGGTGTTAAGGGCGAATTTTGTGGGTGGCAGATTGATACCTGGGGTTTGAATGTTGTTTGTAGTGGTATCAGTTTTTTAGTTTTCAGTTCACTGTGGGCTGTGCTGTGGTTTCAATTGGGTTGAGATTTGGCTGAAATGGGGTTTGTTTGAAAATCAATGAATGTTGCTGAGGTTCTTACTGCCATTAGGGTGTGAGTGGGAAATATTTGGGTGGCAGATTTGTTCTTCGGGTCTGAATGTTGTATTCAGTGGTCTAGGTGGGCTGGTTTTCAGGTCACAGTGGGCTGTACTGTGTTTTTAAGTGAGTTGGTCTTTGGCTTAAAGTGGGGTTCGCTTTGAAAATCAATGAATGTTGCTGAGGTTCCAGTGAGGTTATGGTGTTAGTTGTGATTTTTGAAGGTCGCATATTTGTTCTTCGTGTCTGAATGTTTTGTGTAGTCCTGTCAGTTGGCTGGTTTTTTGTTCTCAGTGGGCCTGCTGTGGTTTGAAGTTTGTTGTGCTTTGTCTTAAAATTTGTTTTGCTTTGAAAATCAATGAATGTTTCTGGGTTTCTCACTGACGTAATGTTTGAGTGGCTAATTTTGTCATTGGCAAATTCGTTCTGCGGGTCTGAGTGTTATGTTTAGTGGTATCAGTTTGTTGGTTTTGGTTCACTGTGGGTTGTGCTGTCTTTTAAGTTGTGTTGAGATTTGGCTTAAAATTTGGCTTGTTTTGAAAATAAATGAATGTTGCTGATGTTCTTACAGATGTTAGGGTGTGAGTGGGTAATTTTGTCAGTGGCTCATTTGTTTTTGAGTCTGAATGTTGTGTGTAGTGGTCTCAGTTTTTTTTTTTTGTTTTTTTTTTTTTTGTTCACTGTGTGTTGTGCTGTGGTTTGAAGTGGGTTGAGCTTTGGTTAAAACTTGTTTTTGCTTTGAAAATCAATGAATGTTGCTGAGGTTCCCAGTGAGGTTACAGTTTTAGTTGGGATTTTTGTGGGTGGCAGATTTGTTCTTCATGTCTGAATGTTGTGTGTAGTGGTGTCAGTGAGCTGGCTTTTGGTTCTAAGTTGGCTATGCTGTGGTTTAAATTTGGTTGACCTTTAGCTTAAAGTGGGGTCTGCGTTGAAAATTAATGAATGTTACTGAGGTTCTCTCTGATGTTAGCGTGAGTGGCAAATTTTGTGGGTGGCCGATTTGTTCTTTGGGTCTGAATGTTTGTGTAGTGGTCTAAGTGGGCTGGTTTTCAGTTCAGTGGGCTGTGCTGTGGTGTAAAATGGGTTGAACTTTGGCTTAATGTGTGGTATGCTTTGTAATTCAGTGAATGTTTCTGTGGGTCCCAGTGAGTTTCGGGTGTGAGTGCAGAGTTTTGTGGGTCACAGATTTGTTCTTCTGGTCTGAGTGATGTTTGTAGTGGTCTCAGTGAGGGGGTCTTTGGTTCACTGTGGGCTGTGCGGAGGTTTAATGTGGGTTGAGCTTTGGCTTAAAGTGGGGTTTGCTTTGTACCAAATGAATTTTGCTGTGGGTCCTACTGAGGTTAAGGTGTTAGTGGGTGTGTTGTGGGGTAGCTGATATGTTCTTAAGGTCTAAATGAAGTGTACAGTGTTCCCAGTGATGTGAACTGTTGGTCCCAGTAAGCTGTGCTTTGGTTTAAAGTGAGGTGTGCTGAGGCATACAGTGCGGTGTGCTGTATAACCCAATGAATATACCTGTATGTCCCAGTGAAGTTATTGTGTATGTGGGGAGTGTTGTGGGTCACAGATTTGTTCTTAATGTGTGAATGATGTGTGTAGTGGTCTCACTGATGTGTGCTTTGGTTCACAGAGAGCTGTACTAGTGGTTAAAGTGTGTTGACCTTTGGCTTACTATGGGGTTTGCTTTATAACTCAGTGAATATTTCTGTGAGTCCCAGTGAGTTTAGCGTGTGAGATGGGAGTGTTGTGGGTTGCAGATTTGTTCTTCGGGTCTGAGTGTTGGGTGTAGTGGTCTCAATGAGGTGTTCTCTGAATCTCAGTTGGTTGTGTTGTTGTTTAAAGTGTGTCGAGCTTTGGCTTAAAGTGGGGCTTGCTTTGAAACTCAAAAAGTTTTGCTGTGGGTTCAAGTGAAGATAGGGTGAGAGTGAGGTGTGTTGTGGGTAGCTGATATATTCTTAGGGTCTGAGTGATATGTGTAGTGGTCTCAGTGAGGTTGGCTGTGCTGTGGTTTAAAGTAGGTTGAGCTTTTGGCATAAAGTGGTGATTGCTTCATAACTCAATAAATTTTTCTGTGGGTCCCAGTAAAAATAGGATGTGAGTTGGGTGTGTTGCAGGTCGCAAATTTGTTCTTAGTGTCTGAATCATAAGTGCAGTGGATCCAGTGAGGTGTGCTTTAGCTCACAGTGGGTTGTGCTGTTGCTTAAAGTGAGTTGAGCTTTGGCTTAAAGTGGGGCTTGCTTTAAAATTTAATAAATTTTTCTGTGGGACCCAGTGAAGGTAGGGTGTGTTCCTGGTCGCAGATTTGTTCTTAGTGCCTGAGTTTTATATGTACTGGTCCTAGTGATGTGTGCTTTGGTTCACAGTAGACTGTGCTGTGGCTTAAATTGGGTTTATCTTTGGCTTAAAGTGGCGTGTGCTTTGTAATTCAATGATTTTTTTCTGGGTCCTAGTGAGGTTAGAGTGTGAGTGGAGAGTGTTGTGGGTCACAGATTTGTTCTTCTGGTCTTAGTGATGTGTGTAGTAGTCTCAGTGTGGTGTTCTTTGGTCACAGTGGGCTGTGCTGTTGTTTAAAGTGTGTTGCGCTTTCGGTTAAAGTGGGTTTGCTGTGTAACTCAACGGATTTTGCTGTGGGTAATTGCGAGGTTTGTGTCTGAATGCGGTGTGTTGTGGGTCACAGATTTGTTTTTTGGGTATCAGAGATGTGTGCAGTGGTCTCACTGAGTTGTGCTGTGTGTCACAGTGGGCTGTGCTGTTGGTTAAATGGGGTGTGCTCTAGTTTAAAGTGGAGTGTGCTGGGTAACTCAATATTGCTGTGTTTGCTGGTGAGGTTTGTTTTAGAGTGGGGTGTGCTCTGGGTCACACTTTAATTCTTTGGGTCTCAGTGATGTGTGTGGTGGTCTCACTGAAGTATGCGGTGGATCACAGTGGGCTGTGTTGTTGGTTAAAGTGGGGTAAGCTGTTGGTTAAAATGGGCTGTGCTGTGTAACTCAATGAATTTGACTGAGGGTCACACTGAGGTTTTGGTCTGTGTGTGGTGTGCTCTGGGTCACAGATTTGTTCTTTGGGTCTCAGTGATGTGTATGGTGGTTTCACTGAGGTGTGTGGTAGATCGTAGCAGACTGTGCTATTTGTTAAAGTAGGGTGTGCTGTGTGTTAAAGTGGGGTGTGCTGTGTAACTCAAAGAAATTTGCAGTGGGTCTGATTGAAGTGGGTTGCAGATTTATTTTTGGAATTCATTTATGTGTGCAGTGGTCTCACCGAGGCATACTGTGGGTTTCATTGGGATGTGCTGTGGGTTAAAGTGGGGTGTGCTGTGTATTTCGATGAATATTGCTGTGGGTTCCAGTGAGTTTTGGTTCAGAGAAGGGTGTGATTTGGGTCCCACTGCTGTGCTTTGGTTCTCAGTGATATGTGTAGTGGTCTCACTGAGGTGTGCTATCATTTGCAGTGGGCTGTACGGTTGGTCAAAGTGGTGTGTGCTATGGGTTAAAGTGGGGTGTTCTTTGTACCTCGATGAATTAGACTGTTGGTCTCAGTGACTTTTGGGTCTGTGTGGGGTGTCCTGTGCATCACAGATTTGTTCTTTGCGTCTCAGTGATGTGTGGTGATCTCAATGACATTTGCTGTGGTTCACAGTGGGCTGAGGTATTGGTTAAATTAGGATGTGGTGTGGGTGAAAGTGGGGTGTGCTGTGTAACTCAATGAGTTTTGCTGTGGGTCCCAATGAGGATTGTGTCAGTGTGCATTGTGTTTGACGTCACACTTTTATGCTTTTTGTCTCAGTGATGTGTGCAGTGGTCTCACTGAGGTGTGCTGTTGGTCACAGTGGGCTGTGCTGTTGGTTAAATTGGAGTGTGCTTTGTGTTAAATTGAGGTGTGCTGTGTAACAAAAAATTTTGCTCTGGGTGCCAGTGAGCTTTGGGTCTGAGTGGGGTGTGTTTAGGTTTTCAGATTTGTTCTTTGGGTCTCAGTGATATGTGCAGTGGTCTCACTGAAGTATGCTGTGTGTTGCAATGGGCTGTGCTGTTGTTTAAATGGGGAGTACTCTGAGTTAAATTGGGGTATGCTGTATAGATCAATGACTATTATTGTGGGTCCCAGTAAGGTTTGTGTCAATGTTGGATGCGCTGTAGGTCACACTTTTATGCTTTGTGTCTTAGTGATGTGTGGAGTGGTGCCAAGGTGTGCTCTCAGTCAAAGTGAGCTGTGCTGTTGTTTAAAGTGGGGTGTTCTGTGGATTAAAGCTGGGGTGTGCTGTGTTCTTTATTTACTAAGAATATTGGAATCAAGCTCATAATTCTAAAGACAGAGAAACTTTGGGATCCTTATTTATAATTGAACCCAGTATTTTTCTCTTATGTCCTTACTACAGATGGCAACACTGAGTTTCAAAGCAAACCTGTTAGAGTTTCTCAGCTCACAAGGAGTAAAAAAGGACTTGATCCCAGATCTTCTTCTTCTTCTTCTTCTTTTTTTGTCACCCTCCGGGGTGGCCAAGCCATAATCTTTTCTCCTCCATTCTCCTCTAGGGGTCTTGGGCACACACGCATTCAAACCCTGCATAAGTTTAAGGCACTGGGTCCAGGACTTGAACTGCGGTCTAATACATGGGAGTCCAAAGACATAACCAATACTCCAACTGCTGGTCCCATGACCCCAGATCTTCTATGTATAAAGTACTTACTCTCTTCCCTCTGCTAACCCCTGGTTCTACATATGTGCACAAAATTCAGTGACTGAGTTAAAGATCTCTCTAGTTATTTATTTTCAGAACAACATTTGTCAAGACCACAGTATAAACCTTGAAGAGGCATCAATTAAATGGACATGGCCATGAATAAGCCTATCTAAACTCTCTCTTAGCAGCAAAGATATTCTGGGACCAGCAGATGGCGTAATGGTTACGTCGCTGAACTCCCATGTAGTAGACTGCGGTTTGAGTCTCAGATGTGGTGACTTAAACTCACACCAGGCATGTGTGCATCTGTGCCCAAAGTCATGAAAGGAAAATGGAAAAGGGATTGCAATGAAGCCATTTCCCTGGGGTGGGTAATTTCTTGTTTTCTGTCACTGTTTCTCTGGCGGGCACGTGTGCCCTACAGCAAAAATATCTCAAAAATTTAAAACTATATAAAACATTTAAGATGTTCTTTTCACTGCCATGGAATCACTTATTCTTGTAGCCCTCCCAATGATCACAGAGATAGCCAGAGATTTCGATTTTGGCCAACTGAACCTTTTACATCCGACCACAGCTCTTCAAATCCACTTGCTATTGCTGCAATCTAAATTACCAAAGAGTGAAAAATTGCAGCAAGTATGTATGAAAAACTTTTCTGGGAGGTCAAAGTCTATTTGCTCAGATGTAGAAAAAAAAAAGGTATTGTCAAGTAAAACTAATTTCACCCTGGAAAACATTTCAGGCAATTAGGTAGTAGATTATAACATATTACAGAAAATCATCAGTGCGTTTGTCTTTTTTGCAACAAAGATGAATGAAAATTGTATTCACATTTTATTGGTGTGTGTTTGTGGTCATATAGTAATGCTAATGATAGTTAAAACTTCTCCTTATAGCCTTTATTCATATTAAATTGAACATGAAATCAAGGAAATTTATTATTTCTGTGTCAGTTAGACAAATGCAGAGTATAAAGTCACTTTACTCAAGTCTGTCATGAAAATCTCATTAAAAAAATGTTGCTCTATGCCCTAAAAATCTGATCATATATGTTAGTTCCTTACTAAAAATGTCCTCCACATGTAGTTTTGTGCCCATAAGTATAAAATGAATAAATAAATAAATAAACAAAAAGATGATGGATAAATTATTACTTTTTTTTTGGAGAGGTTTTTGCTATAGGGCATGTGTGCTCACCAGATAGAGAGAGATATAGAGACAGAAAACAAGAAATTACCCCCCCCCTCCCAGTGGGGATGGCCACGCCACAATCCCTTCTCCTCCATTCTCCTCTTGGAATCTTGGGCATGCACGCACATGCGCCCGACATGACTTTTAAGTCACCGGGTCCAGGACACGAATCGCGGTCGACTACATGGGAATTCAGCGACATAGCCATTACATTAACTGCTGGTCCTGATTTTTTTTTAAAGAATATAATAGAGCCAGCCAGTGGCATGGTATTTAAGACAACTGGATCTCACATGACCGACCATGGGGTTAAATCCCAGTCCTGAAGGCTTGAAAAACATACCTGGTGCATGTGCGCATCCAAAATCCAAAAAGGAAGGAGAGATGGAGGAGAAAGGAATTGCGATGTGACCACGTCCTCCTTGGAGAGGGTATTTTCTCCCTCTTCCTGTCTTTCTGCTTTTCTATCTCTTTTTGGTGACCGAACATGCCCTCTACAAGATAAAAAAAAATCCTAAGGTTATAAAATAGTTTTCACTCTAACAACTCTATTTTACGAAATATTTGATTTAATAATAATTTTGTTAAATTTAGTTATAACTCAAAATAATCACATCCATTAGAATTTAGGTAATAGAATTTGTCTTAGTATCTGCAGGGTTTTTCTTTTTTTTTTTTTTTTTTCAGATTTTTGCCATAGAGCGCATGCACTTGCTGGAGAAACACAAAGGGAGGGAAAGTGAAAGATCACCCCACAGTGGGAATGACTGCACTACAATTCCTTTTCCTCTAGGAGCCTCTTGGGATTTTGTGCATGTATTCACACACACCTGTCATAATTTTCAAGCTGCTAGGTCTCCAACTCAATCCATGGACTTGGTCATGTGGGATCCAGTACCTTAACCCTCATGCCTTTTGGGGGTCCCAACGGTGCCCTTTTTTAATATGAATAATGAAATGATGACCTTGTTTGTTTCAAATTCACATGTTATGCATGGAAATATTTCCAGCATATCTCATATCATTCCACAGGCTACTGGGGGGAGGTGGGTAGACTCTCATGTGCCTTCCTGATGATTCTTCAGCCTATTTGAGATCCAGCCACCTTAACCGCTATGTCATTGGCTGGCCCTCTGGCTTCCAATTCAATTAACTTCATCTATTGCTACTTATATCATTATAACTGACACAAAGTTATGTCAGGATTTAGAAGATCAGCTGAAATATTTAGTCTGCAGAGGTAGTTAAGACATCTCTGCAGACTAAATAAAAATCTTGGCGATGGACTTAGCTTTGGCTATTGGAGTCTTCTTCAACTCAGTGCATATACAAATGTAAAATACGTGATTTCTAGCCAGACATTGTTTAAAAAGTAATTTTTTTCCACAAGCAAGACCTCGTATAATTGCCACAGCATTTTTTAAAACATGCATGTTTGTTTTCATTTTACAAGTGAGACTATAGTGCCAATTATAACATGTAACAGCTCAATAAATTATTACTAAACCATTAAATGCTCTTATTCAATTACCAGGTCACCTAAAAACTGGGTCTGTTGTCTCCTCACTGTAGTTCCAGCTACTAGGGAAACTAAAACAAGAAGATGGCAATGTAGTAAGGCCACTTTAAGAAAAAAAAAAAAAAAAAAAAAAAAAAAAAAAAAACAAGGGAAACTGAGGTACCATAAAACTGCAGAGAATTTATTTAGGCAAAAAGCAATTTATGAACCTGGTAGCTGTACATCAGAAGTGGTCAGGGACCTCACATGGGCTTTTGTATGAAGGAACTTCAAGATATGGAAAATGTGTGGTATTAAAAAAAAGTATGGGGCCAACAGATGGCATGGTGGTTCAGGCACTGGACTCTCACTTAGACAAAACTGTGGTTCAAGTGTTAGACCTGAAGGGGGTTGAAACTCCCTCTGGGTGCATGTGTGTGTGTGTGTGTGTGTGTGTGTGTGTGTGTGTGACCAAAATTCCAAAAGGATAATGGAGGAGAAAGCATTGTGGGTGGTCATCCCTTCTGGGAATAACTTCTCATTTTCTCTCTCTCTGTCTCTCTCTGGTGAGCACATACATCTTATGGCAAAAACCTAAAAAAAAAAAGGATTCATGATTTTAAAATTTTTTTCACAAAAATACACTCACCTTTTTTTGGACAAAAATAAACTCACATTTTAATACCATTTTCCTATAAACTTCTAAGATTCCTTTTTTAGAATGAATGGGGAAATAATGCAAATAAACTTGGGGGTTGATTTGATTGATAATGGTTTAAAGTTGCCTTATTAGACCTGTCCTGCTAGAAAGTCTTTAGTCATGAGTCACTTGGTTGCTTCTGACTGGCTAAACTTCCATTCTGTTTTTCACTAATACAAGCATTTACAAGAAATGGCTCAAATTAAGATTTGTTTATGTATGCAATTTAAGCAAAGTGAAGGTTATTTTCAAGGCCTTACCAGCTTTGATTTTATAGACCTGATTTTTTTTTTAATTTATGTTTTTGCTAAAGGACACACATACTTTCCAGAGAGAAATAGAGAGACAGAAGGAAAGTGAGCAATACCCCACTGTGGGGGATTACCACACAACAATCCCTTCTCCCCCACTTCTCCCTCCTTTTGGGATTTTGGGCATATATCCATTTTTTTTTTAGAGGTTTTTGCTATCGGGTGCTTGCACTCACCAGAAAGACAGAGAGAGAGACAGAGAGACAGGAAGCGAGAAATCACCCCCCAGGGGGGATGGCCATGCCACAATCCCTTCCCCTCCATTCTCCTCTCAGGATCTTGGGCACACATGCACATGTGCCCAGAGTGAGTTTAGCCACCAGGTCCAGGACTCAAATCATGGTTGAGTACATGGGAGTCCAGCAACATAGCCATTACGCTAACTGCTGGTCCCGGCATACATCCATCTTCACCTCAGGTGTTCTTCAACATGCAAGGTGTGGAACTCCAGCCACTCTAATCAACACACCATTGGCTGGCCCTCTGCTCTCCAATTTAACTTGCTTCGTTGGTTGCTACTTATTACTAAGCAACAAAGTTGTGTCAGGATTTAGAAGACCAAATGAACGATTTAGTCTGCAGACATTGTGTTTAGCTCAAGGAAAGTTAGAGCACACATAATAACCAGGGTTTAAATTCCTTAAACATACAGGGCAGCACATAAATTTCCAGGATCCTATGTGTTGGAGGAGAGGGGTCGCCCTGAGACCAGACCTGGTGGATAGTACTCATCCCCCTCTCTCATTTCTCATTTGCCCATGTACACTATCATAAAAAGAAGTTTATAATTGAAAGAGAAAATTGAAGAAAGAATCAGTAAAAGAAGGAGTACTAAAACTATTTAATTTCTGCTGATTAACTGTGAGATGGGTCATACTACATTTTTTATTAAACAACAAAGGAAAAACTGAATTAACACTCACTAGTCGTGTGCCAACTCCCTTGAGCCAAATGAAAATTCATTTATTACCATGGGTGGATAATTGTGAATTATTTGATTTGTTTGTTTTACAATCTCTGTGGCAGATTTTAACTACGTTCTAATTAATATACTAATGGGATTTCAACATTAATTGACATTTTACAACGTCTTTAGAATTGCTTAATAAAAGATGTTGTATTAGTCTTGTCAGAAACGATTGACTTTTTTGTCATTCTATCATCAAAAATCCTTAGTACCAAGAACTTCCAAATCTGCCAGGAATAATAAGCTGGGCATCATTTTGTATGTAAAAGAATCTAAATTCTACAAAATGAACACCTTGTATGCATTTCTCTTTTTTTCTTTTTAGCTCTCTTACTGTAAAATGGAAATAACCAGAAGAATAACCTATTAAATTTTCTTTTTAAAAATTATTTATTTAATTTAATTTATTTATTCATTCATTTATTTTAATTTGACCAGAGAGAGAGACATGAGGGGAGAGAGAGAGAGAGAGAAAGTGAGACAGCAAGCCACCAGATCTGGGACTCGAACCGTGATCGGCTATGTGGGAGTGTCCAGCACCTTAACCACTACACCACCTGCTGGTCCCCTAGATTTTCTTTTTTTTCTTCTTTTATTGCTTATCCACTTCATGTGAATAAATAAATTGGTACAATTTGTAGCAACTATGTTTGAGGTTTTAAAATGTTTCCCTGTTTAAGTATAACTTGAGGAGTTTATATTAAAAATTCAAACCCCACAGGGCCAGCAAGTGGCAGAGTGGCCAATGGCACTGGACTCCCACATGACTGATGGCAGTTCAAGTCCCGGACCTTGTGACTTGCTTTCTTACTCTTTCTCCTTCTTTCTCTCCCTCTCACCCTGTCCCTCTCTTACCAAATTAAAATAAATAAATAAAGTTAAATAAAATAATTCTTTAAAAAAATTAAACCCCACACCAGGAGAGGTTATACTTTGGTAAGTGTGGATAAAATCTGCAAATTAACAAGTATCTCAGATAATTCTGTGTAAGGAGTGCTCTTTCAATAAATGCTTGATGAGGAGAATTAGGAGAGGAATGATATCAAAGGAAAAGAAAGCAAAATAGTACTAAATGTAGCAAAATATCTATCAGTTAACCCATAGTTTGCTGCAATATTTATAGGTTTTAATTTCTAATTTCTGATGAATGATACACATCATTGTTTTCTCATTGTAATCTAAATTGTCAGAGGAAAATGTGGTCAATACCAGTGTTGCTGTATTCATGTATAATTTAAAATGATTAAGAGTATTTGAGACCAGAAGATTTAATTTATTAGAATGAATTTAGACATTTTTTTCTTTCAGATTTTTACCATAGATCCTGAGCATTTGCTGGAGAGAAACAGAGAGAGACAGAAAGAGAAACTGAGAAATTACCCCCCTCGAGTATGGCCATGCCTCAACTCCTTCTCCATTATCCTCTCTAGATGCTGGGCATGCATGCACGTGTCTAGTGTGGTTTTCAAGCCACTGGGTTCAGCATTGGAACTGCAGAATCAGCCACATGGGGTCCAGCACCTTAACCAGTATGACACCTCTTGGCCTCAGATATGTATTTTTTTAAAAAAATATTTGGAAAACCATTGTCTTGGGGCTGATAGGTGGAGTGGTATTTAAAGTGCTGGACTTTCAAATGGCCGACTGTGATATGAGTCCCAGACCTGGTGGCTTGCTTTCTCACTTTCCTGCTCTCTCTCTGATCAAATTTAAATAATAATATAATATTAAATAAAATTAACCAAATAATATTTTTTTATAAAGAGAAAGCATTGTCTAATCCAATCGACCAAAATAAGAATGTGGTTAGTAAAATTACTTAAATCACCTATAAAATTAAATTATTCATACTTATTAAACCTTTTACATCATGAGAACATATAATAAAAAAAGTTATGCTAAGTATAATTTTGCAACCATGATTAAATGCTAAGCACCCCCCAAGCTCCACTCGCCCACTTCATCCTTCCTTCCCCCCACACACATTCCTTTCTCTCTTCTTTCCTTCATACTTCATTCTCATTAAGTAGGCATACTTAAAACTGTGTCAATTAAACACAGGCTGTTATTTGGGACCTTGGTCAAGTATTTAATTCCCTCTGAGCTTAAATGTCCTAATTTTAAAAATAAGGACCTTTGTGCGATTATTTCTAATGTTTTAAAGGTCTCTTTCTCTTTGTCTCCTTTCCACTCCTGTGTGTGTGTGTGTGTGTGTGTGTGTGTACATATGGATACATTAACATCTATATACATGTGGACACTTGTCACTACTATACTTTGGTGTTTACTGCTCATACCCAGAATTGTTATATAGTTATTATCATTCCAATAGATTCATGCACGCAAATAGTTTAATGCTGTTATATGCAGTCAGTCTCACTGATGCCTCTAGCCCCATTATCATATACAGGTATGTGTATACCTCTGAGCAACCAAATAAATATTCTCATCTTGCATTTCATATAACCCTGAGAAAGCAATCTATTCAGTACTGCAGCATCTAATAACTGACAAGGATGAGATCATCTTTCTTGTTCCCTCCCGTGCAAGAATTCTTTGACAAATAAAGTAGCTCTGGTAGCATCACAGAGCAGTCTTACTGTATTCACAGATAAATCTTGAGATAGTTGATGTTAATAAGTTGTTTCTGTTTCCACTGGCAAATTAAAAAAAAAAAAGTAATGATGTAGTGTTAACTTAGCAAATATAACAGAAATCATAATAAATATAATCTGTTCTGCTAGCTACCGTGTTGAATTAGTATGGTGTAAAATAAGATAAACTTTTTTTTTAAGAGGTTTTTGCTATAGGGCACATGTGCTCACCAGACAGACAGAGAGAGACAGAGAGACAGAAAGCGAGAAATCCCTCCCTGGGGAGATAGTCACGCCACAATCCCTTCTCCTCCATTCTCCTCTTGGGATCCTGGGCATGCATGCACATGCGCCTGGCATGAGTTTAAGCCACCAGGTCCAGGACTCGAACCGCGGTCGACTACATGGGAGTCCAGAGACATAGCCATTACGCTAACTGCTGGTCCCAAGATAAACTTTTTAAATTTTGTTTTCTAAATTCTACTGTGTATAATTTTCACTGACATAGGCAAGGCTTTTGCTCCCTTATATTTCTGAAAAAAAAAAAGTTTTTATGGACTTTTTGGTATTGGATATTGTCAACTCATGGTACAATACAAATTTTCTATAACCAGCTGACAAAAATATTATAAGTTTGTATACAATCATTTTTAGACAAATGATAGTACTTCACGAACTACAAATTGGGTGGTGTTTTACCGGGTGGTCTTACAGATGGAAGATATTGAGCACTTCTGAGCACATTATGGACAGCTCTGCATAAATGGTGAACACCAGTCATTACAATGCAGCAGGTAGGGGTAGCTGGGAGGGAATTCAAAGGAACATTGGAAATGGATCAGTTTAGGAATGTGTCTTCTTCTTCCTTAATTTACTCTGTCTTATCTTCATCTCCAAAACCTACTTACAAAGCTTTCCTCAGTGCGTTGAGGATGTGCTTAAAACACAGACATTAAGGAATTAGCACACTATAGGGCTGACTCCCTCTGAAGTTGCATTTACTTGTTAGAAAAGGTAGTATCTTTAATACATTGTCCTTGGGAAACCGTGTATCATGTGTCACTCTTCTGTAACTGGCATAACCCCTCACTTAGGTGCTACACACACACACACATGCACACACACACACACACACACACACACACACACCAGCACATTAATTATTACCTACTTCATCAGTTCTGTGAATGAGTCACCAAAATCAAGCCACTAGGTCTGAGATTCAAACCATGGTCGGCCATGTGGGAGTGTTCAGCACCTCAACCAGCACGCCATCTATTGCCCCCCCTTGACATACTTCTAAGGCTTGTACAGTTACTGTCTGCAGGTCTTTCTATAGAGTCATGCCTAACAGGTATAAGAGACTGGAAGGGAGTAAGTCCAATAAAATTATGTAATATTTATTATCAAATTTAGTTTGTGTAAAGGTAGTGTAGGAAAGGGGGTGCTTGGTAGAAGTACAGACATACTGTGTAATCTTCTGACCTATATCCATTAGGATTAAGTTGAAGGAAAGATGGGAATTGTTGATACATGATTGGGAATTTTTCAAAGACCTGTGGCACAAGAATATTATGTACATGTATGTAATAAAAATATGAAGGCTGTATGTCATATGTATTTTCTAGTAATTTATTTTTACTCTATAATACAAATATGAATAAAAAACAGATTGGAAAAAAAATCTCTCAAGAAGTAGATTGAGATGCACTGCTTTATCTGCCGTTTTTTGCAGAGGAATATTTAGTAAGTGTCAGCGTGACAGAAAACACAGCCATTCTCTTAATTCTACCCATTACAATGTGGCTCTTCAACTTTCTCTATAGAATTCTCTAACATTAGTGATTGTCTTCACATAAATGCATAAAAAAAAGCACTCTTGCTATCTATCTAACAGTTTATAAAGAATCGGGGAATATTTGGGGACTAGATATTAGGTTGTAATTTACTATTAACATTGACAACAACAAAGGAACAAAAAGTTAGGTATTAGTTTGTGGGCTAGCAGGTGGTGTGGTGGTTAAGGTGCTACATTCCCACATGGTTGTTGTGGTTTAAATCCTGAACCTGGTGGCTTGAAAATCGCACTGTGTGTGTGTGTGTGTGTGTGTGTGTGTGTGTGTGCCTGCCCAAAATCCCAAGAGGAGAATGGAGAAGAGATTGCTGTGGGACCATCTGAAAATCACAAAAGGCACATGTGTATGCTTTCCCAAAATCCCAGGAGGAGGATGGAGGAGAAAGGATTGCAGTATGGCCATCCCCTCGAGAGGTGATTTCTCACTTTCACTCTCATTGTCTCTCTCTGTGTCTAGCCAGCACATGTACACTATGGCAAAATCCTTTAAAGAAGAAGTAATATCTGTAATATCTAAGTCAGCAACTTAGAGTTAATCAGTACTCTAACAGTTAATCAGTACTCTATTGTAGAGTATGTAATATGACCTCAGATACAATGAATAGATAGGTGTTCTACATCATTCTAAAAGGATACTCAGGCAACCTTATTTCTTCTTGCAAGGAAATAAATTTTACTATTCAAATTCAAAGCTTTCCATTTATTTATTCAGTCTTGATCTATTAGGTCATTGGAAAAGTCAGGATGCATTTTTGGATAGAAAAACAGAAATATACATCATGACTTTCCAGATGACCTAATAGTTGTTTGATGTTTAATCTCTTAAAATTTTAACTTTATTAACATAAGTTGGTTTTTTAAAAAAAAAATGATAATTTTCTAATTATCTAAGTTCCTCATTTCAATTTGCAACACTGGTTTCTCTGTATTTCTCCAACCTCTGAATGTTGTATTGCCCTAGACCCCAGCCACTGGGTCTCTTGATTTCTCTTTCTGTACGTACTCCCTAGGGGACTGCACCTAGGATTTCGGTATTAAATAGCATCAAATAACACATAGAGCTTTCAATATTTAAATATTTACATCTTCTTAACTCAATATTTTTATAATCTTTTGTCCATTACTTATCCCCAGGTGAGTAGCTAGTAGATATGTTCAAACAATATTAATGAATCCCTATAGTTCCACCTTCTCCCTAACCATAGACGGTCTCATATTACTCCACTTACTTGACATCCTCCCCAAACCATGACGTCTTTCATTCCTGTGTTTCTAGTACTTCACATTCAGCCCATCACCAAATCACGTGACTCTACCCATAAAACATACATAGATTCCTAGCACTTCCATATTTACCTCTACATTCTGGTCTAAGACACTCTTTTCTGAATTATTTCAATAATCATCCAATTCTTTGTTCCAAAATCACCTCAACTTCCGCACAGTCTAGTCTTCACGTGGTTGGAAGAGTCATCATTCAACAAATAAAGTTGATTACGTTCTCCTTTTTTTTTTTTAAAGCCTTCCCACCTGGGGGGTTTAACTGGCCCAGAATGTAGCCAGTATCCATCTTTGGTCTCCAGGGTACTGCAGGATATGGCCCTATATACTTCTCTGACTTAATATCCTTCAAATATTTTTGTCTTGCCTTCTTTCTGTTCCCAGAACATAAATCCTCAGGGATTTGTGCTATTCCCTGGGTATTGTAATGGATACTGTAGATGTAATTGTATCAATATCCGTCTTCATTAACAGAATTCTCAAACCTTCATACTTTAATTTTGCTCCATAGCTCACATAACCAGAAGACAAATTCTATATTTGTTATTTATATATTTATCAAATTATCTGTAAAAATAAATCCACTATGAGATTAATTTATTTACTTAGTTCATAGCTGCATATTCAATATCTGAATTTAGGACAGTACCTGTTCTATAACAAGTACTCTTCCAATATTTGCTGATTAATTAAAATAAATAAAAAAATGGGATACTGTTCTTTTCTTTCTATAATTAGCTGTCTTTACCATTATGCTTTCAACATAAATATTATCCTCTCAAAAGAACTTCTCTTGATTTCTCTGGTCATCATTTCCATCCTGTTATTTTTTTTTCAACAATTCACAAATACATAATAATTTCAGTCTTATTTAATTTTTCTCTTTTCTCTGGTTCTTCCCTTTTTGTCTTTTCCTAGAACTATATTGGGTGTTCAATTGTTTTCGGGTTCTTGCTCTTTTGAATATGCAGCAATGAGCGGTCTTTGATCTACCAACTGTTGCACTTTGACACAACTAAGAGTAAAATGGCTTGCCTTAAGCTTGACTTCATGTATAATAGTTTGATTCTAGAGCTGGGTTTTTAAAAACAGTTGGCCTTGGGACCAGCAGTTAGCGTAATGGCTATGTCGCTGGACTCCCACGTAGTCGACCGCGGTTCGAGTCCCGGACCTGGTGGCTTAAACTCACGCCGGGCGCGTGTGCGTGCGTGCCCAAGATCCCGAGAGGAGAATGGAGGAGAAGGGATTGCGGCGTGGCCATCCCCCCTGGGGAGTGATTTCCTGCTTTCTATCTCTCTGTCTCTCTCTGTCTGTCTGGCGAGCGCACGCGCCCTATAGCAAAAACCTCTCCAAAAAAAGAAAAAAAAAAAAAAAAAAAGTTGCCCTTTATTTCATTCCATGTAAGTGAAAAAATAATGTAAATTGGGATTATTTACTTTTAGTATGTTGGCAATGATATAAAAATGTCAGAACGCCATCATTTTTGAAATTGCATGTATTATAAAATGAAACATAAGACCGATCTTTAAATATGCTAGAGATTTTGAAACACATACTGGAAATGTTTTTAAATTTTTTAAAAAGATTTTTGCCATAGGGCATGCACGCTCACTGGAGAGAGACAGTGAGAGTGAAAGCGAGAAATCACTCCAAAGGGAGATGGCCATGCTGCAACCCCATCCCATCTATTCTCCTCTTGAGATTTTGGGCACATACACACATGCATTCAGCATGATTTTCAATCTGCTAGGTCTGGGACTTGAACCATAGTTGGCCGTGTGGAAGTACAGCATTTTAACCATCATGCCATTTCTACTGATAATGTTAATCTATTACTTCCCTATCCTTTCCAAGCTAAAAACTTCATTAGAGATTGAAAATACAATAATGAAGACTTCTTGAGACAGAATGATAAAAAGAATCCAAATCAGAAGAATTCATAGGAAATTCTTTTGGAGAATCTATAATACGTTTCCCTTGGGATTTGAGAGACAGATACTGGCATCTGAATCATGACAGAAATTTTTTGGCTGAGAGTCTAAAGCTAAAGTTACTCCTGCCATATGGCAGAATATGGAAAATTCCGAGAACATTTTATCTATTTTGAGGCAGGGATGCTTGTGCATTTCTCATGAACCAAATGATGGTCCGATGAGGAAGGAGACTGAGTGATTTATTTTAGAAGTATTCTGCACAAGAGGACTCTTAGGAGGGGGAAAAATGAGAGGAGACTTTAAAGAGAAGGTAGACTGACAAAATGGAGGAGGTTGTGGTGGAACTTTTATACGGCCATATGGGCAAGACATCATTCATACCACTGAAAACTGTGACCAAGAGCTATTCCCGTGGTGGTTTTCCAAAGAATTTGTAAACACCTCCCTAAAAGCAAGCCAGCCTTTACATCTGTCCCTTCAAGAATGTACCAGCAAGACATTATACATGGTGAGCTTCTTCATTAAAATATTTTATAGCCTAGCTTTTCTTTTCCATTCTAGAAAGAGGATAGAAAGAGAGAGAAAAATAATTATGACTTCTTAATCTCTATTGCAGGTGTTCTGGCCTAGTATGATATAAACTAGGGTAAGAAAAATGTCAAATATATAAAAATTCTGATATCACATTGCATTAAAAACTTTTTTGGAGAGGTTTTTTGCTACAGGGTGCATGCACTCAACAGAGAGAGACAGAGAGACAGAAAGTGAGAAATCAATCCCCAGGGGGAATGGCCATGCCACAATCCCTTCTCCTCCATTCTCCTCTCTGGATCTTGGGCACACACGCACATGTGCCCGGTGTGAGTTTAAGCCACCAGGTCCAGGACCTGAACCATGATCGAATACATGGGAGTTTAGCAATATAGCCATTACGCTAACTATTGGTCCCTACATTTAAATGTTTTAATGCCCAAAATATACTTTATTTGTGTTACTTAATGGTGGCTGGAGGGATTTTTTTATTATTTGAGAATAAACAGAAAAATCTATGATACCTGCCAAAGTTTCTTTCAGAGTCAGGAGAAAAACAAGTGATTTAAATGGTTTGTAATTAAGTGCTGTGAGAAAAGAAGTTGTTTTCTATTTGTATTCTACCAAGTCAGGCTTTCAATAAACTGCATGCATATGAATTAAATTGATGCTTGTTTAATAACTGCATAAAGATATAAATAAAAGGACTAGCTTTTTACTCATAATCTATAGTTAATTTATCAAACAAGTATTTATTGATAAGATACTGTGTAGACAGAGTAATGGCTCCTCAAAAATGCTATGCCCTAATTCTCCAAACCCATGAATAATATATCACCTTTTATAGAAAAAGGGACTTGCATATTAAGAACATTATGATGGAAAATTCCTCAGGATTGGCAATGTGGACCCAATATGATCACAAAGGTCCTTACAAGAGACAGACAGAGGAGTTGGAGTCACTGTCAGAGTAGGAGGTAAAGTATGGATGATGAGAAAAAAGGGCAAAGAGCTAAGGACACACGCTTGGTAGTGTCTACAAGCTTTAGAAGCTAAGACAGGCAAGGAAGAGATATTTCCCTAGAAACTTCACAGAAAAAAAAATTTCACAACATTCATTTTAGAACCTCTAAGCTCCAGAATTGTAAGATAATAAACTTGTATTGTCTTAGCTTCTTAATTAGTGATAACTTATTTATAAAGTAATAGGAAATGATATAGCTACTATGTACTGAGTCCTGTTCTAGGTGATGGAAATACATAGATGAATATAGAAGAAAACTACTTTTAATATTGTGCTTTACCTAAATTTAAACCTTATTTTTTTTGACAACTGCTTAAGGTAAGTATAATTAGCCACTTTTAATATATGGAGAGACTTGAGATTAAAGAGTAAGTTGCTGAAATGAAGACTGGTTCAAGAGAGCAGCTTGCTGGACACCAGGCTACCTGTGGCTGCAGGCCTTAATGGCCAGGACCTGTGGTCCATCTCCAGCTGCACACACCCCCCCCCCACCCCACTGGCCTTTGGACTCTCAGAACTTTGGTGTTTCATATAAAATGGCTCAAATATTTTCTTTGCTCCTAAAGTGAAGTTCAACAGCTCAGTTGGAGTCATACCTGTTCTTTAGAAGCAGGGAGGACTTTGGGCTACCCAGGACCAGTGACAACAGTGCAGGGTACTGTCAAACAACAGAGAGGCAGAGCAGAAGAGAGATCGCCAATTTTCTACTCCTGCACACCTCTGAATGCTCAGAGACACCTTGAATAATTTAGGAAGGAACATATAGATTGCCAGATGAGTAGGAACAATCACAGAGGCATAAGAAATTTGAGCAACCAACAAAATGTCTCTTCCACAAAGGAAAACGTTAATTCCATATCACCCACAGACTACACAAGGGAAGTTGTGCATATGTCAGATAAGCAACTCGAAATATTTGTAGTAACCAAACTAATTGAGATGCAAGAAAAAGGAGGCAATGAGCTCCTGAAGGAAGTGAGGAAGTACTTTTGATGAGTTGAAAGAAGAAATAGGCACCTTAAAATAGAATCAAGCAACTGTTAGGGATGAAGAATGTGATAAAGAAAATGAAAACCTCCCTCGAGAGTATTAAGAGTAGATTAGGTTACACAGAAGATCAAATTGCGAACATAGAAGACAAAGTCTCTGACTTAGAAAAAAGCATCAGAAAGACTGAGAAAACAACCAAGAAAAATGTGGATAATATATGAGAAATACAGGATACCATCAAATGCCCCAATGTCCTAATAATTGGTATTCCAGAAAAGAAAGGAAAATAATAAGGGCATTGATAATTTATTTAATGAAATACTGGAAGAAAATTTTCCAAACCTAGCAAGGTATTCAAATATTCAGATCCAAGAAATACGTAGACTCCCAAACAGAATCAATCCAAGAAGATCCTCTCTAAGACACATCACGGCCAGATTGGCCAAAACCACAAGCAAAGACAAAATACTAAAATTGACAAGAGGGAAATATCGAGTTACTTACACATGTCTCCCCATCAGGCTAACATCAGACCTCCCATCGGAAATAATGCAGGCAAGAAGGGAATGGGAAAATATAGTGAAAGCATTAAATGAAAAACAATTTCAACCAAGAATACTATACCCATTGAGATTATCCTTCATATGAGGAAAAAAGATAAAAACATTCTTGGATAAACAAAATCTGAAAGAATTTACCAACTCTAGAACATCTCTTCAAGAGGTTCAGAAGGGAGTACTATGCCAGGAAAACTAAAAAGTCAGATGCACAATTATAAGAGAATAAAAAACACCCAAGAAAATGGCTCACTTAATGATAGGAACAGGTCTGGAAATATCAATAAACTGCATGCATATGAATTAAATTGATGCTTGTTTAATGACTGTATAAAGATATAAATAAAAGGACTAGCTTTTTATTCACAATTTATAGTTAATTTATCAAACAAGTATTTTTGATAAGATACTGTGTAGACACAGTTATTTGCACAAACCCCCATAAGAATTCTCATTGGTTTAGTTGACTTTGCTGGAACCTTTTATAAAGAACTTCAGATCAGACTCTAAAAATCCTCCCAAGGCTGCTAAGTCAGAATTTCATCAACTGACTGTACCTTTAAGTTCTGTACTTAAAGGTTTTTTGGGCACCTAAGGAAGTGACATTCTTTATGTTCCTGCAAGGCAGTACTGTTTATGGGACCAGGCAATCCTTTTAAGAGCTTCTGTTGGCTTTCTTGAGATCAACCTTAGTTCCTTATCTTTCTGGTCATATCTTCAGATATGATATTCCAGTCAAAGCCCTGGCAATAACCAGTGTTTCCAATTTCTAATGCAAGGCAACAGATATTATTAAACTTATGCAAATAACCATTCTGCTATAAAATAAGAATACTCAAAAATATTTTCCAATTCCAGAGGGATCAGGAAGGGAAAAAAGTTTATGTTTAAATTTAAAAAATAAGTTGACAAATTGCTGAACTTATCAATAGCTCAAAAGAAAATAAAGATCCTTAATTCTGGAAAACAAAGAACAAAAGAAAAGCAGTAATGCTTTAGTCAAAAATCATAAAATTCTATTTCACTCGTTCAGTCTCATGTAATTCATCTCTCTTCTGTTGAATTTGCAGTGTTACTATGGTCCCATCTTCCCATTTAATTCCTGGAAGTTAACATTCACCATTATTATTGGTATTTCCAGACTTGTTCCTACCATTAAGTTGAGCATTTTCTTGGTTCTTTTTTGTTCTCCTATTCTGTCTGTCCATCTTCAGATTTCCTAGTATAACACACCCTTCAGAACTGCTTTTCATGGCTTTCAACAGAAGTAACTTGAGAAACCCCAAGACACAAAGAAGTCATTCTTAGTCTGGAGCCCATTTTATTTATTTTGTAATAATTGGAAAGTACTTTTCTTAGAAATTGAATAAAGTATCCTGCCATAAAGCATTTCTTGCCTGAAGATTTTTAAAGTAGGGTGAAAAGGATGGTTGTAAGTTCATTAGTTCTTTTCCCTAAAATAATTCATTTAAAAAGTCATTAGCTTAATCGAAAGCAATTGATAGAGAGCCTTTAGGGATTCTATTCTAAATCTGAGGGATTTGCCTCATTAAAAATCAATTTTAAAATCAAAACTTTTTCTATGTGTGTATGAGGAAATAGAAAAAGAGACGTATAGATATAAAAATATTGCCAGGTTTTATAAAAGTAGTTTTCTATAATGAAAATCCCATTAAATAATATTTTAAGGCCAGTCTATGACACGGTTAAGGCTGCTGGATCTCACATGATCATCCGTAGAGTTCATTTAGAGTCCATGTGCATAGGTGTCCAAAATCCCAAAAGGAGGAAGAAATGGAGGAGTAGAGACTGTGGTTTGAATATTCCCCCATAGGGAGTATTTTCTCACTTTCTCTTTCTCCTTCCCTCTTTCTCTCTCTCTAGTGAGTGCACATGCCTTCTGGCAAAAAAAAAAAAAAAAAAAAAAAAATTAAAAATTAATAATAATAACATGTCTTCTTTGGTATATCTACATTTTTCTAATAGAAAACATAGTCTTATTCATAGGTGCTATTATTACAAATTTACAGGAGCTAAATCCCACTGCACATCATAGCTAGGTTAAAAATCTGATTTTGTGATAGTTTTCTTACATAATAAATTAAGCCTTAAAATATTCTCTTTTATTTCTAGTGCTCTGCTACAAATTTAACACTGAGTGAGTTTAACAAATTATAAACATTACCCAATAATGTGTGAAAGAAAACAAAGTCATGAAAGAAAAAGAAATATATGCCAAGTTGGATGGTTTAAAAAAAAAGAGAGAGTAGATTGAAAATGGAAATGTAAGAATTGTGGCTAAGGATACTTAGTATTTTTTATAAGCACTTCTTTTTCCATTATCATAAAGCTATTTAATAGCCTTTGTGCTTGATAACATGAACTCTTTTAAGAGTTACCATCTGGAGGATAGTGAAGTAGTTGACATATTTATTTCTCTCCTAATAGGATACTTGATAAGCCATGCTGCTACCAATTGCCATTACTTACAAAGACATCATATGTCAGAAAATAATGACAACAAGGCCAATGTAACCTTTGAAGTTAGATACAGAAAGTGGCCACAATAACATGTCTACAGTTGTTTAGAAGAAACACAGGTAATATAAGAAATTGCCTTCTTTTGTAATTAATGAAGCATTCCCTTCATTTACAAAAGTTGGGAATCTACTCAATATATGAGAAAATGTATCTGGCTATTACCTCTATTTTCTACTTTTGAATTTGAATGTCTTTAATTGTGTTTTCTTGTCTAATTGCTCTCATTAAGGCTTCCAGCATTATTACAAATTCCAGCCCCTTGTTATCGTTTTGCAAATTTTGTCAATATTTTCTATAAAACCATATGGTTATTTTCAAGTTCCTATATGATTTCAATATCTTGACCACATCTGTTCCTGTCTTTAATATATATTTTTATAAAAATATATATTGCATTTACATGCTCATTTGAATGTCTATTTGTATCTATCTATCTATCTATCTATCTATCTATCTATCTATGTATCTATCATCCATCTATCTATTTTATAGATGACATCTGTCCATTATACAGTTCAGCTTCTCAGTTTTAAAGTTACTCTAGTGTCCTCCTTGTTCTCTGGTCACTTACTGCTCCAGGGAATTTTTTCTATGCTTCTGATTCCCCCACTCCCTGGTAAACAGAAGATGGATATTTTACTCTAAATGCTAAAAAGGGTTTTCATTATTTCTCAAGTCTGGCCCTCAGCCTTCTGAAGGTGAACTGAAGATGAATGCCAACAATTTCTTAGATTTTACTCAACTCTCCTGGTTGCAACGGTCCCAGCTCTGGATTCCTAGAATTGAATAGCAAAGTGCCTTGTATGGATTTTTCCCAGTTTTTGTTTGTTTGTTTGTTTGTTTTACCTGCTTCTATATTTTGACATTCTAAACTCAAGTATTTAACAAAACTTGTGAAAGAGAATTGAAGAGTAGTAGAGACTTGTCCTGTGATTGGGAATCTCTGAAATTTTAATCTGCCATATTATTATACATTCAGAAATTAAAGAATTATTAACACTCAGTTTGACTTTTCCTTACTTCAGTCTTTATCAGGTTCCTTATTTTCTCACTAGCCTATTCTGTTCAGGGATAAGAACTCTTGAGAGACTTTTTAATTTTTTTTTTCCTTCTGTAAACAACTTGCCTTACTCTGAAATGTATTTAGTTAGGTTTCCTTATTCTTAAACTTTCTTACAGATTTAAAAACATACACTTTTCTAGTTTATGTGGTTAGTTTCTGGTATATGACTGGGAGCCATGGTTTTTAACATTTTAAGTCTTAACTAGAATTAGGCATTCCATTGTTTGGTATTATTTAATATTCAGACTCCCAATCTCTGTTTTCTATAGATTTTATTTGAAAGTCTAATATAAACAGGATGGAGACTTTTTATTAAAATATTTTTATTATAATTTTTATTTATATATAATTGTTGTACATCTTTGTGGGATATGAGGTGGTTTTTCAAAGCATTTATGCAGTACATAATAGCAAGGAAATAAGCATATTTACCATTGCCAACATTAATCATTACTTTGTGTTTTTCATATTCAAATTTTTTTCCAAGTAACCAGTAGACATTTTCTTTTACACCCTTCTACTTTTACAGAGAAATTACAAGGATTTGGAGCCAGAATGCTGGCATTTAAGCCCATTACAGGTGGCTTAATCACTAACAATTCTTGAACTTTTGTACTTTTTCCATCAAGTGGGAATACTAATTAATACTACTGAATAAAATCGGTTTCAACACACAGACTGTACTATGACTTACAGAGTAGAAGCAAAAATGAACTAAGATAGAATTCATGAAAATTCTTTATACATTGTAAATTAGTATATACCCACTGATTTTTGTAAGCATTAAAAATAATGAGTTTTGAAACAATGATTGTTCTAATATTGTTTATGAGATAACTCTAAGTTGTGGCAGAATTACACATTCACAGCTACCATCAACTCTGGTGACTACCATTGACAACTCAAATTCTTCACCCTCTGTGACAGGTTAAGATTTCTTTCCTTGTGGAATATACTCAGTATAAATGCAAGTCAGCTGATATTTCACATACCCAGGGGAATAGCTCTATTGAAAAACATATTACTAATTCATTAGTCATTCAAACTATCATACCTACTCCACGACTAAAATATATATGTAAATATTTAATGCAAATCCAGAAAAACTCTCTCAAAGTCTTTAAATCTAAACCAAATATTATTTAAATGATAAATTTATAGTTAGAGGATGGCATTAAGATGGAAATGCTTGATGAGATGAGTCTAAGGAAGACATACGCTTTCATGTTAGTACTTTTAAAAAAGTCTGATTCCGTATCGAGATTATTTTTCTTAATTTCTCCGTCTTATTATCTACCATACTTTATCTGTGATTCTATTATCCTTCCTTTGCAAATTGGAACATTTTAATTTTTCAATATTATTTCTTGGTAGGGGCTGGATAAATTGTAGTTTCCTTTAGATTATTAGTGAGATCTAATCACTATATTATTATCGTCACCAATTTTCAACTATCCAAGTAAATGCTACCAGGGTTAACTTGGGTTATTGAAATCCATACATATGCACACAGTTTTTCTAGTAGTTTTTTTTTCCTTTTGCTTGCTTGTTTCAAATGATAGCTTCCAGCAAAAGGAAAATGATTGAGTTAAATAACGCCTGCTTTCTCTTCCTGAATCTATCTTCAAGTAAAGGTGCTAATGAGAACTGTGGGGGAGTAAACCTCTAAAATAGAGTCAGGAAGGCAAACTCCAGCCAACCAGAATGGCAGTTGAAAAAAGTTATGAGCAAAGATGTGTTCAAATTGTAGTAGAATTGGAAAATTTCAAAAATATTTGCAAGGATATAATTTATATAAAATGCAAAAATTTTCTGAGAGATATGAAGAAAAGTAGAAAAGATATTGTAGGAACTGCATGCCATCATTTTCAACATTCATTTAGCAAGCAGTATTCGGAACCAAGCACTTGGTTTTACTATGAAATCAAAATGATAAGATTAAGCTTCATATCTGGCGAGTATAACTAATAGGTTATAATTCTAAGTATCATTAGTAAGAAAAATATATAAATTCTCATCCTGCAAAGGTAAACAATAATCAAAGTAACCAACATGCTAAAAAATACCTTATCACCAGCATAGTCCACATCATTTGTGAATAAAATCTTAGTAATGATTGCAAAATAATTTCCCAAAAGGAACAGATAATTTAAGGTTAAAGGAACTAGAGAAGGAAGTATTTCTCATTAAAAATTTTTACACTGTGATCAAAACACACTAAAATTAAAAAAACAAATCAAGGGGACATTTTGTTCCAAATTATAAATATTATAGCTAAAAATGACAGTAAAACATAGTGTATCCATTCAGGCCAAGTGATAATGTCTAAATGATACAAATACTTGTAAATTAGACACAGCAGTAATATTCAAGGTATTATTTATGGTACAAATAACAAACTTCTAAAAATGATATTTTCAGCCAGTCCATAATAAGGTGGTTAAAGAAGCTATGTTTCAAATGACCGACTGCGTGGTTTGACTCTTGGGCACAGACTTGAAAAATATGTAATGTGTGTGTGCCTGTGTGACCCAAATCCTGAAAGACTGGAAAAACAGAGAAGGGACTATGACCTGACCATTCCTTATGAGGAGTGATTTCTTACTTTCTCTCTGTCTGTTTCTCTCTCTCTCTCTCTCTCTCTCCAGCAAGTACACATTACCTCTGGTAAAATTTTAAAAATTAGAATAAAATAAATGTTATGTTTGTTCTAATGTATACTGTGTTCGAGATCAACTTTAAACCATCCTTTCTAAAAGACATGCCATCTAGGAGAAAAGAAACACCTCTAGTTATTACTAAAGATATTAGAAGATCTCAACAAGGCTGCACTTTGATTTTTATATTTTATAGCAAAACAAAACATCAGGTCTGATTGCAGAATGGGGAAAAATAAACAAAATTTCATGATAAAGCAGATAGATGCAATATCACAGCTATTTTTCTCCCCTGAACCAACTCTGTTTGGCTCTAAGTTCCATTATACACATTAGCTTAACTCACATGCAACCCAAACAGTCTAAGATCCGAATCTACTAATAGGCATGGCATTTCCTGCCTTATTTTTCTCTTTCTAAAATTGTATGCTTCACAGTCATTTAAAAATAGTATCATTGCTGGCTGCTATTTCAGTTCTGAACATCTGGACCAGCAAAGAGTACGTTTCCTTCAAGTCAGTGGTTTTACTGCATAAAAAGAAAATGGTGGTCTCACATAGTCACTTGTTTTGAAATACCATCAGTTTCATCATATTTTTACTTCTTACTAAAGTCCAAACTACTCCAAACACCCTCTTAGGACTTACTATTTTTGATTCCCCTTGTTTTAAATCATCTCATGAATTACAATATTTTTTTATAAAGTTCTTCTTAGATCATATTTCTTTCTTCCAACATCTCCACCGCCATCCTCTAATTCTTTCATTTTAGTATTTTAGTCTTTATCCAAGCTACACAAGAAACATATTTCTGGCTTTATCTTTTACCATTTTTTTTCATGTAACCAAGATGTTCTAGAAGTCATCTTGCATTTTTGATTTTTTTCCTATAGTGTTATCTGTTTTCTTCTCACCATTAGTAATGTTTTTTTTTTTGGTCTCAATTTAGTGACACTCCATCCACGCATTTTAGCTCAGCTGAGTACAACCCTCCATAGGTTATCTCCAATGCTATGGACATAGAAACTCAGTATATTAAAAACTTAATTTATTCTTATTTTTAATGCCTATATTTCTATTCCCCCACTTAACCATGGTTTCTCTACCTTGACTAATGATACCATTCAAAACAAACCATCCAAAAAAAAAAAAAAAAAATCTGAAAAACGTACTTGGTTTCTTTCTCTTCTACAAATCAGTTCTCATCAATTATTTCTTTCCTTTGGCATTATGACTACATTTAAATGATGCCCCAGCATTGCATTTCCCATCAATGCTGCCTCAGCTCAGTCATTCGTCAGTTTTTACTAGGGTTACCATCACAGCAAACACCACGTTTTACTTTCTCATCAGTTCTATCCATTACTGGCTTCCAAAATGGACATCTGTGTCTGCAAGACAGGAAATAGTTTTACAACAGATTTTACCTTTTTTTTTGTTGTTGGAAGGTTTTTGTTTGTTTGTTTGATTGTTTGCTATAGGGCATGTGCATTTGCCAGAAAGACAGAGACAGAAAGTGAGAAATCACCCCCCGAGTGGAGAGGGTGGTCACAGGCCACACTACAATCCCTTCTCTTCCATTCTCTTCTTGGGATCTTGGGCATGCACACACACGCATCCGGAATGAGTTTAAGCCACCAGGTCCTGGACTTGGACCGTGGTCGACTACGTGGGAGTCATACATACTACGTAGCCATTATGCCAACTGTTGGTCCCAATTCTTGCCCCTTGTAATAACATTCTAATCAACCTAGTCATGCCAGCCTCTGGTCCTGGGTTCACATGTGCTGGGGTTTTCTCCTTTGACTTGTGAGAACTGGTTGTATCTCTTCCCAACTCAATATTCAGTGACTCTTGTGGGCACCTAATCATTTTCTTCATAGGAATATTTATACCATGGAAATTGAAAAATACTAAAATTAGGCATGCTTAGTCTTTGCTTTTTATTTTTCAGGAAGTCAGCAAACAGGCACTTCATTGGCTGGGGCCTTCCTCTATGGTATTTATTTTCTTCTTCCAATTCATTGCAAATGGCTCAAATTTTTAAAGATTTTTCATTTACCTTATGTATTTTTTTTTAATTCTAGTACATCCATTTATATTCAAGGTATATCAGTAAAATAATTTCCTTATACTTTATAAAACCTTTCTTCCCCGGAAAACTCTTATAACAGTGCTACTAAAATGATTTTTCTGTAATGAAAATATGGTCATATATTTTTATATTTGACATTTGCGGAAACTCCAAACTGCTAGAAGATAAAGTACAGATTAATAAACACCTTTTAGAAGGCCATTTATGGTCTGGAACCAAACCCTCTGGTATGTTGTTGGTATCTGATATCCAAATCATACCTACTGAATTATTTATTTTTATTTATTTATTTATTTATTTTGGAGAGGTTTTCGCTATAGGGCGCGTGCGCTCGCCAGACAGACAGTGAGAGACACAGAGACAGAAAGCAAGAAATCACCCCCCCAGAGGGGATGGTCACGCCGCAATCCCTTCTCCTCCATTCACATCTTGGGATCTTGGGCATGCACACACATGCGCCTGGCGTGAGTTTTAAGCCACCGGGTCTGGGACGTGAACCACGGTCAACTACGTGGGAGTCCAGTGACATAGCCATTACGCTAACTGCTGGTTCCCTTTATTTATTTATTTTTTAAATTTTGATTTATATTTAATCACATATACCTTTACAGTGTACAACATGGCTTTTCCTAGCAAGAATACCATACATATCAGTTAAGACAAAGACCTTACTATATACATTGTCATCAGTAAACAGCTTTTTATTTTTTTTGTCAACTCTCTACAATTGAGTTAAGAAATGAGTGGAGTCAACAGAATATAAACCGAGGGGGTCTGGCTCCATAGACTCTGCCTGAAATGACCGCACTGTCCTGACTCAGTAGTTGATAAAATAACGCATGCCTTTAGAGGTCATGGACAGAGTCTGGTCTTCACTTAATCATTTGGATCACGTCAATCCCTTTTCCATATGGTAAATGTCAAACTAATTTCTGTTTGAATTAGGGAAGGCATGAGATGCCTTCATCTACTGTTTATTCTACTTCCTGGAGGGTAAATAGTGATAGCGAGAAGTCCTGTGAGTGAGGGCATGTAGTTACAGAACACCCAGAGACTAAAGATAACAAATATTTTTAGAAAACATGTGAAATCATTAGGGTCGGTTTTAAAGAAGTGACACTTAAATGTTTCTAAGTGAAGTTGTTTAAGAAGCAAAAAAAAACAAAAGTAAAAGAAACTTTTCACTCCGAGCAATTCCTTCTACCTCATGAAAGTTTGAAACGATACAATTCTTTTGGGGTAAAAAAAAAAAAAAAAAATGTTTTTCCTTGTAAACGTTCAGTGCACCACTTTCCTAAGTCAAAAATATTTCATCCTGAAAATAGTGCTAATATATTATAAATGTTCTATGTAAACATGAATTTTTCTGATTTTATATTTTAAATAAGGCATAGGCCATGCAAAGAATTAATTGATTTACAGCTAGCTCAGTTGACGGTGATTTCATGGTGTGCAAACGTACTTATAGTAAGTGTTACGACCTCCCAGGGGAGAATCCACAGTGTTGAGTAAAGCAGCATTGAATAAAACAGCTTATGGAGAAATATTAACCAATTTCTACCTCGCTTTTAATGTGCCTGGGGGGAGCTTTTATTTTGCAGAGGAGCTTACCGCTGCTGCTTATCGTGGAGGATTTTAGCTGGGTATATAGTATTTTTGCATTAAGGAAGAAGAAAGATGAATAAAGAGAATTGTAAAATATTAAAATCTGAGCACAGACAGGAAGGAAAATAAGGTATCCAACCAAATCCTGTTTCTCTACCATATCATCCTCCTCCTCTTACCTCATGTGCAAGATGGCCAAGTCCTGTCAGAGCCTTTTCCCCTTCGTATTCACCGACCCTCGGCTTGCTGGGCTGAAAAGATAAGGACCTATTTCTTTAGGGCAATCAGTTCTTGTAACAGTTAATCGACCGCTAAGTGCTAAAGTACCCAAGGTAAGGCAGCTGCACATCTGGAAAGAACAGTCTGCTTCGCAAGAGGCCTGGCTTCCTAGAGATATTTGGAAGTGTATTGATTTCAAGAGAATTGAAATCTTGGACATACGTGCTGTTTTCTCAGAGGAGTTTATCAGAGTACCAGGACCTTTCTGGGCTCTGTGTCTCTGCTTTGGGTAACAAGAGAGAGTCACTGTGACAGCCTTGACATTGTGCTAGGGTAACCAATATCACACAGGATTTTTAAGAAGATGAATTACTGAAGGCTCAATATCCTGAATTCAGGGTTTGGATCCTGGGCTGGGAGTGTGTCTTGGGGTATATGCATTTGGCACTTTGTGTTGTTTTACTTAGTTGTTGTTGTTGGTTTGTGTGTGTGTGTGTTTATGTAATCATTGCTTTGTTTTATTTTAATGACTTGGGGATAAAAATTGCTGGTGACTTGTGCTCATTTATGGAGGGGTGGTGGCAACTTTTACTCTAAATCAGAAAAACCATTTACTGATCCAGATGGCTGTTTTGGAAACTATGCTGTTACCTGAAGTCGAGAAAGATAATTGCTATTTTGAGGGCTGGTAAAGAAGTTGATGAATATTGAGACAAAGTCATATACATTATATTGTGTTGTCTTCTAATGCCTTGTTTTCTCTTTTCCTTTTATATTAGATATTACAGTTTGATTACCTGTTGCTATACACACTCACACAACTGACAAACATTTTTGCATTTATTTCCTATCTGTGACAGGGACAAGAGAAGACTCAAGATTATACAGGGTGAAACAAGCCAGAGAGAAATATATGAAATATTAATGTGCAGTGTAAGGGCATGAGCTAATGTTATGTGTCATATAGACACACCAGGAGATAAAATAAGAGTTGGAATTTAGCTTCATCCCACTTTGTTTTCAGCTCATTTGGGATACATGGCACCTGACGGTCTGTCTCAGCCCTTTGCACTTCCAGGATGCATTAAAACTGATGCTTTGAAATCAAACCTGTTCAATCAAGATTTCAAGAAAAAATAGGTAGAAATCTAAAGAATTCCTAATGCCCAAAGAAATATACTGTACAGATTTTATTCTTTTTATTTTTATCCAATCTAATTTTTAGCTTCAACTTTTCCAGCCAGTGGTTTACAGAAAATTTCATAAAATTCCTTTTCTTTCTTGAATGTTTTGGGCAAACTAATCTGTGACGTACATGTTCTTATTATGTTATCTTTTACAGTGGATTTTGAACTTTTGAATCTCTATTTTCAGATATATGTATAAATCTTCCGATCTAGTATCTAACGACATACACGTATATACACAAAAACCCATATTATTCAATTGCTCAGCAATTTCTACAACTCCTTGCTCTTTGTTACTTATGGACCCAAAGATTATATATAAATGCTTAATTTTAAATACTACATCATTTTTGAAAGGCGAATAAAAAGGCCTTTCCAGAAAAAATCTATTTTGAAATAGTTTCTTATTTTGGCTATTTCAGGCCATGGCTTTTTCTTTAGTCTGTTGGCAGCTGGAGAGATTGTTGTTTTCAGGGGCTAGCCAGTTTTTTGGTGGTTAAGGTGGCTGGACCCCACATGGCTTATTGTTCAAGTCCAGACATAGTGGCCTGAAAAACACGCTTGGCATATGTGCATGCATGACCAAAATCCATAGAGGGAAATGGAGGAGAAGAGATTGTAGCATGATTATACCCTTGGGAGGTGATTTCTCACTTTTCATCTCTCTCTCTCTCTCTGTCTGTAGCCAGTGCACATACAGGAAAAAAAAAAGAGAGAGAGAGAGAGAGAGAGAGAGAGATGGAGAGAGAGAGAGAAGAATTGTTATCATAAATGCTTATTAACAAATACTTAAGTCATTTCAGGTCATTAAAAATTAATGCACCCCTTTGATTTTTACTTATTCCTTCATTAATTCTCTTGTGCACTCTTGTTTTAATTAATGGGAAAATGCTGCTAAATACTACACATCATCTTTTATTTAAGGCTTCCTCTGTTGTCAGATACTTAAGACATATAAAGTTTGTTTTAGATAAATGACATGGGGATGTATACATTAGCAGAATAATCTTTGCTGTCCTTTAATCAGCTCTTTTTGATCATTTATTTTGTTTTAAAAACTTATTTTTTCTTGTATTCCCTTTCTTCATGACAGAACTCACGCAGCACACTTGTGAAAGGAGAGCGATGAGCACCCTCCATAAGGTCTGGTCGTGCCATGATCCCTTTCTTTCAGTCCTCCATTCTCTCAGATCCTGGGCACATGCCTGGAATATGGCAGACTGACTGGCTGGGGTTTCAAACCCCACTGACCACATCGAATCCCACTACTCCTGAACAGCGTGTTACTCTGTGCCAGGAACCAATTCTAATGTGTAAAATTAACGTCCTTTAAACAAGAAATTCTAAAGATATTCTCTGTATTTATTTATTTATTGAGAAATATTTTTTCCTCCAAGATGTGTGTGCTTGCCAAAGGGAGAGACAGAAAGTGAGAAGATGAGAAATCAGCCCACCTCCCCTCAGGGGGAAGGCCATGCTGTAGTGTTTTCTCCTCGTCTCCTCTTGGTATTTTGGGCACACGCACACGCGCACACACACATGCCTGGAGTGGGTTTCAAGCCACTGGGTCAGCCAGGTGGGAGTCCAGAGTCTTAAGCACTAAACCACCTGCTGGTCCTGGCATTCTTTGTTATTTAACTCTGTATGCCTTTTAAAAAAAAATCTCTTTGAAACTGTCTGGGAGTTGTTAAATAAATTTATTTAAGATCTAAGACCTTTTTTATTTTAATAGACTCATTTTTGAGGTGTTGACCACTCATAATAAATTTGAGCAGAAAATACTAAGCATTGCAATATATTCCCTGGCCTCCACCACACATAGCCTCAATATCCCCATCGTAGTATCATACAGAATAGTTTCACTGCCCTAAAAAATATTTTTTGTCCATCCCTTCTCATCTCAAATTCCAGCAGTCATTGTTCTCTTCTGTGTCCATAGTTTTGTCTTTGCAAATATGTCCTATATTTGGAATCATACCATATGTAAATTTCATAGTGCCTTTTTTTTTTTACATAGTAATATACACTGAGGATTCTTCCATGATTATGGAAGCTCATTTCTTTTATTTATTCTTGTATTTTTTAAAGGTTTTTGCCCTAGGGCACAGGCATTCACCAAAGAGAAAGAAAGGCAGAGACAGTGAGAGGGAAAATGAGAAATCACCCACAAGTGAATGGACATACCACAATCTCTTCTCCTCCACTCTCCTCCCAGGATTTTAAATGGTGTCTGGTGTGAGTTTCAAGCCACTGGGTCTGGGACTTGAACCACGGACAGCCATAGGGGAATCCAGTGATGAAACCACTGAGCCATCTTCCAGTCTTCACTTTTTTAAAATGTTATATAATATGACATCATCTGGTTATGTCACAGTTTATTTATACCCATTATTTTACTGAGGAATATCTCGGTTCTTTGCAGTTTTGACAGTCATGAATAAAGAGGCTAGACACATCTATATGAAGGCTTTTGCATAACTGTAACTTGTCAACTTATTTGAGTATCTTATTTATTCATGAATGAGACTTCATGTGTGTGCATGGAGATAGAAAAAGAAAGAGAGAGAAAGTCACACTGAGAACCCCTTTCCTGAGCCCTCCAGCTCCTCAGAATCCTTGGCATGTGCACACAAGTCTGGCATTTTTCAAATTGACCAGGGGATTTGAACTTGTGCTCAACCACAGGGCTTCCAGAAAGGTCTAAAGTTCAGTTCACTATTGATTATGCTGCCAAGCTGGGCCTGGTTATTTATTTATTTTTATTTATGTTTTTGTCTTAGGGTGCATATACTCACCAGAGAGAGAGACAGAGAGAGAGAGAGAGAGAGAGAGAGAGAGAGAGGCAGAGAAAGTGAGAGGGAAAGTGATAAATCACCTTCCAGGGGGGAAGGGTCACACCGCAATCCCTTCTCTTCCTTTCTTCTCTTGGGATCTGGGCGTGCATGCACACACACCCAGTATGAGTTTCAAGTCACTGGGTCCGGGACTCCAACCGAGGTTGGCCATGTGGAAGTTCAGTGATTTAACTGCTACCTTATCTGCTGGTCCCCTAGTTATGTGTTTTTTTTTTTTTTTTTTTGGAGAGGTTTTTCGCTATAGGGTGCGTGCGCTCGCCAGACAGACAGAGAGAGACATAGAGACAGAAAGCGAGAAATCACCCCCCAGGGGGGATGGTCACACCGCAATCCCCTCTCCTCCATTCTCCTCTCAGGATCTTGGGCATGCACGCACATGCGCCTGGCATGAGTTGTAAGCCACCGGGTCCGAGACGCGAACCGCGGTCGACTATGTGGGAGTTCAGCGACATAGCCATTACGCTAACTGCTGGTTCCCCCCTAGTTATGTTTTTAACATGCACTTATACATGCATTTCTAGAAATTATAATAATATTTTAGCAAAACTTAATAACACAAGTTATTGTTTTTATGGTCTATAAGACTATTATTAATGTATTTGTAAACGAAGATTTGCCTCTATGGAGCCAAAAGAACTTTGTGATGAAAAGGATGCACTTTAGTTTCAGAACAAGTATGAAAGAATAGTGGGGTTTTTATGTTTGTTTTATTTTTGTTTTTAATTTCTTTTCAAATTACGGCTTATTGCATCCCTTCAGTATATCTTGACATGCATTTTTGTTAATAAAATGGACAACAGAACAGAAGAATGGAATATATTGAGATGGAACAGAATAGAATAAAAATGTATCAGATGACATCACAGACAATCAAGGCTAGTATTATTTTGTGTACCTGTATCTTCTAGATAAAAGGATAGATTCTCCAGGAAGTAGAATCTGAAACAAACAAAGTAGGATCTGAGAGATAAATATGTGAATGCTCTTGGAAGTGGGATTGGGCAGCCGTCAAGGGAAAGGAAGGAGTGGAAAGAAGGATGGTGAGGCATTAAGTGGATGGGCAGGTGAAGATGCAATGAATCTCGGCAGAAACCTAGACTGATCATGCATTGAACACTAAAGACATGATGTCTGTTTGAAAACTACCTTGAGTAAGAGCATGGCGGTTGACTGTTTATACCTCCTCCTCTCTTCGTTGGTCGTTGGGTGCAACTATTCAGGGATTCGTGGATGAGGTGACTCTTATCAGCAGAGACAGTTCCCATTTGTAACTATCGATTTGTCTAACATGTCTAGTCACTCCCCCTTTCCTGAAGGGAAATCTTAGTGGAATATCACAGCATTTTACCAATTCTAAAATTCTCACTTTGCAAATTGACACAGGAAGTAGGTTGAATAGTGTCCCCTGAAAATTCATGTCTTCTTACAACCTTGTAATGTGTTTTTATTTAGAAATAGAGTCATTGCAGAGATAATTAAGGACAAAGATAAGATCACAATAGCTTAGCTTAGGCCCTAAATCTGGTGAGCATAGTCTTATAAAAGACAGAAAAGGACACGCAGGACCACAGGAGGAAAGCCATGTGATGACGAAGGCAGAGACTGTTCTTGTATACTGCCACAAACCAGGCAACACCTGCAGCCACCAGAAACTGCATAAGGCAAGGAAGCGTTCACTCCAGGAGCCTTTGTTGGGGCTTCAGCTCTGCCAAGACCCTGGCATGTGATAAAAAGTGGATGAATATGGGCGTTTTATTGCTAGGCAAAGCAAGCCAGACTATGAAAGAGAGACGTTGTATGTCCCCACTTAATATATACCTAATGTTCACACTCTACAGCAGAAACTGAAAGATTGGAAGCTATAAAATCATGGAGAACAATTGTGGATATTAGAGACGATGTGGGAGTAGGATCAGAAATGGGAGAGGGTGAGAGGAAGGGATTTGAGGAGAAAAAAGAAAGAGAAATATTTAAGGGACACAAATATGGAAAATTATCTGTAGGTGATAATGTGTATGATAATATCTTTAACTGAACTAATATGAAGCATATGCATGCTGGAAAAGTTAATTTTATAAGCTGTGATGATATACAGCAATTGGATGTATATATAGAGGCCAGCAGGTGGCATGGTGGTTAAGGCAATGGACTCCAAATGATTGACCATGGTTCAAGTCATGGACCTGGTGGCTTGTCTTCTCACTTTCCCTTTCTCTATCTCTGGTCAAATTAAAAATTAATAATAATGATGATAAGTGATATTAAATAAAATATTTTTAAAAAAATTGAATCTATTAACAAATTTTAAAAGCTCACTTATGAATTATTTTAATCAATAAAACCATACATAGGGGATACTTAAAAAAAAAAAAAAAAAAAAAAAAAAAAACCTGATTTTGGAATTTACACTTGTGGGCCTCTGTGAGAATAAGTTCTGCTTTCTTAATAAGCCACCAACGTTGTGACAGTTTTTTTGTGGCAGCCCAAGGAAGCTACCACAACACATTTCTGCCAAGTTTAGGTTTCTCTTCATATGCATAGGACCCCCACCTTCCATTACCCTAAGGACAAAACAAACCACTGGTTCTGAGCAATGGAAAAACAGATGAGTTTGTTTCCTCACCATTAACCTTAAATTTATTAGATTACAGAAATAATTATTATATAATTTACATATTTTCATTTAAACGTATTTGTTTAATAAGAAACTATGATCGAGCTGTCAGCTGGAAGCTGATACGATGGCTCTTGATCTTGAAGCAAATGAGCTCAGCTTTGCACGAAAGAGAAAATGTCGGTAAGTTAAAATTCTTGATGTAGACAAAACTTTGGTAGTCAGACTGTAAAGCCCTCCAAAGCCAAACCAATAACATAATCACGTCTAATAGAGTGTTTTGCACACAATGCTACCTAACAAATATATTCTGAAGGAAAGAAGGATGGGAGGAAAAAGGACAGAAGAAAGAAGGTAAACAAGGATGATGGAAAGAAGGACTAAAAGAAGAAAGCATGTATTTTATTTTATTTAGTTATTTATTCATTGAGAGATTTTTGCTATAAGGTGTGTGTGCTCGCTGGAGAGGCCAAGGGAGACAGAGAGACAGAATGCAATAAGTCACCCCCCTGGAGAAGGAAGATGGCCATGCTACATCCCTTCTCCTCCATACTCCTCCTGGGATTTGGGGTATGCATGAGTTTCATGGAACTAGGTCTGGAACTTGAATCACAGTCAACTATGTGGGAGTCCAGTGCCTTAACTAGCATGCAACCTGCTAGCCCTCAAAAGATGTATTTTATAAACCGTAAAATATGTTATGTACCACCCCCATTAGCTGAAAACTGGGTCTAAAAAATATACAAAACTAAACATTATGGATGGCAAGATCCTTCAGAGCAGTACAGATTCTTTATTGCTACTTTTATTTTCAAATTCTTTTTCTCTTACTTGTGGGCCAGAAGGAGATTCGGAAAAATACAGTCAATCTTTCTCCCCCTACCTCCAATATGGATAATGTCTATGATAGAAAAAATAATTATAAAAAAGAAATAATATGGAATTCAGGTTAAAGTTGAATTAATAATAATGAAAATTATCTATGAGAGGACTTCAAAAAGTCCATGAGGAAAATCTAATTAAAGTACAAGTTTATTTAGGTGCAAAAAATTTGAAATCTGGGCATAGTTTTTTTGTATTTTGTTTTGTTTTGTTTTGGTTTTGGAGAGGTTTTTGCTATAGGGCATGTGTGCTCGCCAGAAAGTCAGAGAGAGACATAGAGACAGAAAGGGAGAAATCACCCCCCGGGGGGGTGGCCACACTACAATCCCTTCTCCTCCATTCTCCTCTTGGGATCTTGGGCACGCACACACACACATGCCCGGCGTGAGTTTAAGCAACCAGGTCCGGGACTTGAACCACGGTCGACTACATGGGAGTCCGGCGACATAGCCATTATGCTAAATTCTGGTCCCTTTGCATAGTTTTTTCATGATATGTATTTTCCATAAAATTTTGAAGACTCCTTGTATTTTTACAGTGGCTCATAGTGTCTTCAGAGCTCTCTCAACCATAAGCACATAAACTACGCTATGCAAAGAGTTGGGATGATCTACAGGCTCAAGTGGCCTGTGCAGTCTACGGAAACCATCGCCTCCCTCCTTGCAAGTGCTCCCCTTTATGGAAGATGCTTAGGTATTATTCTCTTCGTTTACACTGTTTTTCACTACACTAGCTCATGTGGCTTAAACCTGACAGAAGTCACAGTGAGAAATGCTTTATACAGTGGCACAGTTTTTAGTTTGTATGTAGGAAATGTACTCCCCTGGGACAAAACCACAGATGCACAAATGAATCAGAGCACTCCGACATCTCCCAGGTGGGGTGACTCTATATTTCCAGTAGACATCCCCAGGGCAAAGGACCTTTAAAAGAATGTGTTTAAACTCTGCTTTTGCTCACACTGCAGCTTTAAGCTCCAAATTTTCTGTATAGCAAAAATGCCATTTGGCTGACCACAGCCAGGTAAGCAATATTCCTCTAGTGGCTGCATAATCCTGCTTTCTATTTATGCAAGAAAGTAATAGTATACAGACAATTATTATTTTTGTGATCTAAATAAACTCTATTAACTAACAGCCAGATCTATCCACTAAGTCAGGTATTTTTTTTTCCCTAAATGCAAACTTCACCTCAATTTCTTTTTTTAACCAAACACCAACATGGATAAGGAATGCTTAGTATAAGTATCTCTGCTCTGCTATGGAATGAAGAGAGAGAATATTTAGTAGACAGATGTTGGTGAGATTTATGCAATTTTGCACAGAGAATTAGGATACAATTCCACCAAATATGTGTAGTCAAACTAAAGAACAATTGTTCAGTATTAAATGAAAACTGTTACTGTAACACCAAAATCCATTATTGTGATCTCTCGTGAAAATAAAACTCAGTCTAGCTCTTCCACAGCGAGTGGATCAGGTTATCGAGAACATTGTTCTGAAAATGCTGTTTCTCAAGCATTTCTCTGAAGCCTAGATCATTTCCAGTTGTCAAAGACACTTTCCTCCAAAAAGCAGAGGAAAAACCAGCTATGGATGCCTGTCCTACCATTTTGTCTGGTATTGTGGTAATACATTTCTTTATTTTCTATTTGTGCTCCTCTTCAGACAGCCACTGTAATTCTATTAGAATATACTCTCCATGAGAGCAGATAAGTGGTCTGTTTTGTTTACTGCCATATCCCCAAGAGATAGGAAAGCATCTGACAAAATAGGAAGCTAGAGCACTCAGTACAGGAGGAATGAATTCTGTCAGGACTAAGGTACTTACACAAAGCCTGCCACACATCGTAGATAATTGATACTTATTCTGAAATACATACTTGACTTACCCTTTACAGCAGATTATAACAATTACAATGAAATCTGAATAAAGTATATGTTATACTTGGATTTTTTTTCATAATTCAAATAGTAGTTATTTTCTTTATGTTTCTTATTTGCTCTGCACTGTATATGGTTCCATGATGGTTGTAAGAGAAATACCAAACATGGTTTCTGTGGTATGTGGGGGACACTATAATTGGCAAGATGAGAATAAATCTTGCTAACAATGGGAAACACTAAGATTATTGTTTAAAAATGTTTAATGTGAGACATAGAGGAGTGTGGTTATTGCTATATAATTATTTTATAATTTTCCCAGGGACCAGCAGATGGTGTAACATTTACAGCACTGGACTCCCACATGGCTGACTGTGGTTTTAGTCCTGGACCTGGTGGCTTAAAACTCACACTGGGTGTGAATGTGTATGTGCCCAAAATCCTGGGAGGAGAATGGAGAAGGGATTGTGGCATGGCCATCCCCCTGGGAAGTGAGTTCTCACTATCTGTTTCTCTGTCTCTCTGGCTAGCATATGTGCCCTATAGCAAAAATCTTTCAAATAATCCCGGCTTTCTCATCAGACCTTTAAGTGTATGTACTTTACCAACCTTACTCTCACACAGTAAAAGTTCTCTTATTCTCAGAAGATCTTTCCTAGTTCATACCGTTCTCCAGTTAAACAATTTCACCTTCTTTATTTCCTTCACTTGGTAACCCCATGAAAACCTAGTATTGCTCAATGCACTCATGATCTCATCTCCCATTGCTTCCTCATTTCTGGGTTGTTTTGTGCTCAGCCATGACCTTCTAACAGCTGAATTCAAGGAAACCCTTTTCAGTTTGCATCCCATTTTCTTTTTCTGTAACATGTGGCATTGACCTCTGAGTCATTAAAATTGTCCTTTCCGAAGTTTTCTGAGAGCATGTTCTGTTCTGCTTCTACATCTACTTTTCTAAACTTTCTCTGTCATTTGCTCTCTCTGTCTTTTTTCAATGTTAGGGAGGATATGCATATGTTAGGCACAGAGAGAGAGAGAGAGAGAGGCACCCCTGGCATGGTCTCATTACACCACAGTGTCTTTTCTGCTGAGCTCCTAACATCTGGGGTACCCACCTGTGTACCTGGTGTGGTTTCAGAATGACCCTGGATCTCAGTCCACAGTCAGTCACGTGGCTTGCAACCTTGCAGAACACTGTGTTACCACTGTGCCATGTGACTGAGCCTGTCACACTCTTGTTTGCCACCTTCCCTAAGATATATGTGCTTTCTGGAAGCATTACCTTGCTGGTAGTGTCTGTGAGCTCGTAAGTAGAGGAAGATTTTTCTTTGATTTCAAAATGCCTCCCTAAGTGCTTGCACACACACACACACACACACACACACACACACACTTTTGTTTATTTGTCTATCCATCTGGTAAACTCTTGGTTCCACCATTGCTTTCATTGTAATTAGATACCTAAAATCATCTGCATAGCTGAAAAAAATAAAGCCATTTTTAGTCAAAGGATTTTCAGAATAATCAAATTGAAGAAGAAATAAAAAGGGTGAACAGAGAAAAATAAATAGTAAAGAAGAAAAAATATAATACAAAGCCACCCTAATGAGAATAATCATATACTCTGTCCTCAGAATTGTTCTGAATGGCTTTGTTTGCTTCGTGAAATTGCAAGGAGAAAAGCAGATACTCTTTATGATGTGCATAATTCTACAGACAGTTTGTATGAATATCTGTGCACTGGAAGTTAGTAAAGAGTTAAAATAAAAGTCTGCTCACCACTGTAAGAGCAAAATATATAGAGAGAGGAAAAAAGAATATAGTCTTGATTTGACTTTTCATGAAAGCAAAAAGAAAATTTTCTAGCATGTTTCAAACACAAAAATATGTTTGCCCCTGACATTAAGGATGTCTTACTCATTGTTCTCATAATTTGCATATGATTTACTACTTTTATGAAAGATTAATTAAGCTTTTGTTCACAGAAAAGTAATATTCAGTGAATCTAATTATTTCTTGGCTAGATATGACTTAGAGAAAAATATTCTCTCTCTGTTTTCTCTCCTTTTCCAAATGAATGACTAAGAAAGTTATTAACAGGGTCAGTCTCAGAACCAGAAATTTTAAAAATATTTGGTCTACCACCTTCTAGTTGAGAAAGCTACTTTATGTTCTCAGCTTGAGTGTCCTAGTATGTAAAATGGAAATGATAATAGCTCTACCGCACAGGGTTGTTGACATTTATGAGTAGTAATCAGTTGTTATTTAAAACACTTAGTACACTGCCTAGTACATAGTGCAGATTCAATGAATGTTAATCATTATTATTAAATTCAAGAGTGTGTGCCAGGTGGATTTTAAGCCACAAAAAGATTTGATTCTTAAGGCAGCCATCAAAGACAGTGACAGCTGTGTTCTTAGTAAGCCAGAGGGCAAATGCATTTAATGGGGTCTCAGTAAGGACAACTCTCCTTCGTAACTCTTGCTTCATTCTTTTGACCCATTCCAATATAACTTCCAAAAATTTTCCTATAAATCCTCCATTTTATTTTATGGTACTTTAAAAAAAATAATTTTACGATTCTTAATCAGAAATATGCCATATAATAAAATGCTTACATTTCAAATCTTTGGTTCCATAGTGGAAAATGCTGAGCAATGACTACTTTTCTCATGTATTATTCTTTTGGGGAATGTCATTTGAGTAAATTCATGAAAGAAATGGCTTCTACCATCTTATAAAGTAGCTATCTTAGAAATGTAGCTTTCATATTCAGAAATATTCCATAACCCCAATAGGTCTGCACCACTTTGTAGTAGTTAAAGGGATGATTAAAAACTACCTGTAAAGGTAACACATTCTTTCTAAACAGCCATATCACTTATTAACAAGGCAATTTTTGGTATCAGATCCTAAAGGACATAGAGAAACTGCAGTGTTAGACTCACCAACCCCAAGGCAACTCATAGAAGATCTAGACTAAGAAGTATGGCAAACATGGAAGAGGTTTGGTAATGGGAACAAGTCTAGCACCCTAAATGAATTTATGAGGGCAAGAAGTATTTGTTTTATTTATTCATTTAATAAGACAGTTTGTTATCATGTCAGTCAGTTGTGTGATACACACTAATTACTGCTGAATATGCAGCCCTTAGCTAACTGCACAGACAATAGCTAATGGTTATCAGGTCTTCCATCTGATTAACGAATTAACACAATCATCCACCACTCTCGACTCTTCTCTAAAATGAGTGATATTGATAGCCACTTTGTGTTAACTACTTTAATAAATACTGGATATTAATTTTAAAATTGCTGGGTTTGTTTGGGACAAAAGCAAACAAGAATTACTTAACTGAGATTATATACTGGAAAAAAGACATGCACGCGGCACACAGAATTCTTTCTGAATGATATAGAGAATGTGTTTAATTAAATAGAGTGGGGCAATGATTTATGTTCAGGCAATGTTGCATGAAGGCAGGAATAGTTGTCTAAAAAAGAAGCTTTCCTAAAATTCCTTTTGCTACTGTGGATTCAGAAAACCTTCCATTAGCATCTCTTGTAGAACTCGTTTTCACCTTCTTCTTTTTCTTGTATTTATTTATTTATTAGAGATTTTTGCTATAGGGTACATGTGCTCACCAGAAAGACAGAGAAAAAGAAAGTGAGAAATCACAACCCTAGAGGAAAAGGCCATGCAACAATCCCTTCTCCTCCATTTTCTTCTCTGGATTTTTGGGCACATGTGCAAAGTGACCAGTGTGCATTTCAAGCCACTTGGTCCGGGACTTAAGCCATGGTCAGCCATATGGGAGTCCAGCAACATGACCATATTCCATCTGCTGGTCTCTCTTCTTCTTCTTTTAAATGAGAATGAGAGAAGAGAGAGGAAATCAAAAGGAGAATTTTTTTTTTTTTTTGAGACTAGAAATCTGGCCCTTTATTTATTTTTTAATCTCACCTTTTTTCAATTTCTCTTTTTGGTAGATGTTGTATAATATATACAATATATTGATACAGTAGCATGTGTGTATAATTTATAAAGAAGCGTATGTGTGTATATATTATATGTATATTTATCTTTGCATATCTGTGTGATGTACACACATACACACACACAGGTATATATGCAGAAAAAGGACTTCAAAATGTCTGTGGAAAAATGAAATAAAAATATAAATTTATTTAGGTGCAAAAGGTTTTTAAGTTTATGTGTAATTTTTTTCATAATACGTATGTCCCATGAGCTTTTTGAAGAATCTCTTGTATATACATGTAAACACACACACACACACACACACACACACACACATTGTTCAGGCTATTCCTTTTAAAAAATTATAACACTAGCAGAAAACAAATCAATGGAACAGAAAGTCAAAAAGCAGACACATTCATGCAGGACATACATACTCATATAATCAGATAATCAAAATATAATATCTACTGGAAGCAGTGATTGTCAGCCTTGATTGCACATCGGAATCACCCAGGGAGCTTTAAAATCTACTGATGCCTGGATCTGAACCCCAAATACTACAATTTAATTGCTCTGGGGTGTGGCTTGGCAGTGGGATTTTTGAAAAGCTCCCAAACTAATTATAATACTCCACCAAAGTAGAGAATCCTTGCTTTAGGGAATTGGCTTCTTTACTTACAATCATATGCCCAAATCTGAACCCTGAGAACAGACCCTCCATGTGCATAAAATGAAGTAGATTACATATTCTAATTCTTCTTGATTGTTAGTTTATAGGATTTTTCCCTCAGTTTCTATTGCTAGTATTAGTTACTATTTCTAAGTATAGTTGAGATAGATAAATCAGCATTTAAAAAAACAAAATACGTGTTACTCTTATACATGCTGAAAGAGAGCAAAGAAAACTAATGGTATATAAATAAATACATATGGACACACTGATTAAATATTTTCCCCAGTGAGGATTGCTTTATATTATCTATATTTAGCTTCTTATCACAGGGCATAGACAGGGTCCTATTTTATCCGGCATTCTCTCTAGTGCCCTAATGCTTAACATCTTTTCAGTTAAGGTCAGGGGGATGCACATTTTTCCCCACCTTGAGTGCTCTTGATCTACCCAATTTTTTTTATTTCTTCTAAAAATTGTGCCCCTTTTCGGGGGAATCAAATCTATGGATGGAGATATACATCAAGCATATTAACTTCACTGTTCTTATTTTTATGTCAGAGGGTGTGGGCACTTGCCAGAGACAGAGAATCAGGGAAAGCATCCCAATGGTGAATGGTCATGCCACAATCCCTTCTCCTTCATGTCACCCTCCTTTCAGGATTGTGGGCATGCATGCACATGCACCCAGAGTGGTAGTGTTTCTCAAGCTACTGGGTCTGGACTCAAACTATGCAGATGGCCATATAGGAGCCATCTACTTTAATCACTAGGCCATGGAACTAGCTCCATGTTTACTGTTGTTAAAAGTATTTATTTATTGGGAACCAGCAGTTAGCGTAATGGCTATGTCGCTGAACTCCCACGTAGTCGACCGCGGTTCACGTCCCGGACCCGGTGGCTTAAAACTCACACCGGGCGCGTGTGCGTGCGTGCCCAAGATCCCGAGAGGAGAATGGAGGAGAAGGGATTGCGGCGTGACCATCCCCCCTGGGGGGTGATTTCTCACTTTCTATCTCTATGTCTCTCTCTGTCTGTCTGGCGAGCGCACGTGCCCTATAGCAAAAACCTCTCCAAAAAAAAAAAGTATTTATTTATTTCTTCCATGAGTAAGAGAAGTAGAGAGATAAAGAAGTAACACCTCAATAAAGCCTTGGCAGTGAGAGATAAGGGTCCAGTTTCATTTTATCACAATCACAGGACTTTAATATAAAGTAAATTCATTGAGTTACATGAGTAAGGCGCTCAGAGATACAAAATTCCTCAGTGCATGTTTAATCTATTGGCTCAAATCATGGTCATCTCTATCCCTTGGCTCACCTCCTTGAGTCAAACCCTAATCACGTAAAACTTTTCCTTTGTGGTTTTAAGTTGTTTCTCTAGCTCTCAACTCCTAATATTTCCTCATTTAATTGATGTTTTCACAGAGCCTCATTTCCCCTAGCAATTGTGGAAAGCCTGCAGTCTCTGGTTGGATTAGATGAATTTATATCAGATGCTCATCCTGAATCAATTCCTAGGTTAGAAAAATGAGATTAAGCCAAGATTTTTAATATCTGTACTACTGACATTTTGATCAGGAAGGGTACTCTTTTCTGCATTGCAGGATATAGAGTAAAATCCCTGAGCTCTACTCACTAGAGAGCAGGAGCTTACCATGCCTCTGTCCTATTGCAAAAATGTCTCTAAACATTGCTGAATGACCCTTGAGGGGCAAATACTCTCGTGGTGGGAACCACTGGATTAGTCTGATGGAGTTAAGTCTAAACTCTTAGATCCCTGAAACTGGGTCCTGTGAAGAAAATGATGTGGATAAAGTGTTGCTTTATATGAAAATAATTATAAAAAACAAGTGCAGATGCTACTAACTAAGTAGATACCTTATCTGCTGAGAAGTCATCTATCATTTATCTATTTGAAATATATGAAGAAGGCCACTACGTGTCTGGTAGTATGACAGGGAGTATAGAAAAAGTGAAGAGCGAGATAAATCTATAGTCTCTGCTTTAATGGACTATATAGCATGCAATTCAATTTGTAGATCTAGTTATTCATTTTATTTATTTAGTCTAAATAAATTTATCCCTATTGCTTTCTGAGCACAATTCTAATCACACTATATAACCATTGATTTACTTCTTTGTTTCATTTTATGTAACAGCATAATCTCCTTCAGAGGAGATAATTTTTCTCTGCTGCATATCACCAGTGTCTACACAAAGTAGGTTATCATTGTATGTTTTATGAAGGAAGGAAGCTCTTCTTCATTCAACAATTATCATTCTCATTAATGTCAAGGACTCTTGATATACAAATCTGTATATCTTGAAAATTATTGTTTTGTCCCAGAATCTAATGATTCATCATAATACACCCCATCTTATATTCTTGCTTATAGTTTGATTTTACATAAAATGTGATAAAATATGGAGTAGAAAGAATTATGAGCTCCCATATGGTTCCCTCAACATGATGTATTAGGTACTACACTGAGGTTTCATTTGGTATGGTCATAATTTATATTAGCCAATGGCAATGGCTTTTAGATCACTTATACATATTTGGGGTGCTGTTGGATGAATATATATATATATATATATATATATGTGTGTATATAAATATATAATTTATTTATCTCTAAAGTAATGTTTCACACAGATGCTACATAAGTTGTATAAGGAGATGTTTCAATTAATAATAACACAATGTAGATAAGTATGAACTAATACTAAGTAGTTTGGCATTTCATAATATAAAAATGAGCTAACAGAATTCTTAAGCCAGGAAGACAGTGGTTTTTTTCCAAGGATATGAGACAGAGTTAGAGATAAGACACATAATTTTTCTTTTTTGTGGAGACGTTTTTGCTATAGGGCACGTGCGCTCACCAGAAAGACAGACAGAGAGTGAGAAATCACCCCCTGAGGGGGATGGCCATGCTGCAATTCCTTCCGCTCTGTTCTCCTCTCAGGATCTTGGGCACATATGCACACGCGCCCAGTGTTGAGTTTAAGCCACTGGGTCTAGGACTTGAACCGCGGTCACTTGCATGGGATTCCAGTGACATAGCTATTACTCTAACTGCTAGTCCCAAGGCACATACTTTTCATACAATAAAATAGCAATACAAGGCTGAGAAATAAAAGGATAGTATTAGTTCTGGTTCTACACCTTAAAACTTCAGTTAGCCCTTACTTGACAAACAAAAAGTATTCCATAAGTAGAGTTGCTGAGTTATTAAAATTGATACCAGTCATAAAACCTGAACCCCTGTCCTCACACAACTTAATCCTGTTCTTTTTCAGGATTATTCAACTTTTAATTTCTATTTCCTATGTTGGGCTTCAAGTTGTCCCTTAGGAATGAAGACAAATCTCTTTTTGCATCATCATTATCAACTGAGTCTTTCAGGGCTGCTGTACAGAATATCATAGATTGAGTGGCTTATAAACAATAGACATTTTTCTCTCACAGTTTCTGCAGGCCAGGAAGTCCAAGACTGAGGCACTAGCAGATCAGAGTCTGAGGGCCAGTGTCTCACAGATAACCATTTTCTCATTCTACTTTTACATGACAGAAAGAGTCAGGAGTCTCTCTGCAGTCTGTTTTTTAAGGGCATTAATTTCAATCATGAGGACTCAGTCTTCTAAAACCTCCACCTCTTAATATCACATTCACTATTAAGTTTGAGCATATATGCTGTGAGGAAGATACAAACACTTAAACCATAGCAATCATCATTATCATTGCTACTTGATATCAAGTGTCTTAAACTAATTAAGGTGCTAAATTTATTACATAAGTTTATTACCTTTAATACCTACAACTACTGGAGATAGTAACACCCAATTTGGTGGGCAGAATTCTAAGATAGTGGTCAAAATTTTCATTCCTTCTTGCAGATATCCTACATAGTATTTGGAGTAGTGAAAAGTAAGTATTTTTCTCCTGTGATCAAATTATGTTGTGTGACATGTATGTCTATAAGAAAAGGAGACTATCCATCATGTAAGTTCTTTTAAAAAGGGATTTCTCTGACTGCTGAAGAGGAGGACGTCAGAAATATCTACACTGGCTGGCCCGAGGGAGGCAAACACCCATGTTGTGAGCTCCTATTGTGAGTAATCATTTCTAGGAGCCAAGATAATACCAGCGTAAAGCTCTTTGGGAAACAAGGACTTTAGTCCTACAACTGCAAGAAACTAAATTCTGCCAACCACAAGAAAGAGCTGGGAAGCTGACTTTTTTTTTTTTCTTCCTCCCTAGGAGCCTGTAAATGAGAAACTAACTAAGTTAACCCTTTTATTTCAGCTTGGGTACCCTGATATTCTTATATACAGCTATCATTTCCTGAGCAGAAATCCCAGGTACCACATGTTAAATCTGACCTAATAATGGGTGTTTTTGTTTTGTTTTGTTTTTGTTAAAGCTGCTAAGTTTGTGATGTTTTGTTGCACAGCAATCATAAATAAATACTCATGTGTATTTCACATAATGACTAACTTGGTGTTAAACATGGTGGTTAGTAAAGTATTATGGATAAGAACATGAGCTTTGGAATGAGACTTTTTGCATTTGAATTTTAACTGTCATTCATTAGTGATGTGACTTTAAGCAAACTATGTAAGCAGTGCAAAACACCAATTCCTCACGTGAAATAGAGATAATGGCAAGACAGACTTCAGAGACTTGTTAAGTTTGACACAGGTGAAGAAGGCAATGATACACATTTAAGTGTTCAATATATGTTAGCTTTCATTTTTTATGAACACGTCATTCTCATCACATTTTCAGTTTGAAGAAGTGAAAAAAAAATCAGCCAGATTTGAAATCCTACCACTTTTGAGTCAAGTTTTTACTCTCAAGTTTTTACTGAATTCATCCCACTGTTTTTCCACACTTCTCTTGGAATACTGTCTTGTAAGACTGTGTCAGCTTCTCACTTCTGTGTCAACTTATCTTGCTAGTTATAGGGAGAATGTCTCAAAAATGTGGAAGGGGGAACCAGCAGTTAGCGTAATGGCTATGTCGCTGGACTCCCACGTAGTCGACCGCGGTTCGCGTCCCGGACCCGGTGACTTAAAACTCACGCCGGGCACGTGTGCGTGCGTGCCCAAGATCCCGAGAGGAGAATGGAGGAGAAGGGATTGTGGCATGACCATCCCCCCTGGGGGGCGATTTCTCGCTTTCTGTCTCTATGTCTCTCTCTGTCTGTCTGGCGAGCGCACACGCCCTATAGCAGAAATCTCTCCAAAAAAAAAAAAAAAATGTGGAAGGTAAAAATTAGCAGAAATCCAAGTCTTTTCCATACTCCTCATGTCCTTATAATCTACCCAAAGGACAGGCGAATGCTCAGTTGAAAAAATGCTTGCACAACTATATTTATTGCAGTACTCTTCATGATTGCTAATACATGAAACCAATCCAAATGTCTACAAACAGATGAATGGATTGAAAAAGTGTGGCACATAAACTCCATGGAATATTATTCAGCCATAAAAAAGAAAAAAAAAAACAAGGCCCTGGAATTTGATAGAAAGTGGACAAATATGGAAGATTTGTTACTGAGTAAAGCAAGTCAGGCTGTGAAAGAGAGACATTGTATGTCTCCACTTAACATTTACAGACTGTCTGTACTCTATGGTAGAGACTGCAAGACTGGAGGACATAAAAGCATTAAAAATTATATGGACACTAGAGACAAAGTGGAAGAGAGTATGGGAGGGGAAGAGTGCAGGAAAGGAAATTTGGGAGGAAAACAGGTAAGATATTTACGAGACACAGATATAGTTTCTTATTTGTTGATGAAGATGTGTATAGTATTCTCAACTGGACTGAGATGTGTATCATGCTGGGTAAAGTCTCTTTACAATCTGAATGATGAATAGTGACTGAATTCATAAATAATAATAAAAATAATAATAATAAAAACAAAAAAAATAATCTCAGGCCTAAAATATAGCAATCCTTTGAAGCATCTTCTGGAAAACACAATGGAAATCTCCTATTTTCCACATTTTTCTGCTAAGGCTCAGGGAAAAAGTACTGTTAGTGTTCCTGACCTTTTCTCTTTCTCGTACTTGCTCACCTTCACCTGCCTTTAGGAAGTGTTAGCAATTAAAATTGCACCCCCAGGTTTAAGCACCTCCTGCCTACAGCAAACCACTGGGAATCTAATAGACCAACTCACAGGACTAAGAGGTATTAGCAATATTCTGTAACCTGTCCCCACCTGTAGCAATTCACGGGAAATAAAATATGCACTTCTCTAAAGCTATTTAAAACCCTTCGCTATGGTAAATGAAGCCTGAGAGAAGTGGTGAAATGTTATTATAAAAGATACCACTAAAGAATTCATTAGGGTTTTATAATTTCATAAGTCAAAAAGAGCAACTCTAAATGGACATTTGACCTCTACCAGGTATCCAAGCAGGCATATTTTTACACAGCGAAAATACTTTGCCGTGATGAAAATGTGAACAAATTGATTGGGTTAGCAAGATAATTGTCCAGTACAGAAGTAATTGCTAAAAGTTAACAAATTTAGAGTGTTCTAGTGGAGAAAAGATAGCTATAGGCTACAAAGCTGCCTTCTACAAGTTCTAGTGCACAAATAATTATCTCAAGAAACAAATGAAGTATTATTTTATTGGCAGTAGGACATGGATCCTTGGTGATCACTGGTGAAAAAGGAAACTATGAAATTAACTTGTACTAAGCAAAACTGCACTCAATCTAGCAAAGCTAGTATTGAGACAAGTTATTATTGCTTCAGGCCTTTTAAACATTACAGCCAGTGCTATCAGTTTTCTTTTTTCTTTTGTTTTTGAGAGATATTTTTGCTATAGTGTGCATGCACTCACGTAGAGACAGAAATAGAAAGCAATAAATAGCCCCAAGGGGGGATGGTCATGCCGCAATCCCTTCTCTTCCATTCTCCTCTCGGGATCTTGGGCATGTAGGCATTCGTGCCTGGTGTGAGTTTTAAGTCACTGGGTCAGGGCATGAACCACAGTCAACTACATGGGAGTCCAGCAATATAACCATTATGCCAATTGCTTGTCCCTGGATCAGTTTTCTTAAGAGTCTTCCAGTTGGGTATTTTAGTTTAAGTATGCATTGATCTATAATATACGAAAAAAGTTATCATTATCTCTGATTTGTAATGATAAGTCTGTCATTGAGGAGAAAATGTTTACAAATGATACAAAAATTATCACTTGACTAAATTTGCCTTTTATCCTAAGAAATCATTCATTAAGAACTGTGAATTCATTTTTGCTATTTCTTTTAGAAGTTCTTAAGAGAAAAACAATCGCTCTTAAACTATGATAAGAATTTTAACTATACCTTCCTAGACATAAAGGAAAAAGTAAAATTTCAAGTTCTCTTAGCCTAAACTGGAAAACAAAATGAAACTTGACTTTTCTCTTTGACTCTTGTCTTTTTACAATTGTCTCTTTTAAAAAAAATTATTTGTTTAATTTTACTTATTTTTCTTTTTTCTTCTATCATTTTTTAAGTTGCCATAGGGCATGTGCACTCACTAGAGAAGAACAGAGAGAGAGAGGAAGTGAGAAAGCATGCTGTCACTTGTGCCATAATGAAGTTCTTAACCTATTGTTATGACTGAAAACAGGAGGGAGGTGTTACTTTTACCATGTGACTCCGAAGGCCTGTTATCAAGTAATGTTCGTTCAGTGATGCACGGAATGTAAGCATCTACTTTGGAATCAATTTTCAATATGATTTGAAATGACGAATGTCATCAAATCATTTCTCTATACACTTTGGTAGAACACTTCTGTCCTTCCTTACGGAGTCACCAACAGTGTCAGTTCTTTTATTTTTAAGGTGATGATCTGTGGGGAAGCGCTCTTTCCCTGTTTCTATCCTAGTAAATGTGATGATGTCAAGAAAAAGAACACGGTCAGTTAACTTGGAAAGAAATACACCTAAAAGGCATGAAGATGAATGATCTGCTTTGGAGTGACAGGCGCCGAGGCATCGGCACAGGTCGTTCCTGTGTCCCTTCTCCCATATCCTTTCCATTGTCCTAGACTCCACATGTCCCAGAAACAAGATGAGAATCCTGCCGAGGCGACTGCTGAGGAGAAGCAGGACACACAGGAGAAGGAAGGCATTCTCCCTAAAAGCGTGGAGGAGGCGAAGCTAAAGGCCATGTACCAAGCCTAGGACAGAAGATTTGGGGGTTTTGACTTCCTCATAAAGACTACAGAAGGAGCAAGAGCGCTTTGACTCAAGACTACCACATGGCTAACGTCAAAATGAACAATAAGCAGCTGCCAAGCTTCAAATATGCTACCTAACTATAGTAACCAAAACTGCATGATACTGATGAAAAAGAGAAAAAATAAAGAAAACATGTGTATGTGCACACGCACACACACACACACACACACACACACTCACACGCACCAACAGACGGATTAGAGAACCCAGAAATAAATCCAAATACACACAACCAATTGGTTTTGACATAGGTTCCCAAAGTATTTGTTTGGAAAAGGACAGTTCAATAAATGTTGCTGTGAAAATCAGATATGCATATGCAGAACAAATAATTTAGACATCTTAACTCTCACCATGTATAAAAATCAACTCAACATTGGTTAAATAGTTAAACATAAGACCTAAAACTATAACAGTACTAGAGGAAAACATTCCAGGACATAGATATGAGCAAAAGATTTTTTTAAATGAGATGTCAAAAATGTGCATAATGGAGGCAAAATCAGGTTACAACAAACTAAAAAGTTCCTGCACAATAATGGAAATAATCAATAGAATGAAGAGACTACCTACAGAATGGTTTATAGTGTTTGCAAATCATACATTGAACAAAGACTACTAACTTGATGATACCAGGAACTCAAATACCAGCAAGTAATAATAATAATAATCTGATTAAATATTGAGAATTGGTAAGAAAATAAATTTCTTAATGGAAGTCATAAACATGGCCAATAAGTATAAGAAAAAAATGTTCAATATTACTAATACAAGAGGAATGGAAATGAAAACTACAGTGAGGTATTACCATGCCCTAGTTAGAAGGGGTTATTATCAAAATCAATCAATCAATCAATCAAGGCAAGTGCTTACAAAGATGCAGAGAATGGGGAACTCTTGTTCACTGGTGGTCAGAATGTGATGAGTATAACCATTATGGAAAACAATATGGGAGTATTGACAAAACTACAAACAAAACTACCTTATGTACTATAATTTAACTACTGGTTATATATATCCAATAAAAAAATACAGTATGTTGAAGAGAGATAAGCACCCCCCATGTTTATTGTAGCACTTTTCACAATATCCAAGATATAAAATCAACTTCAACCTGGCAAGATGTGTGAACAGAGAAGACTCCAGACAGGTGACTGGAAAGATGCATTTTCTGACTTGGAGAACACAGAAAAAGGAATAGAAGACAAGTGAAAAGTAAAAGGGAAGATATACAACGGTTACACTTTCTGGGTCTTAAATGAAGGGAAAAAGTCTTACCTTTAAAGGTGAGATGGCAATGCTTCTCAAAGAGAGCTGGTGTGACTTCCAGTGTCGAGTGATACCAACGGTTCTTGGTTTGTGGCCACACACCTCCCTGAGTAGCCCAAGCAGGTGTGTGCCCATGGTGTAGGGAGGCTGGGAGTGGATTGCAGCTTCAAGATTCTGATGAGGCTGCAGTCAAACTGGTGTTCTCACTCTCGATCTTTCTCACTCATGAAAGCAATAGATAAATTAAGAAGTAATTAAAGTACTCCCTTATGTAGGGAGAAATAAAAGAAATAAAATGCAAATCAGAACTCTGTCTCTCAACACCTATACACACAAGCCCATTTCAACAGTAGAGACAAGGCAAAGGATATTTGGACTAATCCATAAAAAAACAACCATTTTACCTATTGTTGCCAGGGCCACACATACTTTCTATTTTTTATTCAAGAAAGATATCTTCTATTTCTTAGTTCCCACGATTCTGAGCATAGTCCTTTAAAAATAACTGACATTCATTTAATGTTCACCATATGCTAACACTGTTCTAAGAATTTTGGGCTCATACTCTTATTTATTCCTCAGATCAGGAATGATTATTATTATACCATTATATAAATGAGAAAACTAAGTTAAAAGTAACTCTTCAGTGGCTAGTCCGTGATGTTAGGGCACTGGACTCCCACATGGCCAACTGTGGTTTGAATCCTGGATGTGTGGCTTAAAAATCACGCTGTGCACATGTACATGTATGCCCAAGAGGAGAATGAAGGGAAGACATCTGCCCTGGGGTGGGAGGGTAATTTCTCACTTTCTTCTCTCTGTCTCTCTGCAGCAACTGCAAGTACCCTGGGGAAAAACCTAAAAAAAAAAAAAAAAAAAAAAAAAATAATACTTAGAAGGTTTTAAATGAGTATGGTAAAAATAGAACTTGCTTCAAATCACTCTTTTATCACTACCTTAGTTTGCACATAACTCGTATGTTTATACTTGGCGAAGTGATGGTCTGCAATCTTTGTAAACTGAGACCAGAATGGGTACAAGGTGGAAGACTTGCCATGCTAATTCCCATATGTCAGTAGCCCAGTAAATCTTTTTAAATAAATTCTCATAGAGTTCAAAAGAGATCATTTAATGTTTTTACTTTTCAATGAGCTATTTTTACATCATTTCCGCATAGACTAAATATCTTTCGATGCAGGTGAAAACTTTAGTTGGCCCTTGCCCAAGACAGATTCAGGGGGGGAAATAAAAAAGAAAAAAGAAAAGAAAGAAAAATGTAAAAAGGAAGAAGCTGCTGCTCTAACAGTCACTCAGTGACTATATTACAAAAACCTGTAAATGAAGGAGCTTAAGTATCTGCACGAAAGAAAAGGGCAAGTGGATTTGAAGATTAACAGCTGATAATCAGGGACAGGAAAACTCCAAAGAGGGTATTACTGAAAAATACCAACCACCCACAAAACATGTCACAAAGTGTACGTGGAAGACAGAGCTAATCGTCCTGTTTCTATCAGCAACTAAGGAAATGTGATCTTGTATTTTCAATTCAACCCTCAGACTTCATATATTTCTGGGTAAGTTAAAGTCCCATTGCATAATATAGCATGACATTATGGAGATTTTTCTTTAAAAAATTGTATCTTAATGGTAGGAAAAGAATATTGATGGTAAAATATACCCATTATCCGAGAGAAGCAAAATGACCCTCTAGGTACAAGTCTGCACCACACACTAAGGGACACAAGAAGAGATGAACCGGGAGAGACTGGAAAATGTGATAGCAGGGTTGGCTTGAGGCTCTTAGCTTGCTAAGGGAGCCCACATACACCAGAAACTCCCCAAGGATCATTTTCGTCATTCATTTAGCATAACCTGGGGTTGAAATGTGATGTGTATCAAGAAAATCTCAGCAACTTACCCATGGAAAAGTGCTCATTTCTTTCTCACCCGGAGCAGCTGAACCCCGTGAGCTCACCCTGGGTCCTTTTAAAACTAAAAAGAAGTAATGAAGTTAGTAATGGAAGCAATTAAGAAGTGATAATGTGACTTATATCTGTCACAGTCCAGATATCAGGAACTATTTATATTTAAATATCTAGACACAGATTTTGGTTACTTACCTACGGATAATGAGACTTCATTCTCTCAAGCCATTTTCCCTCTTCAAATTATGTGCATTTCAGCCTTTTTGGTGTTACAGTGTACTTATAAGGCTAAATGTACTTCAGTGTATTGAGTCCAGCTGATGACTGTAGAATGAGAAAGGAAGCATAAATATTCAGAATAAGGAAAGTAATTAAATCTGGAAATAAATTCATGAAAGTTAGTTTAAAAGAAAATATGTTTTATGTCTGCAGATGTGTAAAGAATAAAGATACACTAAATTAATTCTCACCCATAACAAGTTGCACTGGACACACACATGGGGGGGTTGCTAAATCGGTGATACCGATGGTGTCCGTGACAGCACTACCCTCCTGCCTCCAAGTCCTCTTGTCTTCTGAGAAGACACTTTAGAACTCTCTTTTCACATTTGTCTTTCCTACTACCAAATTCCAATGACAGAGCAGATGCTGCCCTTCATCCCCCAGGCTCTTAGTACAGGACAAATTCTGACTTACTCATGAATAGAATCTTATTCTTTGCAACTGGCACGCGGCCACTCCGAGTTGTGAAACAGAAAGCATTTGGTCAGACATTCCAGAATGTAATCTCAGCTGCTTCGGTTTCATTTAGTTTTTGTTCTGTTTTGTTTTTGCCTTGTTTAGTGGTGGTAGTAATGCTGTCTCCACTCATAAACACACCTGCTGTTGTTTCAGTTGAGTTCCACCATAGGTGTACAGCAAGTCTCCCCACGCCCCATTCTACTTCCTCTCTCCTTTCCCTCTCCATTACCCACTTCTCTTCCATTTTCTCTCCCTTTCTGTCCCTTCATCTCTCTCTCAAATCTTTTCTTTTTAATTTTTTTTTTTTAACTAGAGGGCACATTAACTCTCCATATATAGTGAGACAGAGAGATAGACAATGTACCCCGCCCATGGGGCATGGCTACATGGTAATCTCTTTTCCTCCATTTCTTCAGGCTGCCAGGATTCAAGGCACCCATGCATACATGCGCTGTGTGTTTTTCAAGCTGCTGGGGTGGGGATTCGAACTACGGTTGATTGATGTGTGGGATCTGGTTCCCTTAACTACTGACCTACAGGACTGGCCTCTTCCTCAATTCTTAAACATGCCTGAGTATAGCGACCTGGGCTTTAAGTACTATCCTATGAGACAAATATACTTGCCCTTTTTTTTTTTCTTTTTCTGCTACTTTAATTTTGAATCTCCCTGGTTTAGCATCTTCCTTTTTCCCTGAGATAACAACAATTGTGGTTGGGATAAATGAATTTATTGCAGCTTCAGAAATGGAAGTGAAGTCCACCTCTAACTTGAACTCCTCTCTATACTGGAAACTTGCTTTCTCCTTCTGCCTAGAGTAAACAGAGTGATTAACACTCCTACTGTCTTCCTTCATATATAATAGCTAAATAACCTGAAACTCCCTCCCTTAAGATGTTCCTTAGTGATGTACCCATCAGTCCCCAGACCCCTTGCCCTGAGCCATGAAGACCATTAAGATTCCATTGTGTTTGAGTAGGGATGAAACATACCCTCAGGGATGATTAACCTGCTTGTTTTGTTTCTAATTCTCTTTCGCTTTTACATTGTAAAACCCTATCCCCTACCCTGTCAAGCCCCTGGCTCTTTGTTCTTGTGATTGCCATGTCCACCAGGAAGAGTGTGACTTTTGCCTCTATAAGCAGCCCTCACTTTGCACTTGAGACTGCAAGGTTTTGAGAGACATGAGCCCCCCCTGTACGCTGCCGGCTTAATCAATAAAACTCCAATAAATTTGGCTATGTCTGGATGTCCTCTTCTTTCTCACTGAGTAGACTATAACAGGAGTCAAGGCACTGTCTTTAGGCTCTCACTTCCCTCAGGGAATCCAGGTCTCTCTCAAACACTACCCCCATCTCTTTTTACTTGTTCATGTTTGACTATAGTTTGTGGTGGTGAAGGGAGTTAGATGGAGGCAGGACTGCTGTTCAACAGCAGGGGATGGGAAGGTGAGAGACCTGATGTTCTATGAAAGGCTCATTCCCTGAGAGAATTTTCTAGCTTCTGATTCTTCTGCAAATGGAAAGACTCAGGTCTGTCTTCGCTGTCATTTAATTTTAGTTATCGATCCACCTTCTCAGCACTCTTCTCTCTACATTGAGGTGTACTAGTCTCCCTATGGGACAAGCCAATACTGCAGTCAATGAGTATATTGAAAATATAACTCTCGCATACCAGATGGAAGGATTATATGTCTTACTTACACACAGTAAGTCTGTGGTAAGCTGTTATATCTCTTGTTGTACTGACAAATCCTGCATCATGAGTGAAGTTGAATGTGTACTTTCCCAATATGTGAGCTACTTGGGTTCACGGTGGTGGCCTGAAATATCAGGGTCAATTTGAAAGCTATGACACCCTGCAGAGTGCCAAGGTTTGACTATGTCCCCCAGAAATTCATGTGTTGGGATTTGGTTGCATGGACTATACTGTACAGGTATTAAGTGAAAACTTAATTCCCTCATGGTGTCCCAGGGTGAGGCCTAGTGGGTGGCATGACTGGCTCACAGTGATTGCATTGTGGAGTAGCAGTCTCATGCATAGATTTTGTCTTGTGAAACACAGCGAGTTCTAGCTCTTGTGAGATGGGGTTAGTTATCCTGAGAGCTGGCTGTTACAAAAGAGAGGGCAGTCCAGAGTCTCTTTCTGCACCTGCTACCCATCCTCTATGTTTTCACGGTCATACTGTGGGCTTCAGACTTCAGAATTCCCAACTCCCAGAATTGTGAGTTTGAAAATAAAGCACTATCAAGGGGAAAAGAAAGAAAGAAAACATTTAAGGGATGCAAAAACGGAAGATTATCTGTTGATGATCACGTGTATGAGAGTATCTTTAACTGGACTAATATATCCTGTATTCATGCTGGGAAAATTCATTTTTCATGCTGTAATGACATACAGTGATTGAACATATAAAAAATATTGTAAAGAAAAACACTATATCCCTTATAAAATCACCCAGGCTACCATTTGATTCCTTACATATTGGGGATAGAAATATTTGGTCCTTATTAGTCATTTATTCAGTGTGGTTTCCACTTAAATATATCCTGTACTTAATATACTGAGGTCCTGCCCCTAGATTTGTTACATGAAGGGTATAGCTATGGTCCCTTTTCCCAAGGGTTCTCCCAAGGTTCCCAAGGCTTCTCCAAGTCTGGGTCAAGAAAAACTCTTTTTATTCCTTTGGAACCACTCTGACACCTCTAGAAACTTTCTGACGGAGCTTCAGTCCGTGTCTATCTAGAGCCATTGAATGATTATAACTCCCAGCACTCTCTTACTGTGCCTCTCCGGCAACAGAATGTTAACCTCCCTGGAAGATACTTCTGAAAGGCAGAATTAGTATTCTCTACTTTCAGACTCCCTCAAAGTTATCTGAAATTTCTGTTCTCCTTCTATCTCTTGATCTTGAATGAGTTAGACCATCAATTTTCAGGAGGACTCCTGCACATAGACTATTTGTTTCCCTTGTATTGCTCTTGGGTCCACGATAGCAAATATATTTACAGCTCTAGGGAATGGTAAAAACTCAGTCTCAAAGAGTTTTTAGATTCAACTGGTCCTCAGCTCTTGAAATCAAATAGATGTGCGTGAATATAAGAGAAATATAATAAAAACCTATGCCAAGTCATATACTGAAATAGTTTTTTGTTATATACTATAACTGGAATTATATAACACACTATTATCATGTTTATATAATTTTCTATTTAAACTGGTCATGCTTTATAGTCATAGTGAATGTTAGAAACCAAATTTTACAGGTAAGTTAGTAATATTTGCAGATTAATCACTTTGACATATAAAGGTTTGAACAAGACCTAGACGACAGCTCAAATCTAGTGGTGTTTATTTAGTGAAGAAAAAATATTTCCAGTTGCCTTTAGTTTATCTTTACAGGGCAACACTAGCAAAAATGTAAAAATCAAATTTGTCCATTCTCTCACAAATGGTTAAATACATGTATATTGGCATAAGGAAAAAAAGTAGTGAACTTGGACTTTAAAATACACATTAAAATATGCACTATGCATTTAGCACCTAAAGACTATTGGGCATTGGAAGTAAATCTCATATTTATCTGAAGTATTTTGAAGTCAATGAGTATTCTCACCGTTGTTTAATACACTCATTCTGGATGTTTGAAACATGGATGATATTTATTACCATAGCATCTTTTTAAATTCATACTTTAAATGTGAGATATATATAACTCTATCAAAAAGCACACATTAACCTATTTTATATATCGTTCGACCAGAACTCTAATATATATACCTATGTTATGGTTTCCTGATGAAGAAAATTGCTTAGCTAAGCAACAACTTTGATTTACTGACTCATGTTGAACAAATTCACCCGTCTATAGACATAAATAAAAATTCAAATGTATTAATTTTCTACTACCTTTTTGATGGCTTCCTCTGTCCACTTGGCAACCTTCTTTTGGATCAAAAGAAGAGTATACTCCTCTCATCTGGGAAGTCTTCACTGACCTTATGTAGAGTCGGGTACCATGGTAGGTATTTACACATAACCTCTAAAAGGGCATCAATCATACTAGTAGATATCTCATTATTTTCTTGTTTTCTTCACTAGTTGAGGCATTTGAGACAGGACTTTGACTCAGCCTCCTTTGCATATATCATGTGCAACAGAGTGGCTGGCCTGTTATAAGCAATCTATAGATGCTAGTAATACAAAATCTGTGTATTTTATTGACCATGAGCAGCTGACCCACCTTTTCTCTTTGTCTTTCTCAGAAGTTATTGATGATTTGTCTTGCACTTTCATAAGATCCCTGAGGTGATATGTTCGATGTCCTTAAAGTCAGGGGTCATTTCTGGTGGGAAGTTTGTGTACAGGAATGCATAAACCCTCCTAATTAAGACAGACATCTCTGCATTAGTGATAAGATGACTATTAGTTCAACCCCCTTAATTTTAAATGAGTTCTGCAGCCCTTATTATTATTGTGATTATGAATATCAGGTTTTGTAAGAAGCCTAGGTAACTCTAACAAATTAAAATAAGAGGTTACAAAAAAAAAAAAAGATACAGAAAATCAGATCAGAATATATACAAGCCTTACCTGGCTCAGTGATTGCATATATACATATACCATTTGCAATATTTTGCCCCTGAAAAAGTATTTCAAATGGGCCTCTGGTATATTTTTGTCTTCGTGTTTTTATAGCGGCAGTTAAAGTAGAATTATGGAAGTGATTAGCCCCAGGTCTGCCGTCATTCATCTCAAGCCCCGGATGGCAGAAGTTTAGAAATATTACTGTACCATATCCAGCAATTTGCTCCATTCGAATCCTGTGAAAGTCTTGTCTGATTCCTAATAGGTATGAATTGAAGATGTCCCACCTTATAGGGCACAGGGATGAACAGCTGCTGAACCTGTGATCTACGATGAGCGGCATCATAAAACATGAGCATGCCTAGATTTGCCTCAATAAAGAAAATCCTTCATGATGCATGGCTACGATTCCAGTAAACCAGAGTCCACACAGCATTCATTGATAGCTTAATTGGTGCACAGGACTAACCATAGATGCTGGTGCAATATGTATTGAATTTGAACTCAAAAGGAACATAACTGGGACATAAAAACAAAAACAAGATCCCTGCTCAATAGAAGTAAAAGAAAAATTTCAGGTGTTTTCTCCACTCAGGTATTTAAAGAGCCTAGTGACTGAGAGATCTGAGAGATAATTAGGAATCTGGCGTATCATGCTCCAAAAATCCACGTCTGTTAAATAAAATGAAAGGAAGAGAAAATGGTATGTGCATGGACTTTATAATATTAGAGAATTAAATATTAATATAAAGCCATAGTGTCAAGAGGGTTTTTTTTTTTAGATTGAAGCTCTTTTTATTTTTTTTTTCATTTACCTAATAACCTTGTGTGCAAGTATTCTCAGGAAGGATGGTTAGCACTTCTGAAAGCGCATTCAATATGCCTGCTATAGGAGCAGAAGCAAATTGAGGGTATAGATCATAGAATCTCAGTCCTGGATGGGACCTCACAAATAATTTAGTCTGCTTAGATGAGGGCCCTTAGGTCCAGAGCTATTGAATGATTTACATAAATTCACATAATTGCCTAGTGACAGAGCTGGGATTAGAACCCTTGTCAGCTGACACAAAAGGCAGGACCCTTTCTATACTACTCTTCCCTATGACAGCTAGAAAATGATTACTAACATACCAGCGTGACCTTGGTGACTTAAAATTCACTTCTCGGAATACAACATGATTTTTGAAATAGCAATCCAGAGGCAGCTCTAATGTTATTTCTGCCCACAACTGCCCTTTGGTCATTTGGGGGCTCTCCCAGGTTGTTCTTAAGAATGGTGACTTTTGTCAGGTCATTTCAGAGTAATTCCTTTGAGACACCCATGGCTTTTGTTCTTGCCCCCTCTGTACAAGGAAGTATTAGAGCTCATGTCACTAAAGTTGTTTCTGCTTAAGAAAACAATGAAAGAGCTATTGAGGGAACTATTGATGTAGAATGTGCCCGAGTCTCCAGACCAGCTTTCTTAAGGTAACTATACAGAGTTTGAAGGAAGGCTTTTGAAAGATCATCTTCTGGAACCAGAAGAGGGTGTGGTGGTTACATTACTGGACTTCCATGTAGTCACCCATGGTGTGAGTCTCGGACCTGGTCGCTTAAAACTCAATCAAGGTGCCTGTGTACGCATGCCCAAGATCCCAAGAGAATGAAGGAGAAGGGACTGCGGTGTGGCCATCTCTCTTGGGAGCTGAATTCTTGTTTTCCATCTCTCTGTCTCTCCAGTGAGTGCACATGCCCCACGGCAAAATTCTCTCTCTAGAAAAATAGCACCTTCAAGTGGTTTAGAGACTCACAGTCCCTGAAGAAGACTTGGTGGGGGTGTAACTTCAACCTACTCTCTCCCGATGTTGTTGAGAGAATAGTTGTACTGAGTACCGGGCTGATGACCCTGGAGATCTGCAGACCAGTTAAGAGAGTCACCAAGTTCTTAGTGGGAGCAACATCTGGGTTTTGTTACACTGGAATCAATGCCAACACAAAACACAAATTGTAGATTTTTCTGAAATTTTTTTTATTTTATTTTTTATGAAATGTTACTTCATATTTGTCAATCACTCCGAAGTGCTTTGCATTTCTCAAGTTGTACTTTGATTTGTACCTACAAAAAAGTAAGGGGAAACTGAGATTAAAATAACTTGGGGCAATTTATTGTAGTTCCACTGGATCTATGCCAGGCTTGTCTATGCATTTCTATTAAATCATCTCAGAGACCAGGGCCAATAGGTGGTGGGGTAGTTAAGGTGCTGAACTCTCACATGGCTGACCAGAGATTGAGTCCTGGACCTGGCAGATTGAAAAATCACACCTGACATGTGTGCATAGATGTGCAAACGTGTGCCAAGATTCCAGGAGGAGAATGGGGGAGAAGGGATTGTGGTATGTTAATTTTCCCATGGGGGTGAGGGTTATATCTCACTTTCCTCCACACTATCTCTGTTTCTCTGGCAAGCAGATACACTCTTTGACAAAAATCTCAAAAAAAAAAAAAAAAAAGCTCAAAATACCTTGAGAAGTATTTATCAATATACCTATTTTAGTTTTAGGGTTATTTATTTATTTTACTGTAGGACATGTGCTCTTGCCAGAGACAGAGAGACAGAGAGGGAGAAAGTACCAACCCTCTGTTCTCCTCCCTGGATTTTAGGCACATTCACATGTAACCAGTGTATTTTTCAAGTCACTGGGTCTGAGATTCGAACTGCACAGTCAGCCATCTGAGATCCAGTCACCTTAATCACCACGACATGTGGCTGGTCCAGTGTACCTTTTTGAAAATAAGAAAATAGAGAGTCTTCGATGTAAGCAACCTGCTAGAATTCTTCCTGATAGGATGAGCAGGACTGGGATGAGATACAGATCAGTTTTGATCCTAAGTTCACGCCCTTTGTAGTACATCATGTGATCTTCTTGTTCTTTCCTTCTCTATATACCTGAAAAGATGGAATTAAAATTTCATACTCCTCTGTGGGAATACAGGCTCTGATATTTCCTATGGGAGTTTTACTTACAAGAGCACAGATACAATATTTGGGTTAAGGTAATTTAAACTAAGGTACAACTCATAATCTGCTGTCTCCGCAGCTTTCATTACAGTTTCAATTGCAGAAAGAACAATGAAAGAATCTGAACACAATAAGGCAACATGCTTAATTTTCTACTGGACCTATAAATCATGGATTATCAAGTATTAGATGGGACCTTTGGACAAGACAGAATCGGGGCTCTTGTTTCACTCTTTCCACACGTAGGTTGCTATGGTTATGACAGGTGCTGGATTCAGAGTTACTCCAGTATTTTAGTCTTGCAAATGTTGTCAATGTTTCTCCAAGATGTAGCAGGGGGGACAGGGACACGTTCCCATGACATGGTAAACACTTGGACTAATAAAATCTTCCAAGATTTGTTTCTTCATTTTTTAAAAAATATATACCCTATAGTATAAAAGCACTATAGCCATGCATGAAGAAGAGTCCTGGTACCTGTGACAGTTTTACTCCCAATGTGGCAGATGGAGTAGAGCCCATTGTCCTGGTTATCTCCACAAAGCATTCTTTTTTTTTTGTATAATTTCCTGCCTTTGCTCTCCCTAAATAGAACCTATAATTAAAATCATAGGTGGTTCACCAAGGTTTACTAATTAGGTCTGAAGCTGGACTCTATAAGTAACTTTTGTTATTAAAAGATATACAGAGAGAACGAAAGTGAGAAAGATGTGTGTGTGTGTGTGTTTGTGTGTGTGTGTGTATGCCTGTGTATTTACATAATTATATGATTGATTGATTGATTGATTGATTTTAGGGTTTTACTCTAGGGCACATGCACTCACCAGAGAGAAACAGAAAGACAGAGAGAAATCATTCCCCAGGTGCAAGGCCATACCATAATCCCTTCTCCTCCATTCTCCTCTCAGGATGTTAGGCATGCATGCACACACTCCCAGTGCGATTTTCATGCAGTCAGGTCCAGGATTTGAACCACAGTCAGTCATGTGGGAATCCAGCACCTTAACCACCATCCCAACTGTTGCCCTATTTTCATTTTTTAAAATGAAAATTCAGAAGGTAATTTGACCACTAAATACTTACTTTGGCAGCTGAATTGACTAGCCCTTATTAATTACCATCCAATTAACAACCCCAATCCAGTTCTCATCGACATTAAGCCCACACCTACAAGAAGCAAGAAGATTATTTTGTAAACTGAAGAACTACTCTGCCACAAGATAAAAATCACTTCTGAAAAGTAAGCAAGTAATTTGATGCAATCTGCAATTACCAGAGGATTTATCTGTACATTCTGTGTCATACAATACATTACTACCAGGACTCATGCCATGAGATGTTAAAAAAATAAATAGATAAAAGATGACAATTGAAAGAAAATCCTTCTTACCCTGCCTACTCTGACAATCTTTTAAAAAAATGATTTCTATAATATGCCAGGTTGACCAAAGTGGACCATGTAGGATGTAAATCACGTTCGCTAGACTGTAAGTACATCACTAATTCTACATGTCTCTTTATTAACTATTAGAGTCCCAAAATCCAGAAGGACACCTGTTCATTTTTATTTTTATTTTAAAACTCTTTCTTTCTGACTACAAGAGCATAAATCTCACAAAATCTGGGAAATGAATATACCTCATCTTTTCTAGGTTTAAGGATAGTATGACTCAAGCCAGGCCAATAGTTCTTGCTTATGATTTCAATTTTTGGAACAGGAAGAAATAGGAGTTTGTTTTTGTTTTTGATTTGGTAGGTGAGATGCTACTAGGATCAAAGATAACAAAACCTACTTATATTATCAATGTTCTGAAAAACTTCCACATACTTAAAGAGAACATGAGGTTGATGCATGATGTAGACAGGGGAAGCCACCCTTATGAAACCCAAGAATGTGTTTCCAGCCAACCCTCAGTGTAACCTAATGTCTACTCTTTGCATGGTTTCATTATATGACCCAATAGATTTCTCTTTTTTGATTCCAGGTGGGTTGTTTTGGTTATACCATAAAGTTTTCTTGACTAATTTCCCTTTGCAGTGTCCACTTCTTCTGGTGGGTGCTTATGAGATCCAAGAAAAGCGCTTCAAGATTTCGTCTGTAAAATAAGGATGTGGCTCTACGTAATTTGTAATGTACATCTAACTCATGGTCTGGTTTCTTCTCTGGGCATTGGTCTTTAAAACTTTTTACAACATTTATGGTAACGACAAATATAATAGATAGTGGATAGTGGGTTCAAAAAATCCTCATAGCATTAACAAAGTTTATGTTGTCATCATTTATTAAGACACTCTGCTTCTCAATTGTTTCTCCTATCATCATTGAAGAATTTACTATATATATATATATTAAAAAAAAAAAAAACAAAACAAAAACAAACAAACCCTTACAGAAGGGCTGCCCATGGCATGGTGGTTATAGCAGCTGGAGCCCACATGCCTGACTGTGTGATTTGAGTTCCAGACCTGGATGCTTCAGAAACATGTATGCATGTGTGTGCATGCTCAACATCCTGAAGGGAAAGAAAAATGGAGGAGAAGGGATCTTGAAATGACCCTCCCAATGGAGGGTGTTTTTCACTTGGTCTTTCACTTGTGTGCTCGCTTTCTCTCTCTTTCTCTCTCTCTCTGAAGAGTACAGAGGCCCACTTGAAAAAAAATAAAAGAAATTTACTGTAACCACATCATTTAAAACTAATCTCTGTTTTGTCTACTCCTGGCATAAGATTGGTAGTGATCCAAATGGACTATGAAGGACTCTGAAAGATAGTCCAGCAAGGTTAAATCCCAATCTTTTTAGGCAAATGTTCTTAAATTTTTACACAGAAATGTCTATAATAGCAAAAGAGTTAAACGTATTTTCTGTGGGACTCTGTGGGAAGAGAATTTAGAGCTATGTGAACCCAAAATAACCTATCGTGAGGACAAAATTTATTTTAAAAGTTGGAGATTTGGCTTAAAAGCATCTAACATAAATTGTATATCCTAACCAGCAATATAAAAGTAGTACTTTAATTTACTTAGAATGAAGAACAATGCATGTTTTAGACAAATGCATCATGTTTAGCTTTTGATCTCCTGCATATACGGATTCATCGATCTTTGTATTGCATATTTTGAGATGCATAGTCTTTTGGTATACTGATGTCTCCTTTTAAAATAAAAACATATTCTCTGAGAGTATAATCACATGAAGCCAGGAGTACATATTCATCTAAAACTCAGATCACTTCTTCAGAATTTCTTCATTTAAATGGAAAGAGAAAAGAAAATAGGCCGGGTATACTTGAAGAAACAGAAAAGCTCAGGACAACTTCTAAGCATAAAGCAAACTCCAAAGGATACTTAAATTTCCAGGGAGCAGCTTCAAAGCACCGTATAGCTGAAGATGAAAGCACAGAAGTGAAAAGAATTGTTCATGCCGTGTAGGGCTCAAGTTGTACCCAAAAAGTCATCTCCACTACTCTCCCAGGAGAAGAAGAGAGGGCAGAAGCTATAGTAAAAATGCACAGTACCAACAAGGGAGATAGAAGTTTGGAGAAGCAGATAGAGAGAGCCTGAGGCACGACAGGGTTTCCTGGGGCTGGGACACAGGGGGCTACTGCTTTCTTTCAGAGACTTGCTAGTTTCCAGTTTTTGTGAGTTATTAACAGATTGTTGCCAGACTTTGGACAGTAGAAGAACTCTTCTGTCAGTTTTGATATGACAATTAAAAGGAAACCCACAGATCCCTTAATTGAACATTCACTAAATCACTTAGCCAGGGATCCAAACAGCCAAATGTCTATTATGGCATTCTGTGTGCAATAGAAGTTACACAACTTGTTTCTTCTCAGTAGAGAGAATAAAAAGCCACCCACAGAGAGCCACTTTTAGCACATTTATTTTATCAGGAGAGGTGAGGAACACCCATAAAATCCATGTTCTTGTATTAATCTCCTTCAAATTCTAAGAGCAAAGAAGCTCCTGATTCTTTGAACTGGCAAAATTTGATTTCATTGACATTGACACCTCAACTGTATGTCAATTGCTAGGCATATTTCCCTAGGTAATAGTCATACAGGGTTGCTTTACTCTTATTTAATTATAACTTAGCCATTTGGTGATATATTCCCACGGATGTCTCTTTGTTCTATTTTATAATCTACTTCCAGAATGATAACTGTAATGTCTGTGAAACAGTACGTCACATGCACTGTCTACGACATGAGCGTGCCTGCTTTTGTGTTGTCACGGATGGGCTTAGATGCTTTATACCCTGTACAATTGCTTATTGAAGGATGAATAAGTAAGTAGGTGGCTTATGGATGGCTTCATAAATAATGAATAATTACATGTGTCCAAATAATTGTTGAACATATAGAATGGTAAGTTCTACCAAAATTTTATGTGGTAAATAAAATAACAGCCCCTCAAAAATATCCAAGTCCTAATCTGAAATATGTTAGTTTACACTAAAAAAAAAGTGAGAGATTTGGTAGATGCAATGAATTTCAAGATCTTGAGGTCAAAAGGTTATTTGAAACTGTCCAAATGGCTCGAGATAAGCACAATAGTCTTTAGAAGAAGACAAGTGGCCATAATAAAAAAAGACAGTGTACCTACGGATGCAGAAATAAGCAGCAAGAGATTTGAAAATGCTACCTGTTGACTTAGACAGGGACAAAGGCTATGAGTTAAAGACACAGAAGCTTTCAGAAGATAAGGAAATGGGTTTTCACCAGAACTCCCAGATTAACCAGCCCCACGGATACCTTGAATTTAGCTCAGCGAGGCCCATGTTCAGACTCTGATTTCCAGATCTGTATGAGAATATATGCGTGCTGTTTTAAGCCATTAAGACCATGGTAATTTATTTGTCAAAGTAGCAAAAAGGAAATTAGTGTACTGGTAGGCTTTAGAAGTGCATGAGCTTTGAAGCTCTGACTCAGCAGATCTGGAATTAAAAGTCTAGAATTTGAAATTTACAAAGTGTTCCTAGTATACCTGAGTCAGGAATTACTTGGAAACCCTTGTATTACATCACAACAATTTTGTACTTTAAACAAAGCCCAACATTAAAGATCTCAAAATATTAATGTCAACTTAAATACATACAAAATATGCAAAGGCATGATTTGTAAAAACAAGCCTAAAGAAAATAAAAATGATACCAGCAGGTAGCATGGTGGTTAAGGCACTTGACTCCCACACGGCTGACCACAGTTCGAGTCTTAGACCTGGAAGCTTGCTTTCTTAATTTCTGTCTGTTTCTCTGTCATGTATCATTTGTGTCATATAGCAAATTAAAATAACAATATTAACAAGTAATCAAATTATGTAAATAATTCTTAAAAAGGAAAAAAGCACTCATCTGTTAACATTATATTCTGTATGCATACATTGATTTTCTCCTCTGCCTTTACAAAGTGTACAATATGTACTTTCGAAGAGGATGATTTGAATAATGCCTTCAGTGCCTTGTTTCAAGCAGAAATTCTCCATCTATCATTTCTGCTTGTATTACTTTACATCTCTCAAAGACGTTCACATCATGTCAGAGAGATCCAAAGGCAGCGCATGTGATATCTCTGCATACAACAGGGCTTACTTAACTTTCTCCTAAATAGTTTGTTGGTGGTTTTCTGTATCTCCTCCGAAGAGCATAATAAATGTGTTTTATGAAGTTGGGTTTATTGACATTATTTCATCAAATTATACTAATCATTGCTATATAGCACATATACACATGCCAAATTCAGAATTTATATTAATATTAAAGTCATTCAATAGTTACAATGGAGTAGCACAGTTTATGCTTTATAAAATTGTAATTAAATGGTTTTCTATAATAATATTGCATTAGTGGTTTGTTCAAATGTAGCCCAATAACAGAAAAAGAAAGAAAAACCATAAGACTCCAAAGAAATCCTCAGAGATGTCTTTCCGAGGTAGCATTTTAGCATCTTAGAGCAAGTATTTGGAAAAAATGCTCTATTACAGATCAACAATTGGAATCTACATTCTATGTTCCCCATTATTTTTACTACTGTTCAATATCATTATTATTGTTCAGTTGTTTTAAGTTCAGCATGATCCCTGAGTGTGCTCTCATAGTTTCTTTGATGTGTCATCTCATACTGTGTATCTTTCTTTAAAAAGAAAAGAGGTCTCTCGGAGCTAGCAGGTGGTGTGATGGTTAAGGAGCTAGACTCCCACCTGGCCAACTAAAATTTGAGTCCCAGATCTCATAGCTTGAGGATTATGCGGGTTGTGTGTCCATGTGTGCCCAAAATCTCGAGAGGAGAGTGGAGGGGAAAAGACCACAGCATAGCCATACCCTGGGGCTAATTTTCCCCTTTCCTTCTCACGGTCTCTCTCTGTCTTTCTCTGGCAAGCACCCATGCCCTATGCCAAAAACCTTTTTAAAAAAGTCTCTAGAAGAACACATTTTATTGCACATGTTCAACGTCCCCTTTTTAGGATGATTATTCAAACTAGGTGACATCGGAGACTGTATTAGTTATTTTCATTGCGTTTGCTGGAAAATAATGGACTGACAGAAACAGAATTAAAGGGGACTATTACTGTCATCCACACGGCTTTTTACCAAAGGTTTAAAACCTTTATTTTACTGAATATATTAAATAGGTTGAAAATTAAAATCCCATTCATAGAACGCCAAGAACTCTTACTACCAGATGAGGATTCTTAGCCTCGGGCCTGTCATTGCAGGGTATAGGCCTTGAACTATGTTTAGGACACTTGTTTCCCAACCTGATATAACAGGCTACAGATAAGGAATGGAATTTGCCCTGGGTTTACTAGTGAGGCTCTTGAGCACTCTCTGTCTTCTCCTGACTCCTGCTCCAGTAATTGCCAAGGAGATTTTTCTTGCCAGGTGTTCATGTAGCAGCAGAAAAAAAAAAAAAAAAAAAAAAAGCATCTCTTAAGCATCTCTTTCAGCTAATGAGCTGCAAAATAGAAAGGTTTGGGGCAGTCTCTATGGAAACTTTTTGAATATGTGACCTATTAGTGCTGAATGTGTGTAAGGTGACAATTCCTTCTAGATGGCAGCTTGTCACAGAGGGGAGACGCGAGGACTTTTTAAAAACCACTCAGGTAATCTCTGCCTCAGTTTCCATCACTCTGAAGGCACAATTCTCATCTAATGTACAGTGTTATCAAAATTAATGAGATAATCCTTAAAGCTGCATTTAATTCCTGGGAGATGGGCAGCATATAAATAGGAAGCATTCTATTACACAGACAAAATTTCAAGAAAGTGAGGCTAAGCTTAGTACTTGCAATATGGGCTGCAGTTTAAGTAATTGACCAGAAATCAGGACTTACGGCCAATTACTGGACATCCAATCTGTGTCATTTGAGAAAAATTGTACAGAACATCCTTTTTTCATTTCCAACATTTGCTTATTACACGAAGTAGATAATTTAACACTAAATAAGGGTACATGCCTTCCATGTATCATTGCAGGTTGCTAAAAAAAGAACTATATTAAATTGTTAGTCAGAATCTTTCCCCAAATGATGATAACTGAATCTCAGATTCAAAGGAAACCATTTGATTTGAAAGAAATGACTAGAAGAAATATAAAGGCTCCATCTTCAGTATCTAATACTTCATATTTTCTTAAATATGACATCAATTCAGTACAAAAAGGTGAGGAAATTCATAGCTGATGTTTAGCTTAAAAATACCATGAAATAATTGTTTATATTTCAATTATTATGACAACATAATTATTGCAAAGTCTGCTTGAAGGTGATTAGAATCCATATTATGCTTTTTTAATGTTCATTGAATATATAATACTGTACTAGAATATTTAGATGGATGTAGAGAAACAATTGGAATAGAACCTTCCTAAATTCTCCGTTATTGTCCAGTATGCATAGTGTTAGGCTTATATAAGAATATCTGCATACTTAATCGCTTATGTTTTTATCAAGTAATATTGGGATTTATAGAAGATGCACATTGTGATCTCAGAAAGTCTAAGAGTTCAGATATAAAGGAAGCCAACTCACATATTACAGAAAGTCTTAAAGTTTTGTTACTGGTGATTTTGGTAAGAAAGTTACTTGTATTGGGATTTTCTTATAACATGGTAAGTTGCTTACTCAAGAGACTCTTCATTGAGTTGGGAGCTATTTGCTATTATGCAGGTCTTGCTGGAAATATACCCAAAGAAGTGAGATTAATTCTCCAAATAGAAAAGAAGACATAATTTACTGCAGGACTAATGAGATACAGCTTGCGAAGATAAGTTACAGCCAGAAAAGATAAGCATGAAGCACTAAAAACAAATCAAGATGAGGATGATGCATGATCCCCAAAATAGAGCTGAACATCCTTTGGCTAGATATAATTGTGAAAATCTTTGTCCAAATATTTCTTACTTTCATTGGAGTTAACCACCTACCACTGCCTGCCACATACACACCACATTCTCTTTATAACTGCTGAGAAATCTTGAAGACTCAAGGAGAATATAACTAGAACTAACAGCTTCATAAATCCCTCTAATACCAATATGTTACCCAGGACGGTTGGCCTACCAGCCTGAATATGGTGCAGCTTGGCACAACAAGGTAAATTAGGCTCCTCCTCCTTAGGATTACTAGAGGAGACAGGGGAATAAAATTAGCATAGTATTCAATAAAGCTTACCCATATCTCACTTGGGTGAATAAAACACCTGGGAATGCCTTTATAACTAACATTTTGAAAGTTCTGTTATCCAGAAGTATTTTGTCCGTATAATTAAATTTGTACACACACACACATACAAACACACACCTAAATACTTTATGTTATTCCAAGTATACACCAGCAATTATGCTTGGCATTTTAGCATATATATAGTCCTTTCATTTTGACACCTCAACGGGTAAGGTATTGAATCTTTTTAATTACTATCGACAGAATTTATATTCTTGTTAAATAAGTCGATTGCATCATTAAGAGTCCAAAGATGAACCATGATAAAAGGGGTCTAGCAAGATGTTTACCTGTAAAATACTTTGAAACCCATTTGCAATGAAACAAATATCATAATCAGAAGACACTAAGACAACATTGCACCCCAGAATGGAGGTTGCTAAGTGATGCTCATGTCAAACAGCTCATTCCATTCAAAAGTCGAGATGCCACGTGAACCTTGGCAGTAGGACTCTGCCCCTACATGGCAACAGACTTTTTGCTTTGTTTATTGTCTTTTGAGGGAAAACGATGTCCAGTCCATCAGTGAGCTATGCATTTCTAAATTCGCCCATCCATGGACCCCTTTCAAAATACTCCTTGCTTCTAGTTCTACACGTTGGCTCTCCATTGTAAATCAAAAGGTGAACATTGTATTTGCCTTTTCTATAATGCAATGTCTTGATACACAAAGGTAGATATATTGTACTGATGACTTTTTAGGTCATCATATTTTTTAAATTATTTATTTATTTAATTCCATTTGTTATTGTTATTGTTATTGTTATTATTATTATTAATTTTGACCAGACAGAGACAGAGAAAGAGAGAAAGGGAAAGTGAGAGAGCAAGCTGCCAGATCCAGGACTTGAACTGTGGTCGGCCATGTGGGAATCCAGCACCTTTAACCACTGTGCCACCTGTCAGCCCCAGGTCATCATATTTTGAAAGCTACGGTTTTTTAAAGTTATTTCTTTATTTAATTTTATTTGTTATTATTATTTATTTTTTTAATTTGACCAAGGAGATAGAGTGAGAGAAGGGGAAAGTGAAAAAGCCACCAGGTTCAGGACTTGAACCGTAGTTGGCCCTGTGGGAATCCAATACCTTAACCACCATGCCACCTGCCAGTAGGAAAGCTACAGTTTTCTGATTTAATTATTATGGTATGTTGTAGCTATGCAGACATAACAAAACCTTTCCTAATTTCACATCCTCTGTGTTGTGGCATGTGATAAAATACATGATAGCTAAAGCCAGAGGTGAAAGAACTGTTAAAATTATTTATGCAACATAATTTCTAAAATATTGTATCCCAAATCATTAAAATCCATGTTCATTTTAGTTATGTATATGCATTCAAGTAAATGTATAAGCTTTGGTCAAAAGTCCCCTTAGGGCCCAGCATGGGGGGTGGTGGTTGGGGTGCTGGATTCACACATGGCTGACTGGTTTAAGTCCTAGATCTGGGTTTGCTTCCTCACTTCTTTCTCTCTCTTCCTCTTTCTTTCGCAGGTGAGCATATGTGCCCTGTAGCAAACTGAAAAATAATAATTGTGGTAAGTAAAATTAAATAAGTAATTCCTAAGAAAAAGTCCCCTTTTATTTGTTTTAGATGTTTTCTCTCTTTCTCTAGACCTCTTATAAATATAAATGTAGTTGCATCTATTTGATACATATTTATATTCATGCATTATAGTTATTTAGTTTTAAATATATTTCCTAGCAACTATAAAAAAATCTGAAATAAAAATTATGCAAGAAAACACTTTGGATGACATTATAAACCATAAGTAATTACTTCCCATATCACTGACCTGTCTCTTTACTTCTAATATTAATAAGGGACAGAGAGACTACTTTCCTGAACACACAGACCTTTGACTCCCAGTTTATTGGTTATCAATGACCTGTAGTGAGAAGCAAATACAGAAGTCTTTATTTAGAATATTGAGCCTTGGGAAAGAGAATTATATTTTAGAGGCAAATCTTCCACAGTCTTGGGTGGCTCAACTTTTAACTCTGCAATTCCACAGAGATCATTTCTTCCAATTTTCTTTTCTGAGTTAGGGAGAAATACAATGCAATTTCAAATTCAAGTCTCTGACCCTGATCTCCTAGAACATGAATGTATCCAATCCAATTAAATCAGTGACCAAAGAACACTTTCTACTTACTTGGAGATACTTCTTGTTTCTGTTTCTTGGGATAAGATAGACTCAGTGAGTGAAAAGCTAGTCATATGGGAAAATAAATAGCTCTAGGGGTAGGTTTTCCCTCGAGTGCCTCTGGAAGACCGTCATACTTTGATGATGATGTGAACTGTCTATACAGTCCCACTGTTTAATCCAGTGCTCTTTTTAATAGGTTAACCTTTTAGAGTGGAGGACAGCCTGGAGGTTGACAATATTTTATTTGTTAAATAAATCAATTATACTAATCATTTTTAAGAGATTAATCTTGTACATATTTTTATTATCTCCAAAGACAGGAACCCAGAGTCAGTTGTGACAGAAAATAAAAACATATTGTGATTCATTTGTCTTTGTTGTTATTGTTGTTAGAGATTTTTTTATATAGGGCATGTACGCTTGCCTAGGAGACAGAGAGACAGAAAGTGAGAAATCACCCCTCACTGGGGATGGCCATGCTGCAATCCCTTCTTCATTCTCCTCCTGGTATTTTGGGCATGTATAAGGACAAAGCATGAGGTTTTAAGCCATCAGGTGTGGGACTCCAACTGCGTTGGCCAGTGCCTTAACCACTACGCCACCTGCTGGCCGCTGCAGAGACCCTTCCCCAACCCCTGCCCCAAATTCGTTTTTAAAGCTTCAGTAACCAAACTATCTGAGAGTTCCTTAAGAAAAAGAGATTAAGAGGAAACATGATAGGGTTCATAGATCTTCTTTCTTATTGTTTTGTTTCAGCATTTTACAAATATTTATTGACAAGTGGATGTTACCTGTAAATATGCTGTATTTTTAGCTTATATTAAGAATAAATTTTACACAAAGGAATATATAGTGCTAAGTAAAGTTACTAGTACAGAATGACCATTGAAATCTCAGTGACAGTTCCAAGAAAGCAAGCCCTTTGAAGAGTCTGTTGTTATGACTGAATCACAGAAACCAGTCACAATAATATGTTCTGAGAAGAGAGGGCCCATATGTCTACATGTAGGAGACATTGAGTGATCCTTCTTCCAGAAATAACAAGAACAGATCTGAATATAATCCACCAACTCAGTTCTGGGTATAGATCCAAAGGGACTGCAATGAATATGTTGGAGAGGTCCCTGCACGCCTTCATGCATTGCAGCTTTATTCCTAATAGTCTAGAAATGGAGTCCGCCTTGGTGTCCATGAACAGATGAATGGGGAAGAAAATGCAGGGCATGTGCACAATGGAATACCATTTAGTCTGTTTTTAAAAATGGAAGTCCTGTCGTTTGCAATGACATGTATGATTCTAGAGGGGTTTATGCTACATGAGATAAGCCAGGCGCAGAATGACAAATGGTGCATGATCTCACTTACATGTGGAATCAACAAGTCAAATTCATAAAAGTAGACAATGGAATTAGATTACCAGAGGCTAGGGCATAGGAATGTGTGGCTAGGAACAGGGGAAATGTTAGTCAAAGGGTAAAAAGCTTTGATTAGACAAGAATAAATTATGGTGATCTGTTGTCCAGCAGAATGCCTGCAGTAAACAATGATCTAGATGTGAAAATTGCTAAGAGTACTTTTATTTATTTATCTTTTGCTATAAGGCACATGTGTTCACCAGAAACAGAGAGGGAGAAAGCAAGAAAAAGAAAGTGAGAAATCACTCACCAGGGGAGATGAAACACCACAATTCCCTCCTTCTCCAGTCTCTTCTGGGCATGCTGGGCACACATAAACACATGTGTTTTGTGTGATTTTCAAGCTGCTAGGTCCAGTTCTCAAACCACAGAATCAGTCATGTGGGATTCAATGTTTTAACCTCGACACCACCTGTTGGCCTGCTATGAGTAGATTTTAAATGTTCTCACCACAAATAAATGATAAGGATGTGAGATGATAGATATGTTAAGTAGCTGGATTTAACCATTGCTTAAGGTATACATGCATTGTAATATCTCACTATACCCAGAAATATGTATAATTCTTGTCAAATAAAGATAATTTTTTAAGCAATGCTGAACATTTTTTCTTCTGCCATTTATTACTTATTTGACCTTTGTCCAGTTACCTATCCACTCTGCATTATGGTTGTCTCCTCCCAAACTAAGTAGCCTATTAAAGAGAAACCAGAGGGAAAAAGAATAAGCCCAGCAAATTGAAATACACATAGGTAAACAATTAATTATCTATTTCCATGTAAATATTGGAGCCCTTGCATTCCCATTCACAATTTCTTTCATAAGACATAGACTATTGTGTCTCCCTTAAAACTGTAATCATGGATGATCCAGAAATCATATATTAGAAAAAAATGTTGCTCTGAAAATACTTTTTGTTGTCAAATTCTGGACAATGTGGTGATCTCAGTCAGCAATTGGCAGATGACGTGTCTGTGACCTACTGTACTCTCTCATTTGGAAGACAAGAGTCAGCAGGCTCTTTAAGTTCAACAAAATTGGTGATGACGTTGCTTGGACATGCTTTAGCTAATGAAGATTGTTTTCAGGACAGTAAGCCCCACGCTTCACTTTCAGTGAAATTTGATTAGTAAGAATAAATCAGCATTTTCAAAATGCCATGTTCTTATTTTAATGAGTTTATAATTAAGCAGAACACACGTTGTTTTCTTTCCAGAATCCCACCCACAAGGTTTTTATTGATTTACTGTTCCAGTATATGAAATAGCACGTCAGGGTGAAGGTAAAGCAGAAAACAAATTATGATCTAATCTAAGATGGAGATCTATATTAGAGCAAGATTGCTGACCTGTGAAAAACATTCAGAAAGTATTTAAAAAATCATTCCTATTGTCAAAATGATGAAGGAACATCTTCTGTGGATGCTACAGTGAGAACTGAGGTAATGGAAAGTCTTTCAAAGGTACTTGTGAATGGAAAATACTAAAATACAAAGTTGCGTTCATGAAAATATATTTTTTTAATTGTAGAGGAAGTAACTTAATATTCACCAAAGTCCTCATGTATAGAGAAGAGAGGGTTAGGGACAACAATGTTGAATGAAGAAGAATACTGAAATTAAGTGCATGAATATCAAAGATTACAACTGAACCTCATATGTATTCTCAAATATCATTTTTTGTCACTAAAATTACTTTGAGAGTATTGTGTTGCCAAGGGCCTTCCTCACAAGACAAATTTCCTTGCCCAAGTTATCTTCATCTTTATTAATTAAGTGATATCTATATATACAAAGACAGAAAAAATCTTACGTTGATTCAAATATAGCATGATCCTTTCCAAATGGAGAAGAACTGTATTAATCATACTAAGAATCTCACTTTATATTCTCTCTTCCTTTGTATGTTATGTTGGATAGTGGAAAAAGAAAGAAAAAAGAGAAATCATAATGTTTAAGAGTAGTCATCTGCTACTTTGCTAAATTTGCATATAATTTAGAGAAATTAAAATATTATAAATTTGATAAACTATCTTCCGTCTTACACCATGGCATCTAATTTCCCCAGGATCTGGGTCTTACCTAATTTTTTTATTTTTTCAACTAATCGTAAAATAAATGAAATAATACTTGATGTTTTGCTTGAAAAAACTATTCATATATCCACATTAAGAATGCCAACGTCTTGCTCAAACATTCTGACATTTCAAAGTCAAATAAATCTTAGCACTTAAAGAAAAGGCTATTCTCTTAGAAAAGTACCTGCAATTGACCTGAAAGCCTACACAAACTAATATAAAGTCAAATTCTATCCTAACTTTAAATTGAACTATATAAAATCTTCACCAACTAAACCTGAACAAGAACAGATTTTAGACAATGATTCATTTCTAACAGGAAGGAATACTCTATAGGGTTTGATTATGGTCACGTGCAGGGAGTTTGCTAGTAAACTCTATTTGGATTTTGACAAGACAAAATAAAATAAAATAAAACTGGTTTTTTTTTTTTTTTTTTGTGAAAACATGTCATGAAACTAAAGGCAAGAGACAATTATACTCAGGAGAAGGTGGTATACGAGTTTTTTTTTTTAACAGAACTGGCCCAAACTGATTGCTTATCTAGATTAAAGCAAGCTGAATAGAAATTTTACAAAGCTGGAGCATTTTATATTCAAGCATAGATTCCCTTAACTTTTGAGGGGGAAAAACTTATTAGACATTTGTAGAAATGCTTCTTAGATATATACACAGTATTAATTTTTAGTAACTATATCAAAAGCATGATGGTCCATTTTTTGTACTTTAGGACATATAATAACTAATTCCTTCTTTCTATACGACACCATCCAAGCAGAATCTTTTACAATTCAGGCATGTCTTCCTTCAGAAGGCTGACTCTTCCAAGTCCAGGACTAGGCACATGAACTCTCAACTTGGTTATAATGGAAAAGCCAGAAAAAATTACATGGGCATTACCTGAAGAAACGAATCTTTGCAAACTGTCTCCTCCAGCTTCTCTCTTTCTCCAACCTTCCAAACAGAACCAGTTCCTAACAGGTCCACTTCACTGTTAACCTGTAATATAAGAAGCAGAGGTTCCTGGATAACTACTTTGTATTCTTACACAACTAAGCCAGAGGAGTGAGTATGTAATTACTGTTGTAGTTAATTCAGGCTGTTGTAACAAGATATAGGTTAAGAACCTCTCATCTAAAAATTCCAAATCCAAAACGCTTCAAAAATCTGAAATTTTTGAACACCAGCGATTTTTTTCACCAGTGGAAAAATTCCACAGGTGACCTCGTGTGACAGGTGAAAATCTTGCAAAATAACCTTCAGGCTCTGTGTACAGGTCATGTATAAAGCATATATGAATCCCACGTTTAGTCTTGTGTCCCATCCCCAAGATATCCCGTTATGTATATATACATATTACATTACACACACACACACACACGAAAAAAAAAAAAAAAAAAAAAAAAAAAAACCCTGAAATCCAAAATACTTCTCATCTCAAACATTTCTGATAGGGACTACAAGCCCGCACTTGAAACTGAGTAATTTATAAACAACAGAAATGTGTTATTTATGCTTCTGAAAGTTGGGAAATCCAAATCTAAGAAACTAAAATCAGATTTCTGTCTGATGAACGCCTGCTGCTCTTAGATGATACCTTTTTTGTTTCTCCATGTGATAGAAGGGGCAATTCGCCTCTCTCAGGTCTTTTTTTTTATATATGGGCACTAACCCCACTCATGAGGACAGGCCCCTCATGACCTAATAATCTCCCCAAATCCCTGTATCTCAATACCATCACATTGAGGTCTGCGTTTCAAGATATGAATTTTGGAGAGACCCAACATTCATACCATAATATTCTAGCTCAGCTTAATTTTTATTTTACTGGGTGAGATAAAAAGTACTCAACATAAGAAAGAAAAGGAATTGATCTTTATAAAGTTACCTTTGATTTTTTTTTCTCTAAAACTAAGTAACTCAATAACTGCCCCCAAATATAGTACTAATTTTATTTACTCTTTTTTTTTTTTTTTTTGGAGAGGTTTTCGCTATAGGGCGCGTGCGCTCGCCAGACAGACAGAGAGAGACAGAGAGATAGGAAGCAAGAAATCACCCCCCAGGGAGGATGGTCACGCCGCAATCCCTTCTCCATTCTCCTCTCGGGATCTTGGGCACGCACGCACATGCGCCCGGCGTGAGTTTTAAGCCACCGGGTCCGGGATGCGAACCGCGGTCGACTACCTGGGAGTCCAGCGACATAGCCATTACGCTAACTGCTGGTTCCCAATGATCACAACTTTAATGACCTCTTACAGGCTTCTTCTCCAAGTACAGTCCAATTGGGAGTTAAGGCTTTGACCTATTGATTCTGCAGGGAACACGATTCAGTCCATAACAACATTTTTTTTCTTTTCTTTCTTTTTTTCAATTTAATTTTTTTTTTTTTTTTTATTTCTGCTATAGGGTGCTCTGGCACGTGAACTTGCCAAAGAGAGACAGAAAGCAAGAAATCACCCCAAGGGGGGATGGCCAAGCCACAATTCCTTCTCCTTCATTCTCCTCTCGGGATTTGGGGCATGCACACACACACATGCACACATGCGTGACATAACCATTAATTCAAGGCCCCAAAACCTTGACACATTATTGTGAAAGAGTTAATTACAGGAAGCACATTTCATGGCATTCACCACATATTTATCTCTTGTTTCATTATTATTATAAATAATACTAATTTTTTTTTCTAAGTTTTGCTATAAGGCGTGTGCACTTCCTGGAGAGAGACAGAGAAAGAAAGTGAGAAATCACCCTGAAAGGAGGATGGCCATGCCACAACCCCTTCGCCTCTCAGGATTTTGGGCATGCACACAAGCACATCCAGCTTATTTTCCAAATCACGAGTCTGATACTCGAACGGTGCAGTCAGCTATGTGAGAGAGATAGCTACTATGACCACAGACCCAGCTGACTGGCCCAACTAATGAAATCAGTTATTACGCTATATGCTGGTTATTCACCAACTGAACAGTTATGGGCTATGTATTTGCAAACTCACTTAAAAAGAAAAAATCCAATTAAATAAATGCTTTAACAAGGAGGAAAAGATCAGTGTTTTTATTGCTGTTGTTGTTGTTTTAGGAGGTATATCCTAGTGACTATAAGGCTACATAAGAGCTGTGATATGTAAGAAAGGTGCACTGATGTTAATAATAATAATAATAGGGGGACAAGCGATGGTGTAATGACTATGTCGCTGAACTCCCATGAAGTCAACCGCGATTTGAGTCCCAGACCCAGTGGTTTAAACTTACACCAGGCATGTGTGCATGCATGTCCAAGACCCTGAGAGGAGAATGGAGGAGAAGGGATTGCGGCATGGCCATCCCCCCCGGGGGGTGATTTCTCACTTTCTGTCTCTCTGTCTCTCTCTGTCTTCTGGCAAGCACATGCGCACTGTAGCAAAAACCTCTCCAAAAAATGATGATAATAATAATAATCCTAGCAATAGCATAAGTTGGCAGATTTTAGAGGAGAGGCTGATGACCCAGGCCATCTGATTTCACAGTTAATGACTCTGACATCTTAACCTTGCTTTAGCTTGATGTATTAGCAAACATTCATACCCACTAGGGATTTAATTTTTACCGACTATTTTTTTTTCTAGAAACCATGATGATTACTAATCAACAATCATATTTTAATAGTGTCTTCATAGTGGTTTTCTGATGCAGCCTGAATAATTGCATACCATCTGTATCCCTCGACTTGCATAACCCACTTCAGCTCCTGAATTGCAAACTAAACGTGCTAATCTATTCCCTACACCGAGCTCATGCATAAAATGCAAGAGAATGTCGGCGATGTTATCCATGTATTTCCATAGTCTTTACGTCTGTTTCTTCCATGTTCTCTTCAGCTTTTTCAGTCTGTCACTTCTGCCACCAGCTACCAATACAATAAGTGCAGTCGAGGCTTCTAGCTGATTCCATTTGTAGACCCATGATTTCAAATATTTCTTGACCCTCAAGTGGCAGAAAAACTTCTTGTATTGCCCATCGTTTGCTCTGGAATAAATGTGTGTACTGAGTAGAACTTTGCACCAATAGGGCCAATTTCCTTTTCTACCCCCCCACCCCCCTTCACTTAAAAGAATTCTGTAATCGCCAAGGCCAAAAAGCAAAGACCAAATATCCTAGAAGAGTGGTGGGAGAGTGCTGAAGAATTGCTCACTAATGTATACAGTAGCTTCTGTTCAGGGCGCTATTAGTTCTTCCCTATAATAACCACCAAATTGATCTAATGTTCAGATGATAGCTGTGATTTTCTCAAAACTTGTTCATTTTTGCACTTGAAAGTGAAAAAAATATAATAATCCTTACGCTTTCTTGAGCAAGAAAATTCTTCCAGTGCCTCTGCAGTGTCCCCAGAAAAGCAGGGCGAGGACGCTGAGCGTGAACAGTGTTTATGGGTCTAAATAGCTCTTTGAGCTACAAGTACAAAGGATGGGTGTTATGATCTAGTGATAAAAGGATCAAACGCAGGCCTTCACCTAGAGGATTTGGGACACCGAACTTCCTGAGAAAAAGCTAAAGGGCAGAGAAAAGAGACTGTTAGGTGAGGTGAGCTGCCGAGAAGACAGTCCCCTATGCGGTCCTTCCTGCTGATGTCTGTCCCCTCGCTTTGCAGATACACCCTCTCCCCACGAACACTCCTTTCTCACAGCAATTCTATACAGAGGGAGTCAGTTTTACCCCAACTTTTTGACCATGTGTAAATTGTTCTTTTCTAAACATTTTTTTTTCTCACTTGCTCCTTTCTAAAGTGGACATGGCCTCATGTGTTTAGGTTATTTTATTGTGATTTTTTTTTCCGCTCCAATATATCAGGTTTAAAAGAATTACATTACCTCTATCTTCAAAAATTTAGCTATTTTTTATTTTATTTTATTTTTGTGTTTTTATTTGCTAGAAGGTGTGCACTCGCTGGCAAGAGGTAGAGGCAGAACATGTGAGAAGGCCATCCTCAAGAGAGATGACCACCGTTACAATCTTTTCTCCTTCACTTTTCCTTTTGGAATTTTGGGTATGCATGCACTTGCACCCAGCACGTTTCTCAGGCCACAGGTGTGGGTCTCCAGCCGTGCAGTTAGCCATGTGGCATGCAAGCTGCGTTAACCTCCATGCCTCAGTCTTGCACAAAAATAGACATTCTCAAGAGATGTCTGAAAGGATTACTTTAGAGGTGTAGAAGAAAGACTAACAGTTTTTTTTTTTTTTTTTTTTAATGCCCCCTAGGGTTAGTCAATGGTGTAATGGGTAAGGCAGCTGGATCCTACCTGTCAACTGTGCTATGGAAGTCCCAGACCTAGTGACTTAAGAGTGTGTGTGTACATGCCCAAAGTCTCGCAAGGAGGGTAAGATGGAGGGAAAAGGGATTGCCATGTGATTGTCTCACATGAGAATGATCCAAACACATTTCTTTTTGTTCTTTAAGTAGAAATGTAAGCTATAAAACCCCTTGAGAATGTTTTGGTAGAATCCTTCAAAGTCCTCCAAAATCCATGCTTTATAGCCAGTTAAGGCTGAAGTACAAAAAAAAAAAAAAAAAAAAAAAAAATTCAGTTTTCTAACTTGAAATACCTATGGTAATACTGTGGATTATTTCTAGTCAATTCTAACTCATGTTATTTTTGAGAACATAAAGAAAGTTTATTGTGCAATAAAATTGAAAATCACAAGATGTGTATTATGTCAGAAAGTGATGGCAGATAAATGTCTGATAAGAATATCTATTATAAAGAGAGATGGAACTGAAATATAATAGACAAGAGCCATTTTAAGAAAATAAATGACATCTTATTCCACATTCTCATGCTCTACATCTTTGCCTCAGATATTATATGCTCTGTTTCTGTTCATAAAATGTTATTTAATGCAGTAGAAAGGTTCACACTTACCATTCCATCTTCTTTTGCATCGTAGCACAATATTAACTGAAGACGGCCTACTGATAGGAGAGCATGTTCATTGAATTTTTTGAGCAATTTCATTTTCTTTCCAAGATGTGCAAAAAGAAGACAGAGATTTAGAGAGTTTTATTTGTCAGTGATTCACTTGCCTCGGATAAGGATGACACTCTCTGGTAGATACTGCAGACCAACATAACCTACACTGTGACTTCAGCTTAACCTTTAAATTAAACTGGTCAGTTTTACCAGCAAGGTCCTAAAAGTTACCTTCAATTTAATGGGACTGGAATACAGCTATGATTATTCCAGGAATATAACACTGCAAAAGTCTGGAATGAATTGATAACTAAGCACGTGGATTCAAGTTGCCCAGCACTAATTTTGGTGGTAGTAGGTAAACGATAGTCATCCTTCCAAATTCAGCTTACAAGGCATGTTTTATTTGTTTTTCTAGATATCACATCCTGATCCTGCAAGACTAGGTACAGGTTGTTCTGGCATATTCTTATCATACTTTGTCCTCACTCCTAACAACATTTGTCAAGTTTTAGTGTTGCCTTTTTATTTATCTCTCCTACTAGACTTTGCCAGTTGCAAAGAGGGAAAGGACAGAAATGGATAGAGTATGAAGAAAAGGTAATGAAAATAATGATGGATATAAAGAAAATGAAAGAACCAATGTTTCTATATTTCTTAAATAACTGAAAGAGAAGAAACAGGCCGTCATTGGATAGAAAAAAAAAAACCTAGCATTAATTATTTGTACACAGTTATTCATGAGAAATATGTGTAGCTCTAAAGAAGCAATAATGACTGGTGATGGTTGATGGTTGACACAAATACTATGGAAATGATGATGATGGTGGGGGCAGTGAAAAGAGAAATTTCATGGAGAGCCTTATTTTTAGGGAAGAAACTTCCATCAATTTTTTTATGACACTCCCCAAGATTCTTTAATCTTTTAAAAATATATTGTAAAATATGTCAAGTATAGCTAATTTATACTATGAGGATTTGGACAATAAGATGGTTACATTATAACTATACAAAATGCTGAAATATACAACATCTAGAGAGAGATACATAATTGCATTCTATCAAAAAATCAGAAAATAAAACACCTTAACAACCTACTTAAAATGAAAAACCTGGGGAAACAGTCTTGCCGCATGTCTACACAGCTTTATTTATTTGCTTTTTTGTATCTTGAAGCAAATATATCTCAAAGATTTCAGATACATGTTTTGTTTTGTTTGTTTTTTTAATTCGTTCATGTATCTATTTTAGCAAAAGGTGATTACTTTTTAAAATAAGAGCGGTAATTCTGCAGACAAGTTCCCAGGGCCACCAACTAAATATAATGAGAGGAAAATGTACTACCGTCTTGCTAATGAGTGTGTCAAAACACATCTTTATCCAATGTCACTGTTCTATCAGGAAAGGGCTTTGAGAAAGAATCAACTAATTTTCTCACTAACCTATAGTAACTGGAACCTAGAATGACTTTGGTAATAATAATAAAACCTAAGAAATTTAAAAATGCACATAAAGTCTCTTAAATCTACTATTGTTTCTTCATTTTCCTTTTTTTTCATTGTTGTTCTAAGAGGTTTTTACCATAAGGTGTATGTGCTCTCTGAGAGAAAGAGAAAGAGATAGAGATGGTGAGAGGGAAAGTGAAAAGTCACCCCCTAAGAAGGATGGTTACACCATAATCTCTTCTTCATTTTCCTTCTGGGATCTTAGGTATACGTGTACACACATGTGACATGATTTCAAAGCTCCCTGGTCCAAGACTTTACCTGTGCTTGGCATGTAGGAGTCCAATGATGTGACCACTACACCCTCTACTGGGCCCTCTTTTCCTTTTTAATCACCTCTCTGTAATCCATTTCTTAAGAGAATTTGTAAACTAGTATACAAGTTATATATATTAAAAACCATCAGTCAATCTTTAACAGATCAAATCCACCTAACAAACACAAAATTGCTCCTGCCTTTCATTTTATAACAACAGTATTATTTAATAGAGAACTAATTATTATTTTTATTAATATTATACACATTTAATAAAATGAGTGATTTTGAATTTCAGTCACTATTTTTTTTTTTGTAAGAATCTACTTTCTGTTGCATTGCATATGATTGGATTCAGGCATAAGCTTCCTAGTACGATGATTATTACCCAGGCATCAGCAGTATCTTTTGTTCTTTTGACCTTCAAATTCATTCAAGTCTGCATCTCTTCTGATGTCTTGGTTAAAATCATCTTTTATTTATTTGAAGGAGGTAAGAAAATATCTGATATGACCTTAATGGTCTCTCATCCCTGAGGAGGAATTCTGGGCTAGAGAAGTCCAACAAAACAAAATTATAAGCTGTTTTGCTTTGTGAGGCTATCATATATACAAATATGAATCCAGATAAGACAGTGCTATGGAGAGGTGCATAGACTATGGTCAGATACCTGTGTTAGATTCTTCATTGTCACTGCTAGTTTTGTGATCTTAAGCAAATTACGTAGTCTACCTCTCTCATTTTTTCACCTGGCATCTTTAGAGATGTTATAAGGATTGCATTAATATGCATTAAATGAGTTAGTATCTGCAACAGAGCCTGCCATATAAAAAGCTTTCAACACGTATTTGCTGTGATTTTAAATACGGGATTCTTTATGATACAGGATTAGTTACAGGGCATCTTTAAAACTCCTAATGGTTAGTGGAATTCAGGTGCTAAATAATATGCTGAATAATATTGGCTATTTTACTTCTACTCTTCTTTGTTTAGCAAAAAACACCAATTGAAAGTTAGTGGATATAGATCTTCTCTTGTAATGTTTTTTTCTCACCAAAAGAACTTTAACACTGAACAGACAGGCTTAGGAATATTAATTATTATATTTGTGCTAGAGTTTTAAACATTCATATTTTCTTCCTGTTTACATGGGCAGTTTTCTTGGGCGGTTATAAAGCAAGTAATAAGTTTATGGGTTCCTATTCTGTTAGCATAAACATATTTAATTCTGAGGAATTAAAACAAATCCAACTTTGCATATGTGGGCGTGCTTGTATGTAAGACATTCTTAAGACTGTTACAAGCATAGCTAAGCTGTAATAAATCATCTCCAAATGCCAAATTCCTCAGAGAGAGCAATTTTTCTCAATGTAAATCACTCCTTGCTCCTGTTCTGGAAGGCTTCTGTAGAGTCCAGGTGGGGATGCTCACAACCATAAATCCTGGATTTCTGTTTCAAAATCTCACAGAACAAAATCATGTAACCTGGTGAGAAAGTTGACAAGCACCTTGTCATTTGCACTTAATTTTTTGTCCTACTTCTATAACACATGAGCCCTAAGACAAGACCTGAAGAGTAAACATTGAATGTTGAAAATAGAAGAAGAATTTAAAGGGCTAAAACGTTGGAATTGGATGAGGGGAAATCAAATAAATTATTTTTGATGCAATCTATTTTATTTCATTTTTAAAATCTCTTATGAAAATCAGTGTGGGGACCAGCAGTTAGCGTAATGGCTATGTCGCTGGACTCCCACGTAGTCGACCGCGGTTCGAGTCCCGGACCCGGCGGCTTAAACTCACGCCGGGCGCGTGTGCGTGCGTGCCCAAGATCCCGAGAGGAGAATGGAGGAGAAGGGATTGCGGCGTGGCCATCCCCCCTGGGGGGTGATTTCCTGCTTTCTATCTCTCTGTCTCTCTCTGTCTGTTTGGCGAGCGCACGCGCCCTATAGCAAAAACCTCTCCAAAAAAAAAAGGAAAAAAAAAAAAATCAGTGTGTAGAGCATAGTCATGGCGAGATCATTTTATGCCATATTCTTTTATTGTTTTCTGTTTTTCGCTATGGAATACATGCACTCTCCAGAGAAAGACAGAGACTGAGAGAGAGAGAGGAGAAGTAAGAAATCACTCCCCAGATACAATCTCTTTTCCTCCATTCTCCTTTTGAAATTTTGGGCACTCATGCCCCCAGACCACTCATGATTTTCAAGTTGTTTAATCCAGACTCAAACCATGCTGTCACCTATGTGGTATCCAGCACCTTACCCTCCATGCAACCTGCCGGTCCCGCCACATTGTACTTTTTAATAACATCATAAATATTGTCTTTAGTCCTTCATTTTTATGAACTACTTACCATCTATCTTGAATGGCTAAGTCCTAATAGACATTCAGAAAATAAGTGTGGCTTGGTTTTTTTATATGGGTTTCGATATTGCCAATCTCATTTTACTTCTCTGAAGTAATAAATATATGTGTTTCCTTTATGTAACTTCTAAATAACATGAATACCTTGACTTCAAAAATATGTTTAGAACAATTACAAAATAGATCCACCTAATGCTACATCCTCATCAAGTTCTCCATCAACCTGTTAAATTGCTCAAGGAAATAAGCTATCAGAGAAGTCCTTCGAACTTCAGAAGCATAAGGGAAGATCACTTCACTCATAGCGGGTGTCTGCAAATGTGTATGGGAGTCTAATATTTTAAAGAATCTATAAGGACTATTTATTTAAGAAGCTCTTACAAAGCTCTTACTAAATGGCAAACAGTTTTAAGTTTGCTATTGACATAACTTGCTTATTCTTCACGAAAACTTTATTAAGTTTGTGTCATTATCCTCGTTTTAGAAGTGAGGGACACAAAGCATAGGAAGATTGAGTGTCTTGTCTAAGTCATGGCAAGACTAATAATATTTAAATCTGGAGAATTTGGCCTGGTTTATGTTCTTAACTGATATTATGCTGTTTTCCCATCAGCTGGTTGCAGGAGCACAGAATGTAATCCTTGGAAAGAAACTTGGTGGTCAACGAGTTTGACCATTTATCCTCGGATATTATCCATTAGGTTAGATCATTCATTTTATTTTTAAGAAATTCACATTTATTAGGATAAGAACTACATCTGTCTTTATCTTACGACCTAATTAGTGTTCAGTCTAGTACTTGACAAATATTAATAAATGATGCTCTATAAGGATTTATTAATTCAATGAGTAAATAAAAAGAGTATCTCTGTAATAAATAAAAAAGTATCTCTGAAAAAATAGTTACCTAGTTTTCTGGAATCTGTCTTATGGTGGAAAACTCAGTAATCCAAAAATCAATCAATAAATACCTTTTAGGAGGATAATTTGACTCTT